>CM021102.1:396323135-397054613 GCA_007115665.2 Sequoiadendron giganteum | reverse complement strand
AAGATGAAAAAAGAACAAATTGAAGGATATAGAAAAAGAGACAGATAAGGTCATAGGAAGAAAAGACAAGGTATGTTAAATATTGGTGAACCTGAGCCCTATGCTCTTTCAAGTGAAGAGGAAATTTAATATTTTCAAGGTGAAAATGTAGAACATGATATTGAAATTGGAAATGAAAATATTCAAATTGATATTGAAAATTTTCCTGGTAAAAATGTTGGAATTGAAGATGTTGAACATGATATTGGAATTGGGAATGAAATTATTCAAATTGATATTGAAAATGTTCAAGGTGAAAATGTTTGAAATGAAGATGTTGAAAATAATATTGAAGCAAGTGTAAATTATGTTTCACCAGATTACACGACAAATGAAGAACCTTGTGTGGAAGAAAGACATATTCCAAATTCAAGACCTTCAAGGACCCCTAAATGGTTAGTTGAAATTGATGATAACATTATAAACAATTTTGAAGGCAAGAGGTCAACACGAACTGTTCAGTTGTGGGCTAGAATAATTTTCAACCAATATTTTAGCAATAAGAAATTGACCAAGCAATGCCAACCTTTTGTACAATTGCTAAAGATGCAAAAGATGAGACCTTTGCTAGCCAAATTGAAGATTCATGTGAACAAAAGGACCGAAAAAAATTATATTATTGTCAAAAATATTTTTAATGCTCTCAAGTCTGTTGGAAAAAATAACAAGGAAAAAGATAAGAGAGCTGCTTGGAGAGTCAGTACAACCACCCTAGTAAGCCATCAATTGAAAAAGGCTCGCTTTATGAGACAAACATGTATTGATTTTGACTTAAATCGTAAAAATTTGGATAGAGCACTTGAAAGAAGAGAAAGAATAGATTATCCTCTTCAAAATGATTCATGGGCTTTTGTTGGGAGGCTTCCACATGTTGATAAGAAGCTAACCGATAATTTAAAGCAGGCAATTCAACAATTTTGGCATGATAACTCTAGAGTATCACCCAATGCAAAGGATGTTTTAAAGTTAAGAATTGGCAGTCGAGACCATACACCGCATCCTAAACATTTCTTGGAATCAAGCCAAATAATGTTGTTCAACAAATTTATTCAAACACATCCAAATATGGAAATATCGCAAAGAACTTTTGAAGGTTTGAAGCCATTTTGTTGTGTGCCTCTTAAGATTCGTAATACTTGTTGTTGCAAATTCCATGTGGAGTTTTCAATGTACCATGAACTATTATGCTATATCCATTCTACTTTGCATACTAATGAAATGTTGCAAAAGTGTGGTGCAATGCATCTTCCAAAATCATCAAGGGACTTGCTAGATCTATTTTTATGTTCTAGGGATGATGGTTCCTTTTTCTATAGAAATGATTGTTTAAATGCAAAGTGCTCACAATGTGGTGGCTTGTCAAAAAAAGTTCAATGTTTTCATGAGAGTTTCGAACATGAATTTGGAAAGAATCTTGTTGAGAAAAAGAGATATGAGATAGTCAAATATACTTTGCAGAGTGGAGGTGAAGGTTCTAGATGCGAGTTGGTTACAAAAGAATGCAGTGTTGCTGATTTTATTTCAGATTTTAAGGACAATATTTTCTACAAATATGCAAGGCATAGTCATATGCCTTAGTGGTTGGATCAAAAATTCAGAATATGTAAGGACTCTTTTCCGATTGGTACTATTATATCAGTGGTTGATTTTGCTGAAAACTACACATTGCAACCACAAAATGAGGTGCAATCTTAGTATTACAATTCCAATCAGATTTCTATTTTTGTCCACATAACATTTAGACATGCACCTAATAGTACAAAGGAGGATCGAAAGATAATTAGAGAGTATCATTTTTATATGAGTGATGATAGATCTCACTCGTCCGAGTATTTCCAACATTGTTTCAAGAATTTTTTTGAGTTCTTGCAGGAGCATGATATAGCACTAGGCTAACATCTCATTTGGTCAGATAACTGCATAGGTCAATTCAAGAATGCTCGTATGTTTTATTGGTTGAGTAGAATGCATGTAGAGAGGCGTGTACCTAATAGTTGGAGTATTTTTGAAGTTGGGCATGGGAAAGGGGAGCATGATGGACCAAGTGCATCTGTAAAGAGAGCTCTAGTTAAGAAGAAATTGAATATTTTAGGAGAAAAATTTAGTGATGCATGTTCTATTATTGATTAGTGTAGTTCAGCATTGTCACAGGGAGGGACACTTGATTCAACAATGCACATATTTTTTTGGTTGGTTGAGGAGGGTATAGTGGGAGGAAGATTGGATTTTCATACAATCAAAGATTATTCAAAGATGCATTCATTTCGAAGCTCAGATGCAAGCACATGGACCATTTGGACACGACAGTTGGCTTGTTTTTGTTAGAGTTGTATTCAATACGAGTGGGATCAATGCGAGTCAAGTGAGTGGGTGGATACATGGGTTCCACAGTATCTAACTCCTTTATCTCAAACTATATCCATGACAAATTACACAATGGAAACTTCACTTGATTATGACTGGCTTTCAGATCTACTACATCCAAGACATGCTTTTGTAGTTGTTGCACCATAGGGGAATGAAGAGAGATCAAAATATTGGTTGGCTCGATGTGTGTGGGTAAAGCACAAGCTAACACAATCGATGGAAGATGATGATGGGTTCGTGTATCCTACAGGTTCAGTTGTGGTTGTAGTAACTTGGTTGTGAGCATACATGATTATAAAGAATGGCATAGTTGCATTTGAAGACTACAAGAAACACAAAACCATTCTCATGTATTCACACCTTGTTATAGCAACAAATGTTAAGTTGTTGAAGCATCATGCCAAACCAAAGACAAAACAACTATGTTCACTTAGTAATGTTGATCATGAAGCAATATTGGATACTCTTAAGAAAAGAGATGACCCTTCAGGCACACTTGAATAGCATATTCAAGAATGGAAGGTACAATGCTTAAGCATCTTTTTTGTTGTGAAAAAATAGATTTATCATTTGATAAATTTTGCGATATTCTTGGAATGATTGATCATGGACCTTCTGCAACAATAGCCATCTCTGATCCTTTCAAAGAGGTATGCGATAGATTACAATAATATAGATTGGTTATTCAAAGCATCTTTTATAGTTTGCATTACCAATTCATCATCATTCAAGTTGTTTAGATTAATATAGATTTGTTAGTTTAAGCATCTTCTTTTTTGTGACAATATAGATTTATCATTTGAAAAAATTTGCAATATTCCTGGCACGATTGATCATGGACCTACTGCAACAATAGGAAGCTTTGATCCTTTCAGAGAGGTATGTGACAAATTACAATAATATAGATTGGTTATTCTAAGCATGTTTTCTATTGTATGTAGTTTAACTGCTACCTTGATGGTTTGTATAGGTGCTTGTCACTCCAAAATGCCAACATAGTACTCTTGTGGAAGATTGTGCCCTGAATGCCTCAAATGAGAAAATTTTGTAAAAATTGAATTTTGAAATGTGAAACAATGTAAAAAGGTCATAATTGTGAATAGGCATAATCTATATCTAGTGATGTTTTTGAAATATGGGTCAAATGCCTGGCATTATATAAAGAGTATGTTTAAAATGTAATAAGATATTTTTACTTAATCAAGTTACAACTAGAGGTTTTCTTCTTGGTTCTTTCCTATCAGTATGCTCGTTTGAACCAGGTTTTGTAATATATCCTATTTATATATAACAAATTATAGTGGCTTGCCACTTTTTTGAAAAACAAAAATGTAAAAAGTTCATGTGAATTTTATTTCCCATGTAATTGATTCAAATTTATTGGGTAAGATTTTTCTGATGCAAGAGCTAGGACTTGCAGAATCTTGATCCAACCTTAAATATTTTTGCCCCCACATTTCATTAACATTAGCACTTTAGACTCTTAATGGAAATCGTCGGTCCAATGCAGCTAAAAGTGATTCGACGTATTTGGGTGCAAAAGAGGAATATACCTAAAGTAAACGTACCCATCCAGATGTGTTGGAATAGTCTGTTTGGTTGTATGAGTTCAAGAATGAAAGTTACACCACTTTGCAACTTTACACTACTTGCATTTGGCAACTTTTCCCTCAACTGAAAACTCATCACCAGGCGAAAACGCCTTCGAGATAGAAAAAATTGAGAGAGGTTATTGTAGATAGTCTCAACACAATCCCATATCCTTAGACAAAGAGTTTCTAAGCATCTCGGTTTTTGATAAATAGTTCATCAAATATTGCTACCTTTTAGCACTTTTGACTCTTAAGGGAAATCGTCGGTCCAATGCAGCTCGGAGTGATTTTGCGTATTTGGGTGCAAAAGAGGACCATACCTAGCATAAACGTACCCATCCAAACATGTTGGAATATTCTGTTTGGTCTTATGAGTTCGAGAATGAATTTGCACCACTTTGCAACTTTACACTGCTTGCATTTGGCAACTTTTCCCTCAACTGAAAAACTCATCACCACTAGAAAATGTCTTCGAGATAGAAAAAACTGAGAAAGGTTATTTTAGATGGTCCCAACGCGATCCCATATCCTTAGATGAAGAGTCTATAAGCATCATGGTTTCCAAGAAATAGTCTGTCAAAGATTGTTTCCTTTAAGCACTTTGGACTCTTAAGGGAAATTGCTGGTCCAATGCAGATCAGAGTGATTCGATGTATTTGGGTGCAAAAGAGGACCATACCTAGTGTAAATGTACTCATCCAGACATGTTGGAATAGTCCATTTGGTCGTATGAGTTCAAGAATGAAAGTTGCACCACTTTGCAACTTTACACTACTTGCATTTGGCAACTTTTCCCTCAACTGAAAACTCATCACCACGGGAAAACACCTTCGAGATAGAAAAAAATGAGAGAGGTTATTGTAGATGGTCCCAGCATGATCACATGTCCTCAAACAAAGATTTTGTAAGCATCATGGTTTCTGAGAAATAGTCCATCAAATATTGTTGCCTTTTAGCACTTTGGACTCTTAAGGGAAATCGTCGGTCCAATGCAACTTGGAGTGATTCAGCATATTTGGGTGCAAAAGAGGACCATACCTAGCATAAAGGTACCCATCTAGATGTGTTGGAATAGTCTATTTAGTTGTACGAGTTTGAAAATAAAAGTTGCACCACTTTGCAACTTTACACCGCTTGCATCTAGCAACTTTTCCCTCAACTAAAAACTCATCACCACGGGAAAATTCCTTTGAGATAGCAAAACCTGAGAGAGGTTATTGTATATGGTCCCAACACAATCCCATATCATTAGACGAAGAGTCTGTTAACATCATGGTTTTCAAGGAATAGTCTGTCAAAGATTGTTGCCTTTTAGCACTTTAGACTCTTAAGGGAAATCGTCGGTCCAATGCAACTCAGAGTGATTCGGTGTATTTGGGTGCAAAAGAGGACCATACCTAGTGTAAACGTACCCATCTAGACATTTTGGATCAGTCTATTTGGTCGTACGAGTTTGAGAATGAAAGTTGTACAACTTTGCAACTTTACACTGCTTGCATCTGACAACTTTTCCCTCAACTAAAAACTCATCACCACAAGAAAACGCCTTCGAGATAGAAAAAACTGAGAGAGGTTATTGTAGATGGTCCCAACATGATCCCATATCCTTGGATGAAGAGTCTGTAAGAATCATGCTTTTCGAGGAATATTTTGTCAAAGATTGCTACCTTTTAGCACTTTGGACTCTTAAGGGAAATCGTCAATCCAATGCAACTCAGAGTGATTCATCATATTTGGGTGCAAAAGAGGACCATACCTAGCATAAACGTACCCATCTAAACCTGTTGGAATAGTTCATTTGGTCGTACGAGTTCGAGAATAAAAGTTTCACCACTTTGTAACTTTACACCTCTATAGAGATTTAGGGATGTCCTCTTCAGATCACTCTATTCTGAATAGGTTTGTGAAACTACCAATGTTAAATCCAAGTTGACTCACTTCAAGAAAAGATGATTCATTGAATGTAAGACTCCCATGATGAAGGAAGACCATTAAGAGTCAACACGGTCAAATCATTGTCATCAACAATATGACCAATGGTAGAGAGTTGATCTCTCAATTCAGAAATATTCATGAAGTAGGTGATGAAAAATTCTCCTTCCGCCATCTTAACATGATGAATTTGTTGCTTCAAGGCTAAAGCATGACTTGTGTTGTTTATCTCATACATCTCCTCCAAATTCTTAAGCATTTCTCTCGTTGTCTTCAACTTAGAGATGATAGGAACAATATGGTCCTTCATGGAATCAACTAACATCTTCTTCACCTTGATATATTTCTTTCTCCATTGAACTTTCTCTTCCTCATCCATAGGTTTGGAAAATTTTCTGTCCACACTCAACCAATTCATTTTCCTCCAAAGTGAGCATAGTTTGAATCTATATGAAGTGAATTTTGATGCTCCTTCGATTCTATCCTCAATTTTAAGACCATTCACCATCTTGACTAAGATAGAGATAGACAAAAAAAAAGGGAATAGAGGTATCGTTGCAATAACTTGTCCCAACTCAATCTTTTTCAAACCTACTTTGATACCATGTTAGTGTTTTAATGATCAGATAATACAATTGAAAGCACTCAAAAAATGCAACATATAAGACAATAAACACAGCAAGAAATTTGCTTACAACTCAGGCACAGCTCATGGCTGAATTTGATACAATGAATAATAGCACCTCTCCTAGATGCAAACATACAATCTAATATACTTCTTGAAATCGGCCTGCTGCTACAAGATGACGTAGAAGTTGAAAAATCCAACTTCAAACTCCAAGAACACCTACATGCAAATGGATACTTGTCACAAGGAAGAGAATGGATGGAGAAAACAAACAAGGGTTTGAAGCTCTGAAAAATGGAGAAATTATCTTATCAGAACAAAAGGGAAATGATAAAATATATAATGGATCAATCCTTATAAAAGGAGATCATGCAAACCCTAAAAAAAACCCTAATAGGAAAACCCTAAAAGAAGCCCTAATAGGAAAACATTTAATAATTAATATAATTATTAAATGTCACTTTATGCAAACTAACGTGAAATCTTAAGAAGGGAATAAAGGTAACTTAATCAACATAATTAAGTTAAAACCTTTACTCTAACACACCCCCCTTAACATGAGCAACAATGCAGCTACAAACAAATGCAAGAAAACAAAGGTAACTACAATGGAAGAAGGAAAACATGGGTCTCGGCAACTAGGCCAGATTAGGTACCCAAATACAACCAAATCTCTGTAAAGTGGAGAAATAGAAAAAACCTCATGGGAGAAACTGTACTCCAAAAAGAGATGCATAAATCCATGAAGAACATCATTGAAGCAGAAGAAGCTGCAAACAACTATCGAAAGATGACTACTATGGTGTTGAAGAACCTCTGTTGAAGATAGGATGATTAGGATCAAGAAGACAACAATCTGCATGAGTGCCCCAAATAACACTACTTGAAGCAGATGGAAAACAAAGGCAAACACCTAGAACGAAGATACAAATGGCACAAGTACCAATAGTCTGAGAAACACTGATCAATTGAGAATGGAAGATTCCTTCCAAGGCAAAACCAAGGAAGAATTAGCACGAACAGCATAATACCCCCCCCCCATAATGTTGAACTGCGAGAGCTTGAAAAATCCACTGAAATATTATGTAACACCCTGTAGTGCATGAAGGAGAAGAAACAACATTTGAAAGTGCACAAGAAAGCACTTGCAACTGAAAAAGTGGTGTGCAAAAAAAATCACACATGCATGAGGCTGGAATCATATGGATCCACTATCGTCGTGGAGGGACACTCACCAGACAAAGGTGTGATGGAAAAAAAAAGGCACAACACAACCCCCCATGGCACTTTATAATACAGTGCGAGTACAAAATATGGCACAACCTTATGTGCAAAATCCCCAAAAATACATGTACAATAGTGTGGCACTTTATCTCAGTGTGTTTACATAAAATATTGCTTACAAATGATGCTCAAAATTCCCACAAAAGACAAAAAACTGGAAAGACATGAAGAAAATCCAAAAATGAAGCATCCCATGCAAATGAAAAGTTCTCAAGAGAAAATATGTCTAAGTAATTCACCACTGTGTGAAAACACAAAAAAATTGAATAAAATATACCTAGAGTAAAATCTAGAAAAATTGCATGGATGGAACTAAAGAGCTCTGAAATATGGTTCCAACGCTGTTGAGATCACAAAAAATAGAGAAACTGATCAAAATTTATGAGCTCGGGACTGAAAGGATATCCTTTGACTTCAACTAGTTGTAGAATGCACCAATAGATAAATGAAGTGATGAAACCCACACCACTAGAAATTTGACAGAACCACCTTTCCGACGATATCTCGTTTGCCAAAAAATGATATCTTATGCCCAAGTTATGACCTCTAGAAAAAATAGCTCCAAAGGGGAAAAAATCCAGTGCCGGATTAAATTTGATGGTCATACGGTCGTCGCAGCAAAAAGACGAGGTTAAATTTGACGGCCAAACGGCCATCACCGCATTGTTTTTATATAAATTAAAAAACAATAAAAAAAACTTTACAAAGTTAAATTTTTTTTTTTTTTAAAATAATAAAAAAGGGGGAGGGGTCTGCATGGGGGCCGCCACCTAGAAGGGAATAAAGGTAACTTAATCAACACAATTAAGTTAAAACCTTTATTCTAACAGATGAAGCGATGTTGCTCAAGTGCGAGCTTCTGCTTGGAATGTGAATTATGTTGAATGAACTTGATTGAGGAAATGAACAAACATCACCTTGTATTTATACAAAATAAGGTGACTCTTCAAGGAGGTCGGCCTCATCCATTTAAATAAAATGAGTATAAATTATATATCCATAGGCTATCATTTAATTTATTACAACTTAATGTGATCGCTATCATGTATGAAAAATGTGGTATCATAGACAAGGCAGTGGACTATTTGAAAAAAAAACTTCAAATAAATGTGGTCTCAAAGAATTCAATGACAAAAAAATGCAATTGACAACTGCTCATAGTTTTTAGTTATGCAATGTGAAGTAATTGCATAACTGCTTAGGTAGACTTTGTAAAAACTATATTGTAATTGAAAAAATTTCATCTATGAACATCTAGTTGTTAGTTATGCAATGTGAAGTAATGATTTGAGTTTGAAAGATGTGTTATGCAATGTAATCAGCGATATAAATATAAACAACATAATATAGCCATTCTTTTTTATGCTATTGTACATTGATATTTAACCATTGCTCAAGATAAAATTTTCAAAGAGTTTAATCATGCACATGAGGAACAAATTAAATTTTGATTGTCAACTTCTATATATCATATTATCCAATAATCAAGTGTATGTCCATTTACAAAAATGGCATCGACGCCAACTCAAACAAAGTTTTACAAAATGTGGCATATTCCATCTCAATATGTATTGAAAATTTACATGTCAAAATGTCTATCTCATCCTAAACTACTAGTGGATCATCAAAATGGAGCCTCTTTGTAGCACTTGTTGGCTCTGAAGGTAGCTCCACAAGAAAAATTCAAACCACAATTGAGATTAGTTATACTATATAATTTAAAATCGAATAATTAACATCAAAATCAATATACATTGAATTTTAATTGAACTCTAAAATTGAAATCTTGATTATTTGAAATATATGTCTCTTCAAAGGGTCAGGAGTCCTAGAATATATCAAACCAACTTTTTAAATTCCAATCTATATATGTGAACAAAAACATAAAATTGATCCAAGTTAGCATATGATTATTGGTAATAGGAACATATTTACCAAACACAAAATAAAATAAACACATACCTCTTTAGGTTGATCTTTTAATTTGTCTCCTTCAGGTGTTTCGACACCTCCTCCTTGAGGTGTTTTAACACCTACTCTTTGGGGTGTTCCAATACCTACTCCTTTACGCGGTGTGTCACTTGTCAACAAATTTGTATAGCTCATAAATGTCTGTACATAAAATTGACAAGTACATATGAAACTACCAATCTATGTCGATGTATGTATAATAAATATAAGATCTAAAAAATATTAATTCAATCCAATTTGAGTTCAATTACCTTCCCCTTATCTAACTTTGCGCCTCTATAGTCTGGACGAGGTTGCACCTCACTCGCACTAGGTATTTCCTACAAGAGGAAAATAATATAAGCATATAAGTTATTATATAATTTCATTAATGACAATTCAAATGACAAGCAAGTATATAATATAAAATGTAAATGAGTGAGTGCAAAAATATATATTGTGTGTGTGTCCAAGCCAAATGAAATGGCCCTAAGGGTGCTATTAGTCACCCATGTGAGCTCCTCCTCAGACATCAACTGTTAAATAGACCATGTAAATAAATATTAGTACTTGATACTATCTCTTATTAATATTCATTTAAAAACAAATGCAAGTTATGAAATTACAACTTAAATCTTACCTGTGCCACTATTCCAGCATCCCCCTCTCTAGCAGGAGAGGACTCTATACAGTGCGCTCCACTCCCCTGTGACTGATCTATAATGTCCAAATCATGGAGGTCATAATCAGAAGTGTCCAAGGGATGCTCAGCAGGTTGTACAAAAGCACCCAAGCATATCTAGCGGCACATAGTGCAAGTATGTGGCACACAAATATGTGGACCTGAGGAGGATGATGCAACAACACTTGAGCCTTCGCCAACATCACCAAAATGTGGCTAAGCTACTGTAGAAGCATGCGAAACCAAATGACCACTCAAAGAGTGAAGCTTGAATAGTCTATGTGGCTACATCCTGGATAATCTCTAGATGATATATTGGAGGTGGCAGAGGAAGGGGAGGAAGGGAAAAATTTGGGCATGAGACTACTCTAACTACCCCTAGTCTATCCTGGGGCATACCTCCACCAATGCCCTAGAAGGGTTTAATGTCAAATTAATTGACATGATGCCCGAACACAAGCTGGGCATATAATTTTATAATAAAGTAAAATGGTATATCGGAATTATTGTTCGATGGTTTATCAAAAACCATAAAACAACAATCCCAAAAGTTAGCTACAATGTCCCTATGCATGCACCATTTTATAGAAAGTTTTGTTTTATTAAAATTCACTAGCAAACCGGTGTGGGTCAATGACTAAAGAGGCTATTTGGGCTTTGGTTATTTGGATATCTTTCACATCATCGTAAGACAATATACATCCATAATATTCCCTCATGTCTTCTCGCCACAAATGAAAGGAATTATGTTGGGTGGGGAGGGTTTCTATATTTTTAATTATTTTCTTCAATGTGTTTGTCATATCTCTCAATCGAGGGATTGTCTTATAAACTTCACAAATGCCCCTCAATTGCCCCAATTTTTCACCAATTAAGTCTTCAATTGGTGGCTGCGGAGGTGGTGGAGTGTTTGGAATTTGTGGATTTTCATTCTCAGCCATAATACCTGATTAAATTTAAAAACTAATTAATCTAATTGAAATTACACAATATAAATGAAATTATTGTAAAAAAACCCTAGTTTTTAATAAAAATCCAAAAAAAACCCCTACTTTTTCACAAAAATTCATAACAAACTCTAATTTTTGATAAAAATACATCAACAACACTATTTTTTAATCAAAATCCATTTAGAAACATTAATTTTTTAATAAAAAATCAATGTAAACTCTAGTTTTTAATAAAAATCAATAGAAAACCCTATTTTTGAAAAAAAAATCATAAAAACTACTTCAAATTAAGAGAATCTACTTGAAAAATCAATTACAACATTTAAAAAACCAAATACTTACCTTTGAAATCGGATATCTAATAGAAGCGGATATCGGATTTTCGCTTTTCCTTGTGCGCCCGTGTGCAAACTATGAGAAATGAAGTTTTAAGAGTTGATTGTTTTTTATATAATGTTTCCACAAATCGGATATCCGATTTGTAGAAACTAGGTTTGGGCTTTGGTTCGGCTAAATGTACTGACACCCAAACCTAGAAAAGTCAACTCAGCATTTCCACGTTTTTGAGTCGATCCAAAACGTGACTTTTTTCTCATTGCCACTTTTTGGCCCATTATGATCCTGCACATACCCATTATGTTGTCATTATTAGTTTCATTCATATCAGCCTTTAGTTTTTCTTTGATGAGCATATGGTTATCGATGTTTAACCATTAGTATGGTTGAGTTGTTGTATTGCAATTGGTTTGGTGTTGCAGATGTTGAGATGGTGTTTGTGGTGATTTTGAGAAAATTGGAATGGAAGAGGGAATAGTGTGGTAAAGAGTGTTCAGTTCTTTTCTCTGCATTTCTTCATGGTTGAATATCTACCTTTTTTGTTTAGATATGTTGATCAAAGGTGCTGATAGGTTTTATATCCATATTTTAAGGTTTTGGATCACTTGGTAGAAGAAGTTTTGCTCACTAATGTATGAACTGTGTTGTAGTCTAGTCTGGGAGAAATGGTTTTCCTTCACATTTCTTTTCATTGTGGTTTCTAGTCTTGTGGACCTAGAAGTGTGCTTATATTGTTCATATCTATTTTTAGTCTATTTTTTTAATTTTTGTGCTCTGCAAGGTTGGATTCATGTTACAGTGTGTTGAACATTATCTAGATGTACAAAATGAGTATGTTCTTCAGGTGTATGATGTTGTGAAGTATTTTTTGGATTTTAGGGTGTTAATGGAATATTCTAGATTATGTGTAAGTGTTTTTTATGGTATATGAGTCATATTTAGATTTGGTGAAGTGTGTAATTAAATTTTCAATGGTGTTAACATAGATTCAACTGACTTGGGTGTTTACACTAATTATGGATATGATTCAATGTTTTTGGAAGTGTGGCATGACATGTATACATTGATTTAGGTCCTATTTAAGGTGTTTTTTGGTCCTTATTCATTTGTCTCCACCCCAAAATGTTTTTGTGTTGACCTAACTAGAATTTTCATGTTTAATGTGCAATGTTGACCCTATAGATTATTTTCAAGGTTGAAGATGGTATATATGTGTGTTGAGTTGTTGAATGATGTGAGAGTGATGTGTGTGTGATGTGAATAATGAAATGAAGTACAAAAGTGTGAAATGCAATGTGAGGATTAATGACTAATAATACTAGAAGCAGTGAGTAGAAGGTGTCTACATTCTTTAGAGAGTGTGAATGTGTCGGTGAAGTAGTGGTGGAATGTTTCTTATTACTCTAAGATGGATATCTCATTGTAACAATCTTCTATCTTATTCTTTCTATTCTAACAATGAGTCATTGGAAGTGAGCCTATTATATTTAGTGTTGAAATTACTTTATATTGTGAGCTAATAATTACTATGGTTTTTCCCTTCTTGGGTTTTCCATGTAAATCTAGTGTTCTTGTTGAAACGAGAGGAAATAGTGTTCCCCTTTTTGGGAGATGGAACTTTTGACTTATTCCACACTTCAATTCATTACTAACCTAGACCCATTAACCAATTTAACTGATTGAGGGAAGGACTAGCAGGTTCCTTTGTGTGATTGGATGGGGGTTCACCATTAAACAATGCTTTAAAAGAAGGAATTAAATGTACTATGAAAATTCACTATATGACCTAGGAATTTGAAGGCATGAAACAAGATGAACAAATTAAAATAAAATAGTAAAGCACCTAGAAGAATGATGGAATCCAAGAAAGGTCTAAAACTCTAAAAATAGTTGTTTTCAAGTGCACTAGGACTAATATGTCAGGCTGGAGGATTTCATCCCATTTTAGGGATTTTGGGTAGAAACTAGAATCTTCTAATGACTAATCATGATCTATAGAAAGATGGAAAAAGGGATACACTACGATTCATATTCCAAATAGAGAGATTTAGTCCTATTATTAGGGTTTGACTGATATTTTGGTAGCCTCTAGTGATCTTCTATGGCTTCTTTTCTATTTGACCTTTGAGTCAAAAAGTATAAATTATGTCTTGTAGGTGAGTTTATATGAAGATGACAACTTCTTGACAACTTTTTCAACTTTGTCTTCAAAGGATATTCAAGCTCTAACTCATCTAGATCTGAAAATACACATCAAGAGAGAAAACTATTTTTTTGTTAGGGAATAGGGGCTTGCCTTGGTCAAACCCCATTTTGGTAATTAAACCTTGAAATAAAATTGAAAAGAATGAAGGAAAGATGAATGAACAAATGCAATGTTACATCTCACTAAACCCTTGAAATAAAGGTTTCAAACTTGTTTGAAATGGCTAGCATGAATGTGGATATTGACTCTTGTTTGAATGCTTGAAACATTTTCTTGAATGCTTGATTGAATCATGAAACCTATATCACAAATGTTAGCTCACAAACACACATGATGCATGAAGACTTTGACATGAAGCTTGAATCTTGAATGTTGCTCCAAATGATTGATGATTTTCTCTTGAATTCTCTTGTAAATATCTTGTTATGAATTGAGAACTTGCTAGCTTAGTTAGGAGAAACTTAATGAAATAACCTTGTATTTATACTTTTTTATGCCAAATTTCCCAAAATTACAAAACTACAAGCTAACGTTCAGAATTTGAATCTAAGGATAATAATATCTTGCCAAGAAATTGATTTAAAATAGGTCCTCGATTAAATTAGGACTCATATGCTTGGTTGGGAATAGGATTCCTAGTGGCTTAAACCTAGGACACATACTTTGAGAAGTGTTAAGTTCAATGTAACATTTGATATCTATTGGGAAATCTGCCTCAACTTTCTGGCTCTAAATCCCTTGAACACTTGGCGTTTTCTCCATGTTTTTGGCCTTTACCGCCATACCACTGCAAGCTTACCTTGGTGGCGTGGTTGTGCGGTTTACCGCTTCACCACGGGCCACCTTGCTTGGTCTGGTGGTTGGGCGGTGCTACCACTCTACCGTGGCAGTCTTCTTCCAGACTGGTGGTAGCGTAGTGAGCGGCGGCAGTGGATGTGGCGGTTACCGCCTTACTGCAGGGTCCTCCTTTTGGTGGTGCGGTAGTGTAGTGGGCGGTGGGTTGGCGGCATAGTGATAGAACAATGCCTTAACTCCATACCACGAAGGTTTCTCATTGGTGGCACGGTAGCATGGTGGCAGCGATGGTTTTGGATTGGCAGTTACCGCCCTACCGCGGGGCTTATTCTATAAGATGCAGTGGGCACGGTAAGCTGTTGGCAGTTGGAGGGTGGCGGTCTTGTGGCAGCTACCACCTTACTGTAGGAAGTGCTCGGGGAAGCCATGGTGGTTGTGGTGGATGACTGGCAGTTAAGTGATGATCACTTACCGCTCTACCATGATGGCCTTTTGGCCATGTCGTGGTGGCACAGTAAGCCATGGCAATCAAAGATAGCAGCTATCGCCTAACTGTGGAGGTCTGGTAGTTAGGGCACAGTAGCATGGAGAAACCATGGTGGTCAGTGGTGGTGTTTACCGCTTTACCATAGAGGCTTGTTCATTAAGCCACAGTGATGTGATATGACCACTCGCAGTCTGTGAGATAGTTATTGCCATACCGCGGCAGGAAAATCCATGCCCAATGGTAGCGAGGTTAGAGGTCGAGGTTGGTTCGAGCTGGCTTAGCACCATACCACGATGGATGTTTGAGCTCAGTACGGTAGTGCAAGGAAAGCAAGGTGAGCTCAGATGGGCTCGGACCGAGTTTGACCGAGCTTGACTCAATGTCAAACTAACGAACAAATGAGGAGGTGACACATGGAAATATATTTAAGATATGTTTGGCCAAAAGCTTTATTTCTTGATTGTGATTGGGCTACATTATTGAATGGAGGTTGATGGACATCTAAAACTGGTTTTAATGTTGTGTGGCTTGATGCATGTTGTTTGAGTGATGCACGTTATCAGGGAATATGGAAGCCTACAGGTAGTATAATTAATTATCCTAATGACCGTTGAATGTTAGGATGGGCAGAACAGGTTGGCACATGGTAAGGTAAGAGATTATTTTGTAATCTCATTTGTAGTCTAACATGTAAGAGCGATTTGAGAGAGAGGTCGAGAGTGTTTGAGCGTTTTTGCATATTGCTTTAATCATGAACACTTAGTCTCTCAAATCATAAAGATGTAAACCTGTGGAGGCCTTATGGTTGGGTTGGCTGTGAGGCTAGCTAAGATAGTCAACTGAGGAGCTGAAGGTAGTCTACATGGTATGTCTTTGGAGACATTGTAATTGTGTGAAGATTATTGTTTTGTGTTGCCTGTATTCTCTAGATGGACAAGATATAATCTCCTAAAGAACATAGCTTTGTGTTTGTATTATAACTGACTTTGTTACTGAATAATACAAGTGAGTTGAGTGTTTTGGAGGGTGGGGTTTTTTACCTAAAGAGGTTTTTCAAATGTAAGTTTGTGTGTCCATATGTTTTCCTTTCATGTTTCTTGATTTTGTATTCTTGAATCTATGCTTGTGTTGAATCTGCTATAAAGTTAAGCATTTACTTTTCTCAGAAAGATCAATGGGGGATTTGTTGTGCCTATTTCCACTTTATGTCATAGTTGTTTGTGTCTTTGATGTGATTTGAATGAAAATAACTAAGGCACTGATGTCTTAGATGCCTAATCTATGATGACAAGCCCGACTCCTTATCCCCAACAAGTGGTATCAGAGTTGGTTTAGGGAGGTTGAGGCTTGATGATACCAACAAGTGGTGTCAAAGCCCTCTCTTGGTTACTGAAGTTTTGGGTATTTATCCTATGATGATTTCTTAGCCTGGAAAGCTTGAGGAAATATGGAGAAATCGGTTGATGTTTGATCCTTCGATGATTGGAAGTTCTTTCTTCTTTGATTCAACACACAGTCTTGAAAGACACTAGAGTTTCCTGGAGTTGATCATATTGTGGCAGTATGGTCTAAGGCTCTTGGCTGGTAACAAAAGTTCCTGATGAAATGGGTGTGATGTATTCTTATGGTTGTATTGTAGCAAAGCGTGGTTTCATACTGGGTGTCTGTGTGAGAGGCTCCCTGGCGATATGGAGTTGCTTGTGTTGATGTTCAGCCATGGAGCATTGTTCTTGTGTTGGGTGTTCTGACTTAGCACTGAAGGCATCTTCTTTGTTGCTCTGATAGCACGGAGGTCATGAAGTTTGTTTGTAAGAATTGAATAGCCTGGCTCTCCTGTATGCTTGTGCATGATTGAGGTTTTGGAACTGGTCTGAAATGGACCTGTTGTTTCGGTTTTACCTGCTTCTTGCACTCGTATGTTTCAGTTTCATGTCTTTGGCTCTGAAGGGTTTTCTGTAGATTTTCCTAAAAATTCTATGATGCATATCCATGTTTCTTTTCATTGTTCTGGTTAACCATGTTGGTTATGTGTAGACTCTTGGTTCATCCAGATGAGCAGTGAATATGGAGGTGCATGGGTGTTTTATAAACACTGTGGTTTTGCAAATTTTACACGGTCAAGGAAAACTTGTGTTTTGTGTGGAGTTGTTGCTCTTCTATTTTCTAGACCCTGGCTTCTTGGGTGTGACTGGATGAGATAGTTGCAGTTTCGACATGTTTTTGAGGAGGTGTGATGCCTTCTCTACATGGGAGTGTTGGTGTGTGTTTCTCATTCAGTATTCTTGTGGTGTTGCTTATTGGTTTCCTAGACTATGGTGCTTGAGTTGTGAATGTGATTGGAAAATTGGATATGTTGCTGATCTGGTGTTTGAGTCAAGTTGTCTACGTGGGTTGTTCTCTTTGATTATCTCAATTTTGCAGTTTCCAATGCAATGATAGTTTTGCAGGTTTTTTGTTGAAGTTGATCTACAAGTTGTGCATTTTTGTGGGTTGTCTTTACCTACATGTTTGTTGTGATTCAACTCTGAAGTGGACTATCATTATCCACGAGGTTTCTTCTGTGATGGTGCAGATCTATTAGTTGACCTTGTCTGTGGTCACTTGTGCATTGGCATGGTTGTTTTGAGATGAGAGGATGGACAATGTTTGAGTACCTGAATAGTCAATGATGGGGACCTGTAGCATGTGAATCCCAATCTCATGGAGAGCTTGTTACATTGGCTAATGTAATATTTTGACAATGATGGTGTGGTTGGTCATGATGCTTGGAAATCTCAGTGTCACGGTTCAGTGGGAGCTTTAGCAGTGACTATTGATTCATCACCTAGTGATGAATGATCTTCTTTGGTGTTGCAGATGCTTCTGATGGGACTCTTAGATCTTGTTGTTGCAGAAGAGTTCTTTCACATCTGCATGGTCACTATTTGAAGATGTGCAGCATCTTGGAGCCATGGAGGAAATTGTTAGTTTTTGGCTAAGATTTTGGTGGTGCTTGACAGGTGATGTTGGTTTAGATTTTGTTTGCTTTATGTCATGGTATACTTTTGCTTGTGCACTAGAGTTTTGGCATGTTGATTTTCTCTTGAGACCATGGCTTGTTCACTTGAAGCATGGTATCTCCTAAGGGGGATGTGTAAGATCATGGTTTCATGTTAAGTTCCTAGTTCAACTGGTTTGGAGCTTTGACAGTTGTCTTTTGTTTCTCTATGTTTTGAGTGCTTTGGTCATATGTTGGAGGACTTCATGTTTAGTGCAGTAATGCAGATTGGAGTTAGCATGAGATGACGGGATGTTGGTGCTCACAGATGCATGGAGAATAAGGTGAGGCTGGAATTCTTTTGAGAATGTTGTTGTTACAGCTGAAAGTCTGAATAGCCTGCACCTTGGTTGAATGTGAGTTCAATAGAGACCATGAAGGAGAATTCTCTTGGGTAAGTCACGGTAGCTTGTATATTTTGGAGGAGCGTCTTTTCTTTTCTTCTTGGTCTACTTGGAAGTGAAGTTTATTTGAAAGGTATTTTCCCATTATAGCTTTCAGATATGTGTTATTCTTTGCTTTCATGATATGAATCTTGAGTTGTTTTAAGATTCTACAGGATTCATAATGGAAGGTGGACAGCATAGTGTATCTCCTTGTGATTTTGAGGACTGATAGGGGATGTTTATATGGGTTAGTTTGATCTTCTTTGAGATGCTTACATTCATGGAAAATTTCGGTAAGTCATGGTAGCTTGTATATGTTGGAGGAGCATCTTTTATTTTATTCTTGGTCTGCTCGACAGTGAAGTTTATTTGAAAGGTATTTTCCCATTATAGCTTCTAGATATGTGTTATGCTTTGCTTTCATGATATGAATCTTGATTTTTTTTAAGATTCTGGATGATTCATAATGGAAGGTGGACAGCATAGTGTATCTCCTTGTGATTTTGAGGACTGATAGGGGATGTTTATATGGGTTAGTTTGATCTTCTTTGAGATGCTTACATTCATGGAACAGTTGGGTGTTATTTTGGCATTGCCTTTGGGATGTGAAGAAGATCATTCTTGACACAACTGGCATTTAGAAGTGAATGTAGGAGGATGCTACATGTTATGATTTGATGTTTCTCTCTAATCTGGTCTTTTCTTCCTGAATGTTCTTGACTTTAGATGTATGTGGAGCTGAGTAGGTCACTATTTTTGTGGTCATGTGTTGTCACTTGGGTGATGACACGAAGGTTCTTGTGCCTTCTTCTTCTATCAGATATGAAGGACTTTGGAAGAACGGTGGAAGATTGTTGAGAGAAATGTTTCTTGCAGCAGAAGGTTGTAGGTTGTGCATATCAGTGTGGGTGTTCCTTGGAACTACATGGTTACTCATTTCTATGTGTAAGGATTGCTATACTTGGTATGCCTGGATCACTTGTGATGGTGCTTTGTTTGCATTCATCTAGACAGTACCCTTGTAGTGGGAGTACCTGGACGTCTTTGGTCTTTTGATTAGTTGACACATGGTGCTTATTTTCAATAGGTGATGGGTATTTATGTGATGGCATGGGTTTACTAATGGTCATACCTTTGAGGTATGGGTGATTGGATGGATTAGCATGAGTTGTGTGTTTTGTTTTCATTCATGTCGGTTTGATCGGTTGGATGGGGGCAGTCAGTTGTCTGGTTGCATTACTGACTGATTGGTTTATCTTGGTCTGGAGACTAATTTCTCATTCTATGTTCGCATTTGGGTGTTTCCTTGTTGTTTTTGTGGTGCCTCTTGTCGCCTAAAGGATCTAATTCTTACGTTCCTGAGACTGGTTCTTTTTCGCCTTGGCTTATTCCTGTGCTTTGGAGATATTTCCTGAGATGGTGGAAATTTTTGGATGTCGTTGCAAGTGTTTTGGTTGGAGCATGATAGCATGGTGTTGGTCCTTGTTCGAGTTTGGAGGAAGCCTAAAATTCTTCATCAAGTGGGAGATTCTTGGGAAATCTACCTCAACTTTCTGCCTTGAAATCCCTTGAAGACTTGGCATTTTCTCCATGTTTCTAGCCTTTACCGCCATACCATTTCAAGCTTACCTTGGTGGCACAGTTGTTTGGTTTACCACTTTATCATGGGCCACCTTGCTTGTTCTCATGGTTGGGCAGTGTTACCGCTCTACCGCGGCAGTATTCTTCTAAAGTAGCGATAGCACGGTGAGTGACGGTAGTGGACATGGCGGTTACTGCCTTACCGCAGGGTGCTCCTTCAGGTGGCGTGGTAATCCGGTGGGCGGCGGGTTGGTGGCATAGTGGTAGAGTAGTGCCTTACCTCCATACCACGGAGGTTGCTTGTTGGTGTCACGATAGTGCAGTGTCAGCAGCAGTTTTGGATTGGCAGTTATTGCCCTACCACAGGGCTTATTCTATAAGCCACTGTGGGCGCGGTAAGCTTTTGGCAGTTGGAGGGCGGCGGTCTTGTGGTGGTTACCTCCTTACCGTGAGTAGTGCTTGGGGAAGCCATGATGGCTATGGTGGACAACTGGTGGTTGAGCGATGACCGCTTACCACTCTACCGTGATGGCCTTTTGGCCATGTCTCGGTGGTACGGTAAGCCATGGAAGTCAAATATAGTGGCTACTGCCCTACCATGGAGGTTTGGCGGTCAGGGCGTGGTGGCACAGTGAAACCATGGTGGTCAGTGGTGGTGCTTACCACTTTACCACGGAGGCTTGTTTGTTAACCGCAGTGACACGGTATGACCACTGGCGGTCTGCGAGATGGTTACCGCCATACCGCAGTGGGCAAAGCCATGCCCAGCGGTAGTTTGGTTGGAGGCCGAGGTCGGATCGAGCTAGCTTACCGCCTATTGGTATGTGGCGACTGATCATTCTATACTGTACACTCTTCATGTATTACTGAAAAAGGGAAAAATCACAAAAAGGGAAAAAACCTTGATTTTGTATAACCCTAATTTATAAAGGGTTTAGGATAGAATTACAGTATTATAAGAAACAAGCGATTATTCATGATATTGTAATAGGGTTTTGCACTGGTTAATAATATCATTGGATGGCTGCGGTTTGGTGGATCTAGCCCACATTGGGTGAACCACGTTAAATTCTCTGTGTTAATTTTATGTGTGATTTTATTTCTGGTTTATTTGATAAAATCTGCGTTTAGCTTTTAGATATCTTCCTTTGAAAACCTAACAAGTGGTATCAGAGCGGGTTGTTTTCGATTATCGTCTACAGGAAAATCTCACGGTTGAGTGGGAGTCTCACGGTTAAGTGGGAGCAATGGCAGACAAGGGTAAGTTGAAGGTTGATAAGTTAAATGGGCAGAACTATCAGTTATGGAAGATGCAGATGGAGGACTATCTCTATTAGAAGGATTTATGGTGGCCATTGGAAGGGAAAACCAAAAAACCCATAGCAATGATGGATGAGGACTGGGATATTTTGGACAGAAAGGCACTTGGCAGTATTCGCTTATGCCTGGCACAATCAGTGGCGTTCAATATCACAACAACAAAGACAACTCTATAGTTGATGGAAACCCTAGCAAAGTTGTATGAAAAGCCTTCCGCTTCAAATAAGGTATTTCTTATGAAGTGTTTATTTAATATGAAAATGGTAGAAGGTGGATCAGTTACTGATCATTTAAATGAGTTCAATACAATTACCAGTCAATTAACTTCTGTAAAAGTAAACTTTGATGAAGAAGTTAGGGCTCTTTTGATTCTGTGTTCTTTGCCTGAAAGCTGGAATAGCTTGGTAATGGTTGTTAATAATTTTGTTTCTGGTTCAAATACATTGAAATTTGATGATGTTGTTGGTGTTATTTTGAGCGAGGAAATTCGTAGGAAAAGCTCAGGTGGAACATCCACATCGAGCAGTGTTTTGAATGCAGAAAGTAGGGGTAGAACAAAGGAGAGAAGAAACAATTACGGAAGTCATGGGAAGTCACGAGGAAAATCAAGTTACAGAAGGTCCCAATCTAGAGACAAGAGGGATTGCTGGTACTGTGGTAAGCCGGGTCATTTAAAGAAAGATTGTTGGTCTCGAAAAAATAAAGGAGACAAAAAGGAAGGAAATAAAGAGGCAAATGTGGTAAGTAATAAATCTGATGAGGATGCTTTGATTCTTTCTCTTGACAATGCTGATGATTCTTGGGTGTTAGATTCAGGGGCTTCATTTCATGCTACGCCCCATAGAAATTATTTTCTTGATTATGTCCAAGGGGATTTTGGGCTAGTTTATTTGGGAGATAATGAACCCTGTCAGATTGTTGGAAAGGGAAGCATCAAGATTAAGTTGCAGAATGGGAATCATTGGCTACTACATGAGGTAAGGCATGTTCCAAAGCTAAAAAGAAATTTAATTTCAGCAGGGCAACTAGATGATGAAGGTTGTGTTGTTACATTTAGTGATAAAAATTGGAAGGTTACAAAAGGTGCCTTAGTGGTAGAAAAAGGTGTGAAAGTAGGCACCTTATATCTTTGTACAGGTCATACTGTTCCTTCTACTTTAGCTATTGCAGATAAAAATCAATGTTCAGGAACAGTTGCTGCAGTTCAGCAGGAAAAAAATCAGATAGATGTTGCGAATTCTGAATCAGCACTATGGCATAACAGACTTGGGCACATGAGTGCAAAAGGTATGAAAGTACTTCATACAAAAATGCTTTACCAGGTCTAAAATGTGTTAATATGGATTTCTGTGAAAGTTGTGTGTATGGCAAACAAAAGAGAGTTAGTTTTCTCAAGGATGGGAAACAAAAGAAAGATGAGAAATTGGAGCTTGTGCATACAGATGTATGGGGACCAGCTCAGGTATCTTCTCTCGGTGGCTCTCATTATTATGTCACATTCATTGATGATGCAACTAGGAAGGTATGGATTTATTTCATTAGGCAAAAATCTGATGTATTTGAAACTTTTAAAAAATGGAGAAGTTTGGTTGAGAATGAGACAGGTAAAAAGTTAAAATGTCTCAGATCTGATAATGGTGGTGAGTATTGTAGTAAAGAGTTTGAAGATTATTGTTCCTTTAATGGTATTCATAGGAAAAAAACGGTTCCAAGGACTCCACAGGAAAATGGAGTGGCTGAGTGCATGAATAGAACAATAATGGAGTGTGCACGGACTATGAGATTGCATGCTAGGTTGCCTTTAAACATGTGGGTAGAGGCTATAAACACTGCTGTTTATTTAATTAATAAAGGTCCATCTAATCCTTTGGGTTGTGGTATTCCAGAGGAAGCATGGAAAGGTAAGAAGGTGAGTTATTCTTTTTTGAAAACCTTCGGTTGTGAAGCATTTTCACATGTAGATTCTGAAAATAGAACCAAGCTTGATGCAAAATCAAGGAAATGTATATTTGTTGGATATGGCATTGATGAATTTGGTTATAGGCTTTGGGATTTTGAAAATAAGAAAATTTTGAGAAGTAGGGATGTCATATTCAATGAGAAAGTGTTGTACAAAGATCTATTGCAGCAGCATGAGAAGAAAGAACATGATTATGCAGTGTTGGATGATATTACAAACAACAATGTTCTAGTGGTTCCTCATGCTCCGCAACAACAGCAACAAGAAATACCACAAACTCCAGTGAATGTTAGGCGATCTTCAAGGTTAAGTAGACCTCCAGAAAGATTTTCTCCCTCTTTGTACTCTATTTTATTAACTGATGCTGGTGAACCAGAATGTTATCATGAAGCTATGCAGGTGGATACCAAGGTTCAGTGGGAGCATGGAATGGAAGAAGAAATGGACTCCTTGCTGAAAAATCAAACTTGGGAATTATGCAAGTTGCCTGCAGGTAAAAAGGCTTTAGCAAAAAAATGGGTTTATAGGATGAAAGAGGAGGATGGAGGTAAGAAAAGATTTAAATCCAGATTAGTTGTAAAGGGATTTGCATAGAAACAGGGTATTGATTTTGATGAAATATTTTCTCCAATTGTTAAAATGACCTCTATTCGTACTGTGTTAAGTATTGTGGTTGTTGAAGATTTGCATTTAGAACAGCTTGATGTTAAAACTGCCTTTCTCCATGGTGATTTGTAAGAGGAAATTTATATGGAACAGCCACAAGGATTTGAGGTCAAAGGTAAGGAGAAACTAGTGTGCAGATTGAAGAAAAGCTTATATGGCTTGAAGCAAGCACCTCGATAATGGTATCTTAAATTTGATAGTTTTATGGCTGAGCAAGGTTACAACAGGTGTAATTCAGACCATTTTATTTATTTTAAGATGCTAGGTAAAGATAGCTACATTATTTTATGTTTATATGTTGATGATATGCTTGTAGCGGGGTCTAACATGGATCACATAAAGGAGTTAAAACAACAGTTAGCAAATTCATTTGCTATGAAGGATTTGGGGGCATCAAAACAAATCCTTGGTATGAAGATTGCAAGAGATAGGAAAAATAGGAAATTGTTTTTATCTTAGGTTGATTATGTTAAAAAGGTGTTGCAGAGATTTCATATGGAGAATGCAAAAGCTATCAGCACACCTTTGCCTAGTCATATAAAATTGACTAAGGATATGTGTCCAAAGACACAAGAGGAGGAAGAAAAAATGTCCAAGGTACCATATGCTTCAGTTGTAAGTGCAGCGATGTCATCCAGGTTCAGTCTCCAAGTGGGAGATTGTTTAGGTGTGGAGCCTGATCAGTCTCGAAGTGGGAGATTTTTGGTATGTGGCGACTGATCATTCTATACTGTACACTCTTCATGTATCCCCAATTTTGTATAACCCTAATTTATAAAAGGTTTAGGATAGAGTTACAGTATTATAAGAAACAGGCGATTATTTGTGATATTGTAATAGGGTTTTGCACTGGTTAATAATATCATTGGATGGTTGCGGTTTGGTGGATGTAGTCCACATTGGGTGAACCACGTTAAATTCTCTGTGTTAATTTTATGTGTGATTTTATTTCTGGTTTATTTGATAAAATCTGCGTTTAGCTTTTAGATATCTGCCTTTGAAAACCTAACACCGCCATACCATGGTGGATGTTTGAGCTCAATGCGGTAGTGTGGGGAAAGCAATGTGAGCTCGAATGGGCTCATACCGAGTTTGACCGAGCTTGACTCAATGTCAAAGCGGCAAACGAATGAGGAGGTGACACCTGGCAAGATATTAAGATTTTTTTGGTTGAAAGCTTTATTTCCTAATTGTGATTGGGCTGCATTATTGAATGGAGGTTGATGGACATCTGAAACCGTTTTTAATGTTGCACGGCTCAATGCATGTTGTTTGAGTGATGCACATTATCAGGGAATATGGAAGCTTGTAGGTAGTATAATTAATTATCCTGATGAACATTGAATGTTGGGGCGGGCTGAATAGGTTGGCACACAGTAAGAGATTATTTTGTAATCTTGTGTGCAGTCTAAGATGTAAGAGCGATTTGAGAGAGAGGTTGAGAGTGTTCGAATGGTTTTGCATATTGGTGTAACCATGAACACTTAGTCTCTCAGATCAAAAATATGTAAACCTGTGGAGGCCTTGTGGTTGGGTTGGTCATTAGGCTGGCTGACACAATCAACTAAGGAGCTAAAGGGAATCTACATGGTATGTCTTTGGGGACATTGTAACTGTGTGAAGATTTTTTTTTTGTTGCCTATATTCTCTAGATGGACAAGATGTAATCTCCTCAAGAGCATAGCTTTGTGTTTGTATTGTAACTGACTTTGTTACTGAATAATACAAGTTAGCTGAGTGTTTTGGAGGGTGGGGTTTTTTACTTGAAAAGGTTTTCCCCATGTAAAATATGTGTCCATATGTTTTCCTTTCATGTTTCTTCATTCTGTATTCTTGAATCTATGCTTGTGTTGAATCTGCTATAAAGTTAAGCATTTACTTTTCTCAAAAAGATCAATGGGGGATTTACTGTGCCTTTTTCCACTTTATGGCATAGTTGTTTGTGTCTTTGATGTGATTTGAATTAAAATCACTAAGGCATTGTTGTCTTAGATGCCTAATCTATGATGACAGACTCGACTCCTTATCCCCAACAAAATTAAGCCCCAAGACCTAGGTGGGACCCATACACCTAAAGGGGCGTATGAGTCCTAGATCCCTATATTTGGAACACATATCCAAAAACATTAAATTTTGATTTTGCTTTGCTAAATTTTAGGATTATCCTTAGAAAAATGCATTTAATTAGGCTTTTGGATGCAAAATAGGACCAATTAGGAAGTGAAATAAGCTATTTTAACAAGGAAGACCCAAACAAGTAAGAAAATGTAAAGGGATAATTTTTTCTACACTACATTTAGCCCCCACTTTAGTGAGAGGATGATCTTGCATCAAACTCACACTAAAGTAGATAATTTTTCATCAAGAGGGGTTCAAGTGTACCAATTCTAGTGAGATGGGATGACAATGATCAAGAGGGATGATCAAGCCCCCCAAGATCATGATCCTATAGAAAACCAAAATAGGCACAAAAGAACACACATGTGAATGATGTATGAAGCAACAACAAGATACAAGTATACAATTTCAAAGACATAAAGAAGAAAGAAAAGAAAAAACAAAATGGGTGGATCAAGCCTCGACAGTCTATCCAACACAATGTGGACCAAGTCAGCTATTTTTCCAAAAAAAAATTACAAGTGGAACATGATGTCCACTATGCAAATAAACACATTCTCACAAGGGCTAGTGGAATCCAGTATCCACTAGGTGAGCCCCTAGAGAGGTGAGACACATACACATGCACCCGGTATGCGCTCACACACATAAGCAAGTGGTTATGAGAAATTCATGCCTAAGGTCATCTCCTATACGTACTAACCATACCAAAGCTATACCTCTTGATATATTTGATAAGGTGCCACACAATATGAATGGTGGGATACATGAGGTAAGAAAAACTTTGTATGCTAACACCCATGAACAAATAGGATGGCTCCACAGGCAAGAAAAGTGTGTTATGCAAGGTGGCCATATAACGGTTATTGTAAATGTGATATAGTTTAAGGTACATTCAAAGGGGTTTTTCTTAGTTCATGTAAGGTATTCACTTAAGGAACATTGTGCCTAATATCTCCAAGAGAGGACCAATCAAAGAATAGAAGATTCACAACTTAGGGAATTCACTTCACTTGTAATTTCCACTAAGAGGAATATAATATGCTAAGAGAGATCACACTCTTGAAGAACATCACACCCAATGTCACCACAAAAAGAAATATGTGTCGCATAAAGTAAGAATACCACACAATGAAACATGAGTTGTAATTGAAATGCAAAAGAATAATGCCAATGTATGCCCCCACTTTAAAGGAATTGTTAAACACCATGTTGTGGGTAATTACATTAAAGGAGCAAGTGATAAATACAAACAAGATAGGAGATCTTGTTAGGAAATCCCTATGTCACATATATATTTCCAATAAGCTATGTCAGGTTCCTTTTTGATTATATCTATTGATGAGAAAGAAATGTCAAGAGGTATTTTTGTTTGGCCCTTATGAGGTTGAGTTTCAATAAATGTAACAATATTATCCATAGGACTTTGTTCATCAATCTCCATTTTTCATCATCATGTCAACATTCATCACATCATTCTTAGTTTCACTAGCTTTGACAAATGAAATATTATGATTTGGTATATGGTTTGTAAATATTTGCAGGTTTTGGTTGGGAGGGGCAGTAGACTTATTACCTTGATTATTGACACCTCCAATTTGAATATGATTGGAATCAATGAGTTCTTCCCTAAGATTTTTAATATGCTTATAATATTATGTATCATTTCCATTTCAATGGTGAAAATGACAATAGGAATTTGATCTAAAGTTTGGAGGTAATGACTTAGTAGGATCGGGAGTTTTAACGGGAGGTAAGGAAATCAAGTTTTTTTCTAGAATTTGTAACCTGGTGTTATGGAGGGTATCAGGTAAGGGAGTAAATTTTCTATTCGGATCCCAAAATATAGAATTATTTGTCTTATTTATAGTAGCCACTTGGGTATCAACATGTTGGGTTGGTTGAGGGGGATTTAGTTGAAGAAAGCGTTTATTTTGTTTCCTAAAAGGTTGGTAATTTTTTTGAGTTGTGGATTCACACTTTTTAGGACAACTAGAGGTGGGTTTTGTTTCATGAATACTAACCAAGTTTTGATAATCATGAAGGGTGGTACACAAGTTTACAAAGGAAGGAAATTTCATCATGCTAATCTTATCTTTCATTTGAGTTTGTAAGTTCTTAATGAACATTCATTGAAGGTGAGGATCGGGAATTTGTACGTCAATTTGGGAATAAAGAAATTAGTAGTGTGAAATGAAGTTAGTAACCTTTTCATCATGCTTTCATTTACATCTCATCAAATCAGCTAAGGTCATCTTAGGGGTCATTTGTACTTTGAAATGGCTGATAAAGGCCTCAAAAAGTTCATTGAATAAATGAATTGAGGTATTCGGTAATGAGGATAACCATTCTAAAGTGGTATCTTTCAAGGATCTATGGAATATTTTAGCCAAGAGCTTATCTTCAAATATCAAAATGCTAAATAGGGTTGTAAAAGTAGAAGCATGGCTAACAAGATCTCCTTTCCCACCATATTTCTTAAAATGAGGAACTTCTACACCTTATGGCATTTGTTCTCTCAATATCTTCAGGGATAACATATTGGTTTTGATGTATTTCAAAGGTTAATCATTATTGTTTTGATTTAGAGTTGTGACTTTTTGTTGGATAGATTCCATGCTTCTGCAAGTGTGTGTTAATGATAGCATCATTGTTGTTGTAATGTGGAGAGGAATAAGGTGGAGTGGTGTATGTATTCGGAGGGCAAGTGAATTGTAAATTTTTGAGGGAGGATTTTTGAGGAGATATTGTATTTGAATAAACAATGCTAGAAGTATTCCCTATGGAAATACCTAAGGAAGTCTTGACATTCATAGTAGGTTGAATGGTTGTGGTAACTAGAGTAGTAGTGTATGTAGGAATGGAAATGGGTATTGTAGAAGGAGCAATTGAAGTTCCACCTTGAATTTTGGTACACCCCAAAGCTTGAGAGCAACTAGTGATGATAGGGATAGTGTTGTTAACATTATGCATATTGGTTGTAGGAATTGAAGTCATGGGAAATGAATCATGCATACTATGATTCATAGGGATTTGATTATCAACACTATTAGGAAGAGAGCTAGAAAACCCAAGATCCACAATGAATGGTATATCACAAGATGACATAAGTATTAAACTATGTCTAACAATAGTCTTGCTAATAGGAAACCAAGTTGTAAATCTCATACAAGTTTTTATAAACCTAGTGTGCAATCCCAAAATGAAAAGAGGCTTAAAATGCAATACAATGAAATTTGTGAAAGCAATTTTTAGATTCTAAAAAGGTAATTTTTTGATTGCACTATGCAACAATATGAAAATGAAATTTTTTTAATGTAATTTTGAAATTAGGCAGTGCAATTATTGAACAAAATTAAGCTAGATTTAATGAAATGAATGAAATAGAAACTCAGGAAATTGAAATAGAGATCTAATAACAACAATAAAAATCACAAAAATGAAGTTTTTAATGCTATAAAATATAGATTTAGACCTGATTTGGGACTAATATGACTAGCTAGGTATATAGGTCCCACTTAGAGTTATTGAGAGGTTCAGATAGTGAAACATAGACAACAAAAAATACCTAGAAATTTGGAGAAAAGGCTTGTATCAAGACTAAATCATCTAGGTGGAAAAATGAGTCCTAGATTAGGGTTTCTAAGTGTGAATCATTAAATTTTGAATTTATTTAATGTGTCTAGGTTGTATGTTGACTTGTCTATTTGTAATTACAGATTTCTAGTGAAATTGAATGATGCAAACTACAAAATATGCAACCTATATGCACTTTTCACTAATGCAATCTTTAGAAGCCCTAAATTCCAATTCAACTTTAATGCAAATTTAATGCAAAGATAATGCAAGCTAAATCTAGGAATTACAATGTTCTACAAATCAAGGATTAAAGGGTCAAGAGGTCAAGTTCACCAAAACAAAAAGAGGGGATACAAGGTTCCACCTTTTGGGAGATGGAATGTTGGACATATTTCACACTTCAATTTATTAGGAACCTAGATCCATCAACCAATTGACTTGATTAGGGAAGGACTAAGAGGTTCCTTTGTGTGATTGGATGGGGGTTCACCATTAAATAATGCTTTAAAAGAAGGAATTGAATGTACTATGTAAATTCACTAAATGACCTATGAATTTGAAGGCATGAAACCAAATGAACAAACTGAAATGAAATAGTAAAGTACATAGAAGAATGATGGAGTCCAAGCAATTTCTAAAACTTTAAAAATTGTGGCTTTCAAGTGCAATGGGAGTGATATGCTAGGCTAGGCGATTTAGTCCTATTTTAGGGTTTTTGGGTAGAATCTGGAATCTTCTGATGGCTAATTAGGATCTACATAAAGATGGAAAAAGGGCTATTCAACGACTCATATACCAAGTAGGGTGATTTAGTCTAGTTATTAGGGTTTGACTGATATTTCCATAGCCTCTAGTGATCTTCTATAGCTTCTTTTCTATCTAATCTTAAATTCTAGAAGTCTAAATTTTGACATGTAGGTGAGTTTCCATCAAGATGACAACTTCTTGACAACTTTGATAGATTTTGCAAATTTTTCTTTAAAGGATCTTCAAGCTCCAATTCACCTAGATCCGTAAACACACATCGAGAGATTAAAAAAAAAATTGTTAGGGAATAGGGGCTTTCCTTTTTCAAACCTTGTTTTGGTAATTAAACCTTGAAATGAAATAGAAAATCATGAAGGAATGATGAATGAACAAATAAAATGTTGCAACTCACCAAACCCTTGAAATAAAGGTTGCAAACTTGTGTGAAATGGTTAGCATGAATGTGGATCTTGACTCTTGATTGAATGTTTGAAACTTTTCCTTGAATACTTTCTTGAATCATGAAACCTACATCAAAAAATTTAGCTCACAATGACACATGATGCATGAAGACATTGACATGATGCTTGAATCTTAAATGTGGCTCCAAATTCTTTATTATTTTCTCTTGAATGCTCTTGTAAAGATCTTGTTATGACTTGAGAACATTTTGGCTTAGTTCGGACAAAATTAATGAAATTACCTTGTATTTATACTTGTTTATTCCTAATTTCCTAAAATTACAACACTACAAGCTAACATTCTAAATTTGAATCTAAAGATAATAAAAACTTGCCAAGAAATTGATTTAAAATAGGTCCTAAGTTAAATCAAGACTCGTATGCCATGTTGGGTGTATGAGTCCCAGTGGATTAAACCTGGGACACATACTTTGAGAAGTGTTAAGTTCAATGTAATATTTTAAATGGGGCTCTAAGACCTAGGGGGCACCCATATGCCTAGAGGGGCATATGAGTCCTAGATCCCTAGATCTAGAACACAGCCAAAAACATTAAATTATGATTTTTCATTTGTTAAATGTCAGGATTATCCTTAGAAAAATGCATTAAATTAGGCTTGTGAATGCAAAATAGGACCAATTAGGGCATGAAATAAGCCATTTTTTAATAAGGAAGACCAAAACAAGTGTGAAAATGTAAAGGGTTACATTTTTCTACATCACACTCATGTGTATGAATATGTTTGGATTATTGTTTCTCATGTTTGTAAATTACGTTAATGTATGATAAGATTTCAATGGTTGTTAAGGGTTTAAGGATTACTGTAGGTCTGAATGTTAATGAGGGTTTTGATGTTTTAATGAACAAATGATTCACCCCCCTCTCAGTTTTTCTTGTGCATTCAACAATTGGTATCAGAGTGAGGTTCCTTAAAAGAAATCTTAAATTTTTGAGGCATATCTAGGATGGTGCACAAGAGGGAGGATCCTTTGTTTGATGGATCTAATTATGCATTTCAAAAGACCAAGATGGAAGGATTCCTTATTTCTCTAGGGTTTGGAGTTTGTAAGTCTATTGAAACTAGATATACAATTCCTGCAAATGGTCTAAGTAATAATCATGAGATCAAGGCATATGAGAAAAACGTCAAAGAAATTTATTGTTACTTGAGTGGTATTTCTGATTTAAAACTTGTAAAGGTTATGAGCTATACATTTGCTAGTGAGATCTTGAAGAAGCTAGAAAGTGTCTATGAAGGAGATGATAAGGTCAAGAAAGAAAAGATTCATAATCTAAAGACTAAATTTAAAACCCTAAGGATGACAAAAGATGAATATATTACAGGATTCATGCATAGAGTAGACAAAATTGTCAATTTCTTCAGAGGCCTTAGTGTAAAATTCAAAGAAGATGAGGATATAAAAAAGGTATTAAGAACTCTTTGTAAATATTATAATCATAAGGTTTCTACTATTGAAGAAGCTTATAATTTAGATTATTTCTCTGGAGATCATTTTTTTAGTGCTTTAACTACTCTTGAATTGAGATAATTTGGTCCAAGTGATTAAAGAAAAGAGACTACTTTTAAACTTGGAAAAGAAAAGAAGAATGACAAATATGATCCAGATGAGTTTGATGAGCTAGAAGAAAAATTTGTGAGGAGATTGAAAAAGGGCATTAGAAAATATAGAGGTAAGTTACCTTTCAAATGTTTCCATTGTGGAAAGATAAGTCATTATGCTACAAGATGTCCAATCAAAGCTTAAAATGATAGATTTAAGGAGAATAAAGGTAAATCAATTAAGAGAAGTTATTATGTTAAAGAAGATTCTAGTATATTTGATGATTATTTTGATTACCGAGATGATGAGAATGATGAATGCTTTTTCATGGCTCTAAATGTTGGAACTAATTCTGCTAACTCTGAGATATGTATGAATGAAGTTGCTCTGGAAATAGGTCATAATGGAACTATAGTGACTTCTTTTCATGCTAGAGAAGACAAAAACTTATGGGTTGTTGATAGTGGATGCTCAAATCATATGATAGGTGATAGAAGTAAGTTTGTTAAACTTGAAAATTTTGAAGGTGGTCTTGTTAAGTTTGGTGATGATACATCTTCTATCTATTTTGATGGAAAGCATAGTAAAGATGATGTTCTTTATGTTAAGGGGATCTAATATAATCTTCTAAGAGTAGGAAAAATGTGTAGCACATGAGATAATCTTGTATTTTAGGATGGTGGTTGTGAAATCAGAAAAGGCTATGAAACTCTAGTTGCTACAAGAAGAAGGACAAATGGAAATTTTTATCAGCCTAAGGGTGCTAATGGTATTTTCTTTATGACTCAAATCAATGATATTTATTTATGGTATAGAAGAATGTGTCGCATCAATTTTAATATCCTAGTTAGAATCAACTCTCCTCAAGCTATGAGAGATCTTTCAAAGATTACAAAGCCTATAAATGTAGTTTGTAAGGAATATCAAGTTGGGAAGAAAATAATAAAAAGGTTCAATATCAAATAATATTCCATCACAAGACCTTTGGATTTGGTTCATACAAATCCATGTGGACCTAAAAAATAAGAATCTTTCAAGGTGATAGGTATTTCATGTTGTTAGCTGATGATTATTCTAGAATGACTTGTGCAACTTTTCTCAAAGAAAAAACTAAATCTCTAGATAAGTTTAAGGCATTTAAAGCTATGTTTGAGAATGAAATTGATGTGAAAATAAAATTCTTAAGATCTAACATAGGTGGAGAGTTCACCTACAAATATTTTAACATTTTTTATGGAGAGCATGGAATAAAGAGACATTTGTAAACTCCTAAGAATCCTCGGCAGAATAGAGTGGTGGAAACGAAGAATAGGACTATTTAGGAAGCAACAAGGAAAATGATGAAGGAAGCAAATATACTACATATCTAATGGAGAGAAGTAATTCATACTATAGTGTATATACTTAACAGAGCACAAGTTATGATGAATAGTTCAAAGACTCTCTATGAGTCGTAGTATGGAAGAGCTTCTACTGTGAGGTATTTCAATTTTCTTGTAAATAAATACTATATCAAAAGAGATGAAGAAAAGTTAGGAAAGTTTGATACAAGATCTAATGAATGAATCTTCCTTATATTCTCTACAAAAATAAAGGTTTACCAGTGCTACAACAAGATTCTAAAAAGGATTTTTGAAATTGCAAGTGTCAAAGTGGATGAAGACTTAAATAAAAGTTCAGTTTTGATAGATGGATATGAATCCGATGAGTCATCTTGCAAAGAAGATGAAAATGATGACGGTAATGAAAAATAAGTGCAATTTGAAGAGGAAGAAGCTTCGTAAAGGATCACTAAGACCCCTAAGTATATGCAAAGGAATCATTCTAAATATTAGATCGTTGGTGATAAAAGTAGAGGTGTATTGACAAGGAGAAAGGTTGCAATGATAGAAGAATAAGTAAAATTATGTTTACTTTAAAAAGTTGAACCTAAAAAAATGATTGAGGCATGCAGAGATGAATTTTGGATCAAGGATATGGAAGAAGAAATGATGCAAATTAAGAAGAATTAGAATTGGAATCTTGTCCCAAGACGAGTGAAAAAAATGTGATTGAAACCAAATGGGTGTTACAAAAAAATCTAAATGAGAATGGAGAAGTTGTTAGGAACAAATCAAGGCTTGTGTGTACAGGCTACTCACAAGTAGAAGTAATAAAATTTGAGGAGCCATTTGCTCTGGTGGCAAGGGTGGAGGCTAGTAGGATTTTTTTGGATTTTGCAGCACACAAAGATTTCAAATTTTATTAGATGGATGTGAAGTATACATTCTTGAATGGTGAGTGTGAAGAAGAGGAATATGTTGAAAACTAGAAGGTTTTTAGTTATTATATGATCCTAATATGGTCTACATATTGAATAAGGTGTTATATAGACTTAAGAAACCTCCCAAAGCTTGGTATGAAAGATTGTATAGGTACTTGCTACAACAAGAATTCAATAAAGGTACCACAAATAGAAATCTTTAAAGTTCAAAAAGATCAATTTTTTATTGTGGTTGTGTATGTTGATGATTTAATCTTTGGAGGAAATGAGAGTATGTGCAAAAAGAGTTTGTGATTCCTATGTTTGGGGAGATAAATTTATTCCTTGGACTTCAAATCAATCAGATAGAGAAAGGCATATTCATTTCACAATCAAAGTATGTTAAGGAAATTCTAAAGAAGTTTTGAATGGAACACTCTAAACTGGTATTTACTCCTATGATTATTGTTTGCAATTTGAGTAAGAATGAATAATATCCTAAGGCTCATCAAAGAAAATGCAAATTGATTATTGAAGGACTATTGTATTTAACTACTACTAGACTAGATATTATGCATGCAGATTGTCTGGTGGCTAGATTTCAAGAAAATCCTAAAGAGTCACATGTGGAGTAGTAAAAATAATATTCAGAAAGGCACTCTGAAACATGGATTATGGTACCCAAAGGATACTAATTTCTCTATGAGTGCTTATAAATATTTATATTTGGTAGGTTTTTTGGATGATAGGAGAAGTACAAGTGGTGGTGCTTTCTTTCTTAGAAGCAGGTTGGTTCCTTGGCTGAGTAGAAAGTAGGATTTAGTGTTATTATCTACTACAAAGGTAGAATACATTACTTCATCATCATGCTACACATAGGTGTTGTGGATGAAGTAGACCCTTAAGGATATTAGAGTTTCATATGATGAATAAATTTCTATTTTATGTGACGATAAAAAATTTATAAATATTTCAAATAATCTATAAATGTGTTCAAGAAAAAAGTATATCTAAATTCAATATTAATTTCTAAGAGAAAAGGTTACAGAGAATGAGGTGAAGTTGAAGTATGTGCCTATTAAGGATCAAGTTGCAAATATCTTCACTAAGGCTCATCCTAAAAATAATTTTTAGTATCTCTAAATAAGTTAGGGGTCATTGCTCCTCTTTCTTTCAAGTAGATGCATAATGTTATACATCAATCTAGTGGATCTCAAGATTCATTCCTTCTTCTAGACTAATGTTGGTGACTACCTCTTAGGGGGAGTAGGTAGTGGAATTTTTGGTTGTTGTAGTAAGGGGGATTAAGTGTTCTCATTGTGATGAAATTAGTGGTTGTAAAGTAGTTCTTTTCCCTTATATGTGTTTCCTTTGAGGGAGAGAAAGTGTATGGGAAGATTCTCAAAGGAGAAGCAAAGAAAATAAAATATGTGTTGTCCTTTGTCATTGATGTCGAAGGGGGAGAGAGAGTTAATTGAAAATCATATAAATAAAGGGGGATAAAATTTCTATAAAAGATAGAGTGTTTAAAGAGTTTATTATTGTGTAAAGGGGAGTAGTATGCACTATGGTGCAATGCATATGTTATTGATTTTTTGATCAACTTTTTTGGTTGTTTCTGGTTCTTGTTGATATTTTTTCATATCATGTGTCAAGACATCAATCAAAAATGGGGAGATTGTTGGAATTTTGTGTTGTCATTGATGTCAATAGATCTTTCTTCATGCATTGATGTCAACCTATGGAGATTCTTTGATTGGTTGCATTGTGTTGTCATTCGTAGTTTCATTGATGTTAACATTTGGTATTACTTTGATGAGCATATGGTTGTGGATGTTTGACCATTAGTATGGTTGATTTTTTATATTACAATTGGTTTGGTGTGACAGATGTTGAGATGGTTTTTGTGGTGGTTGGTTTCCAAGTTCTTTTGAGAAATTTTGAATAAAAGAGGAAGCGGTGTGGCAAAAAGTGTTCAATGTGGCAAATTGGTGTTCAATATTTGTCTCTGCTTTTCTTCACGGTTCAAGATCTTCTTGTGTGGTTTTTATATGTTAATTAGAGTAATTTAGAGGTGTTATATCTAGATATTCAGGTTATGGATCATTTGATAGAATAATTTGTGTTCACTAGTGTGTGAACTATGGTGCAGTGTTGTCTGGGAGAAATGGTTTTGCTCCACATTTGTCCACATTGTGTTTTCTAGTCTTATGGATTTGGAATTGTGCTTATATTGTTCATATCTATCTTTAGTCTGAGTTGTTTTATTTTTGGTGCTCCACTAGGTTGGATCATGTGTTATAGTGTGTGGAAGGTTAAATGGATGTACAAAATGAGTATGTTCTTCAGGTGTATGACGTTGTGAAGGATTTGTTGGATTTTAGTGTGTTGATGGAATATTGTAGATTGTGTTTAAGTGTTGTGTATGGTTTGTGATTTGTATTTAGATTTTTTGAAGCATGTACTTAAATGTTCAATGGTGTTAACACAGGTTTTGATGACCTTAGGTGTTTACACTAATTGTAGATATGATTTTGTGTTTTTGGAAGTGTGATGTGGCATTTATATGTGTATTTATGTCTGCATTAAGGTGATTTATAGTCCACCTTCACTCCTCTCCATTGTGGGAATGTTTTGGTGCTAACCTAATTTCAATTTGTGCATTTGATGTGTATAGCCAACCTTGTAGATTATTTTCAAGGTTGAAGATGGTATATTTATATGTGTTGAGTTGTTGAAGGATGTGAGTGTGATATGTGTGATGTGAATCATGATGTGAAGTATGAAAGTGTGAAATGCAGTGTGATATTTAATGACTAAGGCTATTGGAAGTAGTGAGTAGAAGGTGTCTACATTCTTCATAGAGAGTGTAAATGTACTAGTGAAGCAGTGGTGGAACTTTTTTGTTGCTCTGAGATGGATTTCTCATTATTACAATCTTTTATCTTCTTTCTATTATGGGATTGAGCCACTGACAGTGAGCCCTCCAATAGTGAGCCTATTATATTTGGTGTTTCAATTACTTTATATTATGAGATAATCCTCACTGTGGTTTTTCCCTTCTTAGTTTTTCCACGTAAATCTGGTGTTCTCATTTGTAAGAATGTGTTTGCATTAATTTTTCTAATGCATGGTAAGGGTTTAATGGTTGTTAAGGATTTAAGAATTAATGTAAATATCAATGTTAATGAGGTTTTGATGTTTTAATGAAAAATTGATTCACCCCCCTCTTAGTTGTCTTGTGCATTCAATATATGGATGATAAGATTCCAAAATATACTTGTAGAAGATATGCTAATATGATTTGCAGATTATTCTTTAAAAAATAAAATCAAACTAGATGTCAACTCTTTGTTGAAATGATGATAAATCTAAAGTATAGGTATATTATGAAGATTATTTCACTAAGAACATCAGAAGCTTCAAGTGAAAAATCTATTGTGGGTACCACCTCAGGCACCAATGATAGAAATGTAACACGACATTTAATTACATCAACAATAGTAAGTAATCAAATGAAGAAAGGTCATCTCATTAGAATGAAAAGTGAAGCATTGAGAATAAATAGAAAAACTTTATTGAGAGTTATTGGAAGGTTCCGAAGAATTGAGGACACTAATGATAATGAATTATGGGAATTCTTTGGTAGACTACCATAAAAAGATTAAAAAATTGTTCAAGCATTGAGATCCCTAATTGAAGAATTTTGAAAAAAAATCACAAGGGTATCTCTGAATCAAATAGATGTGGTAATAAGGAGAATTGGTAGTCAAAATTGTGAACCTACCAAAGCATTTTTTTGATATAACTCAAACATAATTTTTTGGTAAATTTCTAGAGATGTATCTTCATGTTAAAATTTGTCAAAGATTTTTTCAAATGATAAATCCTTTCTATGTCAAAATAAATCACACACACACTACTTATTGTTGTAGAGTACATATTTAGTTTTCTTACCATTTTGATGTTTATTGATGTATATGTTTAGATTTTCATACTAATAATTTTTTGTAGGACTATGGCATATGCCACACCTACATATTCAAGAGATTTCATATCAACAATTTTATGTGAAAGAGTGAATGGTCATTTATTCTACAAAAATTTATGGTTGGATGGCACATGTCAAAATTGTGGTGGCTTGTAATATATGCCAATTTGTGAACATATGGAAAGTAAACATGCAATTGGAAATAAACTAGTAGAATTCAAAAAGTATAATAAAATGGCCTACAATACAAAGTATGGTAAAGAAGAAAAAAGGTGTGATTTGGTATTTAAAAAGATTCTAGTGTATTAGTTTATGTTCATATTTCAAGAGACTATAGTGTATGAGTATGCAAGGAATACTGAGTATGCAAGGAATACCCATAGATCTCTATGGTTGGACTTGAAATTAATGTTATGCAAGGAAAAATTTCCACTTGATGTCATTGTTTCAATCATCGAATTTACAGAGAACTATAGTCTATAGCCATAGCTTGAGGTACAATTACAGTATTACAACTCCAAACATTTTTCTATATTTGTGCACATAACATTCTTTCATGCAATTGATAGTACATAGGATGACATGAATATCATAATGGAGTATCATTTTTATATTAGTGATGATCACACACATTCTATAGAGTTTGTGCATTTTTAGGTGTTCTAACATGATTTGGCTAGAAGGGGTATATCATTCAGTCAACATATCATATGGTCAGATAATTGTGCATCACAATTCAAGAAATCATAGATGTTCTATTGGTTGAGTAGGATTCATAATGTTATAGGTGTTTAACATATGTGGAACTTTTGTGAGGCTAGGCATGGAAAGGGGGAGCATGATGGTGCAAGAGCATGTATCAAACTATTCATAGCATAAGAAGAGTTAAAGTATAAAGATATTACAAAGTTGATAGTTATGAAATAAATCATCAAGTAATGTAATGCTACAATGGGTCTAGGTAATGAAGGTAAGTCGTTAGTTCATATGTTTTTTCGTTGATAGATGATACTAACATTGCAAAATATGATGATTATTTATACATTGATAAGATCGAGTGAGATACACTCTTTCAGAAGATCTAATGTAGATTCATGGAGTATTTATACATGGAATATGGTAATTTTTTGTTCTTCTTGTACATATCAAGCTTGGAATGAGTGTGAATCAAAGGAGTGGGTTGATGAATGGTGCTGAAACATAGAAAAATAGGATATGGTGGAATTTCCCAAAATGGAAAAGTGGATCCAAAGAGGGCAAAGGGGCCCTATTTCTCTAATTTCATTTAGGAAATGAGATCCACACCAAGAATTGACTTAAAACCCTTAGGTGAGTCAACCCAAGATGTGAATCTACAAATTTCTTTTTTATGCTAGGACAAGGGTGTAGGTCATGTAGCACTTTGAGGAGAAATATTAAGACCATCAAATTAACTCTAAATTACAAGCTATAAAGTGCATTTAGAAGTTTAAACATAATACTGATGGAACCTATAGACTTTAGGGAGATTTTGGAAGGGTTAAATGATGTGTACCTTTTGTAAAAATGCTTTTCTATTACTTACTAAGGACTCATTCACCCAGTGGAGAATGGGTTCTGGCCAGGGCTCCATAAAATCAGTTTTTGGGTTTTGTTCTTCAATTTTTACACTCCTAGATTCTAGTTGGTCATTTTTGAAAAGCTGGAAATAAAACTTGTAGCTTAGTTTCCATGATTTGAAAAAATTTCTTGAAACTTTGATAACTTTGTAAATTTCTCCAATCTTTCTCTTCAAATGATCTTCAACCTAAAACTTGCAATCACACATCAAAGAGAGAAAAATGTTGTTTGTTAGGGAATAGGGGTTTTCCTTGGTCAAACTCCATTTTGGTAATTAAATCTTGAAATGAAATAGAAAAGAATGAAGCAATGATGAATTAACAACTATATGTAACAACTCACTAAACCTTATTTGAAACCTTCAATTGTAGATCTCCAAACTTGCATGAATAAGCTTCAATGGATGTAGATCTTGATCATGAAACTTGACTAGAAATAATGCCTTTAATATTCTTGATTGATCTTGAACACTACATCACCACATTAGGTCAAGAAACATGCATGATGCAATAAATCTTTGACATGATAAAATGAATCTTGATTGTTGCAATAATATTCTATAAATTTTCCCCTTGAATGCCTTGAAATTGATCTTGAACGGTCTTGATCTAATAAACTTGTTTTTAGGACTTGAAATCTTAGATGAAACTATGTAAAATAACCTTTTATTTACACATATCTTATCATTAATTCTTGAAATTCAAATATCACAAGCCGACATTGAATTATGGATTTTAAATCATTAAAATATCACCAGAAACATATTTCAAAGAGGGGTCCTACGTCTAAGTGAGGACCCATTTTTCATAGGTTAAATGGGTCATAGGCCACTTACCTAAGACACACATTGGACAAGGTGAAATTTCATGTAAAAATAGGGTCCTAGGACTATGTGAGGACCCATTCACCCTATGGTGAATGGGTCCTAGGTCACCTACCTAGGACACACATCTTCCAAAGTTGAGTGTTGTGAAATGTCATTTATGAATGTTGGGTTTTATCCCTAAAAATTTACATTTAATTATGCTTGGATTTTAATTAAAGGGCCAATTAAGGAAAATTAACCTCAATTAATTAATAAATCCCTAGATTAATGTGAAAGTATAAAGGTACACCTTACAACACTAAAACAAGGCACAAATAAGTCCATTTTATTAAAAGGGGCCATAAACTTAATATGAATATGAAAAACAAATTACAACACTAAATTAAGGCAACATTAGGCTCATTTTATTAATTAATTATTCTCAAATTAAGTTTGGAAAAAAGGATACTTTTTCGACACTATAGGTGGTTATGAATTCTAAGCCCACTTGGCATATATCAACTCTCGACTGTATTACAAATTACACAGATGGAATCATCAGTTGATTGATCACATATTAGATCTAGTTCAACCAAGTAATATATCTACTTAGTTTATGAAATTCCTAATTTTATCTTATTTTGTAGGTTTTTTGTAATGTTGACTAAATTTATCTAACTTGATGCACATATGAATGCAGGGAATGTTTATGTAATTGTTATAGATGAAGATAATGAAGAGGGAACATATTATTACTTGTGTCTCTATTTTGAGGGAAAAAATAAATTGGAGGCCCTAGTTATAGATGGAGAAAACATAGAATATTCTACAAGTTCGGTGGTTATTACTAGGACATGACGTAGAAAGTACCTAGTTAAGAAGTTTGATGTCTCACTATTTTAGGACTTTGACATGCATCAAAAAATTCTTCATTACTCAAACCTTGGCATAGAATCCAATATTCATTTGATCAAATATGGGTGTACACCTTTGAAGAAGAACTTTTGGAAGGTGTGTGAGTGACCATGAGGAAACAGTTGACATAATAAAGAGTAGAGTGAACTTGGATGGTTCGTTGGATTGATTTATAAGTATGTACATTGAATTTTTTTAAAGTCATGTTATTGATCACTTTATTTTGGTTATTAAAATATGTATCACTATCTTGTGTTCTAACTATTATGGATGTGAGGTCCCACCCCTTTATTCAATAATAGAAAATGCTTTATATGTATCATGGGTATGTTTATTAAGTAATAATTAAAATGATGTATCAATATTTGGTAAGTAATAAATAGGGAAAAATAAATAAAATGGATGATAAAATGGATAATATTAATGTGGCAATAATTATCCAAAAAAGTAGTATTATGATATGTTAGGAATTGAAGTACGATTTGAGAAAATACAAAGCTTTTGGGTAGTGAGGGTTCTTGGCCAGTAGGGTTATTCATGGGGGTGGTTTTATAGTTTTATTACTTGATCAATTATTAAACATAATAATTTTAATTGTTATTATTGAAGCATCCATTATTTATCAACGAAAATGATTTCATCATTAAATTCATAATAAAACTATTCGATCCCTAATTAAGTATGAGTAATAGTGATATTAGTTGATTAATGTGTAAGCTTTAATAATGATATTACTATTTAATGGATAAACTATTATTATTAATATTATTGATTGAGTAAATTAAACATTAGAAAGTGTTTTTTTTAATTAAGCAACACTAGGTAATATCATTGCTTATTGAATGATTAGACCTTAATAATCTAGATATTATCAATTAATTAATCGCACCTATTCTCCATGAATAACAATATTAACACCATGATTATGGCTAATTGGATCCTCTTCTAATATTTATATTATTTTAATAATATTCATGTCACTCAAAATATTAATGTTAATATTAATGTTACACTTATGCATGACCCTCTTAATATTATTGTGGCTAGACATTATAGCAATATTAGTACCACTACTAATATTAATATTAATAAGGAATGAAATTAAAATTTTGAACCATATTAATATTGACAATAAAATTCCATTATTTATGTTAGCAATGTATATTAATAGTAATCCTAAAGACCATTGAATATTAAGAACAATATAATTTCTTCTACCGTTTAATGATATTATTGTTGATAATATTATCCTAAATGCTATTATCAAGGATTGGGAATAATTTTAAATAAATTTTTAACTCTTGATTCTCAATAATTAACTATGGGTTAATACTCAGCTGCTTGAAACGTAAATACTAATGGGAAGACAACTTAAGATAACTTAGGCTACATAAAACAATATATTTTCTTAGGGAAAACTATATGTACTAATCTTAAAATGCTATCAAACGTAAATAAATTTCTAAAAAGTCTAAAAAGGATAAAATATATGTTAACATTCTCATCTCTAGCATGTAGCTTGTCATAAGGCCACAATATCCCTTCACGTGGCTTTCTCAAATTCTTCAAGAGAGAATTTGTATTTACGTGGCTGAATATTACCAAGCCAGCGAGAAGTAAAACATGATTGATTTTATTTTATTTTTGTTTCCCCTCTAACATTTCTCACTACTTAAGGAAATCATCCGACCTCATTTTTGGAAAAAACAAAAGTAGGAGTGATTCCCATTGTCCATTGAGTTAACAAGTATTCAAGTTGTCATTGAAGGTCTTTCTTTATTTACTTATTGTATAATGAAATAGAATTTGAAGTAGTTTTTTATGAAACTAGTGATCTTTGTTATTTTAATTCACTATTATGTAGTACATATGATATAAGAAAATTTTGAAATAATTAAATTTTAAGATAAATATAATATTTATCAATACTAGTTGTTAATAGAAAGGTTATCTTTCCCAACCGATCCCATTTCAGCATACATTTCTATTCTAACAGTTAATGTTACTCAAAAAAATGTATAGCACACAAAAATATACAAGGTTATGGTATGTATTCTTCCTACTCCTTTTTGGGATTTATTACTTTGTTTCTTTCAATATTCATCTCATAATGGACATTTATTTATAATATTCAATACCCAAAATAAAATCCCTACAGTTGAAGTCATGATCTCAATGAAGTTGTAGAGGAAAATAAAAGGGAAATAGCATGCTTGTAGGCTATGGGTAGAATGGATCTATCACTTTCTTAACAAACACTTTAAATTAAATGGATATTTTCCCTTTCATAGTAATATTTTTCCAATAGTTGCCTACGATTGAATCTTGATCATGAAATATAGAATTCAAGCCATGAGTATTTTCTTTGCATAAAATGGACAATAAAATAACAAGGAGATTGATTAAATTTTAAAAATTAATGGATTGGACAACATAAATTAATCAAGAAGGAAATAAATAAAGGAATTAGAAGAAAAGGAAAGAGAGCAACATGAATTCAAAATAGTAGTAGAATAATAAAGGGAACGGCGGTGCTAGGATTTAATCTAGTAAGCAACTATTGAATTCACTATTTTTGGGTGTCTGTGGCTATCAACGCCCTGCCCAATCCATGTGTTGAGAGAGATGCATCTCTCTTCTTCCTCTTGTTTCGTCATCACTCATTAATTTTTGTACAATTCTCTTCAAGAAAAAATCATTTTAGGGCAGCTATATGGGGTTTCTATTTGATCCTCCTTTTTATACTTAATGATTTAAATCTCTACATGTATTTACACTTTTATAATTTAAAACTATAATGTTGATGTGGCAACGAAAATTGTACTCCCTTCTTGGAGATAGTACAATTCCTTACCTAATTTGGACCTATTTTAGTACCCTTACATTAAATCCCCTTTAATTAATCATTAATAGGCTCCTAAGACCCTTTATTTTAGATCTCAAGGCATATTTCAAACAAAATCCCAACAAAATCCACAAAATCATTAAAATTTCTAACCCACCCTAAAAAACTAGGGTGGGACTCATACACCACTTTTTGTGTATGAGTCCCCCTAGGTGCGACCCATATGGTAGAAGTGGTCTATGAGTCCCATTTGGGCCCTTTTTAGGGTTTGAGCAAGAAATTCAAGTTTTTAATTCATTTTTTTTTATGTTGGCTTTTGAGATCTAAATAATGGAAAATTAGGTGTATTTCCTATATAAACAATATTCTAAGTCATTATTATCAAATTTAGGAGAGAAACTTCAAGATCCAAGCATTCACAGGCATTCAAGCATTCTTCACAAGAGCATTCAAGAGCACATAATTAGCAAAGTTGAAGCCTTGGAGCAACTTTATTGTGTTTTTATAGGTCTTAAAGCTTAATTTTATTCTAGATCTATCATTTTCAAGGATTGATTATGGTTGCCTATGGTGAATCATGATGGATTCTAGGTTGGGGAGATGCAACTAGCCATCAAGCTAAGCCTAATGACTTGTTTCCTACGTGATTCCATCCTCCATTATCACTCTACTTTCAACCTAAGGAAGGTGCATGCATCATCATTTCTTATAGGGTGATTTGGCATCTCCTAGAGTGAGTCATTAAATTCAAGATTCATTCATGCATCTCATTCTTGCACATTAGAATAGGGTTGTATTGTATTTTAGATTTCCTAATCTTAGGCACACTTAAGGTTAGGGTTGATGTTTACATTTACATCCAAGATCCATTATTTCCATCAAGGTTTAATTAAAAAACTAGGGGTTTGACCGAGGTAAACCCTCATAATCAAATCAACAGATATTTTGTTTTGTAGGTCTTTTTACAGGTTCAGATCTGAAAGCTTGATCAAGAAGAAAGAGTGGGGATTGGAGAATAGATTTGACTTTGATTTCTGAAGAAAGCAAGATGAGACTGATACACTAGAAGTGGCATATGAGTCCCACTATCTGAATTTTTTTTAGATTTCTAAAGATTCTAAACTAGCACTGTTAGAAACTTGTTCCAGTCTAGAAACCCTAGACTAGGACTAATATGCCAAAAGTAGCATACGAGTCCCAGTGTGCTCTAAATCTGGCTTTTTCAGCATTTTAGATCTTATTTCATACCTCTATAGGATTTCAGGTGCACATTTCTGATTTCTTAGCCTTCTATTCTGATTTACTTGCATTTCTAGGTCATTCATTCAAGTTTCATGCATCATTAAGTTTAATCATTAGATCTTTCATTTCATTAATCTTTCCAAGACCTAGCTTGGTGGTTCAAACCCTCTTCTAGTCATTAACCAAACCCTAGGACAACTTTTAGTAGATCTCTTTCCTTCATCCCATCCTTGGATTGAGATCTCTAGGGTTTCCTTGAGTGAAAAAATAGTGTGAAATGGGAGGGACTCTATCTCCTAAGAGGTTGAGATCATTCATTCCCACCTCCTCCATTTTCCTTTGTTTCATTTTGGTGAACATTCATTTAGAACATCGTAATTATGATTTGGAGTGCATCATAGTCCTATATCTTGCTTGCATTAGCATTGCATTAGTTGATTGGAATCTAGGGTTTCTAAATATTGCATTAGTGAAAGTGCATATAGGTTGCATTCTTGCATCTTGCATCATTGAGTTTCATCTAAAATCTATATTTTCACCTAGCCTAGACATCACTCAAACTAGAAAGCATAGAAACCATTTAAAATTTTCTGAAATTTGTGCAAAAAAACCTAACGGGGACTCATACACCCCTTTGGGTGATTTAATCCTAGCACAGATTTTAAACTATATTTTTTGGCATTTAAAACTCAATTTTTGTGCTTCTATTTTTTGTTATTACATTTATGTTTCAGCTTGCAGAGTTTTTGTTACATGCATTTGAATAGATCTAGCCTAATTCATATTCATTGCAATTGTGGATGGAGTTATATTATTGAATTTTTCATTTCTAGCATTAGTTCATAGTTTAGTTAGATTAGATTACATTTGACATTTATTAGAAAACAAAACAAAAACAACTAAAACCCGATGAGCCACTTGGAGAAAACATAGTTAGTTGAGTATGTCAAATCCTTTTTTCCAAGCTAACCTAGCCCTCAAACCTTTTAGTAGTGATGAATTTGACATGTTAAATGAAGCCCTTGAGGATTTCATCTCACAAGGTTCATTTCCACTAAGGCTTGTTACAACAAACCAAAGTTAATGTGATTCAACTTCAACTTATCCTTTACCCACCCTCACACAAACCTCAAACTCAAAAAAAATGAATGTTTGGAAAATGATCCCCAATGCTATCTAGCAAAATTCCTAGTAGAAGGTGCCACACTACCACCAGGATTTGATATTCATACTTTGAAAATAGCGTCTATTAAACCAACACAAACTGTGACGTCAAGTGTTTATATTCCCCAAATCACTGCAACAATACCAAATGGCATACCAACTCAAACATCGTCAATTGTAAGCACAATTCCTTTCAACGTAATATAGGGTTTACAATTTACTACAGGGGAAACTTCCTCCAACCCCTTTGGCACCAACACTACTGGTAAGAGATCCAAAGTTGGCAGGACTATTCCTATACCAAATCAAACCATTCAGACAGGACATATTCCTATCAAACAAACCAAAGTTAATGTGATTCAACTTCAACTTATCCTTTACCCACCCTCACACAAACCTCAAACTCAAAAAAAACCTTTTTTTACTCTTGAACCACCTAAGAACAATGTTTTATAGAAATCAAGTTGTAATACCATTGCTCATACATACAACACTAAAAACAGTCCACAACCAAGACAACCAACTTCAACAACCTTACCTTTTCCTAATCCCATCTTTCCTAGTGCTTCTCATTTTCCTTCACATAGTGGGAAGGAGTATGATCTTGTTGAACAATTTAAGAATATACTCTTGCAAAGATATCCCTATGGGACCCAATTCAAAATTCTCCTAACTACCACACTATGCTTCAAACTTCCTTACAACAAGTGGTGGTTCCCTCAAGTACAAATGCAAATGATTTGGAAGCTCTAATACAAGGAATGAATGCAGTTAATGTAGACATTGCTTTTCATCAACATGAGCTCCCTCCTTTGGAAATGAGAAAGAAAAATGATTCCTTTATGATAATAGCTATTTATAATAGGATAGAATAAAAAGAGATCTTGTTGACAATGGCTCTACCCTTAATGTGTGCAGTGTGAACCTTTTGGATAAACTTGGAGTAGATAAATCAATAATTCAACTTGACTCCTTATCGATTCGAGGATTTGAAAATGCAGGAAACCAACTGCTCAACATGATTGCTTTTCCTATTACAGTTGAAAAGGCTACATTGCAAACTCCTATTCATCTCATTCTCGATTATCTTTCATACAATATTCTTTTAGGGTGACCTTGGATTCACAAGATGCATGCATTGCCTTCAACTCTTCATCACATAATGAAGTATGTCTATAACAAAAAAGTATACCAGATTAAAATAGACTCTGAGCTTGAAATTTGCTTTCAAGTAGAAAAAGGAACTACAAGTCCTCTAAACACATTAATTCCAACATTGAACATAGAATCTATGAAAGAAGAACAATAAGAAATGGAAACGATGTCGAAGTTATTGGAAGATGATTTGGGCTCATTAGAATTCACACCTTCATTTATGGGAGAATACATAATCATGAAAAAAGATGATGAAAAACAAAAGCAACCAATGGTGATGTCAACGTAGAACTTGGAAGAAAACTCACAAGCATCTACCTCATCTACTCTAGAAGAAGACACAAGTTATACAATGAAATTTGATGAGATAGATTATCAATAGCCACAAAACCCGAAAGAAATGGAAAACTTTATGGGAGAGGTTATGAGCTTATGGAACAACTTGGTTACAATGGAAAAGGATGTGGAAAGAAATAACAAGGTATTTGCATTCCTATAGAACCTAACACACAAGAAGCAAAAAGTGGTTTGGGATATTATCCTTCTAAGATAACACAAGAAAAGAAAAGACCATAGTTAAACATCAACACCATCATGTGTAATCCTAAAACAACTCTCACTTTGAAGAATTTGGAATTGATTGATACAACTTGTGAAACATCATTGGAATTCTTTGAAGATGATGAAGCCTTGAAAGAAATGTTAGGAGTTTATGATAAGTCATTTACTCCTAAAAATAAATGGGTTACATGTGCTATGATCGGTGCTAAACAAGGAGACGAAGAAAAGGAAATGAAATTGATAAGGACAATGAAGAATATAATCCTAAATTCCTGAAACAAAATGCACTTCCTTTAGGAGATACTATGGACATACCGATGGATATTAACAATCAACAAAATTTTATTAAGATAGGAAAGTGTCTTGATGAAGATGAACAAGAAGACCATGCAACTTTTCTTCATGACTTCCCCGAACTCTTTGCTTGGACTCATTCGGATATGCCAAGAATTGACCATAAGATTGTAACACACAACATGGTTCTCACTAAAAATGATCAACCCATCAAACAAAAGATACGAAAGATGAATCCTAAGATAGCATTGCTAGTTAAGGCCAAGATTGAGAAGCTCCTCGAAGTTGGTTTTATATGTCCTATAGATTACTCTCCTTGGATCTCAAATATTGTCACAATCATAAAACTGGATAATCGTATTAGGATGTGTAAAGACTTTCATGATTTGAATAAAGCATCTTTAAAAGATGACTTTCCCCTTCCTAATATTGACATGATAGTAGACTCGATTGTGGGACATGCTTTGATGTCATTCATGGATGGATTTTCTAGATATAATCAAATCTTCATTAACCCTCAAGATCAATACAAAATAAAATTTACAACAGCTTGGGGAACATTTTTTTGGGTCATGATGCCTTTTGGATTAAAGAATACGGGCGCAACATATCAACAAGCTATGACATTGATATTTCATGATTACATACATAGTATTTTGGAATATTATGTTGATTACATTCTAGCTAAATCGTTAACTCAATAGGACAATGTGAACATCCTTCGAAAGATCTTTGAGTGAATGCAAAAGTACAACATGAGATTGAATCTGAAAAAAGTGTCTTTGGTGTAGACAGTGGAAAACTTTTAATTTTTATCATATCTCACAAAGGCATTGACGTGGACACAAAGAAAATTGATGCTATATTTAACATGCCACCTCCTAGAAACATCTCTCAATTGTGTACTTTACAAGGAAGAATTTAGGATATCCATTTTTTTGTAGCATCCATAGCAGATCAAACATTACCCTTAACACATCTCCTTAAGAAAGAGGTGTAGTTTAATTGGAATGAGGATTGTAAGAAATATTTTGAGAGTTTTAAGGATTACCTTGCTACTCCACCTTACAACCCGCTATGCAATACAAAATATTTATCCTTTATACAACAACATCAACCCATGTTCTCATAGCATTGTTGGCTCAACAAGATGAAAATGGAAAATAGCATCTTGTTTACTACATTAACCGAACTTTGATTGATTATGAGAAATGATACACAATTATAGAGAAACAATGTTAGGCTATTGTATTCGCTACTAGTAAACTGAGACACTACCTATTAAATGTTGAAATATATGTGATGACAAAATTTGATGCTTTAAAACATGTCTTCACCAAAATAGATTTATCAGGACATTTAGCTAAGTGGGTTATGTTGTTAAGTGAGTTTGACCTTAAGTTTGTTTCACAAAAAAAAATTAAAGGACAAGCCTTGATTGACCAATTAGTTGATGCTCCTCATTTAGTGCTACCTAATAATGATTCATTCCTTGGCGATAATGTGTTGACGATTGAAACTAACATATGGGAGTTATATTTTGATGGATCCAAGTGTGGAACTGGCTCTGATGTGGGGGTTATAATAACCCTGCCTATGGGAAATCATATTCCCTTGTCTTATCACTTAAACTTCCTATACACAAACAACACATTGGAGTATGAGGTGTTAATTTTTGGATTGCATGTTGTGTTGACTCTAGGAGCTTGAAATATTAAAATATTTGGTGAGTCACAATTAGTAATTAATCAAATAAATAGAAACTATCAAGCAAAGCATGATAAATTATCGAAATACAAGGATATCACAATGAATCTATTAGAGAAGTTTGATTCGTTCACCATTGATAACATCCCATGAAAAGATAATCGGCATGTAGATGCAATGACGAGCACAACTTCCCTTATAACTCCTCAAGATCCTTCCAAAGACTTCATGTTTACTGTGCATGTAGTTATGAAACCATTAATAGAAGATAAAATGGAAGAAGTATTATCATCCACCATGGAAAACTCTAGTGAATGCTACACACCAATATTTAATTATTTAAAATATGGTACCTTTCCTGAGTCGACAACTAAGAAAACTCAAGTTCTCCTTTAGAATCTTGCATCTAAATATACAATTCTTTCTGATGTGTTGTATTGAAGATCCCTTAATGGTCTCTTAGATGCCTTAAAATTTTGGAAATCGCCATTTCACTTGAAAAAGCTTACGTAGGTGCTTGTGGGGGTCATTTTGGAGGAAGAACATTAGTTCAAAAACTAATCTGCATAGGATAATATTGGAGACATATGTCCAGAACAAGATTTATTTTCATGTGTTAAGAAATTTCATAAATGTTAAGAACATAGCAATCTGATTCATGCTCCTACCTCTGAACTTCATGCTCAAGTTCCTATTTGGCCCTTTTTAGTATGGGGTTTGGATATTATTGGAAAAATCTCACCACCTTCCTTCATAGGGCATACATTCATAATCAATGCAACAAACTATTTCACAAAATGGGTAGAATCTATTATGCGTCGTTCAACAACTGCCTATGTGATATTTCATTTCATATTGGAGCACATTATTGCTCATTTTGGACTTCCTTTTTCTTTAGTTTCAGATAATGGGACACCATTTAAGAATAACGGCATCAAGAGGTTCTTCGAGATGTTTAGCATACAACATTGTTTTTCAACACCCTACTAATCCAATGGTCAAGTTGAATCCACTAATAAAACCTTGAATAAATCTTAAAGAAAATGATAAGAAAACATAATAAAGATTGGAACACACAGCTAACATGTACGTTATGGGCCTATCGTACGAATGTTAGACTATCCATCAGAGCTACCCCTTATAACATTGTTTATGGGACTACGGAAATAATTCCCTTGGAGTTAGAAATTCCTACATTAAAAATTTCTCTCCAAAGACTTATTGATGATAATACTTATAAGGAACATCGATTACATCATCTTGAAATGTTTGATCAACAACACATCAATACTCTTAAGCACCTTCAAGCTTAATCTAGAAGAAAGCAATGTAGTTACAATGATAACATCATCCCTCGATTATTCAATCAAGGTGATTTGGTGTTATGTAAGAATCAACGCAACATCAATGCCACCCTGACTAAAAAAGGAAAGTTCAGCCCTAATTGGCTAGGACCCTACAAAATTGATGCAAGCTACAGGTCTAGAGCATACACATTAATGGAAATTGATGGTACACCTCTTAAGGAACCTATTAATGCCACGCATTTATGCCAATACTATGTCTAAATCTCCTTGAATAGTGTGAATTATAAAGCAGTGGTGTTATAGCTAGTAGATAACATTCTCTATGCTCTCGCATTGCTTAATTCTTGAGAAAAAATTATTTGTGTTTCTTGAAGACTAAATTAATTATTCAAATTATCTTGTAAGTGTTTACTTTAGGATTCATACTATTTAAGATCATCATGTATGTTGTGTTAGATTGGATCCTTACAAGCATTTAATGTTCTTTAATTAGATCTTAGGTGCATTTAATTTAACATAACATACTTAATCACAATGTCACATCTAAAAGAAACTGGAATAGTTTTAATTAGATCACATAAAGCATGTTAAATCATGGAGACATTTATTAATTATTCTTACAAAGATAAATTGATAAATCACATTTCCATTTAACTTAAAAACACATAAGCATAAATAATAAAACACCAAATTATCATATATCTATATATAACAAAGTTTTGAGTACATTTCATCAATATATACAATGATAATGTGGCCTGTGACTACTATATCCTCAAGATCTAGTGATCACATCTATCTAGAGATGGTATGTCGAGAGACGAGTATGTGCAAGATCATCATGGAAAAAATAGGCCCTTAAGTGGAGATGAAAATTTAGAAAATCAGAGTTAGGCAACTTGACGTAAAAATTTGAATAAGTTATCTATATTATTTCAAAAATATGTAAGAATAGAATCTATAGAAAATTGAATGTATTTTCTAAACTACTAGGTTTTTTTTTATTTTTTATATCTATTTGGTGAAAATTTGAAATTTCAATGCAGTAGTACTTAAATTTCAGGGAAAAAATAAGAAGTAGGTGTCTAGCTGACCACCCTAACCACAATAAAATGATAATTTTTTAAAAAATATTTTAAATATAAGTAGAGGACTCATGTCCCGATGTGATGCATATTTTTTTGTAATTTTTTTCTAATTAAATAATTAATTATGAATTTTTTATTACAAATTTTAAAAAATATAAAAACTCATATGTCTGACCACCTTAACTTGGTCAAAACTTCATGAAATTCAATTTTTTTTTTTAATCCTATAGTATGTGAAGCATAGAATGTGATGCATGTTTCAAATTCAAAAAATGTGATGTGTTTGAAAGCTATAGATGTTTTTCAATCAACCTATCAATTAGGACTTTAGTCGTAATTCAAATAGAAAATGAATAATAATTATTTATTAAATTCAAAGTAAAGAATAATTTATATTGGTGGAAAGCTGAGAATCTCCTTTAAAAACCGTTTTCGTTTAATCAATTTTGGGTAAAAACAAATCGTCAACCACATGGGCCATCATATCACTTACATATCGCCACTTTTTAGCCCATCATGATCCTACACATACCCAGACGGTAGTATGTGATCATGATCATGAAATAATAAGAGAGTTTAATGCATATTGTAGGCCTTGTGCTAGTCCACCCACTATAGTATCCCCTCGGATGACCTCCTAATGCTCTTGCTCTATGTGATTCCTCTCTTCATGTAGCCTAGCTACCTCCACCTATAGTCTCTTGATCTCTGTTGGGCCTGAAGATGAAAATTTCTCCTCATATGTAGCCTCGACTCAGTCTGCACACCTTATAGCACCCTCATATGCTGCTCTTAGTCTGTCATAAGGCTCAAATAGCTCTCGGTCCCTCTCCACAACTGGTGGGGGTATGTAGTCTATAGCCTCATCTTTGAGAATGGGGGGCACTATCTCTACAACTACCTATCAGTAGAGATCCTATAAATCTCTCATGGCACCTAAAAGATAGAAATCATAAAGATAATTAATAACCATCATGATATAAATATATATATAAATCAAAAGAATAATCATTAAAGAATAAGCATAACAATAAATAAAGTGCCATCACCTAGATCTATGGTTGGTTGTGTAAAGATAGCCTTGTCCTATGCAGGAGGCATAGAGGATGTGTTAGCCTCTCCATGCTCATGAATTTTGGCATGTGCTACGACTACTCATTGTGATCTCATAACATGAATGGGAGATGGGTCTCCCCACTCATGGGTAACTGGACCCTCTTCTTTTGCGTCAATGTCCTCACTCATCAACTCCTCCTCCTCCACCTCCTTGACCTCCTCCTCATCCTCATAATTAGGGTTTGCCTCCTCATTTTAGTCCTCATCTATCTCATATGTGAATAGTTTTGCATCCTTGAGTCCTATATCCTTAGTTGTATCCTCCTTGTCATCTCTCTGCTCTAGGAGTGGTCTTGCATAGCCTATTGGTTGATCCATAGGAAACACTAGAGCTAGTCGTGCTACTGTCCACCACTCCTCATATGTATCTATAGTACCAACATCATTAGTGTCATAGATTAGGGGCATGTCATGATCATCAACATCAAGGTCACTGGGGACAAAATCATCTGAAGTGAATCATCTAGTGTCTCCTAGCCTCCAGGCACTCCACACAGATCACCTATAAAAAGGTCATGCTATGGGTTATACCTAAATCTAACCAAACTATCACATGACATGATCGTAGTAGAATGGTTGTACTATGCAATCATGTCTACCCTGTAAAAAAAATCCCCTCTACATCCTCCTCATCTATTGAGTCTCATCTGGCCACTATGGTATTAGCTAGTAAGGTCTCCAAAATGATCTCCTCCTAATCTAGTCAGTCAAATCGGACTCTCCAAAAATTCAAATCTCCATATTGCCATGCCCATATTACTAGATAATTGAATGCGCGAGGATATTCGATGGTTGATGGGTATGTGCAGGATCATGATGGGCCAAAAAGTGGCGATATGTAAGTGATATGATGACCCATGTGGCTAACGACTTTTTTTTACCCAAAATTGATGAAACGAAAAGGGTTTTTAAAGGAGATTCTCAGCTTTCCACCCATATAAATTATGCTTTACTTTGAATTTAGTAAATAATTATTATTCATTTTCTATTTTGAATTATGACAAAAGTCTTGATTGATAGGCTGATTGAAAAAAATCTTTAACTTTTAAAATGATATCACATTTTTTGAATCCAAAACATGCATCACATTCTATGCTTTGCATACTATAGGATTTTTGTTTAAAAATGAATTTTGTGAAATTTTGACCAAGTTAAGGTGGTTAGACAGACGAATTATTTATATTTTTTAAAAGTTGTAATAAAATATTCATAATTAATTATTTACTTAGAAAAACATTATAAAAAAATATGCATCACATCAGGACATGAGTCCTCTACTTATATCTAAAAGCTTATAAAAAAATATTATCATTTTATTGTGGTTAGGGTGGTCAGACAGACACCTACTTCTTATTTTTACTCTGAAATTAAGTACTACTACATTGAAATTTCAAATTTTGACCAAATAGAATTTGTTTTTTAAATAAAGGTCTAGTAGTTTAGAAACTACATTCAATTTGCTATAGATTCTATTTTTACGTGTTTTTGAAATAATATAGATAACTTATTCAAATTTTTACATCAAGTTGCCTAACTCTAATTTTTTTATTTTTCATTGCCACTTAAGGGCATTATTTTTCCATGATGATCTTGCACATACCCTGATACCGAAGGGAAGCTTGTTAGCCTGGTGCATGTGATATGCTCTAGACACTAAACCTGTAGAAGCATACAATACACCGTGTTGTCTACCTTGCAATACACAAATCTCTCAAGATCATAATATAAGTGTGCAAGGATGTTGTGGCCCCATGCATACACAATCCTATGGTGCTCCATCTATCTAATCATGTGGACTATGCCTTTGTCCAAGTGTGCTCCAAACCATCAAGGATGAGTACTAGTTCTACTGTAAAAATCATAATCTTCCTCAAGAGTGAAGATCACATATAGAGTAGCCACGATAGCTCAATATGTGGCCCCATGATCTCCTCTCAAATAGGTCCTCCCAAGAAATATCCAACATTAGATCACATATGTGCATATGAACGATATCCTACAAATTTCATGGTCTTGCCATGGATAGGAAGCCAAAGAATGTGATGTGCATCCTCTAGGGTGATCATCATCTTGCTCGTAGGTTGGTGAATGTGTAGGTGTCAACATCCCATCTCTTAGCTAATACCATCAGCATAGCATCATGGTACCTCATGAGAGGGATGAGGTACTCCCAGTAGATACCAATAGCTTATAAGGTTTGTGTGTCTACCTCTACCAATATCGAGACTAGTTCTTCCATGTGACATAACTATCTACCACTAAGACATTGTAGTGACCAGGGTGGAGTCTAACAAAACAACAAAATCATCTCCTATAAGCATTCTAAAATCTTAAATTTATACATCAAGAATCAAAAATGTGTGAGAAATTTTTTGTAGTGTACTTTCCTAAGGGTCCTAGACACTTTATTTAACTTTTGGGACACTTTGCAAAGAAATGGGACACTTTGTGACAAAATTGGACACTTTACAAAAAAAGGGGACACTTTGCGAAAAAAGGGGACACTTTCTGAAAAAAGTGACACTTTGCAAAAATTTCTTCCAGTGTCCTAAACCTATCTAGAAATGTGTAAAATATAAATCAAAATGTGTAAAAACAAAGCTAAGGTACAAAATATCAACTCACTTGGTTTTGAAGGTCCCCTCGCCCCACCTCCTCTCATAGTGTATCAAGTCTCAGGGGCACGTACTCTTGTCGGCTCGGTGTTTTCACTCATTCCCTAAAAAATTCAAACTACAAGAAGGTAAAAGAAAAAATGATTACAAATTACTTCACTTTTTACTCATATATAATCAAATTAGGGTTTTACTATATTAGGGTTAAAAGTGATTTTCATTTAAACTAACATATCAGGGTCTAGTGAACTCCATTTTCAATGTTGTCTATTGCATTAGAATCATGGTTCTACTCCCATTCTCATCAAATGTCTATCACCATGTGGTGTGGTAGGTAGAAATACACTATGATATAATTGATCTAATTTGATGTGGCTAGACTACTACCTTGATTCCACCTCCATAAAGCAAGCAAAATCAAGGGGGAGCATACATCTACCCTCGAATTTGATTTTGTAAAGAAGTTAGATAAGAGGATTTTTTGGTACAACTTGTAGTGTATTAAAATACATACCCTTGCATTTTCACACTTGTTTGGGCCCGCCTTGCTTTATTTATCCTTCTTTATTGCTTAATTGGCCCTATTTTATGTCCACAAGCCCTATGAATGACATATTTTTCTGGTAAATCCTAACATTCTCCGAAGCATATTTGATCCCCTAATGACTCTAATTGGCATGTCCCTTATTTCTGGTCAGGACTAAGATGCCACTAAGGGCATCTTTGTCCCCCTGAGGTCTTGGGACCCTAATTTTCAGGCATCTATTTTGGGCCCCTTTTTGGTGTCTATGCCCCAAGTTTCATCACTTGGAAATAAGATGCCACCTAGGGCGTCTTAGTCCTCCTTGAGTCATTTTCAGGATTTAATTTCAAATCTTGGTGGGATTTAACCTCCTTTATTCTTTGAATTCATATGTCGGCTTGGTGTGATATGATTTTGTGATATTAAGCATAAACAAGTATAAATACAAGGTTCATTCATTCATTTCAACCCAAGTCTTTTGTGAGAGCATTCATTATAGTCAAACTGAATTCACAACAGTATTCAAGAGAAATTCATCAAGCAATTAGAGCCATCATCAAGTTTCAAGCATCATGTCAAAGATTGTTCTTGCATCATGTGTGTTGTTGTGCTAACATTTGTGATGTAAGGTTTTGATCTAAGCAAGCAATTCAAGTCCATATCTATCAATCATTTCAAGATCCATATCCATTGCAGTAATTACACACAAGTTTGCAATATTTACAAGGGTTTGGTGAGTTGTAGCATTGCAGGTTGTTCATTCACCATTTCCTTCATCATTTCTATTTCATTTCAAGGTTTAATTACCAACAAGGGTTTTGACCAAGGCAAACCCCCATTCACTAACAATCAACAAGTTTTTTCATCTTGTCCATTTGTGTTTGTAGATCTAGGTTGTAGACTTGAAGATAACTTGGAATGAAAAGTTTTCAAAGTTGCAAATTTGCATTGTCAAAGTTGTCATCTTTATAGAAACTCACCCACAAGTCAGATCCAGTTGTTTCAAAACCTAAGATCAGGGGAGAAGAAATTGTAGATCTGGGAGCTCAGGACCACATTCACACTTTTCATAAATTCAGATCAGGACTAAGATGGGGTAAAGGTGTCTTAGTCCTCCAAGTGGAACATTTCAATGATTTTTCGGTATTTTGTTTCGTTATCTGAAGATTCTATGTTTGCCCCAAAAAATAGCAGTAAGACTAAGATGAGAGGAAAGGCATATTAGTCCTCCAAGGTATATTTTAGCAGTCTATTTGCATTTACAAAATATTTTTGGCATCTCCAGGCTTCCCAAGTACATATACCCTAACTTGGATTTATTCATTTTCTGTATTAAGAAGCTTCATTTTTCTTATTTTAAGTGTTTTGCATATCACAGTATGTTTTCCAACAATATTATTTCCAAGCATTTGCTTGGTGGTGAACCCCTTAATCTGATAAAACACCCCCTCCTAAGTGCTAGTTGTGTATTGACTCACCTTGAGAGGTTTATAGTCAATCCTATTAGGGTTCTTAGGACATATTTGAATGAACAAGGTAGAATAGGAGGAAAAAGGCATCCTTTCTCCCCCATATTTTTATCTTCATTTCATTTTGGTGAACCCAACTTTGTTTGAGCACTCTTCCTTTTCTTTTTTGGAGTCCTTTAGAGTCCTATATTTAGATTACATTCGTTGCATTTTGCATCTAGGGTTTCTTGCATCTTACATTAGTGAAATTGCATTTAGGGTTTCCTATCTTTGCATTAGTGAAAGTGCATATAGGTTGTATTTTTCCTTTCTTGCATCATTACATTTCATTGATAAACTAAAAAGTGCAATTTTCATCCTCTTAATTTCATTTAGAAAAACTATTCTTTCATTGAAAATTGAAAAACCACATTTCAAATCTTATATTCAACTGCTTGTTCATCATTGCTTTTCTTTGCATCTGTTTGCATCATTTTTTGTTTCTGAACATTAGGTACCTATATAGGCAACCTGAGAAAGTTGTTTTCAAGCCAAAATGTGGTATTTCCCTCAGAAAAACCTCTGTTGGGACTAAATTGCCCTTACTAGCATCTTAGTCCCTCTTAGCTTTTTCTGCTCAAAATCATATCCTTGTTGTTTGCTTCCTGTTTTAGCCTCTGAGACTGCCAACTCTCATCGGGACGACTAAAACTCCCTTATTGGCATCTTAGTCCCTATTGACTTTGACTCTCCAATTTTTAGGGTTTGAAATTGTTGTTCTATGTTTATGTGGGCTACTTTCAGTTTGTTGTTTCAGTTTCCAGAATTGTTGTTATCTTAATTTCTTTCATTTTCAAGTGCATTTTCTTAATCCTACATCATGGACATGTGCTTTAGAAATTTGTAGATGTCCCTGAAATCCTTAGTATATGTCTCAAATTGTGCCTTTGGTAATGATCCTAATGACATTGAACTCACTCATGCTCTCTCAACTCCTAATGCATGTCATCCTCATGATGTTGACATCATTGGAGAAGATGATGACAACATGAAAAAGCTCTTAAACAATTGTCTTGATAACCTCAAATCTAATGCATCCTTCTACCCATCGATGAAACAACCAAATACCTCTACAATACCATCTCTTGACATGTTTGGTTACTTGCATCCTAAAACTAAAGCAAACATTGAACCTAAATTCCCTACAATAGGTGAATCTAGTTCCTCTAGACAATAAAACATTCAACCATCTTATTATCACAAAGTAACAAACACTCCAATCAACCTTGAAGAAACATATGGAAAAGAATTCACAATCTTGAGTAAACAAGGATGCAACACAACAAGCGAACATGAAATTCACCAACTCTTAGAGCAAGTTCCAACTAATGAAAACACAAAAGGGTTAGGATATCAAGATCCTCTTCACAATGCATAGATACCTAGAGAATACCTAAAGCTTCATAGTGATGGTACAGTGGTTTTAGATAAAAATATCCTAACTCCCAAAAATGATGAGGAGGTGGATGAACCTAGCAAACACAAAAGACCTTAAACATTACAAAAATTACAACCTCCTCATCCATCTCCTGAAATTGAAAGGAAGTTACAAATCCTTCTCAACAAAGGATTCATAACATTTCCTCCTTTGAATAGATTGGTTCTCTATCCTAAGGATGCTAAAGTCCCACATTGCACATACCACTGAATTCTCGGACATAGCACCGATGAGTGTCACACATTCAATTTAATATTACAAATCTTTCACTTTGATGACGATGATTTCCATCTAGTGATTGATTAAGCTCTATACCCCATTTTTCATGTAATCATTGTCAAATATTGACAGTCTCACCATTACATGACCCTTCTCATCACTTATCTCATCCCATTCTTGTCTTTCACTCAATGGGGACAATAATTTAATGGCCTTGTCTTAGTTAGGCATTTGTTGTTGTCCCTCTTGTTTTTTATCTACCTTTCGCTTATGTAGATTGAGATTGGGAGGTGGATAACCTACTTTAGGTTGACTCACCTATGCCTTACTAGTCTCTTTTTGTTTATTTTTCTTTTCATGTGTGTATTGTGATCCCCCATGATGTTTTGTTTGATGTTTCTCTTTCTTTGTGCATTCCTCTATTTGTACCTTCATTCTTCTCTATGTCATAAGATTTTCACTTTTCATTTATCTTTTCGCTTTTTGTTTTGTGTCTTCCTTTTGGGGATGACGTAAGGCATTGAGATGCCCTATGTCTCTTCCATGTTGAACCAAAAGCTTCTTCTTTTCTTTTCAATTTTTTTTTGAGTCTTCCTTTTGGGGATTACGCAAGGCGTCGAGACACCCTATGTCTCTTCCATGTTGATCCAAAAGGTTTTTCTTCATTTTCGCTCTCTTTGTGTCATTCTTCCAATTATGTGTGTATTTGGGGAACAATGTCAGTTTTGAGCTCTCTAACATCCTTTGTAGCAAAGACAAATACTAACCCCGAATCCATAGAACCCTTATGTGTTTCTGGGGGAAACCCTCTTTTTCGTTTCCTTTTTCCATGTTTGTCTACTTTAAAGTAATTGCTCACAGTATGGTGTTAGCAATTTCTATAAATTGGGGGCATACATTGGCATTATTTCAGCTTGATTTCATTTGCATTTTTTTTTTCCACATTCCTTGATGCAATTTTCTTTCTTCATATGATGCATTTTCCTCTTTTTCATGACATTGGGAGTAATGTCCTTCAAAAGTGTGACCTATCTCAGCATATTAAATATTCCACTTAGCTGTAATGTGACACACTAAATTCCCTTAGTGGTGAATCTTTTATCGTTTGACTGGTCCTCTCTTGGAGACATTAGGAATGATGTCCACTAAGAGTAAGACCTTGCATGAACTAAGAAAAACCCCTTTGAGCATCCTCTCTCTTTCTTATTGTGTTTCTTTTTCCTTTCATCTTTATTATAGTCATGGAGGTATGGCTTTGATATGGACCCCCTTGGGGCTCACCTAGTGAACACCTAGCTTCACTAGCCTATGTGAGTCTGCATTTTCCTTTTGTCCTTATCATATTCATGGGGGTATGACGTTGATATGGACCTCTTGGGGCTCACCTAGTGGACAACTAGTTCCCACTAGCCCTCGTGAGCATGTGTTTTGTTTACATAGTGCATAATGCATTCCACTTGTAAACCCTCTTCAAGCCTAGACCCAGTCCACCGTGTTGGACAACCAGCCAAAGATTGATCTATTGTAGTTCTTTTTTCTTTTTTCTTTTTTCTTTTCTTTGATGGTTTATATTTGTTATTTGGTTATGGCTTCATATATCATCCGCAAGTGTGTTCCTTTGTTCCTATGTTGGTTCGCCATAGGATCTTGATCTTGGAGGCTTGGCCACCCTCTTGATTGTTTTTATCCTATGTTACTAACATTTGTACAGTTGAACCCCTCTTGATTGCATGGTTGGCTACTTTAGTGTGAGTTTGAGGCAAGCTCGTCCTCTCACTAAAGTGGGGGCTAAATGTAATGTAGTAAAATGCATACCCTTGCATTTTCACACATGTTTGGGCCTGCCTTGCTTTATTTATCCCTCTTTATAGCTTAATTAGCCCTATTTTATGTCCACAAGCCCTATGAATGACATATTTTTTTAGTAAATATTGACATTCTTCAAAGCATATATGGTCCCCTAATTATTTTGATTGGCATATCCCTGATTTTTGGTCAGTACTAAGACGCCACTAAAGGAATCTTTGTCCCCCTGAGGTCGTGGGACCCTAATTTTGAGGCATCTGTTTTGGGCCCCTTTTTGGTGTTTATGCCCCAAGTTTCATCACTTGGGACTAAGATGCCACCTAGGGCATCTTAGTCCTCCTTGAGTCATTTTCAAAATTTTAATTTCAAATCTTGGGGGAATTTAACCTCATTTATTCTTTGAATTCATTTGTTGGATTGGTGTGATATGATTTCAATATATTAAGCATAAAGAAGTATAAATACAAGGTTCATTTTTTATTTCAACCCAAGTCTTTTGTGAGAGCATTCATTATAGTCAAATTGAGTTCACAAGAGCATTCAAGAGAAATTCATCAAGCAAGTAGAGCTATCGTCAAGTTTCAAGCATCATGTCAAAGATTGTTCTTGCATCATCTGTGTTGTTGTGCTAATATTTGTAATGTAGGTTTTTTATCTAAGCAAGCAATTCAAGTCCATATCTATCAAGCATTTCAAGGTCCATATCCATTGCATCCATTACACACAAGTTTGCAGCATTTCCAAGGGATTGGTGAGTTGTAGCATTGCAGGTTGTTCATTCACCATTTCCTTCATTTTATTTCATTTCAAGGTTTAATTACTGTGTGATGGAAAATATGTGAATAAGTAAATAACAACACATAATCAATGAAACATTATATTAGAGAATTCAAATGACAAATCTAACTGAATTGAAATAAACAAATTCTCTAAAGTTGTCCAATTGTTCTCTATCCTCAAGGATTCATTAAATCATAATGTTTCTCAGATTGTGTATACACTATGACTGTTAGAATGACAACCTGAAGAATGAGATTATGGAAATGCAGTAAATCTATTCCTACATGATGATTGATAAACTATATGATGTGATGCTATGATAATGGTGTTGTTGTATGAAGATGTTATCCTAGTGATGTAATGAAACTACAAAAATAAAAATGCAGCTCATGGTGAAGCCATGATTATAAACTAATATGCTTCTAATTGCTGATTGCTAAATGCTTAAATGCTCAAATTCTCTAATGGAATTTTTGGAGAGTAATTTTTCTCAAGATTGGGATCCATTTGTTGTAGAATGAGGTTGTATTTATAGATTTTCCAAAGCATAAAATGATGTGGCAAAAACCAACAATCTGGATTTGATTTGGAGGAATTGACGATGGAGGATGAAGAGGTTGGAAAGAATCATGGAGAGTGTTCCCTTTAGTAAATCATTATGCCAAGTGTGAGAAAGAATAAATGGAGGAAGAGAGACAAGTGTCTCAAGTTTTTTTCAAAATTTGTTGAAGATAAAGTTGAATTAATTAATTGACATATTCCAATTTGTTGAGACACATGATGAGGTGGAAAAAGGAAAAGTTGTAGACATGTGACTAAATTCAAATTTGGAATTATTCAAATTTAGTAAGGAGATAATAATTAAATAAAACAAACTATTTGAATTTGTTGATTTAATTAAGATTAGAGGTATATGATTTAAGATAAGAGGAATTAGAAAATAAAAACTATATAAATAAATTTAGAATTTATTTATAAGTAGAGGAATTAAGAGATTTATTAATTAAATAACTCGTATTTAATTAATTAGATCATCCAGACCTATTTTAGGTGTATACAATTACCAATAAGGGGTTTGACCAAGACAAACCCCCATTCACGAACAATCAACAAGTTTTTAAATCTTGTCCATTTGTGTTTGCAAATCTAGGTTGTAGACTTGAAGATCACTTGGAGTGAAAAGTTTTCAAATTTGCAAAGTTACATTGTCAAAGTTGTCATCTTCACGAAAACTCACCCACAGGTCAGATCTGACAGTTTCAAAACCTAAGATTCGAGGAGAAGCAATTGCAAATCTGGGAGCTCAAGACCACATTCACACTTTTCAGAAATTCAGATCAGGACTAAGACGGGAGTAAAGGCGTCTATTCCTCCAGGTGGAATCTTTCAGTAATTTTTTAGGATTATGTTTCGTTATCTGAAGATTATGTGTTTGCCCCGAAAAACAACAATAGGACTAAGATGGGAGTAAACACGTCTTAGTCCTCCAAGGCATATGTCAGTAGTCTATTTTCATTTCCAAAATCCTTTTGGCATCTCTAGGCTTCCTAGGTACACATACCCTAACTTGGAGTTGTTCATTTTTAGTATTAAGAAGCTTCATTTTGCTTATTTTAAGTGTTTTGTATATCACATTGTGTTTTCAAAAATTATTATTTCCAAGCATTTGCTTGGTGGTGAAACCCTTAATCTGATAGAAAACCCCCTCCTAAGTCCTCCTAGTTGTGTATTGACTCACCTTGAGAGGTCGATAGTCAATCCTATTAGGGTTCTTAGGACATATTTGAATGAATGAGATAGAATAGGAGGAAAAGGGCATCCTTTCTCCCCCATATTTTTATCTACATTTCACAACTAATGAATCTGTGTTGCGGGGTGCGGTTCCTAACATTGTGGTTTTGAAAATAGCTATAGTGGGGGCTTCATTCTCCCATGCTCGCAAGTGAATTCATATGAATATCCTTTCATGAAACCAAGTTTATTGTTTGGAGTCCTTTAGCATGCATATGCACATAAAGTAATATGGGCGCTAAAGTGGGGGCTAAATGTGGCAACGAAAATTGTACACACTTCTTGGAGATAGTACGATTCCTTGCCTAATTTGGACCTATTTTAGTACCCTTGCATTAAATCCTCTTTAATTCATCATTGATAGGCCCCTAGGACCCTTTATTTTGGATCTCGAGGCTTATTTCAACCAAAATACACAAAAAATCCATAAAAGCATTAAAATTTCTAACAAACCACCCCGAAAAACTAGGGTGGAACTCATACACCACTTCTAGCGTATGAGTCCCCCTAGATGGGACCCATATGCCAAAAGTGGTGTATGAGTCCCATTTGCACTCTTTTTAGGGTTAAAGTGAGAAATTCAAGCTTTTAATTCAAATTTTTGGTTGTTAGCTTTTGAGATCTAAATAATGATAAATTAGGTGTATTGCTTATATAAACAAGCTTCTAATTCATTATTATCTAATTTAGGAGAGAAATTTCAAGATCCAAGCATTCACAAGCATTCAAGCATTTTTCACAAGAGCATTCAAGATAACATAATCAACAAATTTGAAGCCTTGGAGTAGCATTATTATGCTTTTGCAGGCCTTCAAGCTCACTTTTATTCAAGATATAGCATTGTCAAGGATTGATTATGGTTTCCTATGGTGAATCATAATGGATTCTAGGTTGGGAGATGTAACTAGCCATCAACCCAAGCCTAATGACCTATTTTCTAAGTGATTCCATCCTCTATTATTACTCTACTTTCAGCTTAAGGAAGGTGCATGCATCATCATGGCTTATTAGGGTGATTTGACATCTCCTAGAGTGAGTGATTACATTCAAGCTTCATTTATGCATCTCATTCTTGCACATTAGAATAGGGTTGCATTGCATTTCAAATTTCCTAATCTTCGACACACTTAAGGTTAGGGTTGATGTTCACATTTACATCCAAGATCCATTATTTCCATCAAGGTTTAATTATGATACTAGGTATTTGATTGAGGTAAACCCCCATAAGAAAATCAATAAATATTTTGTTTTACAAGTATTTTTATAGGTTCAAATCCAAAAGACTGATCAAGAAGAAAGAGCAGGAATGGGAGAACCGATATGAACTTTGATTTCCCAAAACAGCAAGACTGGATTAATATGCCAGAAGTGGTGTATGAGTCCCACTACAACCAAATTTTTTAGATTTCTAAATATTTTGAACCAGCACTATTAGAAACCTATTCCAATCTAAAAACCCTAAACTGGGACTGATATGCCAAAAGTGGCGTATGAGTCCCAGTGTGCTCTAAATCTAACATTTTTGGCATTTTAGATCTTATTTCATACCTATAAAGGATTCCAAGTGCACACTTTTGATTTCTCAACATTCTATTCTGATTTACTTGCATTTCTAGGTCATTCATTCAAGTTTCACACATCATTAAGTTTAATCATTAGATATTGCATTTCATTAATCTTTCCAAGCCCTAGCTTGGTGGTGAACCCTCTTGTAGTCATTAACCAAACCCTAGGACAACCTTTAACAAATCTCTTTCCTTCATCTCATTCTTAGATTGAGATCTTTAGGGTTTCCTTGAGTGAAACAATAGTTTAAAATAGGAGGGACTCTATCTCCTAAGAGGTAGAGAGCATTCATTCCCCCCTCCTCCATTTCCCCTTGTTTTAGTTGAGAGGAGTGTTGACTGAAGCGAATGATGCCCATAAATAAAATCTTTGAGGAAAAGATTTTGGGTGTTTGTAATGGCCAATATTTATTAAATAAATTTCTTTTTGGCATGGCAGTTCATGTCATACATTAACATATGTTATTTACAAAAGAATTTGATCCTCTTTTTTATCATAGTTGTTATGGTTGTAAATTTGATCTGGTAAATAAAAATAACCACCAACAACAAGAAGTTACAAAAGAAAACAACAACAATAATATAAATACTTGACAACAACAATTACATGAACAAAAGTGGAGAAAAAAAATTAACAAGAAAACAACATTGTATTCCATGTATTTGTGTTTTCTCAATATAAAAAAATAAAATTCCAGCTATTAATAGTGGAATAAATTTTATATGACTCGTACCCATAAGAGTCACTTAGACTAATTTGTTGACTTTGTGACTCACTATAATGGTTGAGCACTCACAACTAGTTGTAGTTTGTCAAGATCGTTCATAACAATCACTTCTGGTCGAAAATCATTATGTGGGCTCTTGGTATAGTGCAAGCTATAGAAACCCATGTTAACATCAACTACTTGATGAAGTACTACATATTAATGCAATCCATGTGGTTGTTTTTTATTCAATAATGTTTGACATGTTAAGGTCATCTTCTACGCTGATTTATTTTACTCTTTCATAAGAGAGTTTGTTCATCAATGCTTGTTCCTTTAATTGAAGAATGATGATAAAAAAAGAATTCTTAAATTATTATCTATATTATCTATTTAATGATAATTTTATTAAAAATGTATATGTATATTCTTATGCAACAAATAAGGAATTAAAATAGAAATTAATCATATAAAAAAAATTATTATATTTGAACATTTGACATCAACTCTCAATTATGGCATTATACTTCTATGCTTCTCTCATGAGCAGATTTATTTTTAAATAGATCTGCAATCATTGTTTTTCCTGAGGCTGCATTTCTTAGACCATTTTGTAAAACAATTCATATGCCTTGTCTATAATTATTACGGTTGTATGCATGGTGATGCATTATAAAAATCTGCTCATAAACCTAAACTACTCCTTCACATTTAACACAACTCTTAGTGGCACTTAGTCCATATCTAGGGACATGAGGTTAATATTTTTCCTTAGAAATTTGCAGTTTTTAGTAGTCCAACATATAAACATAACTCGCACTGGCTGTAGCCTTTGAAAGGGCGCGGTATCAATCCTTCAATGGAAAAATCATAAGCAATATAGTTTGTGAATCTTGTTAAATAGGAAGCCTATAGTCATGGTAAGTAGACTTACTGACTTTTATGAAGTTATTTTACAATGATAATCTGTTTAGTTTTTAATGTAGAACATTTGATCCATTCGTTGGAAATAATAATTATGAAGTTCTGAGTTAACATAGAAAAATCTGAAAATAAAAGTTCAAATAGATCTCAAAGAAGGCCTGAGATAGTACATGAAATGAATAAATGAGATGAACTAATTTTACATCTATAATTTCTATAATATTCCTATTGCACAAAACTGCAGAGATTATTTGTATCTCTTAATGTCTTGGTCTGGTTGAGTAGAGCATGATTTTGAAAAAAACAGATAATACCTTTTATCAAATTGTATAAAATTGGTGTATGGGTAACACCTTCTCTTTTGCAAAGGAGTAGTTATTTATTAGTGCATGATGCTATTTGGCTTAGGGGGATTTGTGTAATCTATGAGTATTGACTCACATATTTTTATATGCATGCATGTTAATACTTTGAGATGGCATTTTTGTTGTTCATGTATTAGTTATTCTATAGTTGGAAGTAACCCTATCTAAGTTTGTAATAATTTGATTATTACAGATATTTTATTTTCTTGAGACATGGATATTTATTGTTGTAGATTTATATTATTTAAATGTATAAAACAAATTATTCTTTTGGCATTTTTATTCATTTTTAAGTAAAGTATTTTGCAGCTGCATGCATACACAGAAAACATGTTCATGGTAGTTAGACAAGAAAAATTTCCAATTAATGGCTTGGTTAGAAGACTATGTTTAGATAGTTTGACATCAATCTTAGTAAATACACACAATAAAAGATTTCGAAAAATCCAAAGAAGTAGCAGCTGTCAATGGGTCATTCTCGGTACTTCTGAAATCATTTTTAAATTGTTATTCAAATTATTTTGAATGGAAAATTACTAATATTTATTATATCAGTAGTTGCACTACTATCCTTGTATGTTGCAAATGCAATATTGATGTTCAAAACATATTGGAGTCAATCATATAATTCCATGTTGTTATGTTGTCAAATGTTGTTTTGGAGTGAACTAGTTTGGCGCAGTTGCAGAGTAAATTGCTCGAGTCCCTTTTGTATTTTAGAATAAGTATTTTAGGGTTTTATTTGTCAACTTCTCTCATTTTCGTAACATATTAAGTTTTCAAAAAAAATCCAAGGGATGAGAGATTTATGGTTGTTTAAATTCGGCTATGTTTCGTTGAAAATCAGCATGTTATAGGAATATAGTGAGTTTAGTTGTAGACCAAACTACTTTTAGTTGATTGATTTTTATGCAAAAAAAATTATGGGTTTTATTCCTCGTTCTTTCCCCTTTCCAAAACATATTGAATTTTTAATTTTGGCTAAGATACATATAAGTTATGATTGTTTCATTGTTGCACTTTTTAGCTGCAATCTATAGATTTAATATTATGAATCAATTTATATGATGTAAATTACTCTTCTTTCTTTGTTTTGTTTTATTATTACAAAATAATACATGTTAGGAGTATCTATTTATTGGTATATCTAATAAATCATAATGCACTATAGAATGTGTTGGATTGTTCCTCTAATACTATGTATACAAAGAGTCAAGCTAAATTATGGAAAATCAACCTAGTTGTGGATAAGGATTGTGTGTCACCTAGTTGTTTTAGAAGAAACATTGGGAGATCCTACATTTGTGTCTAAATATGATCTTTGGATCTTCAAATATTGTTTCATATTATCATAGAGTGGTCTAATGACATTGGTGATATGATTGAATTGTTGGCAATTATTATCTTGAGAATTGAACATAGATGGTATATATGGTTTGTGTTGGTTGAAGTCTCAGTTGTTGAACTACAATGCCTCTGTGAAATATAAAAGTAGGCAAGGCCATCAAGTGATGAGCCCCTAAGGCATTAGTTCAAGCCCTTAGGACTGTTCTTATGAGTTTTTTTGGACTATTATTTCTCTCTCGATGTTGTAAACTATTATTTGATTGGTATAGCTATGCAATTATATTGCTTATTATGATGATCATTTACTAATAACATTTTGATATTATGTGTGCACCAAGTCATGTAGACCTTGCATGTACAGGTATTGGGAGTAAGGTAATTACAATGTATTGGAATACAAGAGGTGCTAGAGTAGGTAAGAGGTATGTTAAGTTGACCCATAATAAGTAGATGTTATTGTTAAAGATAGGAACTCCTTTCTATCTTTTTCCTAACTAGTGAGATCATTGTCTATAGTTGTAAGTAGTGAATTGTGTTAATTATTATTATTATTTTTATTTGCAAATTAGTAAAAAAAATTGTATATTTGTTAGGTTTTCTAGCATGTAGAATGTGGGCATGACAATGGAAATGAGAAAAGCACGCATATTATAAAGTTTCTATTTTTTAAATCATATTCTTTCGTAGATTTATACTTCTTCTCCACTCTTCCTTTCTACCCATCCTTGTCTCATGTCATCTTCCTTGATGCCCCTCATTATCTCATGTCATCTTCCTTGTTGCCCATCCCACCTATCACCTATCATATTCCTTGCAGACCCCCCTTGTCTCATGTCATCTTCCTTGGTCCCATAATGACTACCTTCATATCATGGGTCTTTCCTCCATTACTTGACCACTATATGCATCTTACTATTCTTTATCTACCCTTTGATTGATGTCCTCCTTTATCCAAGATGATTGTATTGATTTCACAATATACTTGTCTCATTAGTGATATAATTGATGTCCTCCTTTAAAGCTTCTCTTCTTTTACCCCTTTGACTACTATCCTCCTTGAGCAATATACTTGAATGCTTAGTGATTCATAATTAGGGTACTAGTATACATAAGATATTATTTTCTATAGATCTATTTGTATTTAAAATTTATCTTCAACTACCTTCTATAATGGACATGGGTGTGATCTTATGCAACTAGGCATCCTCATGTACATGGCGTTGTTTCTTTGGTTCCATGGGATTTACATGCTTTAATTTAATGTTTAATATTATATGCCACACTTTTATTAGTATTGCACAACATATAATTTGCGAGTGCGCATATACTATTTGGCAATTTGGAATCCTTTCTTGATTTCATTATCTACATCCATGTCATCATTCACATTTTTTGAAAAAGATGAATCATTTGAAATAACCATTTTTTTTTGTTTATTTCATTCTTGATATTTTTAATATTCTTCTCTAAGATAGGGTCATCTTGTGCTTCTAATTCTTCAGTCTCAATTGTAGACTGTGAATTCTAGAAGTGACACTAACATCCTCTTCATTCATAATTGATTTTTTCATATTTAGGTCCTAGCCAAGTTGATCAGCAGTAATAGCACCTAGCTCTTGTGCATGAATTTTTTCTCCTTGTGTAATGAAAGACCCCTTAAGAAACTCCAACTAATCATGACCCTTTTTACTACCCTTAAGAAACTTTGAGTAATTTTCTAAGGGTTTAGGTAAAAATGCATGAGTTGATGAGATATATGATAATAGCAATTACTATTTTAGGACAAGCCTTTATTTTTACATATTTAAAGGCTTAGAAAAAACTTGTACCAACAATCTTTGAAGAGCCCTGAGTCTAAAAAAGAGGCAAACTTCAATGAGCTCTTTGTCAAAAATCATGACACTTGCAACCATTATGTCTAAATGTATAAGGTCATGTATGGTCCCTCTATAATAAACTCTCTCAATTTTTCATATCTCCAATCCATTTGGCTTTGGTTACAAGCTTTCACACATTATAAAGTGTTAAGACATATACAATGTAAAGTTTCAAGGTGGTACAGTTTTCACTTTTTCATCGTACAACCAAACTGATAGTTCAAACACATCTGTGTGGGTCGGTTTATGCTATTTAAGGTCCTCTTTTACACCCCAAAGTGATAGATTTTTCTAGGCCACATTATACTGACGATCTCTTAAGAGCCCTAAGTGCAAAAAAGTGGCAAACTTTGACACGCTCTTTCTTAGAAAACCATGACAACTACAACCATTTCATCTAAAGGTACATTATTATGTATGGTCCCTCTACAATAACCTATCTCATTTTTTTTATATATCAAATCCATTCCACCATGGTGGCAATGTTTCAAATGTTGCAAAAAGTGATAGTTACATTCAAAAGAAAGTTACAAGCTAGCCTAATTTTTGTTCTTATTTTTTGTGGACAAATCAATTGTTCCAACATGACTATATGGGTGGTTTTATGCTAGGAAATGATATTTTTGTCACCCCAACACACCGGATCAATCCAGACTACATTGTATTGGTACTTTCTCTTAAGAGACCTATGTGCCAAAAAGTGACTAATTTTGATGAGCTATTTCTTTAAAACTATGGAACTTAGAAATATTTTATTTAAATTTGCATGGTCTAGTAGGGTCCCTCTACAATAACCTCTCTCAATTTTTCATATCTTCAATCCACTTTTCCGTGGTGATAAGTTTTTGCACATTGTAAAAATTGTCAAAAGCATTCAAGAGAAAGTTGTCGAGAGGCATGTAGTTTTTGTTTTGTTCATTATGTAGCCAAACCAATCATTCCATCATGTTCAGGTGGGTTTTCTTATTCTAGGAAAGGTCCTATTTTGCACCCCAACATGCTAGATCGATCTAGGCTACATTGTACCGATGTTTTCTCTTAAGAGACCTAAGTACCAAAAAGTGGGAAATTTTGATGAGCTATTTCATGGAAACTGTGGTAGTTAGAAACATTTCATCTAAAGTTACATGGTCTTATAAGGTCTCTCTCAAATAACCTCTCTCAATTTTTTTATCTCCAATTCATTTGGCTATGGTGACAATTTTTCGCACAGTGCAAAATTTGTCAAATGTATTGAAAAGAAAGTTACAAGGTATCCTAATTTTTCGTGCAGCCAAACTGAAAAATATCAACATATCCAAGTGGGTGGGTTTATCCTAGGTGAGGTCATTTTTCACACCCCAGCACATCAAGTCAGTCCAAGCTACATTGTACCGATGTTTTCTCTTAAGAGACCTAAGTGCCAAAAAGTAGCAAATTTTGATGAGCTATTTCTCAAAATTCATGGCACTTAGAATAATTTCATCTAAGGATCCTCTGGTATTTTAGGGTCCCTTTATAATAACCTCTCTCATTTTTCATATCTCCAATCCATTTGGTTGTGGTGACAAGTTTTCACAAGTTGCAAAAATTGTCAAATGCGTTGAAGAGAAAGTTGTCAAGAGGCATAATTTTTGTTTTATTTGTCATGTGGTCAAACTTATGGTTCCATCATGTTTGGGTGGGTGTTTTTATGCTATGAAAGGTTATTTTTTGCATCCCAACATGCTAGATTGATCCATGCTACATTGTATAGATGCTTTCTCTTAATGACCCTAAGAGCCAAAAAATGGCAAATTTTGAAAAGTTGTTTCTTGAAAGCCTTGGAACTTGGGAAAATTTCATCTGACAGTATAGGGTCATCCCTCTATAATAAAATTTCTCGGTTTTCATATATCTAAGTCGTTCCACTATGGTGATCATATTTAGATGTTACAAAAAGTGGTAGTTGCATTTGAAAGAAAGTTGCAAGATAGAATAATATTTTTTTTCTTCATCATGCAGCCAAACTGATAGTTTCAACATGTCAAGGTGGATGGTTTTACAGTAGGAAAGGTCTTGTTTCACACCCCGGCATGGCAAATCATTCCAGGCTACATTGTATCAACACATTCTCTTAAGAGTGCTAAGTGCCAAAAAGTAGAAAAAAATGATGAGATGTTACTTGAAAACCATGACACTTAGAAACATTTCATTTTAAGGTATAAAGTCACATAGGGTCTCTCTACAATAACCTCTCTTATTTTTTCATATTTCCAAGCCATTCCACTATGGTGACAATATTTTAGATGTTTCAAAAAGTGACAGTTACATTTAGTAAGAAGTTGTTGAGATGCATTGTTTACATTCTTCATCTCATGGGGGTAAACTAATAATTCCGACATGTTGGGGTGGCTATATAATAAGTTCACTTTACGATGTTTGGTACCAACTTAGGTTTCTTTATACTCTTATGACTAAATGATCTACACCAAAGAACTAGTCTCCTTTGTTGATTGAACTCAATGTTGTCATAAACATTTTTCTCAATATAGGAATACATTTTTTTGAGATGAAGGAAGGTCTAGGTATGAAGAATACCTCTATAAATTTGAAGTATTGATTGGTCAACTAGATGATGGGTACTTGAATATACTTGAATAAAATTATTGGAAACATAATGTAAATTGTTTGCACTTTGCCTTGAATAAAATTTGATTTCATAACTATATGCAAAAAACATGGCATCCAAGACCACAAACACATAGTGGTGTAGGAAAGATAATAATTAACCAACAAATATAGATGAAATGAGTGTAACGATCACCATCAAAAATTTAATAAAAAAGGACAAACATAAAATACCAGTGGGAAACTAAAAAAGGTAAAGGTGAATCATGATAAAAATCATCACATCCTCATTGTCTTCATTTTATCAATACAACAAAATATTAGGAATGAATGGATATAAAAGAATATTATTCAACAAAGTATGATAATGCTTACAAAAAATAATACATAAATCTAAAAGTAAGTTATGAAGAATGGAATAAACTTGGATTTTAAATATTTGAAGTAAACCATCTACAAATATCCATTGAATCTTTTCATTTTATAATGGAGGCATCATATTATTATTGAAAACTTAAAATTTATAAATATAATCCTTAACTAGCTCTTTTACCTTATGTTTTCATTACATGATTGAAAGATAAACATCTTAGCATGTTTTGAAGCACTTTGTTTATTGTAATGAAATAATATAGGAACATTTTGTAAGAGTAGATTGGAATAAATTTAATCATCTATAGTTACATCAAACCATTATTCATTTATTTAAATAATCATTTATAATGGAAATATGAACACCACCAATAAAAATTTATGTATTAACCAAATACCCATATAGGTATACATCAATATATGTCGATATAAGTATCACATATGCTGGCTCCCAAATCAATAGATTGTTAAACCCTAAAAGTATGATAAGATTTATGAGCAGGTTTAACAAGTGATCTGGCCAACGAATGGAATCAACCAAGATGGTTAGAATTATCTACTCTTTAGGCTTTGTTATGCCTAGGTGGGTGTACCTTTATCATCAATTATTCTTAACATTCTAGATTAACTGTTGATAATCAAGCAGATTGAAAACCTCATACAAATTTGTAGAGTTTATGCAAACATAATTTTTCAATTAAATTATCCTCTCTCAATCTATTTCACACTAACATGAGGGTTTGAAATAGACAATTGAAATTAAAAAAATAACTGTTACTCCTACTTCTACAATTGAACAATTCAAGATATAGAAAATATTTTACAAGGAATTATTTTGGGGATAAAATGATCATTACCTTTCCTCCACTGGGTAACGTATTCAAAATATAGATTGATATGTGTCCTCCCACTAGTTATAACTCTAATTGTTTGGCACTCTGATATTTATGACTTGCATAAATTTGCAAGGAAAATAATTACCAGGCTCTTCTTTTTAATCCAATTGAATATTTCAGGTTACTATGACTTATTCAAATAAATTTAATTCTTAATTGAAGAAACCAATCAAATAAACCACACAAAACATGAATGTGCTCTAATAAACCAGCTATATACTTGATACATTGATTTAAATAACAAGGAAAACATCAAAATAGAGAAAATTAGGTTTTTTTTATCAATAACCTCAACAAAATAATTGAAACCAGAATTTAGGCACTAAGTTATTACTTTATTTCCATTGTGTTGATTCAAAAGGTTTCTATAATATATATATTTCCCCGAAAACCCTCATTCCCTTTCCCAATGGTCATGTTTTCTCTCTTATAGGTAGATGAGGGAAGCGAAAAGCTTCAGACCATTACAATTCCAAAAGACCCTTCAACTACCCACTCAGATGCATAAATAATAACTTTGCATTACATTGATTGTTTTTTGTTTATTTCTAATTGCATCAACCAAAATATTACACAAATACAATTGATTTAGGAGAATAATTATGGAAATAAAACATCATAGAAGGCTCAAAATGCATAGAACTAAAGAATATCCAAGGTCCACTAATAATCACAAGATACCCATGATTGATGAATCTAGAAAGGTCCCTTCTTCACAAAACTTGATCACTTCACAACACTTTGGTATAAGACTAATATTTAGAAGGATCAAAATATTCATGTTCCAATTGAAACATTGTATAATCATTTGGGCATTTATATTCTTGAATTTGTGGCACATTTACCAAATGATCCTTCTACCTTTTATTTAATAATTCTTTGACTTCTATGATAAACTTGGAATAGCCTGAATCTAATACAATTATTCCATCTACAATTAGATTGAAAATATTAAAATTACCTCTTGACCCTTTTGCAAATGAGTGATTACATTGGGAACTATCTGGTTAAATCCGTTCTTCCAATCATCAATATCTTTGAATCTCTGGTATAAACTAATGCTTGAGTGTATGAAAGGATTCCATTTTTGTTCTAATTTTCTAACTCTCCCCAGATATATATTGAAATTCATCAATAACCATCTTCACCATCTTCTCAGTGGGCTATAGATTTTCCAAAGCAACAAGACTTCTCTATAGAAATTTACACAATGTTACCAAAGTTTGATAAGTAGGTTTCAATTTTTTTAAAAGAGGATATAAAACAAGGACATGAGCCTTCATCTATTCTAATATTTGTGATAAAGGAGAATAGCACTCATGCACATCTTCTATCTTATCCATAACAAGCTTGAACCTATTTTCTCAAACCCTTTCCACCATATAAAATATTTGGCATCTTACCCCCTCTTTAGTGACTTAATTGATTTTTTTCAAGTTTTCAATCTCCTTTTCACATCATTTCTTTAATGCATTTACTTGATCTACAAAAACAATATCAGCACAAAATTCTTGAGATATGGAAGGTTGATAAATCATAATCTCCTTTCCTTGAGAGGAATCAACTTCTTTCAATTGTTAGTTTTACATTTTCCATAAACAACCTATTTACCTCCTCATTCATATCAATTTGAGCCTTCTCATATTCCACCAACTTGAACTTCATACTCTTAACAAAAGCTTTAGTAAATATGGTTTAATGCATTATCATGATGGCTACCTCCAATTCTAAAGTGTCCTTGATTTTTTAACCATAGTGTATCCCCTCATTTCTTACACAACATCCAATAACCTTGGATTCTCTATATTCTTCTATTTTTCCCAAAAGGAAAAAGTTTTCATCTTAGGGTTATACCCAGTACCACTCATTCCTTCTTCTAAATAAAAGTTCTACAACATAGAATCTTCCTAATTTCTTACATGGTCGAGAAAAAACATTTTCTTCAATTCCATACCTAGGATGATTAATTGTGGACTAACAGTCACTTTATTTATCCTAATATCCTTGAAGGTTTGAGCCAAAATTTTATCATGATAAGACTCATCAATTCTTATGTTATTTATTTGATCTCTTTCTTCAAACTCTTTCATTTTAATCTTGACCCAAAAATATTTGAACTCAGGAATCTTCACAAACTCATCATCCTCCATAAGCATAAGAGAGGATATTACTCTTTCATATTTATGTAAATATTATTCACTATGTACCTACACATCCACCCTTACCTCAGGCTTATGAGCCTTAGTCTCATGTTCAACAAGTGGTTGATCAACCTCAGTATAATCCTTCATATTTCTTAGCACACTAGCAACCTCCTATGTATCCACCACTTCTATCATTTCATATGATACTAGGGGAATTAAATGATCGATCTTCTATCTCTTAGACTTTGGTTGCTCTAGATGTGAAACTAGTGAAAAATATTACACTAAAACTGCATTAGAAGGAGGCTTAGAGATCACATCTTCTCCTCATTTCTTAATAAGAATCTTGGTGGGATTTGTGGGCTAGCTCTTAGGTCCTCCTACTGACTTATCATATAAATTTTCAAAGTTATCAATCATCAAATGAGTTATCTTAAGATAATTTCCCTCTTCCATAAAGAATCGTAAGAAATCAAGGTCCTATTTTTTCCTTTCTTCTTCTACTTTCTTCAAAATATTTGATTTACTCTTTCATTGAAACACCTCTTGAGGAGTGACACAATTCCTTATCATATATTCATCATAATATACCTCATGAGAGATACCTATCTTGGTGAGAATAACTTGTCTTAAAAAATTCGTGTCCCTTAGGGTCAAAGACCCTTTCCACTTTGGATCTCAAGGAATACTTTCCCTTCAAACAATCTTGCAACTCTTCAAGGGTATCTAAACCAATGGAGAGCCTAGTTAAGTCGAGTAGGAATATTCCCTTCTACTTTTCATAACATTCATTTCCATCCATAATGTCTGCCACATGAGTTATAAGTAATTCCAAATGGGAGGAACAAATTTGGGGAAAATATGTGGGGGATGAGGGCATCCATAAATTCGCATTACTATATGATCAAGAAAGAAAAAAAAATTACAAAAGTTATGTGTATGTCTCTTTTTTGGTTTTAATGCCAAAGGTCTTAACAAATCCCTAATTTCAAAAGGTAGCCTTGGTGAAATATTACCAAGAGTGGCCATAATTTTGTTCACAAAGTCATCATGAAAGACTACATAGTCACTATTCCTACACTTGTTTTTTCCAAGTATAACATAAACATTATACTAAAATTATTTTTCCCTATTGATCAAGCATTCTCACATTCATTATTTGGGTCCATCAATGTCTATTTTGATACAATATTAAATGGAACAATAAGGATTAATGCTTGAAGGTAATGGGGGCCTTATTTTCTCTTACTTGAAGAAATTCCTCATGCAATCCCTTTTAAATTACTAAAGAAAAATCAAACTCAATATTCACCTCCAAATTTTAAATCCTAATGGTCATCATCATAAGACTAACTTGTATCCTATCTTGTGCATCTATTCCCAACACCTAAAACAAAGAAAAGTATGTCATTTTGAAGTATGCTTCAAAATCATCTATTGAAAAGGGTTCACCAATTAATGGGGAAACAGGTACCCTTTTGATATTGGCACCCTTCCTCATATACATTATAATCTCATCACTTTGATAAGTATTCCTCAATATGTTATAGTCGTCCTCACTCTTTTGAAGATCCTTTTTGGTGAGAGCTTGTTTATTTAGCATGAAATACTCTATGATGGAATATTTGGTTAATGACAGTGGTGACCCATCAAGCATCCTTACAATTCTTGTTAATCTAGGATAGTTTCATGCCAATATTTTGATGAACTCAACATCCACAAAGACATTAGGGACAACTATCTTTTCCAAGTCAAGGGTCCAAGGGTTTAAAATAGGGACCTTAGCATTTCTCTAGTCACAAAAGTACTAAAACAAGTCACACCCTGGTATGGGAATAGCAATATCCCTACATCCATGTGCCTCATCCCTGAACACCTTATTATAAACCTTATCAACTAATTTTGGTAATGCATCCAAGATTGATTGTTGAAGTGGTATCTTCTTTTCTTTATGAGCTTAGGACTATCCCTTTTTTACTCACATACCCACTTTTCTTAGGAGGCATTATGTAAATTACACTTAACTAGAGTTCAAAACCTTTTATTCACAGAGTTATTTGAAACCAGTAACTAAAAACACCAATGCACCTGAAAAAAGAGGGACAAATGCACTTACCCATTCATACAATAGTTGAAAATCCCACACAAAGCCTTGAATCCATTTGTCTATGAACACACTAAGATATTATTAATGGTCAAAATGGCACCAAATTTGAAATATATTAGCTTCTAAACTATATCGCTTCATCATTAATACCAAATCTTGTTGAAATATGCAATGATCGATCATCATGTGTGAGTCTGAATATGTGTCTTTGATCTAAGAAGATTCAATGATCCATAATCATTCATATAATTAATTCTATATTTATCATAAATGTAATGTAAACCTATACCATATTCCTACCACAATAAATCAAGACCCTGTGGGCCAACGGGACCACATAATTTTATGCTTTAGTCCATCCCACTACACCGCACATCATATTTTATGTCATGTTACACTTATCATGGGGCTACAGGTTAGCTTATGGTTATTTGATTCCTTACTGCCATCCTACACATACCCCCACTAATTGATGTCATATTGCGATGAACAATTACAATTCACCTCACACTCTTTCCAACCCACTAGGGACTATTAGGGGTGACTACAAACCTCTATGGGCATGTGATATTTGACCAATATACATATCAAGGTGGAAATACAAGGATACAACATGGGTGTGATAAAAATGACCCAATGAGGAAACTAACAAGAAATTTTTAATTTTAGGATATAAATGACAGAAGGATTAAGCCCCTTTATGATGGATTTTTTGGTTGAAGGCTTTTAAAAATGTAAGTTCCAATAGTGGCTCTAGTTGGGGATGAATGGCCATCATACATTGCAATAATCTAGAAATAATCACTGGGACATAGAACAAAAACATTGAAGTTAAATATACACAAAGGAAACCAAACTAGAAAAACCTAAACTAATATGCATGGAATTGATCTTCTTTCAAAAAATAAGTGTTTCAAAAATTGTCCATGCACTGGCAATTCTTGATCTTCATCCACCATATTCTACCAATAATATGAGTCTTCTTCACATTTGTCTGTGATAACAAATGGACCCAACGATAGAGCTTCAAACTTTCCATATTTTCCTTTATGTTGACTTTGAGCATTCCAAATGAGAACCATATCATCAATATGAAACTTTATGTCCTTGGCCTTCTTGTCAAACAAATATTTCATTTTTTTCTATATTTTTTCATTCTATTTTTGTGGCTGAGTCCTAACCTCATCTAACTCTACTAATTACTCCATCCTTTCCTCTATAGGCTCAGGTATATGCATATCTTCTTTCAAAATGAATTTGTAAACTACTAGAAGGTTATGGATTGGTATCTAGGCTTGAGCTCCATAAACTACTTCAAAAGGACATTTTCTAGTATCCTTCTTCACCTTTATCCTATCTACGCATAATGCTAATTTTAGGTTTGAATCCCAAGCCTTTTGTTGGTATCAAGAATTCTTCTGATTATCTTCATAATACTCTTATTACTAGATTCAACGTGACCATTAGCTTGAGGGTGATATGGAGAAGAATATTAGATCACTATTCCATAAGACTCATATAACTTCTTAAACTCGTCAAACCTAAAACAAATCCTATTATTCATGATTATCTTGATAAGAACCCTAAACCTACTAAAGATATTTTCCAACAATAAATTGATCACTACTTTACTAGTAGCCTTTTTGGATAGGATTGCTTCAATTTATTTAGTGAAGTAGTCTATGATAACAAGAATCTAGCTATGTCCCCACTTGATTTGTGTATTATTTCACCTATGAATTCAATACCCCATTGATAAAAATGTGCTTCAATATACATAGGCCTCAAAATCAAGGCTCCTTGATATTTCAATTTACCAGAGAACTTTTGGCATGCCTTAAATTTTCTTACATACTTGTGAGCATCAAAAAATATCTTCAACCAATAATAACCTGCTCTTAGTACTTTATGTGTAGTAGTTTTGGCTAAAAAATTCCCTCCACATACACCTTCATGCATTGCCTTCAAATTTTTTTATTTGTAACCTTCATCTAGAGATAACAATAGAATACCATCCTTTTCTTTCCAAAATAAATCACCATTCACAAAGATATACCTTGATGCTTGGAGCTTCAATGTCCTCTTTTGATTATTATTCATACCATCAGGGAATTTTATGTGCTTGAGGTAATGAATCAAAATTGTATACCAAGGTGTGTGTTCAATGTTGTATATCAAACCCTCTTCTACCTTAACATTACACACTTATGTAGCTTCTAGGTTAGATTCAGCCATTAACCTTACCAATCCATGTCCTCTTACAAGTTTTTTGATCTAGATGTGATATTGAACTCTTGAATTCTATTTATCCATCTGTATCTTCTTCTCATGATCTTTGTTTTCACAAAGACATATTTAACTGATGCATTTGGTACACAAGCAACCACTTGTGCTCCAACTAAGTAAGGCCTAAATTCCATTACTACTTTCACAAGTGCATCAGCGTGTTTTTCAATAGCATCATATTTCAATTCAGCTCCTTAAAGTGATTTACTAAAAAAATATATTGTTTTTCCACGTTGGAAGATTGGACTAGTTTTCATTGATGTCAATAGGTTGTCAACAAGCTGTCACTAATGTCAAAATAGTAGCAAACATATTAGATGTTTACCAGAACGTATTTCCCATCAAAGATACTCTTTATCTGTGATCCAATGTACTAGTTTTTGGGTTTGGATCTTATGCAAGATGAGATAAGACTCTATTATCTTGGACATTTCATCATGACTTTCTGAGATAGCTATATTTGGATTCTTGAGAGGCTTGATGATGAGAGAAGCAAGTTATCATTGACAGAATTTAATTCTATATTCTACAATTACCTGACGGTTTAAAGTTTTTGGTTGGGTCCCATTTTTGGCTGACCTAACACACATATAGAGGAGATCATTTTTTTGTATAAAGTCTTAGTCAACTTGGTACAAATGCACTATGAGAATAAAATGTTTTAATCATATATGGTACTGACAAGAATTTTTTGTTTACTTTGGTTTTCATCTAATTAGGCTGACCTAATTGATTAATGGAATACATATGTATATTTATATGGATGCAACAAAAAATTTGAACAAGGATAAAAAATATGTAGGAGAGGAAGAAGATAAGAAAGGTGTGTGCAACACAAAAGAAAAATATATATATTATGTCTGAAAGATAGCAAATGAAAAATTATGAGTGCTAAATGCTTTTGTTGATGATGCGAACAGAGTTGTCAAGTGTCCAAAAAAACTTATAATGCAAAGCTTCATTGGAACCAAATCCTCTACAAGGAAGGTGCATACTATTAGTTCAAATATTTTTGGATAAGCCATTACTTTTGTACTTTGGTAGTTAGCCATCTTTTGTATCTCTATGGAAGTGAGCCATCCAGGTTGTAGCCTTGTGGACAATGAGTCCTTATCCAGGTAGTGAGCCTTTTTGTAATCAGTTTTGATATTGACTATAGTGTGAGTTAATCCTCACCATGGTTTTTCCCTCATTAGGTTTTCCACATAAATCTGGTGTTGTTGTGTTTATGTGTTGATTTTCTATTTTCTCTTTCTACACTTAAATATGGATTATTCAATAAGTATTATACTCTGGTAAATGGTGAAAGTATTTTAATTTGGTGACAACTAATTCACCCCACTCTCAATTGTCTTGTTCAACAATTCAAAAATTGGTATTAGAGCAAGGTACTTTCGGAATAAGTTTAACAACTTGAAGGTGATCTTGGTTGGTTGAATAGAATGGTAAGCAAAATTGAGTAAGAACTAAGAGTGGATTTTACAAAATCTGAAAATGAAGATCTGAAGGAGAATTTCAAGTAGGCAAGTGAATGTATTCAAAAATTAAGGAATCAAATCTAGAAATTCAAGTTGAAACACAAAGAAGTTAATCTAGAACTAAAGGAAGCAAAAGAGATTATTGAGAATCTAAAAATTGAACAAAGCAAGTTAGAAGAAAATTTTTTGAAATAGGTTATCAATTAGAAGACAAAGAAATGTGATAAGTTGGAACAAGAGATAGTAAAAGTGCAATCAGAAGCTAAAATCTGTGAGAGTAGAACATTATTGGACAAATTATTAACAATTCAGAAGTCACCGAAGGATAAAAGTGGATTAAGTTTTCAATCTAATCAAAATAGCAAAGGCAAAGAAAAAGTGGAAATTGATCAAATCAAGGATATCAAGGTTTGGAATTGGAATATTACAACAAGAAGACCTCTGGTCTGGAAACTGAATTCTCAAAGGTACTTATCTTTTAATGAATATTGTTTTCATTGCAATATTTATGGTCATAATATTATAGAATACAAGAGAATAATTGATCAATTCTTTAACTATAAGAAGGTTGGACATAAGGCTAGTCATTGTTGGAATCAAGTTATGAGAAAACTGTTGATGAATACAATGAATGGATTATCCATGAACATACCTTTTGATGGTTATTGTTACTTGTGCTATGGATATGGTCATGAGGCTAATTAGTGTAGATTTAGAAAAATTCCAATTAGATCAAGTCATAGGAATATTAAGTGTCACAAATGCAAAAAAAATGGACATTTTTCTAGAGAATGTAGAAACATGAAGGGTCCAAAAAGATCATATGCATACAAAAGAAACACCATGTCTTGGAGGAGAAATGAAGTTTGTGAAAATGAGGTTGTTGTAACAAGTTCTAGTACAAAGGTTTCATCACCTAAAAAATTAATTCGGTAGCTTTGGCTAAGGGGGAGCTTCATAACTTAACATTCCATCACCCTGATTCTCGAGAAAAGTATTGATAGAGGAGTATAATTGATGATTTCATAAGCAATAACTTACCTTTTGGATGGAACCCTAAGAGAGATGAATTAAAAGAGGAATTGTACGGTCATTTTTCTTCACTTCGGGAATTGAATGATCTGAGAAGAGAAGAGCAACTGGGAAACAAGCAACTAGGGTTTTTGGGTAATGAAAATTTGAAGAACTGAACATGAGCAATGGAGTTGAAGGTGATGGTGATATTTGATCCTAGTGGAAATGAACTACATAAGTTGAGTAAGTTACAGATTGATGAGTTTAATGAAGAAAAGATTCAAAACCTAGAAGATACATTTTTTGTTGAGCAAGCACAAAGTATTAAGGAATTATGGCACAAAGGATTAAATATTTGGAGTGAGTTTCCATACTTCATGGACATAGACATTATTTGGTTTTTCTTGAGTATAATTCAAGGAGAGCATATGATTCTTGAAAAACCTTATGAAATCTCAAAGGAAGTGACTACGATAATTACAAGATTATGCAATGTTGGTCTCATTCCTGTTAAGAAGTCACTAAGAAAAAAAGAGGTTGAAGACCTAACAGGGATTATAAGAGATCAAAGATCACTTATAATTCAAACCATTGTTGATCCTATGATAAGGTATGTTACATATGAAATTTCATACAATATTTATTTCAAAAATAGGGAAGGTTCCACTTCAACGATTGTTGCCTATATTGCACATCAAATGGTTGAGGAATATGGATATTTTGACTTGTGGGAACTATTAAGAAGTCAGTTAATGGAAATTGTTTCTATGATGAAGAATGATAATTACCCTTTTTGTTTTGGGTCTTTGGTCATATTCTTAATGATGTATTTTATGAGGTTACTACCTTTGAAGGAAAATGTTGTGTGGAAATCAACGGTACCAGTTGGGAAGCAGGTTTACTAGTATTTGGATTGCTTAGTAGAGAAAGAAAAAAATTGCAAAGAATATTTCACAAATAAAGTAAATGAGTGGATGATTGGTATGGCTTCAATTCCTATTGGAACATTTGAGGTAGGATCTTTCTCTAGGAAGAGGGAAAAAAGAGCTATTTCAAGTACACCTCCAAAAATCAAGAAGCTAAAGACATAGGAAAAGAAAGAAGAAAAGGTTACAGAGGTTGTTGACCTAACATCTACAAATGATGATGAAGAATATATTTCTCAAGAGAAGGTATTGAAGGTTATTGAGCAACCTAATGGTCTAAGTATGATTAGAAATATTTGGCTATCTCGACCATCTTATGAACAAGATGAAATTTTTGATGCTTTGGTTGTGTATATCACTCATAATGGCCTTAATCTAGATGAATTAGAAAAAACCTTACCAAAAGTACTGATAGAGGAAGTTGAAGATAAACTAACAGCTAAAGAACTAGAATAAAAATATGAAATTCAATTGGTCATGGAAGAAAGATGTGTGAAAGTGCAAAGGAAATTGTCTGAAAGCATAATTGAACTAAGGACATGCATCAAAAATGCAAATAGTGTGTGCAGATATTATCTCTGGTGGCCTACTACTATCGTAAATTACTGGAGAAAGTTGATGGTCTTGAGCATGAACTATATTCTATAGGAAGGACATATGACATTATGAATGACAAATATTGAGCACAGAAACAAAGGATTAATTCCTTATAGATAGAACTTGAAAACATTTTGATGTAGAGGTACAAAGTTGTGAAAACCTTTTGGAAGGTCAAGGAAATAGTTGAAATGAGATTGGAGTAACTTTCTAGTCTACTGGTGAGAGTCGAAGAGAATGAACACAACATTACTATCCGTACTACTCTTATTGAAACAATTTATTTGATTTTGTTGAACAACATTTGTGCAAACATCAGATTGGTAGTTGATTCCTGTAAGACGTTTCTTTCAAAATTGAAAAGAAACTACAAAGATATATTTTAGAAGAAGAATTCAGGTAAAGAATCATTTTTGACATCCTTCTTCTACCGATTGTCAATAGAAGCAGAAATAATTAGATGAAATTAAGAAATATTGAAGATCATTTTTGATAAAAAAAATTTAAGGGGGAAACGAGATCTTTTTTTTCCATTAATGTCAAAGGGGGGAGAGAGAGAGAGCATGTGAAAAGAAAAAGATATAATAGGTGAAGAAAAGAAAAAGAGAAAAGAAGGGGAGAAATAGGAAAGCATATTTCAGAGCTTATGTTGTGTTGTTGTTGGCTTTTCACATCTTGCATTGACATCAATGACAAAGGGGGAGATTGTTGGAAGATTGGACTACATCAAATGGTTGTCATTGATGTCAATATATTTTCAATAGGTTATCACTAATTTCAACATAGTAGCAAACATATTAGATGTTTATCAAAAGGTATTTCCCATCAAATATAATCTTTATCCATGATTCAGTGTATTATTTTTTGGTCCCAAATCTTACTGCAAGATGAGATATGACTCTATTATCTTGGCCATGTCATCGCAATTTTCTGAGATAGCTATATTTGGATTCTTGAGAGATTTGATGATGAGAGCAGCAAGTTATCATTGACAGATTTTAACTCTATATTCTACGATTGTCTGATGGTTTAAATTTTTTGGTTGGGTCCCAGTTTTGGCTGACCTAACACACATATTAAGGAGATCAAATGTTTTGTATAAATTCATATCCAACTTGGTACAAATTCACTATGAGAATAAAGTGTTTAAATCATATATGGTGCCAACAAGAATGTTTTGGTTACTTTGGTTTTCATCTAATTAGGCTAACCTAATTGATGAATGGAATATAAATGTATATATATATGGATTCTATAGAAAAGTTAAAAAAGGATTAAAAAAGATGTAGGAGAGGAAGAAGATAAGAAAGGTGTGTGCAACAAAGAAGAAGATAAAATATACTATGTCTGAAAGACAACAAATGAAGAATCATAAGTGATAAATGATTTTGTTGATGATGTGAACAAAGTTATCAAGTGTCAAGTAGAACATCTAATAAAAATCATCATTGGAACTAAATCCTACATAAGGAAGGTGCATACTATTAGTTTAAATCTTTGGCAATAAGCCATTACTTTTGTACATTGGCAGTTATCCATCTTTTGTATCTCTATGGCAGTGAGCCATCTAGGTTGTAGCCTTGTGGACAGTTAGTTCATATAGTGAGTCCTTATTCAGTTAATGAGCCTTTTTGTAATCAGTTTTGATATTCACTATAGTGTGAGTTAATCCTCACCGTGGGTTTTCCACATAAATTTGGTGTTTTTGTGTTTTTTCGTGTTTATGTGTTGATTTTCTATTTTCTATTTATAAACTTAAATTTGAATTATTCAATCATTTTTATACTCTGGTAAATGGTGAAATAATTTTAATTTGGTGACAACTGATTCACCCCCCTCTCAATTTTCATGTTAATAAATTCAACATCTCATACCCTTCTTCATTCTTTTGCAACATAATAGTAATGGTAGTATGGAAAGATGTAAAAGAGAAAATCTGAAATGGTTTGCTAAAATTTGGAGATTTCAAAATAGTAGATTTTTTGATTGCCTTGTTTATTGATACAAGTGATTCAATGGCCTCAGATTTCCAATCAATCTTTGATCCCTTATTAGTATTTTTGAAATAGGTTTCACAATCTCAGCAAAGTTAGCGATAAATATTCTAACAAAGTTTATTTTCCCAAAAAAAGGATTTAATAACATCTATTGTTTTGGGAATAGAGATTCTATCAATGGTTGCAACTCTCCCAAGATCAATTCTTCCTCCTCCTTTAGAAAATGTAGTGTCAAAAAATGTATCCCTCTACATTTTCACACACGTTTTTGGTCCCTCCCTATTAAATTGAGCATAATATTGTGTTGATTTAGTGTTATAATGTGTTTGACACATTCACATTAAGTCTTGGGCCCTTGTAGACTAAATGAACCTAATTATGCCTTATTTAGGCTGTTGTAAATTGTACCCTCGCACTCTCACACTAATCTAGGGTTTCATTAATAAATTGGGATTTTGTATGCCTTATTTGGCCTTATTTTGCATCCACAAGCCTTAATTAATGTATCTTTCTAAGATTAATCCTGATATTCACCAATAACCAATCATAATTCATGTGTTTTTGGATTGTATGACCCATATTTAGTGATCTGGGACTCATATGCCACCTTGGGCATATGGGTCCCAGCTAAGTTTTGGGGGCCTGATTTGAATTTCACATTAATCTAAGAATTTCTTGAAAAATGTGTCCCAAGCTTATCCTAATGGGACTCATACACCACAACTAGTGTATGAGTCTATTGATGGTGTTTTTAGTGCTGCGACAACATAGATAGAATACAAGCATCATATCTCTCTTGAAAGTTAAATTTCTATTAGCAAGCCTCAAGAAACAACCCCAAGGTCTCTAATGTTAGGTCTTGACAATGCACAAACAACTCAGTGAAAATTTGATTTGCTAGTAATCATAAAGGGAATTTATGGTCAAAAAAATACTAAAACTCTTAAATCAACAATGTGGGTTCTACAAGATATGAAAATGAAATTAAACCCAACAATTTTCCCAGATCTATGATCTAAAAACAATTATTTCATCAAATATAATAGTCTAGTGATGCTTTCAGTTCCTACTCTAACAATGATCTCAAAGAAATATCAAAATATGAGGTTTTAGAGAGATATCTAATTTAGATCCTAAGTGAAATCGTGAAAACAATACAACATTCAAGGTGGACCAATCTTCAAAACCAATTCTTGTTTAACCAAGATAAATCTACAATATCACAAAAATAGTGCAATCTCCAATGGCACAATGAAAGGAAACTTGTAGCCATTGTTTGAAAATTTCCACATAAGACAAAAGAGATAAAAATGAAAATAAGATCTTAGAATCCACATGCAAGGGAATAGAAAACATACCATCAAATATGACATAATATATACCCTGGGAAAACCCTCAAGAGGGAAAATCCCATCCTCCAAAAGCATCTATACTCCATCATATTAATCAGCAATAAGCAAATACAATATTTTCAATGAACACCTCTAAAGCATCGAGTCCTCCAATGCATTCCCATGTGTCCATGCGTGAATCCACACATCCCATGCCATGATTCACAAATGCACTCCACAAGACTCAATAATGATAGCCAAACCACTCATCCCAACCTAAACCACTACACGTGTTTTCTTTTATAGACACAAGCTCACATAAAATACAACTAGTGGTAATGTGAAAAAATGTACCATAAAACCATATGAATAAAAAAGCACTAACCCATTATTTAATATTGGGTACTAAGACATCACATTATTTAATATTTCTCCAATATTAAATTACTATCACATGCCTCCCATGCATTAAATAATAATACAATGTTAGAATACAACATCAAGTGGTCTCCAAATAATTACCTAGTGTGATTATCCACACCACCAAGGTGCATCACAACTAAATAATTATTTAATTATAAAATTATAATAAATCAATTTATACAATGGTGTACACCACCATATCCCAACATTCTAGAACTTTTTGTATACCTTTCATAAGGGATCAATACATGAAATACATCATCATAGCCATACATGAAACCACATGAATTTCTAACATTCTCTCATGCTCCATAAAGATACCTGCAATAAGAAAAAAGTGACCACCATCTCAAGCAAGAACTCCTTTGATCCTCCAGCATTCCACCTATGGAAGAAAAGGAGCATGCTAAGGTGAAGATGGACCAATCCATGAGTGTAAGCATAAAATCCAAGTGATAAAAAAGGCTCTAACCAATTTTCTATCGACTAAAATAACCCACATGATCGGAAATAGCATCCAAAACACATGATAATACATCCATCCATCCATTCCTCCAAGGTATCAATACATCAACAAACTCATGCCAAGAATATATGCAACCTGTAAATTTCAATCGCAAGCTCCTTGTATCAAACCTATCAATGAAGTACATACATATCCAAGAACTCTCATTGCATAGGTAATGTTAAAGCATATCAAGTCTACCAGTCAACACTATATCAAGTTGTGATAAGTAAATCAAAGAATGAAATACCAAGAACAATAATAATGATCCACGCATGCAACCCAAAAAGCTTCATAATCTCTCACAACATGTTGTCACCATCCTCCCGAAATCATATGAACATGAACATCCATAGAGGAACCATGAAGAAGAGAAAAATGTAAACCAAAATATGTCCTCCCAACAATATCAGCATGGATGTAAGCCTCTCTAATCAAGAAGATAAAACTCAAAGTATCCATCCCCAATACTGGAAATCGGCTCATAAATTATCTCCTAATAATCCTCATCAAAGAATGATATCATAAACTCAAATGCATAGGGAGACAACCATGTCATAACATCCCTTAAAATGAATCCTCTAGAACTAAATATCTATAGCTCAAGATCCATATCTATGAAAGATAAAGAATATAAAATCATGCTAACCAATCCTCAAATGATTATCTATAATAACCATGAATCAACTCAATCTCATGAGAAATCAAAGCACAAAACATAACACATCTGAAAGATACAATAGGAAAATACCTCTCAAATCATAAACTCCCAAGTATACCAAGAGTGGGGAATGAGAATGCACCTCTAGGATAATGAATTCATCATGACTCACTCCAAGAATAATCTCCTCTATCAGTCTATAATGAACTCACATCCATATCCAAGTGAAAGCTCCCCGGTCTTCCTATTGAAACCTCCAAAGAGTAACCATCTCAAGAAAATTTATCTAATCACAAGATAACTCCAACCATCACCTAAGTCTCCAATATCCATGAGTACCTATAACCAATCAATCCATTTTAAACTCCAAATGCAACATAGCACCATCATGAAGTAATTAAGAAAATGATCAATGTACACAATGCCAAGAGAACCACACATGATCAATTTCAAAGCTCCAATCATGAAAAATGAACATAAACATGACAACATGATCTCACCATCTCCTCCTAGGAGATCACATGCACCATAAAATATATATATATACATCCTAGTCTCAAGAGAATAAGTACCATGACAAAGATAACAAGTATCATACCAAACTCTAAGAATGCATCAAGAGTAAATCATGGCATAATACCAAACACTCTAAACCAATAAAACATATCCCCAATCACATGAAGATAACCATACCAATGATGCATCCTCATTACTGCCAACAACTCCCACTGAACCGTGATACAAGATACACATGGCATCATGACAACCATCCTCTCCATGAATATCATTTGCACACACTTAATTGCAATATCAATAGAATACAAGTAAACCAAGATCTCCAAGCCAAGAAGATACATATAACCATCAACCATCATAAACATATCCATCACTATCAAGAGCTCCCACTGAAAGTGTATAAGAAATGAATGTAATAAGATATTATGACATCTTGATAATAATCTCCTAATGAATATCAACCAAAAAGTTCCCTCACAAAATCAAATAACTTAAATGCTTGATATTAGCTCTTCAATAAATAAAGCAAGGTAAAACTATGATCCTCATACCAAGAAGATACATCACCACAACCTGAATTAGGAATCAATCCAACACCAGCAAAAATGCACCTACATAGACCATCATGGCATGCCAAAGTCTCTAAAGAACAAGAAACATCCATGACACCATGATCACCACCAAATTTATCAACTCCTCAACCTAATTGTTTCGCACATATCTGCATAACATAGTCAACAACATAGGTCTCATACAATGACTATGCCATGCAATACCATATCACCTCCTCAATATGACAATAAAACTAGCAAATCAAGTGACTAAACTAAGCCACCAAACTGAAAATGCATCAAAACTGAAATATCTATGGGAATAGACAACCCATGTCCAAGTCATAGGTGCAACAAGTAAGTATAGACATCCTATAATGCAACACAACTTGTAGATACAACAATGAATAATACAAATCTAAACATATATTGATAAACATGTCAAATGAGAATAATCCAAGATGTAGAACTGAGCATACAATGAATCCAACATCAAATCTCGTAAATTCAACAATCCATAATCTTATAGTATCACCATATTCAAAGTAACCCATAAAAAAATTAGGGTATAATATCAATAAATAAATCATATCAAAATAAATCCGAACTTGATTCACTATGTAGTGCTCTAAACAAGCTTTCTTTCAACTATTTGAAATCTAAAATCTAACTTTGTATGCACCTGATATGACCTCTCAAAGCTCAAATAGAACACATGACTTCCAACAAGAAAACACTATCAAAACTACAAAATATCAAGTACCACAATGTAGAGCACTGAGTCAGATTTCCAACGAGTCTATAGTTGAAAAATGAAGCACCTAGGTGAAAGTTATTCCCCTCAAAAGAAAAAGCATAGTTTGAACCTGAGGAAAAAGCAATTTAGCCATCATTGGTGGTTGGGCGGTGGCCTAACCCGAGCGACGCTCCTCCCCTAGTGGTGGACCCAAAATCATATTTAAATATAATTTAATTTCCATATATTTAAAAAAATTGGTGGGCATTTTAATTTTCAGCGAGTGGCATTCATATAGCAATGATTTTTATTTAATAAAAATGGTTTTATAAAAAAATATAAAAAAAAATCTATTTAAAAGTGGGTGGCGGTATTTAAACAGTGGACCCGTTTGGACCCTATCGGATGGGAGACCACCCGGTGGCTAAGCCACCAGTAGTGATACCCCACCGATAGGGGTCGACCACCCTGCATATGCATGGTATGGGTGTCCGTCAAGGAGGGGTGGTCTGTCCCTCCCCAAATAAATTTTTTTATTTTTTTCTAATATAACCTTTTTAATCGATTTTTTCATACTGATTTTTTTATTTTATTTTTATTTTGTTTATTTTATAGGATAATTTTATTTCGACGAGAATAATTTTTTTTTTAAGTTTTTTTAGTTCTGACCAAATTATGATGACCGTACAACTAGTGAAGGAGGGTATGGCTAAAAATAATTCGCATTATTTTCCAGTAGCCAAAATAGGTTAAATTTTATATCAAAATTCATCTCTTGGCCAACCTGAATCTAGCCATGAGGTTCATTTTTTCCTAGGATTTCATTTGTAAAATTTCCCCCACAAAACCCCCCATTTGAATGCATAACCAAGAAACCATTTTTTCCCAAAATTTTCCACATCCCAAATCTACAAACAACCCATCATAACAACAAACCCAAAACCCTTAGATCTACAATAAACAACCCTCAAAACCCTCATATCTTTCTATTTCTTTCATTATCTCATGGATTGCATAGATTCAAACTTTAAGCAATATTTTATCATCGTAGGGTTATAAAAATAATCTCCAACCATGAAAGCTATGGTACCACTTGAAAGGAAACTTGTAGCCATTGTATGAAAATTTCCACTAACCCAAAAGATATAACAATGCAAATAAGTTCTCAGAATCCACATGCAAGAGAGTAGACAACATACCCATCAAAGATGACACAAGATATACCCTATGAAAACCCTCAAGATGGAAAAACCTAGCCTCCAAAAGCATCCATACTCTATCATATTAATCAGCAATAAGAAAATACGAGAGTTACAATGAACACCTCTGAAGCATCAAGTCCTCCAATGCATTCCCATGTCTCCAAGCATGAATCCACACATACCATACCATGCTTCACAAATGTACTCCACAAGAAGACTCAATAATGACAGACAAACCACTCAACCCAACCTAAACCACTATACATGTGTTTTCTTTTTTAGACACAAGCTCACACAAAATACAACTAGTGGTAAGGTGAAACCATGTACCACAAAACTGTGTGAATACAAAACAACTAACATCTTATTTAATATTGGGTACTAAGAAATCACATTATTTAATATTTCCCCAATATTAAATTATTATCACGTCTCCCACACATTAAATAATAATATAATGTTACAATACAACATCAAGTGGTCCCCAAATAATTACCTAGTGTGATTATCCACACCACCAAGGTGCATCACAACTAAATAATTATTTAATTACAATATTATAATAAATCAATTTATGCAATGGTGTACAACATCATATCCCAAAAAATGAAATATTTGCATACTATGAAGCATCCAAACATTTACCCAAAATAGCATGAAAAGCATAAACACACACAATTAAACTATTGCAATAAGAGTAGTCCCAGGCTAACTTTACATTGCAACTTACAATCAACAAATTTCCAAAAGTATGAACTGAAGATTCCTCAACACCTTAAATACTTTATCATCAACATGAAAGAACTGAAATAAAACTGAAACTAAAGAACTAATCACTTAAAATAACTTAGAAACATAGGAACCATGCACATACATGAAACAACACAAAAAGAGAACCAAATCAATATCTTTCCTTATATTCATTTCACCAAAATCTTACAAAAATTCCAATATCAATCTTTAAAATGATGAGAGACTTCATATAAATAGAATTTTCATCGAGCATGTCAGCCTACCTAGACACAAATAAATTATGGCTTAATTTTTAGGTCGGCCTTGTACAATTCTATTTCCCATTTAATTTTACAACAAAATATCTAAAGTTGGTCTCAAATAATATATCAAAATTAAATAAAATGCCCCTTTGACATAGTTCTCTATGCATGGCCGACTTGAGTCCAGTTGGCTAATGGAGTAGGCACAAAACTCAAGGTGATCACTCTTGGTCATCCTCCTTATCCTCTGCTTGTCTTCCAGAAAATTCTTGAACTTTGTAGAAAACTTTATTAAGGTCATCCTGGTCAAGAATTTGAATAAATCCCAACCTTAATTTAATTTATTTCACCTCATCTTTATATTTATCCAAGATTTTATCCCAATTTGTCTTCATTTCTTGATATTTGTCCAAAATTGTGATCCAGGTGGATACTTGTCGTCAAAAATTGAACTATTCCATATGCTCCATATTTTATCATCATGTTGAAGATCTTGTCAAGAGATTTTTGACGCATTTTGAATGGACCAAATCTAAGTCCGTACGTGAAAGTTATGGCCGGTCAAAGTTGTAAAAAAAATTAGGTTGACCAGGTACTAATGTAGACTTGGCATCACCAAAGATTGACACATGGCATGTTAAAAAAGTGATATATAGTAGGTTTAGATGATGTGGTGAGGACATGGCTATTTAAAATAGAATTTAAAAGTTGAATTCCCTTATATTTAAATTATTAAACCTTTTAAGTTTTAAAAGCCCATACTACAAGATTTTTAAGGGGATTTTTAAATATTTTAAAAGATTCTTAAAGATTTTAGAGGATTTTAAAAGATTTTAAGGAATTTAAATGATAATTTTAAGGGCTTAAAATATCATAAAATAATTTCATAAAAGATATTTTAAAACAAATAAGGGTTTTAAAGATTGTAAACATTATTTTTGTAAAGGCTCAAAAATGCAAGAGTCATGAGTCTATCAAAGGTTTCTAAGGGAATTATTTGTAAGGATTATTTTTGTAAGCCTCCAAAATATAAGAGCTATTATTTAGGAATGAGTTTTTTGCAAAAGGATATTGTAAGCTTGAAATTATAAGGGAGAAGTTTATTTCTGAGGATTTATCTATGTAAATAGAGATATTTAAATATTTTTCAAGGGTGGTTTTATATGGCTCATGAATATAAGCCATAACTTATAGATTTTTTATCTCAAAAATTGGAGCTATGGGAAATACGGGAAAAATATTATTGTTAACCCTTAATTGTCATGTAAAGGAGTATATAAAAGGGATATTTGGCTTTGTAAGGGTAATGAAAATTAGGAGAGAGATTGAGGAAATCAGAGGAAATGAGCTCTTTGTGTAGATGAATTAGGAGATTGATGCTTTTTCTTGGAGGAGAGAATTTTTTTCATCTTCCTCATCAATCGAGGAGACTTTGTAAATATTTCTTAGAGAAGAATTGAAGGATTGGTCACTCCATTGGAGAGGGACCCATAGACATAGCCCATTGGCGAACTCCATTATTAATTTTTTGTCTTGTCTTCTCTTCTTAGCTACTCAATTTTATTTTATTTCCTTTAATCATTTTAATGTCTTTTCAAGCATTTTAAATTAAACATTTCAATTACATTTGAAATTAAGCATTTCAATTAAATTTTAAATACCTTCAAATTAATCGTAGTAATAAGTTATTATTCTCGTGCAACAATCCTGGATCCTAATATCAGGTCAAGCGATATTAGAGATTTTTTTTACTAGTGTTTGCAAAAGTGAATGATAACAAGAGTGAAGAGCCAATGAGGTGAAGGCACACTCACAACATATGATCCTAAGATTGGGAAGTGAAATTCCTTTCCATCAAAAATGTCAAAGATTGCAATTGAACATGAAATCCCAGAGCTCGATGAAAGAGACTTTTGGAAAGCATTCCTTGACATGAAGTCCATGGTGGAGGTTCTCTACAAAGAAAGAGAAAATTAGAAGAAATTTGAAGAAGGAAATACATCGAAGTGGGAAGATTATGAAGATCACAAAGACAAGAAGAAACAATCAGGAGATGATGAAGAACCTTTGAAATCCCCTCCATCTTCTCCTTCTTCTTCTCCCCCTTCTTCTCCTTCTTCTTCTTCTACTTTTGTTAATCCTTTCAAGAGCACATTTAAACCTATTATTAAATTGGATGTAAAATTTGAGTTACCTAAGTACTGTGGGGAATTGGATGCTAAAAAGTTAGATGATTGGGTCCAATAGGTAGAAATGTATTGTAGGATTCAAGGCATAGTATAAGATACTTCTAGGATCCAGTTAGCCACTCTCTGGTTGGGAGGTACAACTCTCACCTGGTGGGAGAGTAGGACTCAAGAAGAAATTGCTCACCATGGTAAGGTTAATATGACTTGGATGGAATTTTTTGTTGCCCTTAAAATGCAGTTTTACCCTTTAGGTTATATGCAGTAATTGACAATGAATTGGCAAACCTTTAGGCAAGCTAAGGGTTAGTCTATCCAGGATTACACTCATGAGTTTAGGAAAAGAGATATTTCTTTAAATGTTTCATTTTATACTTAGGATACACTGCTTAAATACATAGGTGGTTTTCATTCTTACCTAAGACATACTATTCTAATGTTGAATCCTAGTAATCTAGATTAGGTATGTGTCCAAGCCACTCACCTAGAGTCAAGGGGTAAGAATCCTTTCGATGAAAATTTTGAAAAGAATCCATCTAAATATGAAGATAAAGGAAAGTGGAAGAATAAAACTACCATTATGAAGAAGGATGATAATCCCTCATGCTCTCATTATGAGAGGAAAGATCATGATGAAGATCACTACTAGCAATTACATCCAGAATTGAAGCCGAAATGGGCTCATAAACAAAAAGTTAAAAAGGAGACCACAAATGTTGTTATGGATCTTGGTTTAGAGTCTAAAGATGAAACTAAGATAATAGTTGTGTCACCAAAAATTGAGGACTTTGTAACTTTTCGCTCATTTGGACTTTTTCCTATGGACTTTGGACCATTTTCAGCCTGTTTTCACCCATTTCCAAGCCTGGTGATGAAATGTTGTAAGGTGTTGCAAAGAATTTTCACACTCTCCTAGGCTTGTCATCACTTAAAATACACATTATTATGACAAAATTACCCCTTAATACACATACAAGACTTATCTTAGTTTTATATGAAGACAATCTCGAAAAACACAAATAATAATATTTTAATATTTTAATTATCAAAAAATAATGAAAAATTCCCAAGTGGACTAGGTCGCCACCTTGGGTGACCTAGTCCCATGTGGCATAAATTTCATTTTAAACTTAATATCTTTTGGGATTTTGGTCTCTAAAACACTAAGGTCAGTCAGTATGATGTTATTTCAAAAAAATTAGGGCATAACTTGTATAAATAAGCCTAAAAACCCTAATAAGTCTCATAGATTTGTCGATTGAGATTGATTTAAGTTTCAATGGTTCAGATCTCATGTGAGGACCTGATTGCATGCTTTGATTGAATAGTTAAGTGATTTGATCAATTCATTTCAAGAGGTTTAACTAAGAGAGTCTATGAGTCATGAGGAGGTGACAGATCCAATTCAATGAGTGAACTGAAAGAGAGTGTTAGTCAGAAAGAGGTGGCAAATCAATTCGATGAGTGAACTAAGAGAGAATTATGCATGAGGTATTTACTTGAAGATGTAGGATACATGTGCTTAAATAAAATAATTAATTATTAAATTAATTCATTTCTTTTGTGAAGAAATTGTGTGCACGTGATTAAATAGTTGAGTGAACTATTTCATTTATTTAATTAAATGTGGGAGAGTATGATTTAATTTGAATGAATTAATTAGAGGAATAGATTAGATTGATTAAATGGTGTGTAATTAAACAAATTTATAAAACTTATTTAATTATCCAAAAATAAGAATAATAAAATGAATTAATTAAATGGTGTGTAATTAAATAAATTTAGGAAACTTATTTAATTAACTAAAAGAAGAAGAATAAATTAAATGAAGTAATAAAATAAATTAATGTAACTTATTTAATTACTAAAAGAAATAGATTAGAATTAATTAGTGACCTAATTAAAATAAATTCATGTAGTTTACTTAATTAATCAATTTTAGAAGAATAATAAAATTAATTAATTAAATGATTAAGATTGTTTAATTAATTAGAGGAATTAGAATGTTAATTTATAATTAAATGAATAAAATCATTTAATCATCTTGCGGGTATCTTGAATAAATGATGAAAAATGTAGTCATAGGCCCAAGCCATTTTTTTGTGTCTACAGTTTGCCCCTCTTTGACAAAATTGAATTTTGGTGTTTGTGTCAAAGAATTTTGAATAACATGTCTCATTTGTGCCCTGATATGAAATAGGTAAAGGTATGTCCCCTTGGGAAAATTGACGAATTTTTGAAAAATTTAGAAAAATTTGGTGATTGTCTTGATTAGGTAATTGGATAGCTAGAAGTTTGATGGTGGTGAAAGAAATTAGTTTCAGCAAGTTTTAAGACAAGAAATGGTCATTGGAAATGTCAAAATAGTGCGTCTAGTACATTAGGGTTCCAAGAAAACCCTAAAAACCGCCTAGGTATAAATAGAAATTGGGTGGAAGTGAATTTATTTTGCACCCTTGAAGATAGAAAACTTGAGATTTTTCTCTAGAGCTCACTATGAAAATGTCTCTCATTCCATACATCGAGCATCGCAGGTATCAGATCAAGACCTTCCAACGGCCATCCAACCCAAGAAGACCATTATGTACCCCAAATCCATCTTTTGAAATTTTTATTTTCATGCTTTTCTAGACAATTAAAGTTTATTTTTCAGATGTTTCGCTTCATGTGCATCGTAAATGCGTTCGTATGCGACGTATTTGTCTGTGATATGATGCATTTGAGGAAACACGTGAGGGCTCTTTTTTTTTGTATTCTTTTAATCAACACATCTATAGGTCTTTGAACCACATTTTCTTTCTTGAGTCACATATGATAGATGGTGATGAGCCAAGTTTTTGGCACATTTATATCATGTTTTTAAAACACTTTTCTACTTTTCATTATGCTAAGACAAACATTTAGTGCTAATTATGGGACAAGACATAGAATTTTTATGCTTAAATATAATAAGTTTATTATGATAAGTCTTTCCATGATTATTGCCTTAAAATGTTTTATTAGTTTGATGAATGTCTTGTGACTTTGTGTGATGACAAAACTTTCATGTAGCCTCTACTGTTGAACTTCCTGTAGCCATGTCTGAAATATTGTTTGCCTTAGATTAATGCTTAATGAATGTATAAATGAGGTGATGGATCATCTTAAAGGTTGAATGTGTTGAGCTAACTTTCTACCACAGGAATAGTTGTTAAGTTATTTTGTAGGTACCATGTTTTGAGAAGGAAATTCATTTTCCACTTGATAGCTTAAAGACTAATTCAATGAAGACTAGTTCAGCAGCAATGAATAAGGAGGCAGATTCAAGTCATCTACCATGCAAGGAATGTGTTCCAAAAATCTAGCTCAGGCATCTTGATGGTGCATAAATCTAGGACGGTGGTGCTTTAAATCTTCAGAACTAATTTGACTTAGTTCTTCCTTTTTGTATCCACCTCTTCACTTAGTTAGTTATGGTGTAATAAAAACTTCCCATTTTATGAGAGAATGGTTAGTTAGTCATTAGATTCAGTTTTCAATAAATAGCCCATTCTCCTTCAGAGAAAGGGCTGGAAGATTGTTGTTGTAATACATTTCAGTTTACTAAAATACAGTTGAAGATTGTGAGCCATGTACTTGTCTATCTTGAATCAATAAAGTGTTTATGAAATTTGCAGTCTAATCTGTTGTTTACCTTTGGCACTACCTAAGGGGGCCCACTTAAGAAGCTTTCCATCTTTTCATTCTGCAAGTTAGAATAGTTGCACTTCCTTTGATAGAGAGTAATGTGATTGTTCCTGTACCTGGCAGAAACACACAACTATCAATTGTTCCTACAGCCACTAGATGCAAAATAGTTATCTTTCAGTTTTCATTCCAAGCAATTTTATCCAATTAAAGTTGTTTCCAGTAACTTAAATTCTAGTATAGCATATTTAGGAAGTTATGCATGTCTGAAAGAGGTGATTAGTGCATATATTATGCTGACCCATTTCAATTTTATGTCCCTAGGTTGATAATTAAATGAGGTCCTTTAGCAGGTTATGACTGTCAGTTGTGATGTTCAATCCCTAAGTAGAGGATTTCATGTTTCTAGTTATTAAGCTGATTAAAGGACACTACATTTTTGGTGTCATTGCCAGGGATGGTTTCAGACTAAAGACCTATTGCAGGCATGCTAATAGAGAGTTTAAATTTCATTCCAAGTATTTAGTTTAAAATTTAGCATTCCATCATTTCCATAGTTTAGCTTACTTTTTGTTGTATGCTTAGAAGAAGAGACCAATTTGGAAGATTCCTTCCTGGAAGAATAGATATTGAAGAGATTGAACTAGACCTTTTCCAAGAAGACCCATATCTAGATGTTGGCCAAGACTTAGTTACCTCATCTTCTTCCTCAGGGCTAAGCTTAAACCTGCTTGATGAGCTAGATGACCTTAACCCACTTGTTCAGCATCTGAATAATCTGCAAACTTCCAACAACCAGGAACCATCAAATAATCTTCTTGCCCTTGTAGTTCATCATCCAGGAGCTAATCCAGGAACACAACCAAGGATGGCAACTCCTACTTTTCGATTTCCAATTCCTGACCTGCATGACAATAATAACCTCTAGAACATCCCTGCCTCATTACTTCCAAATTTCTATGGACTTATTATAGAGGACCCTATTAACTTCTTATTTGAATTTTACATCCTTTGTAGGAGCTATGACTACACAACCTCAGCACACAAGCTGAATTTGTTTCCCTCCACCCTAAAAGATTCAGCCTTGAGGTGGTTCATGGGATTGGGAGGCAATGTAGCAACCACTTGGGATGCAATGAAGGATTTTTTCTTGGGAAAATATAAAGAATATTGTAGGGGGAATGATATGAGAGGAGATGACATATTCAAGATGTCACGAAAGGAGGATGAAACCTTGGAATACTATGTGTCAAGGTTTTTGTTCAGTGTGCAAAAAAACACACAGCACTAGCTGAATGAGGAATCTCAAAAACTTCTCTTCCTAAGAGGAGTTAATGATACTTGCATGGAGGAACTAGACCTCATGGAAGGAGGTGATTTCACCCAAAGTTATTGGGATGATATCAAGAAAATATGTCTCAATTACTCCAGAGTAGCTATGAAGAAAGGTAGAGGGTTTAGATCCTCTATTGCAAAAGGAAATGGCTCTGGAGTGTCTAAGGGGGATATTTCTAATATCTTGTATGATTTCAAGTAGGATATCATTAATAGTGTAGCTACTCAACTAGACACTATGCAAGCCAGAAGGAAGAAAGAGGAAGCTAAGGCAATGCTAACTGAATATTACCCTCACTGCAAACAAAGAAAGAAGGACTGCAGATGCAAGTTAGTGGCTAATCTGGAGGTTCAACACCTTCCCACTAAGTTTAAAACCATAGAAGGAGAGGAAGAAGTGTTCTTTGTTGCTCAACATAGGTCATGGGCCCCAAGACAAGGTATGCCTCAGGACCCTTTGCAAAATTTTAGTTCATATAATAATCAGTGGCAGAACCAGTACCCTCCAAACTATGGCCCATACTCCCAACCTCAATGGAATAATCCTTGGCCAAATGCTCAGAAAAACCGGTGGCAACCTCCTCAAGGGAACTGGCAATCACCATAGCAAAATCAGTGGTAGCCTCCACAAGGGAATTGGCAGTAGTCTAACCAATGGAGGGGAGGCCAGCAATGGTCAAATCAACCTATTGGTTTCCTGCAGCAACCCCAACAGTAGTCAATTATGCCACCTCTTGCAGCTAATCAAAGCCAAAATCCTAAGCCAACCCAACTGCCTACTCAAGCAGCACCCAATTCAAATAATTAGCCTCGGCAGTAGCAGCAACAAGTTTATTTTACTAATCCTAATCATCAACCTTCCTATGTTCTCAACCTAAATAATATCAACTTGTGCTTAGGAACAGTGTTACCCACACCATCTCCCCCCATAATCTCAGAATTGTCATCTGAGGAGAATGAGCAAGAAGATACCAATGACCTAGCTCAACCCAATGAGCCAATGCAGAATCCATCATTTCCTAAGGTATCCAATAAACCCTTACCTCCTTTCCCGCAAAGGTTGGAAGGTGAAGTTTTCAAAAAGCAAGAAGATCCTACCTTTGACATCCTTGATCAATAAAGCACATATGTGTAAAAATTCCCTTGTTCCAAGCAATCAAAGAAGTACCTATCTATAACAAATCTATCAAGGAGGAATGTTTGAAGAAACCGAGAAGGAAAAAGAAATATCCTCAAATTGTCCATGTCTTAGGTCAACTCTTTGATTTGATGCTAGGGAAACTTACCATCCCAAAATATTCAGACCTTGGCAGCCCTGTTGTGGAGATCAATATTAATGGGGTTCAAATTAAGAATGCTTTAGTAGATCTTGGTACAGTTATCAATGTCATGACCAAGGACCTTGTGGTAAAACTTAGTATTTTAGACCTAAGGGCTACACCTACAATACTGCAACTCACAGATAGTTCAACTGTCAAGCCTGATGGAGTATTTGAAGACCTGGTAGTCATCTTAGATTCATGGGAGTATCCTGCTGACTTTATGGTTTTGTCTCCAAAAGCATCATTAGGAGGATATCCTGTTATACTAGGAAGGCCTTGGCTGGCTACTACTGATGCTTACATTGGATGTAGGTCTAGTAACATGAAAATCTCTAATGGATATAACACAAAGAAGCTTACCCTTTATTCTCCAGCCCAGCCTCAACTTGAGTCTGGATAGGTTGTTTGGCCAGATTTGGGAGAAGAAGAAGAAGAAGTGAACTCTGTGAAAAATCTGATGATGATCACAAGAGGACCTTTTATTGCACAACAAGAAGAGGAGGAGATACTATCTAATGTCCTTCTAAGCAATTATGGTATTGAATACCCCCTTTGTGAAAAAGTTTCATGTTCTTTGCAGACAATTTTTTCGCTACCCACTTCAACTCATTATCCTACAGCAATTAACTGTTTGCACACCTTATTGCCCCATGAGGTAGAAATGCATTTTCTGCCTAAAGTATCTATGGTTGAATTAACCTCATAGGTGGAGGTAGTTGCAGGAAAAGCATTGAATATCAACAATAAACTTACCAGTGAGCAGCAAGAATCCATTATCCAAATGCTTACTAGCCATAAGCCAACTTTTGCCTAGGAATATAGTGATATGAAGGGCTTAGACCCAAAGCTATGTACACACTACATATTCATCAACATTGAGTTCAAACCTATCAGACAGCCCCAAAGGAGAATCAATCCAGCCTTGAGAGAAATTGTTAAAGAAGAGTTGCAGAAGATGTTGAATGTTGGATTTATCTACCCAATCTCGGATAGCCAATGGATTTCCCCACTGGTTATTGTTCCTAAGAAAGGAGGAAAATAGAGAGTGTGTGTGTATTACAGGGAGCTCAACTCGGCAACAAATAAATATTACTTTGCTCTTCCCTTCATTGATCAAGTCCTGGATAATTTATCGAGGAAGAAGTACTTCTCCTTCTTAGATGGCTTTAGTGGATACAATCAAATCAAGATTGCTCTAGAGGACCAAGGAAAGACTACTTTTGCATGCCCCTGGGGAATTTTTTCTACTTAGTCTTGGCTTTCGGTCTCTGTAATGCACCTGCAACTTTCCAAAGAGCAGTGATCAGTATTTTCTCAGACATCTCATATGACTATATGGAAATATACATGGATGACTTTATTGTTTATGGTGCAACATTTGAAGAATCTTAGGAAAATTTGAAGAAGGTACTATAGAGGTGTGAAGATCATAACCTGTCACTAAATAGTCAGGAGTGCTTCATGATGATGCAAGAAGGAATAGTGTTTGGTCACTATATTTCTATTGCAGGAATACAGGTAGATCCTTCCAAAATTGAAGTCATTTCTAATCTACCCTTCCCTACCAAGAAAAAGGAACTGAGAAGCTTTCTGGGACATGCTGGATATTATAGAAGATTCATTAAAAATTTCAGTCAAACTGCAGGACCTCTATCTAGTTTTCTAAAGAAATATGCAGAGTTTGCCTCGACAGCGGAATGTGAAAAAGCATTCCTTGATCTGAAAATTGCTCTTACACAAGCACATGTTTTGAAAGGACCTGATTGGTCACTTCCATTCCATATTCATACAAATGCATCAAATTATTCTATTGGTGTTTTCCTAGGACAAAAAGGTGGTTCAACTGAACATGCACTATTATATCAGCAAAAACTTGCAAGGAGCCAAACTCAACTACACTGTTATAGAAAAAGAGATGTTAGCAATCATCTATGCCCTTAACAAGTTTAGGCATTATATCACAGGCTATCAGATATTTGTTCATACTGATCATACAAAAATCAAGTATCTCATGAAAAAAATATCAATAACAGGGAGACTGGCAAGGTGGTTGTTGCTGATGCAAGAATTTGATATTACAATTATGGACAAGCCAAGTAAAGACAATGTGGTTGTTGATTTCCTATCTAGAATTCAAAAGAAAGATGACTCTGCACTTTTTGAGGATTTCTTTCCTGATGAAAATTTGTTTGCCATCAAAGTTATGCATCCATGGTATGCATATATATAAAATTATCTGGTTGCAGGAAGAACTCCTCCTCAACTCTCACCTAAGGAAAAGAGATTATTAGTAGAGAAAAGTTTTAATTTCTCTTGGATTGCAGATTGCATGTTTTACATAGGACTAGATCAAGTAATGAGGAGATGTTTACGAGAGGACACTCATGAAATATTGCATGCTAGCCATGATGAACCTTGCAGAGGACATTTTGTTGCTAAGAGGACATTAATGAAAATCTTAAATACTGGCTATTATTGGCCAACATTGCATAGGGATGCAGCCCAATATACTAGGAGATGTGACAGATGCCAAAGGATGGGAAGGCCAACTAGATCAAATGAAACGCCTCTATTTCCACAAGTTATTGTTACACCCTTTGATAAATGGGGACTAGAATTTGTAGGGCCAATTGATCCGCCTCCATATGGTAAGTCTTACATTCTTGTATGCACAAATTATGTAACAAAATGGGTAGAAGCCAGACCTATGAAGCATGCTAGGGATAATAAAGTAGCAGAATTCCTCTATGAAGAAATCTTCACCAGATTTGGTGTTCCTAGTGAAATAGTGACAGAATAAGGAGCACAGTTTACCTTTACTCTTATTATAGCCTTAGTGAATGAATACAATATAAGGCATAGAAAATCAACTCCTTATCTTCCATAGGCTAATGGCCAAGTAGAGATCACCAACAAGGACATAGAGGCAATTTTGACAAAAACTGTAGATTTACATAGAAAGGACTGGGTTGCAAGGTTACTTGAGGCTATATGGGCCTACAGAACTACATGGAAGACTACTACACAATATACACCTTTTGAAATAGTGTATGATAAGACAGTTGTGATGCCAATAGAGTTTGAACATAGAACTCTTGGAATAGCTTTGGAAATGAACATGGACTTAACAACTACACAAAAGGAAAGAGTCATGCAGCTCAATGCCTTGGATGAGCTAAGAAAGAATGCCCTCCAGCATACTGAGATGATACAGAACCAGCGAATAAGGTGGCATGATAAGTATATCAAGAAGAATAAATTCAAAGCAGGAGATTGGGCTCTGCTTTATGACTCAAGGTATAAGGACAGTCAAGGAAAATTTCATACTAGATGGTTGGGCCCATATGAAATAGAAGAGGTATTTTAAAATGGTGTTTTACAATTGAAGACAATTTATGAGATCAAGTTTAAGTTATTGGTCAATGGGCATCGCCTAAAGCTCTACTTCAAGCCCATTGACAAGGAAGAATTTTTGAAACTGTTCGAATTTGAGCAGGAAGCTATTGATCTTGTAGCTGAAGGAATTGAGTCTTGGCTTGATTCCCTAGGCCATGCATGAAAGTGCATAAAAATCTCATAATAAAGGGGTTATCCACAAGGATCCTCATTCCATCCAATCATCCCATCTGTAATCTGTACACTCTCTCTTTCTACCACCTCACCCACCTGTCATACACCATACCATCCATGTTTCTCAAAGATCACATTTTACAATGAAGAAGATGAGTCACATCAGGCAATCACAGTGGACCATTCTAGGTAAGCTCCACTTCACTTAAAGATTGATTAGTTGTTTCATTCATTACATTTAATTAGGTATTAATTAATGCAAACTAATTTCCTATATAGCTGCAATATCCTTTGGCCTTTTCCACATGTTTGAGCATGTTTTTCTAATTCATGACTATTAGCCACGTCGTTGTTTCCGCCACCACAAAGCCTTGTCACATCAACTAACAATATCCTTTCAGCTTAAGCTTTGAATTTTTGAAAATATGAAATTAATGAATAGAAACCCATTACTTCCTGCAATAATGACCAGGCATGTCTTTTGTTCCTCCATGATTACTCTTTTCTTTTCATCTACAACATGAGTTAAGATGTTTGAATTCATTGTCCTATTTTTCAGCATCTTTTGAAAAGAGGTTCAAAATTTTTGGTTGAGGGGAGATAGAGTGTGGTGAATTTGGTTTGCAGGAAGTCACATTGGTTTGCAAGAATTGAAAAATCCAAGTTGAATTCTCGCCTGAAGCATTGAGTTGTAGAGACATAGTGAAATGGGAGGTCAGCCAATTTGGCATGAACCAATAGATCATAACGTCATGTTGTAGGATGAGCAGCATGTGCTACCGTTTAGATAGTACAGGTGGATTAATTACTTCCTTAAGCTCAAAAATATTGATGTGAGAATTACAGAATAATTCACGAGGACATTCCATGAAGGAAAGGAAAAAGTTAGGGGAATAAAAATAAATGCATCAGTAGACAAAATTGCTGAAATAATAGGGTTGCAACAGGCCGGTGAGCTATTTCCTAGAGGAAGGGATGCACGAAGTGCTAGGGCAGATTTTACTCAACCTAATGATCCTCCTTTATGAGTAGATAAGCAAGGAACCCAAAGAATGAGTTTGCCACAGGACTAGGTATCACGAGCAGGGTATATAATCAAATATATAACATGTGAAGGTCATTTTTCAGTTTTACATTCTCATCATTTTAAACTCTTATCTCATTTACACCATGGCTTGTTAATGAACATTCATGATTTCCTATATAATTTGCTCTCTAATAGTTTTGTTGAGTTCAAAAAGGGTAGAGTTAACTCTGTTTCCCACCATTGCCTTATTAAGTTGCTTGTTGAAAAATCTGTTAAAGATGTATCAAGAATGACTTGGGAATAATTTGTTGTCAATTTTAACCCTAGGGTTTGAAATGTTGGACCCAGAGGGCAGCCTCTCACCTTCAAACAATGAGCCTCACAGTCCATAGGTCAGTCCTTTGTTCTCGTGTCTCCTATTCCAGAATCATCTGATTCACAGGATGAAGTTCCTCTTTCTAAGAAATTTTCCAAACAACTAGTGCAAACCCCTATCTTAGACCATGAGCCTTCCTCTAAAAATAAAAAGGAAAATTCACCCATAGTGGAAACTCCTAAATCTTTCAAAAGGAATCAAATAGGGGAATCCCCTGATCCTATAGCCAAAACCCCAAAGAAGCATAAAAAAATTCCCACTCCCTTGAGAAGAAGCTCTAGACTCTAGAATTAGGCAACTCACCAATCACTTGATGCTTCTTATGTCACACCATCAACCTCAGACCCTTCCAGTCCTATACTTGAGGAGGAGGAGCCTATTGTTGAAGAGACTAAGAGTACTCCTGAAGGAGCTGGCCTCAATGAGCTAGTGTCCATTTCGGAACAAATGCAAGAAGGGATGGCAGAATAGCTGCAAGAAGAAGTGAGATGTACTGAGAAGGAGAAAATGATAATTGTAATTCCATCAGAAGAAGAAAGTGAGAACATTGAAATGACAAATGAAATGCCTACTATTTAGGAAGACATACCAGAGCATCATGTTCCTCAAGAAGAATAGGAAAACTGGCAACAAAATGATGAATTAGAATATGAAACCTCTAGGCAGTCAAATGATACAGAAATAATTGAAGAAGCAGAGCAAGAAAATGTTGATGTACCTGAAGAAATTCATAAGTCACCTGCAGAAAATTATAATCATAGGCCTCCACTCCATGTTACAAATTTTGCTACAAGAATGACATGTTTTGTAGAGCTCCAGCATCAACGGACTACTTTTGAGCTTGAAATTGAGAGATTACAGAGGATAATCCAAAACAAGAATCTGGAAATTGCTAATTTGATCGACACTCTCAACCAAGTAGTCGAGCTTGTTCCACAGGTAATGCAATACAGAGCACCTTCACCTATCTACGCAATGTACCTCAAAGAGTTGTATCTGAACTTCCAATTGATCAGGATCTGGAAAGGTAAAAACCCTTGCTTAAATACCCCAAAAGAATTTTATGATGCATATAGAGACTCACCTTAGCATATCAAGAACCTTTTGTGTGAATTTTATTTGCACAGTTTGGTTGTAACCCAGGATAAGGAGTGGAACCCCCTATGCTATGTTGGTGATATTCACATTGGCACTCTGATCTCCTAGATCAAAAATGAGATAAATAGGGGGGATTAATTTGATATCCACAAGCATGATGAGATCAATATGCCATTATCAATGAGGAATGAATCCAAAAGAGGGATGGGGATCTATTTTGATTGGAAAAATTTATGGGCAGATGAGAGAGCCAAGCCACTAATTGAGCCTTTGAGACAAGAGGTATTTTCTCAGTATTCCTAGATTGTAAACAATGATCTTAATGCTACAACCCAACATATTCAAACAAGATGGGAACATCTACCATTTCAGTTAAGAAGAGCAGAACCGCACACCCCCAACACCCTGTATGCAGCCACTAGGAGGGCAGAAATATATATGAGGAATGCCAGGACAAAAAGAGAGAATTGGTTGGCCTTAGTCATGCAACCACCTATTCTCTTATGGCCATTACTGGTCATGTAGGGGGAGAGCAACACTTATAACAGGAACTCCGAGGATAGAAAATGGCAGAGGCTGGAAACAATGTGAGCTCACTTCTGGAGTTTCTAGCTTGGGGAATGTGGACAGCAGTTGAATGTTGATCTGAGGGAATTCGCTTGAAGAAGAAATGTTAGACTTGTTGAAGGGCCCAGCAAGTAGATGGTTGAGGGGAATGATGAGCCAAGTTTTTGGCACATTTAGATCATGTTTTTAAACACTTTTCTACTTTTCATTATGTTAAAACAAACATTTAGTGTTGATTATGGGACAAGACATAGACTTTTTATGCCAAAAATATAATAATTTTATTATGATAAGTCTTTCCATGATTATTGCCTTAAAAAAATTTATTAGTTTGATGAATGCCTTGTGACTTTGTGTGATGACAAATCTTTCCTGTAGCCTCTACTATTGAACTTCTTGCAGCCATGTCTGAAATATCATTTGCCTTAGATTAATGCTTAATCAATGTATAAATGAGGTGATGGATTGTCTTAAAGGTTGAATGTGTTGAGCTAACTTTCTGCCATAGGAATAGTTGTTAAGTTATTTTGCAGGTACCACATTTTGAGGAGGAAATTCAGTTTCCACCTGATGGTTGAAAGACTAATTCAATAAAGACTGGTTCAGAAAAAAGAATAAGGAGGCAGCTTCAAGTCATCCACCATGCAAGGAGTGTGTTCCAGAAATCTAGCTCAGGCATCTTGATGGCGCATAAATCTAGGATGGTGGTGCTTTAAATCTTTAGAACTGATTTGACTTAGTTCTTCCTTTTTGTATCTACCTCTTCACTTAGTTAGTTATGATGTAATAAAAACTTCCCATTTTATGAGGGAAGGGCTAGTTGTTAGATTTATTTTTCAATAAATAGCCCATTCTCCTTCAGAGAAAGGGCTAGAAGATTGTTGTTGTAATACATTTCATGTTTCAGAAATATAGTTGAAGATTGTGAGCCATGTACTTGTCTATCTTGAATCAATAAAGTGTTTATGAAGTTTACAGTCTAATCTATTGTTTACCTTTGGCACTACCTAAGGGGGCCCACTTAGGAAGTTGTCCATCTGTTCATTCTGCAAGTTAGAATAGTTGCACTTCCTTTCATAGAGAGTAATGTGACTATTCCTGCAGCTAGCAGAAACACAAAACTATCAACTGTTCCTGCAGCCACTAGATGCAAAATAGTTTTTTCTTTCAATTTTCATTCCAAGCAAGTTTATCCAGTTAAAGTTATTTACAGTAACTTAAATTCTAGTAGAGCATCTTTAGGAAGTTATACATGTTTGAAAGAGGTGATTAGTGCATATATTGTTCTGACCCATTTCAATTTTACGTCCCTGGGTTGATAATTAAATGAGGTCCTTTAGCAGGTTATGACTGTCGGTTGTGATGTTCAATCCCTGAGTAGACGAATTCATGTTCCTAGTTATTAAGCTGATTAAAGGACACTACAGATAGAATGATGCATTTGTTATTTTGGTTCGCATTTATATTTTTTGTGATGAATTTGTATTTATGAGTTGCATTTGCTAGATTGTATGAGGCATGTATTTTGTGTGACATATTTGTTAAATGGAATGATGCATTTGCATTATGCACCACATTTGTAAAATAAAATGACACATTTGTCTATTAAAAAAAAATTGAGCTTATGAAGTGTAAAATTTTCTTTGTCATTTGAATGATGCACGTTTGTTAGCCCCATGTTTCTAATGCAAGATATTGTGTTGGGTATTTGCAGGTTGTTTTGGATTTGATTTACACTCAGGAGTCTAGACCAACTATCTATAGATTACGAGATTAGTTGAGCAGTGCAGAGCAATGGTTGATATGGCATCTTGGTCTTCTTCATGCTACAGCTATGCCCAACATTTGAGCAAATGAAGGGATGCTTACTACACTTGTCGAGCAATGGCACTCAGAGACTTCATCTTTCCATTTTTCCACAAGAGAGGTGACAGTTACACTAGAGGATGTGTACAGGATACTTAGATTGTCGATAAATGGAGAGAGGGTGCATTATGATACACAGAGGGGTTATAGTGAGATTACTTAATTTTATGTGTATGATGATATCAGACAGCTGGGTATTGAGCACTATGAGATTAGATGGCATGTGCTTGTAGATAGATATGAGAGGATTGATTTTTTTTTGTGTACTCTGATTGTTGGGATTTTTTTGTTAGACCACCGAGGGAATGGGTTCCCTGTGGGTTGGGGTGATATGTTGGTTGGGATGTTGGAGAGGCAGGTTGTATATGCATGGGGACCATATCTTCTAGTGATGTTGTATTTCCATCTACATGACATAACTTATAGGGAGGTATAGTCCATGAGTTTTGGGACTACTCTATTGATGATCTAGGAATGAGAGCACATCATTTTTTTCTTCCCCCAATCATCCACCAGCTAGATGACTGATCACCCTATGTGTTTAGATATGTCGGGATTATTACACAGTCACATGTTGGAGATATTGGATACTAGAGGCATGTGATTGACACACTTTTTTAGTTTATCTGGAGACCCTACATGGACTATGCGTAGTGGAGAGATAAGGATTGACACTTTCCATTCTATTGATAGACACAATATTTGATTGGGAGGATTGTTCCAATGTTCATATTATTGACAGAAACCTACCTAACAAAATGCTTCGACAGTTTGGGGAGGTTTGGGATGTGTCATGGGGTTGAGCTGAGTTTTCCCACTCTTCGAGGGTGATTCCTTTGTGGGGTCCCATGGTTCCCATAGCGACAAAAGAGGTAGATATAGATGCATTGTAGCCATTACAGTGGAGATGGAGAGGTGGAGCTACATATGCTAGGAAGATAGCAGCGTATGATGGTTGGTGGGCACAACATAGGCCTATGCCATATACAGATCTTGATCAGCCAGTGCCTATAGAGCACCGAGGTATCGGCCCATGAGGTCAGTGTGGTGGTAGAGGTGGATGAGATGATGGGAGAGGAGGAGGAGGATGGGCGGAGGGGTGGTTGATGAGGTTGACAAGGTGGTAGAGGCTAGAGTAGAGAACTTTCCCTCATCCATGAGGCTGAGGAGGAGGGAGAGGAGGAGGTTTTTAGTGAGGAGGCTATTAGAGAGGAGGGTTTTGGTGAGGAGGTCACCAATGGAGAAGAGGCCATTGATAGAGATGATGTCACAATGGATTCCCTAGAGTTATTATGGGTAGGATATGAGGATGTAGAGGACTATCCTAAGGAGAATATGATGGATGAGGAGAGAGCTCTTAGATCAGATTGTGGAGGGGTGGGATGGAGATGAGAGGGAGAGACCTGTGCATGAGGAGGTTGTTATAGATTAGTGGGTGGCCAATTTGAGGGACAAAGTAGCATCTCTCAAGGAGTAGATGAGGGTTGTGATAGCAAAGAGAGACGATATGTGAATAGATAGGGACATCGCTTATCAAGAGAGGGATTAGGCGGTAGCCCGAAGACAAGAGACCAAGCAGAGGTTCACAAATTTCACTACTCTTTGTAATGGACTGACTATAGATATGGCTTAGGAGTTAGTGAGAGCTAGGGAGCAGGAGCAGTATTACAAATATTTGTATGAGTGGGAGGTACCTCCTAAGAGATGGGCTCCTAGTGCCTATCAGGCACTTAGCAGTAGATCAGACAACCAGTGGTCCCACAGTAGATTGTAGAGTAGTGGTGGATTCATAGGTCCTCACATGTTAGGACCTTATGATAGTCCCCCATCCACACAGTGTTCATCAAGCACTCCCCGTCAGTCACCTCCCAATTCTTCTCATAGAAGTAGTGGGAGTGCAGCCTAGGGACATTTTATTATATATTGTAGACATTGTATATGGTTATAGAGCCTATGACCTCCATTTTGTTTATTTATATACCTCTTGGATATTGTACTGTGACACATTTTGAGATATATATATATATATGCGATGCATTTTTGGCAATGATTATATGATGTGTTTATTTATGTGATGCATTGATGATTTATTTATGATTCATTCTTATGTGATGATGATGATGCATTCTTTATGATTGATGCACTTTATTTATGATGTAATGGATGCATGTGAGTTATGATATATAGTCATTGTATGCATTGTGTTATCTATATATATCATGTTATGCAAATGTATATGATGATGTTTTCGATGTTTTTATTTCCTTATGTAAATGTATGTAAGATGCATGTTGCTCTAATTTTGTAATGAATGTAGGTAATTTTTTTGTGTCACAGTACACAATGTTGATGAGATGGAAGAATAATGTTAGTTTAAAAAATGTATGTTAGTGTGAAAGAAATATATTCATCACTTTGTTGTCATCATACTAAGAATTTGCATTTGAGTCATCATTGGTAAATTTATTGCAATAGAGAACAAACACCATGATATGAGATAGACCAATGGTGTGAAATGACATTCTTTTTCCAAAAACAAATAGTCACAAACAAGGATTTTCATGGCTCATGCTAAGAAACCCAATTGTTCCTAGTCTTTTTGTCAAGACAAACCACAAGCAACAAACCAAAGAAAACGTGTCATGAAACATTGTTGCTCCTCTAAATATTGTTGCTAGGACATCCTTGAGTTGGATAGTGACATGAAAGCTTTGAAAACATAAGACAATCATCACGAGACATCATTTCTCCTCTAAATCCTATTGCCAAGACATCCTTGAGGTGGCTAGTAACATGACACTTCTAAACAAATAAGACAATCATCACGATACATCGTTGCTCCTGTAAATCCTATTGGTAGAACATCCTTGAGGTGACTAGTAACATGATAATTTGAAAAAGATAAGATATGTGCATGTAACATGGTTTCTCCTCTAAATCTGTGATAGGATGTCATTGAGGTGGCTAGTCACATGGTCATATCAAAAAAGCTAAGACAATCAGTCAAAAAGTAAAATATGCCCCAATAACATTTTCGCTTCTCTATATCTAAATCCATGATAGGACATCATTGAGATAGATAGTCATGTGGTCATATCAAATCATTGAAAAATAAATGAAAATTCTTTTCAAGACATGTGTGTGAGATTTGTGTTTGGTTGACTAGTCATTCTTTAGGAAGGACACATCCTAAAGAAGATTGAAATGCTAAAGTGGATTATTGCCAAGGTCAGGATTCAAGGACACATCCTAAATAGATGACATGACAGGGTTTGACATCAAGGACACATCTTGAAGACTCACAATTGACAGAAAAGATTCTGATGTCAAGGACACATCTTGAAGACTCTTAGTGCTTGATTTGATAAATTTGATGTTGATTTAGGAGATGCATATCCTGAATAAATTGTTTGACAGAAAAGAGTCTTATGCCAAGGACACATCTTGAAGACCCTTGAATGATTGATTTCAGATTTGATGTTGATTTTGATTTTTGACTAATTGGATTGTGTTTCATTTTTTACCTTGTGTTCAAGTCATTCGCTATATGACCAATGTTGTCCAAATGTTTTAGTTTTCAAATTTTCCAATTTTTTTGTGTTTTCCAAGATTTTGACCAAAAACCTAATATAAGGACCTATCCTAGGGGCCTCAGGGGCTGTTAAGCCTTCCCTACATTGTACATGTAGAGACCATGTAGTTTGAACAAACTTTGATTGATAGGACTGACTGAAAAACATTTTCTTTATTTGAAGATATATGGCGTGTGTGATAGTGAATGTGATGAACCCTAAAGGACTGATCTAGTGTGGCCTTGGGGCTCATTGATTGATGGTCTTGCCTACGTTTTATATATAGAGACCATGTATTTTGACATGACCATTGAATTTTTTTTATGGACAAAGAACTGAGTCATGATTTTATTCTGAAAAACCTAAAAAGACTAACCTAATGCCTCAGGGGCACATCGATAAATGGCCTTACCTATGTCTAGTCATAGAGGCAACGTAGTTCAAGACTAGCTAAGATTGACATGACAGACATTTGAAATTTTTTTTGTATTTTTCTAATTATTTGGATGTTTTTGGGATTTTGATATGTTTTTAATATTTTTTGTGTTTTCGACATGTTTTTTGAATTTTTTTTGTTTTTTTGACATGTTTTTTGAATTTTTTTAAGTCTTGAAGATCTAGAGGTTTATTCCACCAAGAATGGGTGTTAGGTATTTTCCCCCAGTCAAGTACTATGTGAGATTGGATGGTAAGAGGGATTTTGTGGGGTATGCTACGAGCATCAACCAATCTCAATCCATATTATAACAACTACATTTATTGTAGGTGTTTTGGAATGAAGGAGGGAGATTTATATTAACATGGGTGAAAGTGAAAAGACCATGTGAAGTGATAATAGATGATGGAGAAAATATTTTCTACACATGGAACCTGTTTTCTAGGTTTTTAACATGGTACTTATCTAAAGAGCCATTGAAATGGTTTTCACTATTGGTTGGATTATTTCTCTTTGCTATTTTTTGTATTTTTTTTTGGTTTTGACTGAGCTTTTTGAAGCTATGTGTAAAAATTGTGTAGGTGCAAGCTATTTATAGGCTCAGATAATGGTTATCCCTCTAGATTAGATAACTAATATGCACCAGAACTGAAGGAAGTTGTGATGACATAAGGGCCTAGCTAGTTAGGCTCAAACTTGCCAATTTTATCTCGGTCTGTCTGGTTCTTAGGATTTTGCATTAATACCAAGTTTTCGATGTCAAAATGTCTAAGCAGGACCTTCTTGTTGTAACTTATGCAAAGATGATTCTGATATGCTTGTAAGTGGGTTAGTGCTTTCTCTCTTTTCTCATCCAATAATTCTAGCTCACACAACCTAGATATCCTCTACTCTTCATCATAAATTAACCCTTTCATGGAGACTCGAAGAGAGGGGACTTCAACCTTAATGGGGAGAATAACCGTTAAACCAAAGACTAAGGAAAATAGGGTGGTGCCAATGGGAGTACAAATGTTGGTTCAATATGCCCATAAGGCAGGGTTGAGTTGGATGTGCCAATCATGGCCAACATTATTGATGGTTTTCTTAAGGATTTAATGATATTTTTATTGGATTCCTTGGCTTGACCATTTCCTTGTGGGTATTAGGGAGTGGAAAAATGGTGTTGGGTGTGGAATCATTTGTATAGTTTGTGGACATCTTGATTTTTGAAGGGACGACCATTGTTTGTGGTTATGGACTATGGAATATTGTAGCGACAAATGATATAGTTAAGAATGAATTTTTTGATTTGGTTTTCGGTGATGTAGGTAAGGGGGATGGCCTCTACCCATTTGGTAAATTATTTAGTGGTGGTTATAATAATTTTATGGCCATTTGAGGAAGTGGGGTGAATTTTTCCAATGAGGTTGAGTCCCCATTGAGCAAAGGGCCAAGGCAAAGTGATGGGCCTCAGTTCCTATGCTGGAGTATGAATGAGATCACCATGAACTTGACATTTTTTGCATCTTTTGACAAATTGGTATGCCTCTTATTCCATAGTCAGCCAATAGTATCCCAACCACATAATATTTTTAGCTAAGGTAGGACCACTGGATTGGGTACCACAAATTCCTTCATGCACTTTGCATAAAAAATTTTATGCTTTTATATTATCGAGACATCAAAGTAGGGAATTTTCAAAGGCTCATTGGTATATCCCCAATGATGGTGTAACGAGAGGCTTTTCAGATAAATTTCTTATGTTGGTTATTGGTTAAGTTCTTAGGTAAAATATTGGAATAGAGGTAATTGTAAGTGTCAAGGTACCAAGGTGACCTAGGACCAATAAGTTCACAAACCATTTCAGATTCTAGGACATCAAAATCTGGGACCAATAGTTTTTCCACTAAGAACTCATATTTTGATATGGTGTTAAGTATTTCCAAGAGCGATCCAATGGTTTTCGTGGCATCTGTTGCTTTGTTTTGTATGCGGGGTATCTGAAAAAAGGTGATATTGGTAAAGTAAAGCTTGAATTTGTCGACCATTTTCTTATAGGGAGTCAATTTCTCATCCTTTGAATCATAGTTATCATTGACCTAATTGATGACTAACAATGAATCTCTGAAGACCTGTATACTTTTGATATTCCATTTGACCACCATACACAGTCTTATTAATAGGGCCTCATATTCTGCAATATTATTTGTACAAGGGGAAGCTATTTTGAATGATTTTGGTATTGTTTCACCTTGTGGGGTGATGAATATTACCTCGATACTTGAGCCATGATTGCTATAGGAGTTGTCAAAGTACATCTTCCATACAGTACTTGTCTCAACAATGAATAGTCACTCATCTGGAAAATCAGCTGAGGGGATGTTTTGCTTGTGTTGCCACATCTACTAGTTGATCCACTATTACCCATCCTTTGATTGCTTTGCACTCAACATATTGGATATCATATTCACTAAGGAGCATAACCCATTTTGTTAACCACCTTGTTAACGCTACTTTATTGAGAAGATACTTGAGTTGATCAATTTTTTCTACCATGTTTTTTTGGTGGTTCAACATTTAATTCCTTAACTTCTGTGCTACAAATACCACTACCAGGTAAGCTCTTTTGATAGGGGTGTAGTTGATTTCATACCATACCAAGGTCCTGCTAATATAGTAGATTGTTCTTTCCTTTTCATCGTGGTTATTTTGAGCAAATAATTTTTCTAGTATTGTTGTGGTTGTAGATACATATAATATGAAGGGCTTCTCATCTATTGGTGGCATCAACATGAGAGGTGTTAGAAGATACTCTTTTATCTATTGAAAGGCTTCCTAGAATTTTTTATTCCATATGAAAGGGATCCCTTTATGTAATAGGTACTAAAACTTATGGGATTTGTTGGTGAGTTGAGCAATGAATCTCCTAATATATTGTAGTATCCCTTGTAAGGTCCTTAATTGAATGATGTTCTTCAGTGGAGGCATATCGATTATGGATTTTACCCTGGTGGGATCAACTTCTATGCCTCGATGAGAGATGATGTATCCCAATAATTTTCTATATTTTACCCCAAAGATACACTTCTTTGGATTGAGATGAACCTTGTATGCTTCTAGTCAATGAAAAACTTTGTCTAAAAACTTTAAATGATCATCTCTAGTTAGGGACTTTACTAGGAGATCATCAATAAAATCCTCCTATAAGGTATGCTTTAGGTCATGAAATATTGTAGTCATTGTCAATTGGTATGTACCTCCCGCATTTTTCAACCCAAAAGGCATGATGTTCTATCAATAGGTACCCCAGGGACAAGTGAAAGCTATTTTACATTGGTCCTCTGGAGCAATATGTATATGATTATAACTAGATAAACCATTCATGAGGGACAACATCACATACCCTGATGTAAGATCCACAATCATATCGATGCTAGGGAGAGGAAATTCATCCTTAGAGCACACCTTGTTTAAATCTCTAAAGTTGATACATATGTGGATTTTCCCATTTGGTTTTGTGATAGGTACCAAATTGGAGATCCGATCTATGTAATCAATAGACCTGATGAAGTCAACATCCAAGATTTTCTTTAGTTCTATCTTGACCAACAGGGCGATTTGTGGATGCATTTTTCAAAGTTTTTTCTTTACTGGTTTTGCATTTGAATGCAATGGAAAGTGATGTAATACTAGCTCATGGTCTAACCCAGGCATGTTAGCCTAGGAAAAATTAACTCTATGTTGTGTGAAGAATGTTGGGAAGTTGGGTTTTTCTTCTTCATTCAAGAAAGTTGCAAATAAAACTATCTTATGATCTTCAATTGTTCCAATGTTGACCTGTTGTGTATCTTCAATTGGCATCGATGATCGCTCTTGTGTGATGGGGATAAATTTCAACCCTCCATCCTTAGGCACCTTAGGGAGGTTTCCACCTTCGAATACGTCCTTTGTTTTTACTTTTTCATGATCAGAGAGTGCCTCATGATTTTCACCCAAAAACCTTTCATTCTCTCTCTTGAAGTATTGAGGTATTGTCTCAAATGTTAAGGTTTATACAATTGGCTACCCTAGGGCTAGGTGTGTCTAAATTATGGAAAAACTTATCGAGTTCATAAGTGCTACAGGCATAGGATTCCCATTCCCAGTTGTTAGAATCATTTTCGTCATAAAATTCATTGTCAGAGTCCTCTGAAGTCTCGATACATTCATAAGCATGCACTTTCATATTTGAAGGCAATGTGGTTTTAGTAGAACCAATATTCAAGGACTTCCACCCTAACCCAAGATTCTTCACCCATTTAGTAGGTATGTAGGGTTATCTTCTTCCAATTTTGTTTAAACCTAACCCACTAGTACCATCATAACCTTTTCTTGCAACATTAAAAACCCATTACCATATTGTTGTACTGGAAGTGGTGTCACTTCATCTTTATAGATCCAATCAAAGATATCTTCAATATATTCCTTTTCAAGGTCTCCCCATTTTATGAAAGTAGTTTTAGGAGGTACATGAATCAAGACCTTAGGTTCAATGTTATAACATGGTTTTCCATATGTATTCAGTGATTTTGGCATTGTGGTAATGCAAAAGGAAGTTCTCATGTTGTATTCTTCGCATCCCATGCTTTGGATCTAGATCTCAAGGTCTAGGCATTTCATAGTGGAAGCAGAGGATCTAGAGGTCGATGACTAAGTGGCCTTAGATGTCTTGTGGAGTGTGGAGGGGTCAATGTATTTGGTTGAATTTGATGTTGAGGCTTCACAGTTAAGTGGCACCTGACATTGACAGACTTCTCGTAGGTTAGTGCAATACTCAAAGGGATCAGGATTACCTTGGATTTTAATCTCAATCTAATTATAGGGAAACTTTAGGCATTGATGATATGTGGATGGAATGGCCTTTGTGGCATGAATCCATGGTCAATCAAGGAGAATATTATAAGGGATTTCCATATCCAATAATTGGAAGGTTGTATCCAACATTACTAGTCCCACTTGAAGTAAAAGCATTATTGTGCTTGAGATAGATCGTTCATCATCATTATAACCTTTTATGACTATGCTCTTTGTCTTATCCACACATGCCTCAAAATAACCCAGTTCCTTAACAAATTTTAGGGAACAAACATTCAATCTCGCTCTACCATCTATCAAAACTCATTTGATCATATATTGATGGATGAAGGCTTCAATGTGTAGTGATTCATTATGGTTCATGTTTTGGGTTGAATCGTCTTTGTTAGAGAAGGTAACATGATGAGATATTTCCAGGAATCCAACCATAGCTTGAAATTGGTTGATGTCGAGGTTATCTGGGATAGAAATTTCTTTCAACATCCTATTTAGGATAGCCCTATGCTCAGGTGATGTGCGTAATAGATCTAGTATGGATTATTGTGTCAAGGTTTTTCCTAGCTGATCTAGCAAGTTGAAATGGCCTTTAGCTTGGGAATACTAGGGAGGTGAAGGGTCATGTATAGTTATTTTAGTTCTATGAGTATTTACAGCACACTTTGGGGTCTTCTTGATGATAATGGTATTGATATGTTCATCTGCAACTCGAAGATAGAGGATTTTGGAGTAGTTATAGCCCATAGCTACATAATTGATCATGTTATTAATACCTAAAATGGAGGATTTCCCTGAACCATGATCTTGAAGAGGAATCTTGTAGATCATGTGATCTTTATTGGAAGTGTGTTGTTGTCCCTTTATCTCGATTACCTTTTCTTTGATAAGGTCCTGAATGATATTTTCCAATCGTCTAAAAGCGGATGTTTTATATCCTTTACGTTGGTGGTATTCACAAAAAGTGTTATTGTCCCACCATGAGGTTTTAAATTCAAATACATAATTCATAGGTTCTCGTAATTTTATGACACCTGATTGAATATATTTCTTCAGTATGGACTCAATGGGCTCTCCAAGGGGAGTGTATTCATGTCTAATGTACTACCTAGGTAGTATTTATTGTCCTAGTCCCTGGTTGTTTCGCATGGCATTGGTCATTGGTGTAGGGGGTTTTTGTGTATTTTTTGGTGTTCTAGGTCCTCTCAAAGTGACAACAAGACTCACTTTGTTTACTACTTTGGTATCCACAACCCCGCCATTTGTGACATTATTTTTTGATACCAATAATTTTTGTCAATAAATTTGTTTTGATTGTTTGTACTCTTAGATGATTTAAGGGTGCCCTTAGTGACAAGTGATTTCTCAATCATTTTCCTTTTTCAACTAAGTCTATAAAGTGAGCACAACAATGAACTTGCAAGGGATATTTTAAAGCATCTAGGATATGTTCAACAAACATGTCCACCTTTTGTTTCTCAAGGATCTCTATCTGACATCGGCTCACCAAGTTTCTCCATCTCTAGAATTATTTGATAAAGGACTCTCTATCTTCTTGTTTCAAGGTACACAGAGTGGCTAATGTGATATCATTTTTTAATGTTAAAGGCATAGTTGTCTACAAATTTGTTGGCTAACTTAGACCACGTTCATATGCCTCTAGGTAATCATGAAAACCACTCAAGTGTAGAACCTAAGAGAGTTCTAAGGAATAACCTCATAAAGTATGTATGCTCTAATGCAATGTCAACACAATTCGTGCTAAGTTCTCTAATGTGTTCTATCGGATTGCCTATCCCTCTATACTTCGAAAAATTTGGGATTGTGTAATGTTATGGAAAAGGTGGCATATAGATAGTTCTATCAAAATGATACAGATGCAAGTCCTGCATGTTGTAGTATTTATTTTTTGTTACTTGTATGTTCTCCATTTATTTCTCTAAAGCAAGAATTTACATAGTTCAAGCATCCACCTATGGGTTTGACATATCATTCATGTTGTTAGGTACCACATTTTGTGTAGATACTTGATAGGTTTATTGAGTCATTCAATGTTATCCTTGAGGTATATATGTGTATGAGGGGTTTATATTGGGTTGCCCTTGTGTGTTCTGACCTCTAGCTTGTGCATGGGTACCTTGTTGCAATGTGTTTGGCATAAAGGTACTTGATTGAAATCCTGCTTGTGTTGTATTCACCTGAGGTGATGTATGTGTACTGTATTATCCTTGTGTAGCACTATTTTGGGGAACAACATGACTATATATGGTACCCTATACATTAACCTTAGGTGTTGGTCCAGAACTTAAAAATATTATTATCTTGTGTCCATAAGGATTGATTGAGGAGGTATTGATAGTGCTTGTTGAGGTACCAAATGGATTAGTTCATGTATGTTGTGATGTTGACTCTATTATAGGGACTGTTGTTGATTTTGTCGTATCATATTTCATAGACTATGGAAAAAATGAGGGTATTGAGGTAGCTTGACTTGTTGAAGTACTCTATGTAGCTCCTCCTAAAGGTATATTGAGGTTTACTTGTGTTGTAACGTTCTATGTTGTAGTTCCCTTGTTTTGGTTTGAGACATTTCTATGTGAAATCACTTCTTAGCATGTTTATGTCATATCTAGGTGGTAATTTAACCCCATCTGCTAAGATTTTGGCTAAAAATTTATCAAGGTCAAGCATGATGATTTCATTGAAAAATTTAATCACCTCAAGATCCTGGGCTGCTACCTCAAGCTCCTCAATGGAGACACAACCTTGGGCATCTCTTTGGAGGAAATTATCCAATGGTTTACCATATTGGTTAGATTTTGAAGGTTGTTACGATGTTAACCCAATGTTTATGGCATTGGTATTGTCTTGAGTAGATGTAGTATCAAGGTTTAATATGCTAGTGGGATTGTAAAGGTCTTCATGTTGTCTTGGAGGATCCATTTCTAAACGTCTCTTTTGTGATCTAGTTTGGACCATAAGATAAGACTTGCTCAAAAGATAATTGTGTCTAAGATGCAAATATCTAGGATATGAAAGTTAAGCTATGTTTTTGGTTTTTTTGTTTTGGGATAAATTATGGCATGCAATAACTAAGGTATAATGCAAACTATATGTCAACAACTCAACCAAGTTTGATGTAAAGTTTCAACTAGGATTTCCAATGATGTTTTAGGATCAATACCAAAAAGGATAAGTGACAGGTCGACTAGGTGGAGTTCAAACTAGACTGGTGAGTTTGAGAAATACCACTAAAAGGACAAAGGACAGATTGTAAAAATATATATCAAGGGTAATCGTATTTGAATCAATGTTTTCAATCAAGGTACGACCATTTATCTACCCTAAGGTCTATGATGTATTATGGACAATAATTTTCCCTAAGTATGCTAAGGATGATCTAAGTAATGCAATGATGACACTATCTAGGAAAACTAAGGATGAACCTAAATATTAGAAAATCACAGGTTTGGATCAAATTTACAGCAAAGAGCAAGTCAGATAATGAAATCCTATGGTAAGTCTTATGATTTTTCTATTGGTTATTTGTAATATTTTCTATGATAGGAAAATGTGTCATTCCAGACTGTAAATGTGGTGCATAAGATAAGATGCACCACACAAGGTCACAGATGTTGTTTATAGTTTCAGATGTGTTTCTAGAGCTCACAGATGCAGTTTAAAATGTCTGATGTCTTGCAGGTTTCAAAATTTGTGACTCAAAATATTAGATGCATTGTAGTTTTAAAAAATTGTGACTCAGAATCTCAGATGTGGTTTTCTATGTGATAGATGCATTGAACAGTGACTTGGTCCAAGGTTTTGATATATTTATGACTTGTTTAGACTCAAATTTTTGGATGTTTTTATTTGATAAGATTTGACTGAACACACACATAAGACACGCCAAGTAGAGTGTTAGAAATAAATAAATAGACAATTACAATCCTAATGCTAGCAATGACAATATTTGTTGGATTCCCACTTGGATTTCTCCACCTGCACTTATTTTTAGCGGATGACTTAGAAGCTTGGCCACACTAGCTCTCCCTTACAATGCACTCACTTCTCTAATTCAACCAAGCTTTGATTTCTCATGAATCTCCCATGATGAACCCTTCATCTCTACTAAGAACCGCAAGTAATGTGGGATGGCTTTGAAGGTCCAACCTCCTATGCCAATAGATAGAAGGTTTTTGGAAAATATACATAATTTTTTCTTAATCAGTGCACCCATTCAGACGGCCACACAAGAGGCAATATTTTCTCTTGTAAGGAGATTTCTTGCTTGTCCGTAGGAGCGCCCGTAATGATGAGATTTCCTCAACATTCAAATTTATATACTGGTTGGGAGAATCTTAGCTTTATCTCATTACCAGTTTGAGTCATTCCCTTGGGGTGAGTGCTTTTTCCCACCAAGGTAGGCTCTCTAATATGTGAACATAAAAGTGGATGGTTTTGACATTCTAATCACTAAGGTTTCCCAAAGTGAGAGCATATCAACCGACCAACCTTCCCAAGCACAAAAGACAATGATAAATCCACCCTAATTAAATAACAACTAAGTGAAGACTCAAAGAATGGATTAATTAATCATCTAATTAATAAAAGGAAATCTTATGTGAAGAATCAAAAACATGAAAGAAAGCATGATAAAATGGAGTTTGAAAATTATTTCTTCGACAATTGTCCTACAAAACCGCACATTATAAGTTTGTTTGTTTTATCTTCTATCAAACATCCTACAAAACCATAAATCAGGAGTTTTTATATTTTGTATTCTATCAAACATCCTACAAAAACTAGGTTAACTCCATCTAATCACATGATGCAAACTCCAAATTAGTCGTAAAAAAACTTAATCATAAATCAAAACTCAAAATTTTGGAAATCAGAAAATTCATTTTTACCAGTCAAATGCATCATAGTTTTACCAGTCAAATGCATCACTAGAATTCAAATGTGTCATTTCCCTCTTCATATGTGTTTCATTATGTCAGATGTGTCATTTTGTGCGTCAGATGCATCGATTCTTACCTACACCTACAAAAATAAAATTTTGTATGAATTTTTTCAAAGCATGTTGCTTCACATCGGGTTCACCAAATGTAATAAGGGAAAATATAATAGAAATAAATAGCATAAAAATAGCAACAACCATGAATTTCCAAGATTATGCTAAAGATCCCAAACCAATAATGAAGTGAATATGCTATAAAGGAATTCAATAAATCAAAAATTGTATCATGTAACTCCCATGCTTGCTTGACTCATCTTCATTACTCTTCTCAATTTTTCTTTAAATCATTTCAATTTCCCTCAGATCATGAGTATGCAATATTCACTTGTATGTATTTTGAAAGAAAAACTTAGAAGATTATGGTTACCAAAAATAGGATTGAAAATCTCTTTTTATAGAAGTCTCATAGATTCAACGGTTGAGATTGATTTGCGTTTGAATGGTTCAGATCGTGTGTGAGGACCTGATTGCATGACTTGATTGAATAGTTAAGTGATGTGATCGATTCATTTCAAGAGTTGTAATTGAGAGATTCTATGAGTCATGAGGAGGTGATAGATCCAATTCAATGAGTGAACTGAAAGAGAGTGTTAGTCAAAAAGAGGTGATAGATCAATTCGGTGAGTGAAATGAGAGAGAGAATTATGCATGAGGTATTTACTTGAAGATGTAGGATATATGTGCTTAAATAAAAGAATTAATTGTGAATAAATTGAGTGCACGTGATTAAATAGTTGATTGAACTATTTGATTTATGAAAGTAGTTTAGAAAAGAAAATTGAATTATTAAATTAAACAAACAGTCATTTATTTAATTAAATGTGAGAGAGTGTGATTTAATTTGAATGAATTAATAAATAAATTTAGAAAACCTATTTAATTAATTAGAATAATAGATTAGATTAATTAGATGGTGTGTAATTAAATAAATTTATGAAACTTATTTAATTAGCCAAAAAGAAGAATAATTAAATGGTGTGTAATTAAATAAATTTAGGAAACTTATTTAATTAACTAAAAGAAGAATAATGAATTAAATGATGTAATTAAAAAAATTAATATCACTTATTTAATTAATGAAAGAAATAGATTAGAAATAATTACTGATGTAATTAAGATAAACTAATGTAATTTACTTAATTAATCAATTTTAGAAGAATAATAAAATGAATTAATTAAATGGTTAAGACTATTTAATTAATTAGAGGAATTAGAATGTTAAGTTATAATTAAAAGAATAAAATCATTTAATCATCTTACAGGTATCTTGAATAAATGATGAAAAGTGTAGTCGCGGGCCTAAGCCATTTTTCTGTGTCTACATAAAGCACTCCAGTGAAAGCAAATGCAAGTGTAATGAAAATAGAGATAGATGCTTTTTTCATTCAAGTGCAACCATTCTAAGATAAGTTTCAGTAAAATGTAGGGGTTGTTAATATGATTCCCTTTATTGCATTCATCTGTGTGTAAGTGCTTGAATAATGATAACAAGTTGAAAAGAGGAGACTGTGTGTGTATGTTCTATAGCCATGGTAAGGGTAAATAGATGCCATAATAAAAGTTTTCTCTCATTCATGTTCGCAAAAGTAAAGTGATGGATTTGGGGGAATGAGAAAACCCAAAGAAATGAATGCAAACCCATGAAGCCTTTGATGCTTGAAAACAAAGAAAATAGCTTTCATTTATTTCTTCATAAACTAAAAATGCAAAATATAGTGGCAGTTGTGAGTAGTTTTGTGGTAAAAATACAAGGTACTCAGAATATGCACTAAGCTCAAGAGATGGTTTCCAAAACTCAAACCCAAAATTGAATGCAATATGTATCTCATTACTTTCTAAAAATTAAACATATTCTCCCCTTTCTATTATATTAAGAAGCAAAATTTATATTTCTTGAAAGCATCAAATAGGGCATCATAATGAAGTTGGGGTCAAGCACAATGGAGATGCAGAGACTTCTTTAACAGTTGAGGGTAATATGTACACAAGAAACAATATCTACCCTTCATTTTGTTCTAATTTCTAAGTGTAAGTAAGATGGTATGGCCATCAGATTCCTTTATTTCTAGAGTTTCATTATTTCATGTTATGTGTCAAGCTCAAGTGGAGATTTTTATCAACTAAATAGAGAAGAAATGAAAATATTGAAACCCATCGTATGGTCTCATCGTTGTGGCTTGAGAGATTATCTTTCTTCATAAATAACCAAACCCACATGGGATTTGCATAAAGAAGCCACAAATGCAAAAGAAGAAGAAATATTTGAGCTTATGCAATAAGAAAACACTCAAAAACAAGGGAAGTGTAAGTGATTTTGTGGCCTCCATGCAAGGAATACACATAAATTCCTTTATTTCTTTCACAAGAAGCATGGAAAATAAAACATTCATTGTTTTTCCCTTAATAATCTTGAATCGAGTTTGTGTTTGCAGAAAACAAAGAGATATTGCAAGATTCAAATGATGAGGACTTTACCTTCTTTCATTTTTTGTGAAGAAATTCATGTAGGGTTGTGGGTTTTCACATGGTTTTTCTCCCAAAAAACTCAAACCAATTCCTTAATGGTGTCCTCGAGTCAGAGGTTTTATCAACAGAAGGAAGCAAAACAAAATGCATCAGAAAATAATGGTGGTCGTGGCTAAGAAGGCCCAAAAGTACATTCAAAATGAAGGTAGTGAAGGAAATTTTGCATATTCGACAAGATGAGATACTTACCCAAGTTTTCCTACAAGTTTTCTCATGAAATTAAGCTCAAATAGCTCAAGTTCAAAACCCTAATGGCAGTGCCCAACAGAGCCTTTACCAAAAAATTGAAAGTGTAAAATGAATGAGAAAATTAGGGGTTTGATGGTTTTTCTTTAGGGTTTTCTTTTGCCCTAACTCGGCTTAGGGATTTTTATCACATTGAATTAAAAATTTCATGCCTCTACTAATACCCTTGAGGTATTTATTTTTTTCTTTGCATACGAGTTAGACCCAAGCTTTATGCCTTAGGTTTATTTCATAACCTTTGGAGGAAAAAATCAAAACAACTAATGTGCCTTAGACCCCTTTTATGATTTTTTGATAAAATCGTATAAATTTTGTGTCTTTAATTTTTCTTATGATTTTGAAGAAAAATAATTATTATTTTCTCCCTATGTATTTTGCTAACTTAGGATTTAAGCCTTAGTTTTTTTAATTTTTGAAGAAAATCAAGTGTAGTGTGAGCCTTTCTATTCTATAAAATTAAAACTACATAAATTGTAAAACATTATTAAGGCAATATTCTATGAATTGCCTTAATAATTGTTATTTTTAAATGTAGTTATATGAAAGAAATTGTTGATAGAGTTTCCTATTTGATTTTAAGTCTTTTGGGAAAAGTGGGAAAAATTTGGACAAACTCAAGTTTCTATTTCAGTTTTCAATCAGTTCGAGCTTGATTTTTGAGCCTTTTTGGGTCAACGTGCTTTGGAGGGAATCTTGCCATCTTTTTCAGTCAGTTTGGATCAGTTTTGGGCCCTATTTTGGAGGATTTTCTTTGGAGCTCGAAATTAGATTGAGGCTGCTATTTTGGAGAGCTTTTCACTCATATTTTTCCATTCTCACTATTGGAGACATTTCAGAGGCATATATTGGAAAAAAACTTAATTTTTTCGAAGTGGAGATTATTGTTTCTTCCTCTGTTGTTCATTTGTAGAGAGTTATGTAAACATTTTGTACTTGGACTTTGATTTTGTAGACTCCTTCATATTCAATAAATAATAGAGCATTCCTATATCCTATTTTTGTGTCATATTTAAAATACCAATTTGATGTTCATTGTGATTCTAAGTATTGAATCCTTTTCATGTCTTGTTATTGTGAGTTTGTGTGCAAAATTTCATATGATTCAGTTTGTGTGTTGTGTTTATTTTGAGCCTTCATGCAAATCACTATTGAGTTGTATGTCTTGAATGAGATTGTGAAGGTTAAAGTTTTGAGAATTTTTTTGTGAGCAAAGTTATCAAAATCATTTTAAAATTATGGTGTATCACCCTTAGGTTTTAGGATTTCATTTCAAGTTTTCCTTCTAAATATTTTCTCATAAAATTCTTTTAGATTAGGTGATTTTCCAAGGGAAGCAACTTGCTCTGGAGATTCATTCTCATCATAGGTCACCCACGACTTGAGAGTGTTTCCATGTTTCAACAGGATAGTTAAGTTTAACTTGGTTAGGGTGCAATCCTAATTGACAACAAGACCATCAGGTAGTAGGCAGTGTTAGAAATTGTATGTAGAAGATATCAATTAAATACAAATAAATATTAAACAAAGGAATGAAAAATACACAAAAATAATACCAGCAAGAGACAATTTTAACGTGGCTCACCCAAAATTGGGCTACATCCACCAACAAAGAGTCCTATATTATTATTTGGAAAATTAGACCAATTACAACTAGAAATCCTTGCAACTCAATACTATTGCAAATGCTACAATACAATATCAATAGAAACCTTAACCCTTAGTCATTTTATCAAGAATTATACATACAAAATAGAGTTTTTTTATATCGGTCAATAGAAAAAATAACTCTCGACACCTTTATACAATAATTAAATTTGTTTGAGGTTTTGAGGGCGTTACCCCTCAAGCCTGCCTTGTATTGGAACAAGGAGCATGCCCCTTGACCCTATCTTGGGGGCACTGCCCCCAAACCCCTATTAAATAATTTGGGGGGAAACTACACCAATAAAAGTTGGAAAATTTAACCTTTGAGTCTAATTAGGCTCCATATAACAACAATCTCCCACTTGGAGATTGATCAGACACCACACCATATCATCTCCCATCTAGAGACTAATCATAACACCGCTGACCCTATATCTCCCACTAGAAATAAGCACCTTGGACCCTGTTATTCTAATTTTATTGTTTTCAGTTTTGAAGACCAACTGAACCTAAAGAGGAGCTCATCTTCTCCCTTGTCACTACCTTTGTAAACATATCCATTATATTTTCCTTTGTATGTATCTTTTCTAACCTTAAAATCCCATCATCCAACATCGACCGAATGAAGTGATACCTCATTTGTATGTGTTTGGTCTTTGAATACAAGGCAAAATTCTTTGTAAGATCTAGCTATTCATAAACAAATAACTATTGGCCTGTTGTTTTCCCAGTTCTTCCATGAAATATTGTAGCCATATCATCTCATTGCTTTCCTTTGTTACACCTACATACTCTACCTTCATGGTGGATAAAGCAACCACCTTTTGCAACCATCAGATCTAACTCACTATTGTCCCACCTACAATAAGACATAACCTATAGTACTCCACCTAGTATCAATATCCCCTGCCAAATATGAGTCTACATAACCTGCTAAATTAGTATTAGAGCCCACAAAACATATTTTTTTATTGGATGAACCTCTCAAATACTAGAGAACCCATTTTACTGCATTCCAATGCTCCAATCTGGGATTACTCATATACCTTATTATAACTCCTACTATGTGTGTAATATCTGGTTGCATGCATACCATAGTGTACATTAAACTTCCTACAGCTGAATCATGTGGTACCTTACACATTTTTTCTTCCTCCTCTTGTGTCTTTGGACACATATCCTTAGTCAATTTCAAATGACTAGGCAAAGGTGTGCTAACAGATTTTGCATTCTCCATGTGGAGTTTCTAAAACACATTTTCAACATAATCAACCTGAGATAGAGTCAATTTTTTGTTCTTCCTATCTCTACAAATTTTCATACCAAGGGTTTGTTTTGTTTCCCCCAAATCCTTCATAGCAAATGATTTGTCTAACTGTTGTTTTAATGCACCTATGTGATCCATGTTAGACCCTGTTACAAGCATGTCATCAATATATAAACATAAAATAATGTATTTTTCATTATCCAACCTCTTAAATAAACACAATGGTCAGAGTTACACTTGTTGTAGCCTTTCTCATACATAAAACTATCAAATTTCAAGTACCATTGTCGAGGTGCTCGTTTCAAGCCATATAAACTCTTCTTCAATCCACACACCAATTTCTCCTTACCTTTGAGCTCATATCTGTGGGGCTATTCCATATATATCTCTTCTTCCAAATCACCATGGAGAAAGGAGATTTCACATCGATTTGTTCCAAATGCAAATATTCAGCAACCACAATACTTAAAATAGTACGAATAAAAGTCATCTTAACAACCAAAGAAAAAAATTCAGAAAAATTAATGCCTTTTTTCTATGCAAATCCTTTTACAACTAACCTAGCTTTAAAAAATTTCCTACCTCCATATTCCTCTTTCAACCTATAAACCCATTTGTTTCGTAAATCCTTTTTACTTGCAGGCAACTTACATAATTCCCAAGTCTAGTTTTTCAACAAGAAGTCCATTTCTTCTTTCATTGCAAGCTCCCACTAAACATTTTTATCCACCTGCATAGCTTCATCATACCCTTTCATTTCACCAACATCTGTTAACAAAATAGAATACAAAGAGGGAGAAAACCTTTCAGGAGGTCTACTTATCCTTGTTGACCATCTAAAATTCATTGGAGTTTGTTGTATTTCTTGTTGTTGTTGTGGAGCATGAGGAACTATTGGAACATCACTATCTGGAGTATCATCCAGCACCACAAAATTATTTTATTTTTTCTCATGCTATTGCAAGTGATCTTTGTACAACACCTTCTCATTGAATAACACATCCCTGCTTCTCAGAATTTTTACATTTTCAACATCCCAAAGCCTATAACCAAATTCATCAATGTCATATCCAATGAAGATACATTTTTTTTTAATTTTGCATCCAGCTTGGTTCTATTTTTAGAATCTACATGTGCAAATGCTTCACATCCAAAGGTTTTGAGAAAAGAATAAATCACCTTATTACCTATCCATGCTTCCTCTAGAATACCATAGCCCAAAGGAACTAAAGGACCTCTATTAAATAAATATAGAGCAGTATTGATAGCCTTTATCCACATGTTTAAAGGTAGCCCAATATGAAATCTCATGCTCCTTGCACGCTCCACTATTGTCCTATTCATGTACTTAGCCACTCTATTTTCTTGTGGAGTCCTTGGAACCATTTTCTACCTACGAAATTCATTAAAGGAACAATAATATTCAAATTATTTTCTGCAATACTCACCACCATTATCAGGTCTAAGACATTTTAATCTTTTACTCGTCTCATTCTCAACCAAGCTTCTCCATTTCTTAAATGTTTCAAATAGATCAGATTTCTTCCTAAGGAAATAAATCCAAACCTTCCTAGTTGCATCATCTATGAATGTAACATAATACCAAGAGCCACTAAGAGAAGATACCTGAGTTGGTCCCCATACATCTGCATGCACAAGCTCTAACTTTTCATATTTCTTTTTCTTCCCATACTTTAGAAAACTAACTCTCTTTTGTTTTCCATACACACAACTTTCATAGAAACCCATATTAATACATTTTAGACCTAGTAAAACTTTCTTAGAATGAAGTACCTTCATACATTTTTCACTCATATGCCCAAGTCTGTTATGCCATAGTGTTATCTTAGAACCTACAACAATTGTATTAGTCTCTTCCTGCAAACCTGCAGCAACTGTTCCTGAACCCTTTTTTTTCTCTACAACAACTAAAGTAGAAGGAACAGTATGACCTGTACAAAGATATAAGGTGCCTACTTTCACACCTTTTTCTACTATTAATGAACCTCTTGAAACCTTCCATTTTTATCACTGAAAGTAACTATGCAACCTTCATCAGCTAGCCACCCTATTGAAATTAAATTCTTGCTTAGCCTTGAAATGTGTCTTACCTCTTGTAGTAGCCAATGATTCCTATCATGCAACTTAATCTTAATTTTTCCCTTTCCAACAATCTGACAGGGTTTGTTATCTACCAAATAAACCAGCCCAAAATCACCTTGGACATAATCAAGAAAATAAATTCTATGGGGAGTAGCATGAAATGAGGCCCTTGAATCTAAAACTCATGAATCATCAGCATTATCTAGGGGAAGAATCAAAGTATCATCTTTAAATTTATTACTTACCACATTTTCCTCCTTATTGCCTTCTTGTTTGTCTCCTTTTTAATTCTTTTGAGACCAGAAATGTTTCTTCAGATGACATGGTTTCCCATAGTACTAGCAATCCTTCTATCCTCTAGATTGGGACCTCTTGTCCTTTGATTTTCTTTGTGACTTCCTATGACCTCCAGAACCTTTTCCTCTCGCAGTTGATCTTCCCCAACTTTTTGAATTCAAAAAACTACCTGGTGTTAATCCACCTAAGCTTTTCCTATGAATTTCCTCACTCAAAATAACACCAACAACATCATCAAATTTTAGGGTATTTGAACCAGAAACAGGTTACTAACTGCCATTACCAAAATATTCCATCTATCAGGCAAAGAACATAATATCAAGAGAGCTCTAAATTCTTCATCGAATTTTACATTTATAGAATTCAATTAATTGGTAATCATATTAAACTCATTTAAATCATCTGCTATAGATCCACCTTCAATCATTTTCAGATTAAATAGATGCTTCATGAGAAATACCTTATTTGAAGCTAAGGGTTTTTCATAAAATTTAGCCAAAGCTTTCACCATATCATATGTTGTCTTCCCTTCTGTTATATTGAATTTCACAGATGGTGCCAGGCACACTCAAATGGTTCCCAGTGCCTTTCTATCCAAAATATTTCAATCCTCATCAATCATTGCTATTAGTTTATTGGCTATTCCTTCCAATAGCCTCCATAAATCCTTTTGATAGAGATAATCCTCCATCTGCATCTTCCATAACTAGTAGTTCTTCCCATTAAATTTTTCTACCTTCAATTTACCCTTGTCTTACATTGCTCAAACTTAACCGTGAGACTCCCACTCAACTATGAGACCTTCTTGTGGATGATAATTGAACACAACTCACTCTGATACTACTTGTTAGGAATTGCATGCAAAATATATCAATTACATGCAGATAAAGATTAAAAAAATGAATTAAAAATAAATAAAAATAATAACAATGAGAGATCATTTTAACATGGTTCACCCAAACTCAAGTTACATCCACCAACAGAGAGTCCAATATTATTATCCAGCAAATCAAATCGATTACAACCAGCAATCCTTACAACTCAATATGGCTACAAATATTACAATACAATATCAACGAAAACCCTAACCCTTGGCCATTTTATCAAGACTTATGTTAGTTAAATAATTTGGGGAAACCATGCCAATAAAAGTGGGGAAAATTTAACCTCCAAGTCTGATTAGGCTCCATATAACAACAGGCAGGCCTTAGGTTTGCATCATAGTGATCATCAGAGCCAGGGGAGCTCCAATTTCTAGTACTGATAGACACTTTTTTGGATGTACAGATTGATTATATGATGTATATACATTAATTAGTTGAGTTTTGATAGCCTCATATATATTATTTTCATGATATTACACATTGATCCCTATTTGTACCATGACATTCAATTTTGTTGATATATATGAGATGGCTCTGATGTGGCATTATATGATGTGATGTTTCTTTATTTCATGTGTTATGGATGTATGGATGCATGTTAAAATGATCCATCATATGATAATGCTATGATGTTTATGCTTTATGATGTGATGTATGTGATGCTTATGGATATATGACATGGATGCACATGTGATGTATGTTGTACCTTTCTTTTTGTGTAACCTTCTTATATGGCATATGATAACGCAGGATGGATGTAGGGATGCATTTCTATATGTGTGTGATGATGATTATATCTATGTGATGCTTATCATATCTATGTTATGATGATAATGTAAAATGTGATGATTTTAAGACACTTATAATAGTAAATATATATTATTCTAAACAAATTAAATGATGATGCAAATGATAAATGAGATGGATTAAGATGCTTAGAATAATAAATCTATATTATCCTAAACACCCTAGATGTATGATATTCTTGATTATGATGATATGTTATGTGTATGTAGGATGGATTTATGCTAATGTTTTTGGATGTAGGATGGATGCATGTAAATTTTTTGTTGATTTTCATGGTACCATGCTAGTATGAGGAGAAGATAAAATAATGAGAGGGATAAACCCTTGATTTTGAGGAGATGCAAAAAGCCAACAAGTCTATGAGTCATCAAGACTTTATTGGATATGATGATGAAGGATGATAATGTTGCTTATCCAGGGATTAGGGACATAAACGGCACAACTTTCCTTATGTTTGATAGCACACATAGATATGATGCATCAAGATATAGACAACTAGGATGGTGTGGTATCTAGTACGATGGACTTTGACTCAACAAATAGATAGGAGTATCTTGTTCACACCAGGAATACAAAACCTTGTTTAGGATGTATTTTAGACATTTCAAACACCTTGAACCAAAACACAGAAAGGAAAAACCTCTCAATGTAATAGTCAAAAAGACATCTGAAACATCCTCCCTACATACCTAACAAAGTGAGTACCGCCAAGGTTATATTACCATAATATCCAACAAGCACAACAAACAAAATATAATGATCGATGCCCCAGTCCTCTCTCTCTAAATCCTTTTGATAGACATCATTGAGAGGTCACTAGAATAGGTGCAATAAGATAAATCATAAGAGAATATCAAGTAAACAAACAAGCTAATTTTCTTCATACCTCTAGCCAAGACTAAAACTATGTTGATGTCCATTGTAGGAAAGATGTATCCTAGGACATGATGTTATCAAATGATTTTGAAACTAACAAGATGATGGGATATTGATACCAAGAGTTGAATAACTTGTTGGCCTAATGAATTAGACTTAAGACCCTTGCATTTGAGTTTACACTTTCAATTTTCTATACTTGTTTCTGATTTTTTTTTCAAAGGTTGGAGATGTTGGTTAGTTTGAGGTTGTTTTTGAGCTTTTCGAGATGTTCTAAAAATGTTTTGATTTTCATATTTTCTAATGTTTTTGTGTTTTCTAAGATTTTGACCAAGAACCTAACCTAAGGACATATCCTAGGGGCCTCATGGTTTGATCAAAGATTAGTCTTTCCTACGTATGTATGAAGAGACCACGTAGTTTGACTGACACAAACCCACTTATTGATGAAGATATGAACAATTGGACTACTAGTTTATTATGATGGACACCTAAAGGACCTATCCAAGGGACCTTAGGGGTTGATCAAAGATCAACCTTACCTACATTATATATGTAGAATCCTTGTAGTTTGACATGGCAACTATGTATTTGACATTATTATTTTTTGACCTATTTTTGGATTTTGATATGTTTTGGATATTTTTGGATTTTCTAATTTTATGAATTTTTTTGGATTTTTTCAGGTTTTGGATGTTTTTGGATTTTTTGGTTTTATGAATGTTTTTAGATTTTATGAGATGTTGGATTTTTTGGATTTTTGGTTTTTTTAATGTTTTTAGATTTTCTGAGGTTTTGGATGTTTTTGTATTTTCTAGTTTTATGAATGTTTTTAGATTTTTTGATGTTATGGAAGATTTCAAGGATATACATGAATCCAATCCCATGTAGTTATAAGGAAATTCCCCCAGCATGATGTGATATACTACCTCGATAGGAAGGATGGCTTCTAATCCATAGACCAAGGAGAGAGGTTTTGCACCTATGGGTGTGCGGATACTCGTTTAGTAGGCCCATAAGGTAGTGTTTAGCTATAGATTCTAGTCAGAACCAACCTCATTGACCATTTTCTTTAGGATTTTTAGAATGGTCTTATTGGAAGCCTTAGCTTGACCATTACCCTAGTGGTAATACGGGGTAGAGAAGCAATGTTGGATATTGAATTTTTGGTATAGCTCATGAACATCCTAGTTTTTGAAGGGTGATCCATAAATCAAAGATAAGGGCTTATGGAAAATCGTAACAAAAAATGAGGTAATTTAGGATGAATTTAGAAATTTTCTTCCCTATGATATAGGTCATTGGGATGGCTTCTACCCACTTCATCAAGTATTCAGTGGAGATGATAATGAACTTATGTCCATTAGATGAGGTTCGTGTTATTTTCTTGATGAGATAGATTCCCACTATGAGAAGGGCCACAATGTGATAATTGATTGGAGATCCTAAGTTGGTGCATGGATGAGGTCCCCATGTTGTTGGAATTGCATACATTTCTAGACATAGTCTTGAGTTTCTTTCTCCATAGTGGGCTAATAGTACCCAACCCTCGGTAGTTTCTTGGCCAAGGTCATACCACTTGAGTGTGAACCAAAAATTTCATTGTGTACCTCTGTTAAGGAAATCAAAGCTTCCTCAAGATTAAGGCATCATAATAGGGTTCCTTCGATACTCCTATAGTAAAGGGTGTCACCTAAGATGATGAAGCGGGATGAATTTTTAATGAATGTTTTCTTGAGGTTTAGGGTGATGTCGATGGGGAGGACTCATATGTTTAAGTAGGTGAATATATCATGGTACCAAGGATCACTGAGACCAATGACTTCACACATGAACTCAGTCTAGTACCTCAAAGGCTAATACGAGAAGCTTCTCTACCAATAATTAATGTTTATGGATATTATTTGGGATGTCTAGCAATCATCCAATTATAGCCATAGCATCTATTGCTTTATTGTTTACTCTTGGTATCTGCTCAAATGTTATATCGATGAAGAACTCCTTGAGATCCTCTACTAGCTTTTTTGTATGGGTTGATTTTTTCATCCTTAGTTTGATATTCATCATTGACTAGATTGATAATAAACTGCAAATCCCCATAGACCTTCAATTCCATGATATACAATTGTACTACTATACGAAGTCCTATGACAAGAGCTTCATCTTATATTATGTTATTAGTGCAAGGGAAAGACAACCTATATGATTTTGGAATAGAATCCCCTTGTGGTGTGATGAAGAGGATTCTTGCTCCTGACCCATGTTTTGTGTAGGATCCATCAAATTACACTTTCCAATGGTCTGTGGCATTCAAGAGAAAGATTGACTCATCTGGAAACTCTAATAGCAGTGCATTCTTAGCATATATGGGTGCTTTAGCCATTTGATCTGTGATCACTTGTTCATTGATTTCTTTCCATTCCACATATTTAATATCATATTTTGTCAAGATCATGATCCACTTGTCCATTCATCCTATGAGCATTTCCTTAGAGATCAGATACTTTAGGGGATCTATCTTGGTGATGAGTTTGATCTAATGAGCAAGCATGTAGTTCCTAAACTTTTGTGAGGTAAACACTACTACAAGACAAACCTTCTCAATGAACTTTTAGTTCAGCTCATTTCCTACTAGGGTTATATTGATGTAGTAGATGGCTCTCTTTCCTAGTTTCATCATGTTGAGCCAATAGAGCACCTAGAGCTACCACATAGCTAAAATGTAGAGGATTAATGGTTTGTTCTAGATTGGTGGCATGAGAACTGGTGGTGTCAACAAGTATTCCTTTATTTGCTCAAATGCCTTATCACACTTCTCATCCCACTTGTATGCTACCCCCTTGTGGAGTAGATGAAAATAGGGGATGGTTTTATCAGCCAACTGTCTTATGAATTTTCTGATTGATTGAAGTCATCCTTGTAAACCCCTCAATTATTTCAATGTTCGTGGAGCCTCCATGTCTAATATTTCCTTGAATTTAATGGGATAAATGTTGATTCCCCTCATTGACACAATATATCCCAAGATATTTCCTAAATTTATGCTAAAGACACATTTCTTGGGATTGAGCCTTACCTTATACTCTTCCGAATATGTTAAATATTGGGCCTAGTGTTGCTATGTGGTCTTGACACTTGATTTAGCTAGTATTTCATCCATGTAGTCTTCTACAATTTTATGGATCATGTCATGAAAGATCAAGGTCATATCCCTTTGGTAAGTAGCTCCAACATTCTTTAGCCTAAAGGGTGTCATATTCCAATAGTAGGTGCTCCATGGACAAGTGAAATTTGTTTTATGTTGGTCATCCTTTGCAATCATGATCTGGATGTACCTAAAAATTCATCCATTAATGATAGAATTTCATGACTTGTTGTCAGATCTACTATCATATTGATGTTGGGGATATGGAAGTCATCTTTCGGGCATGCTTTATTTAGGTCTCTAAAATTGGTGCAGATTCGAATTCCTCTAGTGGGCTTAGAAACAAGTACAAGGTTGGAAACCCATTCTGGATAATCAATGGGTTGGATGAATCCAGAATAAAGGAGTTCTTACAGCTCAAATTTGACAAGTAGGGCAATTTGTGAATGCATATTTCTCAATTTCTATCTCACTAGTTTTTCCTTAGGATCCACTACTATATGATGAGCTACCACTTCGAGATCAAGGCCTAGAATATCTACATAGGTCCATGTGAAGTTTCTCTTTTTTTCCATCAGGAATTCACTTAGATATAGTTGTTCTTCAACTTGGAGTGACTCTACATAGAAGGTGATATGTGATGCCTCTTCAGTCCCAACATTTACTGGGTTGCACTTCTCTACTAAGACTAATCATTTCTCTTGATGGATGGAACTAAGGGGAAGATTGAATCCCTCATCCTTTGGCACCTCAGAGATGTTTTCACCATCAAAAATGTCCTTTATTTTTACTATTTTTGGATCAAAAAGTGCCACAACGTGGTTTTCACTTAAATATCAAGACATTACTCTTAGATTTTGAATTTTGTGACTAAGAGATTCAATCATTTCCCTATAGTATGCATGTGTATCTAGCTCGATGTCGAACCCTAATTTGTGATCTCCCTATGGTAGATTATCCCTTAGTCCCATGAATTCTTAGAGAGACTCATTGTTTTTTAATGTATCTAAGATTGATGGTTCCCGTTGTTCACAATACATGAGTTGGGGGTAGATGGGTTTTAGTTCAATGTCTTGGTTACTTGACTCAAATGATATGGAGGTGATCATAAAAAGAGAGGAATCATCAAATAGCATGGGTAGGTCATGTTGAAATGCACAAGAACACTAAGAGGAGGGGTGAATTAGTTGTATCAAATCACTTTACTTTTAAACTTAATCTTTTCATTTTAACTTCAACTTATTATTAAGTGTAAACATGAAATGCAAATAGCAGAAAGAAAACACCAAATACCAAATTTACATGGAAAACCCAATGAGGGAAAAACCACAGTGAGAATTAACTCACAATATAGTAGTAATGCAATATCGAATACAAAGGCTCACTGCCCAAATACAAAGGCTCATTGCTAATAAAGGACTCATTGTCCAAAAAAGAGGCTCACTACCTACAAAAAATAAAAGATAACTAAAGATCCACCACTAGCATTCCACACATTCATAACTTGATTAGAAGATTGTAGACACCATCAACTCACTACTTTCAAGAATCTAACACCTTAAAGTATTGTTGCCTCAATTCTCTCTTCTACACTTTTATTTTCACACTTGTTTGCACAATTCACTTACTTTCTCAAATCGTGGATGGATGGATATCAAATTCTCTACAACTTGATTTTCTTTTATACCATCTTCAACCCTAGAAACATTCTCCAAGGTCGGCTATACAATTTTATTTACAAATTCAAACTAGGTCAGCTACTCAACATTCCCACGGTGGATAAGAATGATAGAGGACCAATTACATATTTAATTTAGGACCCAACAAATATCTTGGATCAATCACATGCTTCCTCAAATTGATGAAAAAACTTAATGTAACATGTAGACACCAAGTCAACCAAACCTAATGAAAACACCAATGATCTTTGAAGTACATGCATCTCTAGCAAGATAATCACACATGGATCACTCAACATGTTTCACCAGATATTTTTCCATCTCTATTAATTTCTCAGGTATATCTGTAGCAATTACAAAAGACTTCATTCACAAAAAATTCTTCAACAGTCCAACCAAACAAACTAGTTAAACACAGGAGCTCAAAGTAGGTCTTCCAAAGCACCAAACCAAAAAAAAAATTGTCATAACACAAAAAAAATTAGAAAGAGCCATCTCCCAAATCTACAAGATCTAAAACCAAAAATTAGAAGACTATAGTGCCAAAATATTTCTCCCAATCCGCACATAAATAGTTTTTCCAAACTAGTTCACACACTAGTGAACATATCTTTTACTCTCCATTGAACCAGAAGCTAAAACTCCGGATATATTATTCACTAAAACTCATGAACACACTTATAGATCCACACAAGCATAGGATCAACATAAAATAAATGCAGAGCACAATACCGGAGCACACTCAAAACACACACTTCAACACTGTCTTCATTACTTCTCAAATTTTCTCAAAAGCACTTGGAAAAAACACAACTACAACTTCATAAATATAGCTCCATGTACTCTAAGCATTTCTATAGTATCTCAACTATAAAATTACCATTTGTAACTGAACCTAAACTATGTTGACATCAATGACAACATTAATGAAAACACCATCAAACACATCCATACTTGCAACAATCTCCCCCTTTGTCATTGATGGCAACACATGATGTGAAAAACCATCAAAGATAGCATACATGATTTTCAGAAGTGACAACCTGCCAAGCATAAAATTTTCACATGATTCTCTCTCCCCCTTTGACATCAATGGAAAATGAAGTTATTTCCATATAAAGCTTTGTTCACTCCCCCTTAGGAGTACAACCACATCACATACTTCAACAATGCACTTCTCAAACCTTAATCATTAGTCCAAAACAAAAGAAGTTTGTGAATCCACTGGACCGACGCACCTCCATGTGCACTTAGTTCAAAGGAGGGGAAATAACCCCTAACTTCCTCTGAGATAATCAAAATTATTTTTGGCAAGGGCCTTAGTGAATATGTCTACAACTTGTTCCTTGGTAGGTACATATTCAAGTTTAACTTCATTCTTCAATACCTTCTCCCTCAAGAAGTGATACTTGATAGATATGTGCTTTGTTCTAGAATGCATCACTAGATTCTTTAAAAAATTTATAGCACTTGTATTGTCACAAAATATAGAGATAGGTTCATCACTCACCACACCTATGTCCATCAAGGTTTACTTCATCCAAAGTACCTGTGTACAGTAGGATGTTGCTGAAATATACTCTGCTTCTACGATGGATAAAGAAACTAAATCTTGTTTCTTGCTCAACCATGAAAATAATCTTCCTCCAAGGAAGAATACACTACCACTTGTACTCTTTTGGTCATCTGCATAGCTAGCCCAATCTACATCAATGTAGGTATTCAATTGAAATAACTTTCCTTCAGATACCATGTCCCATAATCTGGAGTTCCTTTAAGATATCTAAATATTCTCTTCACAACTATAACATGTGCTTCCTTAGGTTCTTCTTGAAATATTTCAACTAAACATACTACATGCATGATATCTAGTCTAGTAGCCGTAAGATACAATAGTCCACGAATCATAGATTTGTACATGCTTTGATCAACTTTAGCAGATTCATCATTCTTACTCAACTTGCATCTGATTACCATAGGGGTGCAGACTGGTTTGGGGTCATTCATTCCAAACTTCTTTAGCAATTCCTTAATATACTTGTATTGTGAAATGAATATCCCTTTTTCAGTTTCATTTACTTGAATTCCAGGGAAGAAATTCAACTCACCAATCATATACATTTCAAATTATTTTTGCATCTCTTTAGAAAATTTCCTACACATACCTTGATTTCCACCAAAGATGATTTCATCAACATATACACAACTATCAATATCTTGTTTTTCTCAACCTTGAAGTAAAGATTGTTGGTTTTAGATACTTTATTGAATATTTTCTTTATCAAGTATCTATCTAATCTAGCATACCAAGCTCTAGGAGCTTGTTTAAGTCCATATAATGCCTTCTTTAACTTACAAACCATGTCTAGTTTTTCTAACAGCTAAAAACTTTTCGATTACTCCATATATACGTCTTCCAGTTCTCTATTCAAAAATGTAGACTTGACATCCATCTAATACACTTTGAAGTCTTTATGAGCTGAAAATTCCAAGAACATCTGAATGGCCTCAATTATTGCTACAGGTGCAAAATTTTCTTCAAAATCAATTCCTTCAACCTATGAATATCTTTTGCATACAAGTCTCTCTTTATTACTTACCACTTCACCATCTTCATTTAGCTTGTTCTTGAATACCTATTTTGAACCAATTGCAGGTCTAGGGACTAGTTACATGTCTCATTATTCTCTATTTGTTGTAGTTCCTCTTTCATTTCTCTAACCCATCTTTCATCATTACATGCTTCATTCACAATCTTAGGTTCTATCTTAGAAAGTAAACACAAGTTTACCTCAACCACTTTGCTTCTTCTCTTCACTCCTTCACTTATGTCTCCAATTATTTGCTCCTCCGGATGATTTCTCTAAACATATTTAGGAGTCCTAGGTGTCGGTTCTAGAATTTATTTTTCACATCTTTGTTCTTTCTCTTCCTTTTCTTCTTCTTATACTTTCCCATAGATGGGATCATCAGGTTCAACTTCATTTATTTCCACTGGTCTATACATAGCTTCATCAACCTTTACATTAGCACTTTCAATTATTTTCCTCAGTCTCTTATTAAAGAATCTATATGCTTTGTTGTTATTTGAATATCCAAGAAAAATTCCTTCATCACATCTAGCATCAAACTTTCCAATATTTTCATCATCTCTTCTAATGTAACATCTACTTCCAAATACCTTAAAATAATTAACAGTAGGAGTCTTACTAGTCCACAACTCATAAAGGGTCTTATTGTTGTTACCTCTGATTTGAACTTTGTTAAGAATGTAAACAATAGTGTGGATTGCTTCTCTCCAATACACATCAGGAACATTTGGTTCTTTCATCATAGTTTTGGCAACCTCTTGAATAGTCTAGTTCTTTCTTTCCACAACTCCATTATGTTGAGGGGTTCTAGGAGTAGAATAATGTCTCTTTATTCCATGCTCTTCATACTTTGCATTGAACTCACCAGATGTAAATTATCCTCCTCTATCAGACCTTAAGCATTTGATTTTTAGGTTTGCCTCATTTTCTACTCTAACCTTAAACACCTTGAATCTATCAAGATCCTAAGCCTTTTCTCTAAGAGATGTAACCCATGTCATCCTAGAGTAATCATCAATCAAGAGAATAAAATACCTATCACCATTTAGGCTTCCTATTCTTGTAGGACCACAGAGGTCTGTATGGATTAATTATATCATTTTGGTAGATGACTATTCCTTTCCTTCAAAACTATTTCTTGTTTATTTTCCTAACTGGAAACTTCTACAAATTGAATTTGAAGGCTTTATAATTCTAGGCAGATCTTTGACAACTTCCCTAGAACTGATCCTAATCAGATTATCAAAATTCACATGTCCCATCCTTTGGTGCCAAAGCCAACTCTCATTAATCTGAGAAACAAAACACTAACCATCACCACCCTTAAGTTGATAGATGTTTTCATGAGTTCCTCTTCCAGTTGCTACCATAGTTCTGGATCCTTTTCTGATCTCACAAGTGTTATTCTAAAACACAAGCTTAAAACCTTTGTTGCACATTTTTCCAACACTTAAGAGATTATGCCTTAAGCCCTTTACATAATAAACATCATCAGTATTATATTTTCCATCAAAACTAATTGTTCCTTTACCAAAAATCTTAGCACCAGAGTCATCTCCAAACATAACGATTCCTCCATCATACTTCTCAAGTTTATTAAACTTACTCTTATCTGCAGTCATATGATTTGAACATTCATTGTAAATTACCCAAAAGTCTTCATAATGTCTAGCATGAAAACCAATTACCAAAGTACCTTTTATTTCATCCTTCTTGCTCTCCAGACCAAATTACTTTGCATATCTTTCATTGTTAGTAGATACAACTTTATTTTTTAGGGCTAGAAACAAACATTCATCTTTATCCTCCTCAAAGTTAGATTCATCATCAAAAATTTGTGTATCTTCTTTGACATAATACAATTTCTTGAACTTCTTATCCTTTTTATCCTTGTGATTATTGTTATTGTCCTTGTTCTTCTTGTGTGTAGCTCTATTAGGACATCTTGATGCATAATGACCAATATTTCCAAAACTAAAACACTTAATAGGTAACTTACCTTTGTATGTACCAGTACCTTTCTTCAATATCCTTGTGAAATTTTCTTCCAAATATTTTGAATCATCATCATCCAAGTCATCTCCTATCTTCATTGCTTTAAAAGTTGTTTCGGTCTTCTCCTTCTCTCTTGAAAATTCTCTCATCCCAAATACAGTCAAGACACTGAATAGATGCTCCTTAGTAAATTTATTTGGATCATATGATTCTTCGAGACAAGATAATTTGTCACTATAATTTTTTGGTAGGGTCATCAATATATTCTCGATTATATCTTCATCTGAAATGGTACCACCTTGATTCTTGATTTCGATTGCAATAATTTTAACTCTCTGATAATAGCTTGTAATATCTTCTCTCTCTTCCATTTTCAAGTTCTCAAAATTTCTCTTAGCAGTTAGTTTCCTTGACAACTTTACTCTGTCATTCCCTTCATAAATGTCTTTCAATTTGACCCATACTTCATGAGTAGTAGCTAGAGAGATAACTTTTGTTCTTTCAGTTTTAGATAGAGTACTGAAGATAGCATATCTTTCCCTTTCATTCTCCTCATAAGCTAAAATCTCATCAGCAGAGGAAGGACCAGTTGTTGGTATCACATACTTTGTCTCCACAGCTTTTTTAGGTATTGAAACTAATTGACATCAGATAACCTCTCATCTATTCTTTCCAGCCACTGTAATTAGCTCCATCAAAAATAGGAATCTGCAACTTGTGCACCATCTAATCTACCTCAAGTGGTTAATCTTTTCATCAAGGAACCAAAGCTTTGATACCAATTGTTCAAATGAACAAGACAAATGAGAGGGAGCATGAATCAGTTGTATCAAATCACTTTACTTCTAAACTTAATATTTTCACTTTAACTTCAATCTATTATTAAGTGTAAACATGAAATGAAAATAACAAAATCAAACACCAGAGACATCAGATTTATGTGGAAAACCTAATGAGTGAAAAACCATAGTGACGATTAACTCACAATATAGTAGTAGTGCAATACCGAAAACAAAGGATCACTACCCAGATAAAGCCCCATTTCCAACAAAGGACCCACTGTCCAAAAGGAGGCTCACTGCCTACAGAAAAGAAAATATAATTGAAGATCCACCACTAGGGCTCCACACATTTGCAACTTGATCAGAAGATTGTAGACACCATCAGCTCACTGCTTTTAGGAATCTAACACCTTAAAGTACTCCTCGATTCACTCTTCCACACTCTACGTTTCACACTTGTTCGCACACTTCACTTACTTTCTCAAATTGTGGATGGATGGATATCAAATTCACTACGACTTGATTTTATTTTATACCATCTTCAACCCTAGAAACATTCTCCAAGGTCAGCTATACAATTTTGTTTACAAATTCAAACTAGGTCGACTACTCAACATTCTCATGGTGGATAAGAATGAGAGACGACCAATTACATATTTAATTTAGGACCCAACCAACATCTTGGATCAATCACATGCTTCCTCTAATTGATACAAAAACTTAATGTAATGTGTAGACACCAGGTCAATGCAACCTAATGAAAACACCAATTATCTTTGAAGTACACACATCTCCAAAAAGATAATCACATGTGGATCACTCAACATGCTTCACCAAAAAACTTACCATCTATAAGAATGCCTTAGGCACATCCACAACAATTACAACAAACTTCATTCACAGAAAATTATTCAACAGTCCAATCGAATCAACCAGTTAAACACAGAAGCTTTGGAGTAGGTCTTTCATAGTGCCAAACCACAAGAAAATTTGTCAAAACATAGAAACCATCAGAAAGAGCCATCTCCTAGATCTGTAAGATCTGAAACCAAAAATCAGAAGACTATGGAGCCAAAATATTTCTCCAAGTCCACACATAAATAGTTCTGCCAAACTAGTTCACACACCGATGAACATATTTTTTACTCTCCATCGAACCAGAAGCTAAAACTTAGGATATATTGTCCATTTAAACTCATGAGCACACTTATAGATCTGCACAGGCATAGGATCAACATAGAAGAAATGCATATCATAATACTTGAGTACACTCAAAACACACACTTCAACATTGTCTTCATTATTTCTCAATTTTTTGGCAAAAACATAGCTACAACTTCATAAGTATAGCTCCATGTACTCTAATAACTTCTACAGTATCTCAACTATACAAGTACCATTTGTACTCAACCTGAATTGTGTTGACATTAATGACAATATTAATGACAACACCATCAAACACATCCAAACTTGAAACAGGTCGAAGAGGGGATCCTCAAAGGGACTATTATGTGAGATAGGGACCGAACAGGAATCTTTGACCGTTTTAACAAGAGCACCTTTGCCAAGTATGGTTATCTTTATAGGAGTGCATCCAAGGCCAAGATTCTTAGGGTACTTCCCAAGAATGATAGGTTCTAACAAGTTGTCATTTTGTCCTAGCTTTTCATTTTTTTGTAGCCCCAGCCAATTATATGTTGTAGACTCTTGTTGTCTTCGCTCATTGAGAGAATGGTTGCAGGTTGGTTATCTTGATATAGGAGACTTGAGACATCTTCTTCATCCACAACCTCTTTGCTCAAATCCCCCCACTTTTTGAAGATGATAGGAGATGGTGTAAATGTTCTAGATGTGCCATCACAAGGTTGTGGTCTTCTATGAGATTTAGGATATTGAGGTAGCTCTCCCACCACTTATGCACCTTTTTGCAAGTTATAGTCCCCACGGCCATTGTCTTTGATTATAGCTTTGATATCCGAGATTTTCTAGATGATGGGTTTCTTTGTCTCAAAAGTGGAGGCCAAAGTAGATAGGTCGACATAGGAAGATGTGGGTCGCTCATCATTTTTTGGAACTTAGGGGATCTTTTAATATTTGGCTTCTAGGTTATTGCAATAATAAAAATGTTCTAGGTTTCCATGGATCATGACCTCTTGATTTTGGTAGGGAAATTTTACACATTGGTGGAATGTAGATGTGACAACTTGCATCCCATGGATCCATGGATGCCCTAGGAGAATATTGTAGGAAAGCTCAAGGTCAAGGACCTGGCATGTGGTTTACATTATTGTCAGCCCCAGTTGGATAGGGAGTTGAATGGTGCCATGGGACACCCGTTCTTGGTCATCATATGCCTTGATGGTGATACGTTTTCCTTTTTCAATGACATCCTTCGAGAATCCTAGATTATTTATTAGTTGTAGGATACAAATATTTAAACCTACATCCCCATCCACCAAGACTCATTTGACTTTGTTCTTATGGACCAAGACCTCAAGATGGAGCACATGGTTATGTGATGGTTGGGTTGGAAGATCATTCTCAAAAAATGTTATGAGATGTGGTGTAGTAATGTGTCTGACCATAGCTCAAAACCGGTATGCATCAATGTTCATGGGAACTAAGGATGTGGCCAAGGATTTCTCCAGGATGTCTTTATGTGTCAGCGATATTTTTAGCAACTCCATGATGGAGATTTGGGTCAGAATATTTTTTAGTTGTTCCAAGATGTTGTAACTACTTGGATTATATTTTAGATTGGTAGGTGGTGCTCTTGGTGGTAGCGATGGTCCTAGGATAGAAACTTTACTGTTGCATGTGGTGACTCCACATCAGCTCTATATCCTTTGATGTTGATGACCATTACAAACTCATCCAATGATGCTAAAACATGGTCATAGACATGGTTTACATTGGTATAGTTCTTACCTTTTCCATTTTTGTTCCCTTTGTTGTGATCCAGCATGGGATTTGTTTATATTTTGAGATCTTTATTTCTTGTTGGTTGGTCAATGGTTATGAATATTATTGATGAGGTCCTGAATAATATTCTTGAGTCTCATACAACTAGTTTTTGTGTGTTCCTTGATTTTTTGAAAACCACAAAGGTACTTCTTGCTATACCACGGTGTTTTAACTTGAGGTTCCTAGTAATTTTCATAGATAGGGAACATGATGAGGTTTTCTTGCACTAGTTGTTGCATGACAGATTCAATGGGTTCTGCCAGTGGTGTATACTTGTGTTTTGGTGGGTATTTGTTCCTTGGTTGTGGTCCTCCTTGAGCATTCACATTTTTTACTATTTGATTATTCAATTTTGGTTGTGATGGGTTTGTTTGTGGGGTGTTTTGATGAATGGGTTGTTGTGCATTGATTTGTGGTTGGTGAGTGTTTTTTTGTGGGTACATTTGTGTGTTTTACCTCAAATAATTAATAACAACTTTGGTGTCAACAACACCATCGTTGGTAACATTTTTATTCTTGTCCCACATGTGAGGTTTGTCATTATAGCTTGTAAATGGTCTATTGTCTTGGTATACAAGTGTGTGTCCTTTTTCTATAAGGGCTTTCTCGATGTTGGGAGATTTGGGGATTAGTTGGGTGTATGTGGTGATGCATTGCATTTTCAAATGGAAGGACAATTCCCCTTCAAGATTAGATATGATGGTTCTTCAAATAGTCTTGATTGATACTATGCATCTGATTTTGATTAATTAACATCATTTCCTCCTAGATCACTTCGAACTAACCTGGTAATTAAATAATCTTTATTAGTTAGTTAAATTCATCAATTTCTACTAGTAATCAAATAATTAAGTTTATTGGATTAATTCACTTTCTTCTAACTAATTTTCATCCTATTTAATTAAAATAAAATTATTTAATTAAAACCCTAAAGTCCTCTCCTTTGATTAAATAAATAAATTTATTTAAAATCAAATGTCATAAATCCACTAATTCACTTGAATTGATTTAATTTTGAATTAATCAGATATAATCACTCCCTAGTCCTCATTACCCATTTCTCTAGCTTTTAACTTCAACAAAGTTAAATCAACCCATGGTCAACTAACCAAGTTGCACATGAAAATAATTTATTCTAATTAACTAAATAGCCTATGAAACTAGCTAACAAGAGACAAAAAAACAAGGTGTTGAACATTTGGAATACTAAGAGGGGGCATGAATCAGTATTCCACAAAACTATTCTATTAAAATTCATCTAATCATTATCACAATTTTGACTAAATCAGCAAGAGAGAACATAAAATAAATTAATGCAACAACACACATGAACACCAAGATTTTTACATGGAAAACCTAAAAGGGAAAAACCATAGTGAGGGTTAGCTCACAATATATTATATTCGGATACCAAATATTACAAGGATCACTACTAGGATGCATTGCCCTTGAAAGGCTCACAACCTGAATACAAAAGATGGCTATCTTCCAAGATACAAATATTATGGCTCACTTCCAAAGAATGAACTAAGATAATACACCTTAAATGTGCAAGGTCCAGTTCCAATTAAGCTCTGAATATGAAGTACTACCTCACACAACAATCAATCAACAAATCTATTTTGGTCCTCAACTGATAAATAATTTAGGCCCAGATCTTCTTTGCATCTCACACACACACCACTTCTTCTCTACTCTCACTTCTTCTCCTCTCTTTCTTATTTTCCACCTCTCACACCTTCAATCAACTCCACCTATTTGTTTACTTCTCCAAGGATCTTCTATATATATGCAAGTATATCCTTTTCATCAATTAGGTTAGACTAATTAGATGAAAACAAAATAATCAAAATACTATTGTCAGCACCATATGTAATTTAAACATTTTATCGACACAGTGCATTATACCAAGTTGGCTAAAATTCATAAAGCATAACTAGTCTTAATTTATTGCATACGTTGGGTTAGTCAAGACTAGAACATAATCCATAAAACTCTAAACCAACATACAATCCTCAAAGAAAAAACCTTCCATATCTAAGATCACATCAATTTCTCATCATACTATCATCATAGAGACTACCAATAGAACTGCAGCATTAGAATGTTCTCTTTAAGAAAATGTGGAGTCTCCCACACTGATATGCTAAGCAAGGAACAATTGTAAAATATAGAGCTAAACTCTGTCAGTGATAACTTTCTACTCATAACCCAAAATTACTCAAGATCCAAGATATAGCTTTTTGAATTATACATGATAACATGGTTAAGAGATTATATTCATATATTTTCTTGTGGTGAGTTTTGGACTCTAATATTGATGCACTAGTTCATCACAAAAGAACATTACTGATAAAGAATAGATTTTGATAAACTAAGTAAACTTCTCGTATAGTTTTCATTATGTTGAAATCAATGAAAACATAGGAATAACCAACACAAACCATCTATACCGCATGCTCATGTTTTAAGGCTCCATAATTATAACAACCTCCCCCTTTGTCATTGATGGTAACATACATGCCAAAAATATTTTTCAATATAAGGCAACTGAATTCTCTCCCTATCAAGATTGTTCTTCTCAAAAAAAAATCCCTCTACCAATATTTATCTCTCTATCTCTCCCCCTTTGACATCAATGCCAAACAATGGGGTTTGATATATGTGTATATATGCATCAAAACATAACCAAAAAGGATATAAACATAAAATTGAATTAACTGAAGAAGAAGAACCCTTAATTTTCTTTAGGATGACCTTCCATGATGCTTTGCCTTCTTCACATGATCCTTTTTCACTTTCAAGAGTCTTTTGTAATAATTCAAGCTTGGTTAAGGACTCTAAACCATCAGCTAAAGCATTGGGACTAAGATTAATCTTTGATAATTCACCAATACTGTCAAGAGCACTAGAAATAGAAGTGTGCCTAAGTTTGATCATGTCTCTGAGTGCCACAAGCTTCTTAATAGAATTTTTTCTTTGGTCTTGCAGGGAAAATAATTTATCTTGAAGCTGCACAATGTAGGACCACCTCTGATTATCTCTATCTTCTACCAGTTTTTATGTATCTACTTGAGTTCTCATCCGGATTTCACTATTCTTGATCTTATTTCTTAATTTTAGTGTACTGCTAGACCAATTTAGGTAAAAACAAATCAGTTCATGTGCCTCTTCTTCACAAACTTGTACACACTCCAATTCCTTCAACACTCTACTATGTGCATCTGTACATTTTATCTTGATATCTTCTAGATTTTCTTCAACAAACCTGATTCCAGCATGCACTTCAAGTCCGGAGATGTACACCTTCAAAGAAGCAATCATGTTTATGAGATTCTCCACAATAGAAATAGATGGATCAAGGCTAGCACTGAGAATAACCTTCTATAATTCTTCCAAAGCTCCTTGAATGTTTATTCTTTCATGCTCATGTTGCAACACTCCATAATTCCAACACAAGGTTAGTCATGTTAGAAATCCCAAATAAAGCATTCCCTATGATATTCTTAATCAAACAAAGACAAGAAAACATGATTAAAACATGAAATAGTATAAAACAAAAGCATGTAAACCTATCTAAATTGATCAAACCTCCATCCTATAGGGGGATTGGTGTCACTTTGATGTGGAAAGTGGCCCTTTCCCAATCCCTTTGATAAGCTCCAATGATGCAATTGATTCCAAGTATATATAATTGATTCCAAATGACAATGAAAACAAGCTAAAATGTGATGAAAATGGGTGTAAATGAGTGATTGCTATGAGTGAAAAAGCCTATAGTGATATTGCATGAGATTGTGGATCCATTTCTAAAATGTGAATGCCAATTTGCAACTAGCAAACAAGATACAAACAAACAAGGTTGGTCATGTTATAAATCCCAAATAAAGCATTCCCTGTGAGATTCTAAATCAAACAAAGACAAAAAAACATGAGAAAAACATGAAATAATATAAAACATAAGCATGTAAACCTATCTAAATTGATCAAACCTCCATCCCATATGGGGATTGGTGTCACTTTGATGAGGAAAGTGACCCTTTCCCAATACCTTTGATAAGCTCCAATGATGCAAGTGATTCCAAGTGTATGAGATTGATTCTAAATGATAATGAAAACAAGCTAAAATGTGATGAAAATACATGAGCAAAACATGAAATAATATAAAATAGAAGCATGTACAACTATCTAAATTGACCAAACCCCCATCCCATAGGTGTATTAGTGTCATTTTGATGTGGAAATTTCCCCTTTCCCAATCCCTTTGATAAGCTCCAAGATCCTTTGATGTGTAGATGATGAAAATGGTGTCATGCAGTAAACCAAACTAAGATGATGGATCCATATTCAATAGAGAAAGCCTCTATTTATAGGAGAGAGGAGTTAAAGAATGCATGAAATTGGAGGATTTCAGACTAAAATGGGAGCCAATAGCATTGTGACACTTTTCATAAGGCTAATGAAATCCATGGGGATGTGTGTGGAGCATATTTTGATAAATGTGAATAATTAAGGCATGTAGGTGAGATTGTAAGGGGATGTAAGAGAATTGAAGGCATATGGTTGAGATGTAAGAGGGACAAAATGGCATGTAATTTGAGTTAAATGTTCTTGTAAAAGGCATTTAAGGCCTTTGTAAGAGGCTTTTAAAGCTTTTGGAGGGAAATTTATTGAAGGGGTGGTTAGGAGGAATATGCCTTTGTGAGGAAAATAGGCCATTTAGTTAATTAAAATAAATGATTTTCATGTGCAACTTGGTTAGTTGACCATGGATTGATTTAACTTTGGTGAAATTGGGTAATGAGGATTAGAGAGTAATTAGAGTTAATTAATTCAAGATTAATCAACTTGAGTGGATTAGGGGATTTATGAAATTTGATTTAAATAATTAGATTTATTTAATCAAATGAGAGGACTTAATGGGATTTAATTAAATGATTTCATTTTAATTAAATAGGATGAACATTAGTCAGAATCAAGTGAATTAATCCAATAAAGTTAATTATTTGATTAATAGTAAAAGTTGATGAATTTAACTAAATAACCAAGATTGTTTAATTAATTGGTTAATGCAAAAATGATTTGGGAGGAAGTGGTGTTAGTTAATCAGAATCAAATGTGTAGTACTGATCAGGACTTTTTGAGTGTCTACAATAAACATGACCACATTTATAAATGTGACATGCGGACACATGTGTGTATTGATATTCATATATATTTGATTTATATTTCTATATTTCATTATATTTAAGACATTGTGATGTAGGATCATTTAGGCGAATTGGTGATCTATATCACCCTAAACACATTTTAGTTTTGATATCATTTGTTTTGGTCTGATTTTAGTTCAATGTTGCATTTTTGGAGTTTGTGATCAATTTTCAAAGTTCAATTTAAATCTGATTTTAGTGGTCAATTTTAGTGGAGGTTGAATGACATTGTTTTCATTGGTTGATAAAATGTTGTGTTTTGATTTTAATTCTAAAGAGATATTTTATAATTGTAGTACCTAATGATTTGATTTATTTGATTATGATTATTGGAATAAGATATTTATTTATTTGATATCGAATGGATATTGACCTTAATAACAATTTAAAAATAATAAAATCATTTTTTATGTAGAATAGCCAAGTGTGAGTTAAAAATAAAATTGGATAATAAAATTAGTATGGGATCTGAATTTGGGATGGAATGAATACAAAAAGCATGGAAAACCAAGGGTCTGGCCTTGTGAGGAGGTCTAGAAGAAACAAAATAAACCAAGAAAAATAAATTTTCACATAGGAGGGGAGAAAGAATGAGTGGGTGTGAGTGTGGAGAAGAAAAGTAACCAGTTAAACTTTGAAAATAGAGATAGAAAATGGGAATGCATAGAGAGAGGGGATAAGGGCATGCCTCATAGAGAGAAAGATATAACTTATGCAAAGAAAGAAAAGGATGGATCATGCCATGTGAAATGGTAAGCATCCACAATTAAAAATCCAAATAGCTTTTAAGTACATGTAGAAATAAATTAGTAGGTTATGCCTCAAATGAATGGGTATGAAGAATGCAAATTGGGTTGAGATTTTGAAGGAAGTGTGGAATGAGGAGAGGAAGTCAAGGGCAGGAGAGGAGAACAGAATCCACCAACAAGAATGGAGAAGGGGGCATAATTTAAATATAAATTTCTAATCATATTAAATAAACAATAAGTATAGATGAAAGAGGATTGAATAGAGGATTAAAGGTTGAAGGGCAGAAATACATATTTGGGTACCTGAACCAAAGGAATTGATAATTGGTAACAAAATAAAATCTTGTAAATTTTATTACTTGTAGAATGTAAATATTTAATATCTAGTGGACTATGGAAATAAAAAGATCATTGAATTACCTCTGAAATTATATTTCCTTTCAAATTTGTTTAAATTGATTTTATTAAATGAAATTGTCAAATCGAGTTTGTGTTAATTGTGAAATTTTCCAATCTAATAAGGCTCACAATTTTTGATCTGCATCATTTGGTATCAAAGACGAATTGTTTCAATGTTGGAGAATACCCTGAGAGGTGGTTTGTGGGGTATTGGAAGAGAGGAACACTTATGACTATAGAGTTTAAATGATATGGCACAAAGAGGATGTGAATGAAGAGGGCCACAAAATGATCAAGAAGTCATGGAGATGTTGAGAGGCATCATGGCTCGATTGGATGTGATAGAAATGGCACAAAGAAGATGAATATCTATGACAGATTTAGTGAGGATGAAAATGAAATAGTAGCCCCTGAAATTGATTTGGAGGATAAGGAGAGAACATGACAGAGAGGAGATTTTTGAAATTGATGGAAAAAATTAGTATCAAACCTTGATTAGACCCTCCCGCTTATAATGGGAATTTGAATCCTGAAGACTTGGTTGATTGGATTTCAAAGATGAATAAATATTTCAATTATGAATCAATTGAAGACCCAAAATGAGTGAATTTTGTGTGCCTAAGATTAAAGGGGCATACTTCCCTATGGTGGGATCACATGCAAATCAAAAGGAAATGAAGTGGTAAAGATAAAATTAAATCTTGGGAGCGAATGGTGATGAAGTTGAAGGTAAAATTATTGCCTACAAATTGTCAAATCAATTTGTTTAAAAAGTTACAAAACTTGAAACAAATGGAGAAGAACATGCAAGAGTACATCGAAGAATTTTACAAGTTGAACATTTGAGTTGAACATGTAGAATATGATATGGAGAAGGTGTTAATGTATGTGAATGGTTTGCACAATTCTACTAAATATGATGAGTATGATCAAAATAAGTATCATGGAAGAAGAATACCAATATGCACTGAAGGCGGAAGAGAACATAGCAAGAAAACAACAAAACAACTCTTGAGGTAGAGGAATATTTTCATATGAAAGAGAATATTCCAACAACATGGTAAAGGTTACCAAAATAAGTGAGATGAAGCAAGAACATCTCATTCAAGTGTGCAAGAAGACAAAGTAAGAGGATATTACTCTCATGGAAGAGGGTCATTTGGAAGAGGTAGAGGAAGAGTTTTCAATGGTACATGTTTCCAATGTAGTGAAATGGGACATCATTAATTTGAATGTCCATAAATACAACATGATGGAGGAATGGGAAAGGAGGCAAGAGTGCATGTAGCTCAAGCTAAAAATAAAGTTGAGACTTCACCAAGTCATGGAGAGGATCCCAAATAAGGGGAATCATTGATGTTTTGAAGAATTTTATTGAATTTAGACAAGGAGAATCTAGAATCTATTCAAAGGAGAAATTTATTCTAAACGAAGTTTAATGTGAGTGGGAAATATTGAAAAGTCATTATGGATAGTGGTAGTACCAACAACATAGTATCCAAGGAAATGGTAGACAAGCTGAAAATTAAGAGAACCAAACATTACGGCCCATACTAAGTTTTGTGGTTGCAAAAAGAGTGTTATTTATTGGTGAATGAGAAATGTTTGGTTATTTTTCAAATTGGTAATTACAAACATGAAATTATGTGTGATATGATTATATAGGAGTAAATTTGAACCCCTAACGCAAATTCACCTTTCACCCCTTTACACTTTAGAAAGACAAACTCGGAGGCTTAATTCCACATAATTTTGATGTTCACATTACACTTGGCACCCATTTTGTGTGTCGGTGGAGGCATTTCTTTTAGGGATGTTCATGTGGTGCAAGGATGTTTTCATTTCGTTCTTATGTCCCTAGAAAATTCTTGTGGCTGGAGTCTATAGAAATGTTACACTTCCTATTGGAGGTCATAGTGTAACACCTTTCTTCGACTGGCCAACCCAAATATGGTTGTTTTCTTTCATTCTTCCTTCACATTCTCAATTCATTCATTCATCTTTGGAGTTCAGAAGATCTCTTGGCCATCTTCTTCAAAATTTTACATAATCTCTCCACACTTTGAGCATTCACTCCAAGTTTTTTAGCAGCATTTCACACTTCATAGTAGCAATCTATCACTCCATCACTTCGATAGAGAAAGAATAGGAAGTGATGGAACCCCTAAAAATTCTCTTTGTTCCACCCTAAAAGTTCTACAAAATATGGCTTGGCCCTTGTGCCTGGTTTTAGGTCATATTCTCATCACTGTGATAGGGTTTTATCTTCATAAAACTTCCCAAAATTGGCCTGTAAATCAAAAAACCCTTGGTCATTTTAAAATTGTACTGATTTGATCCCCCCATTCCTATTCACTTAAGTTTTCACTTATTCCATCGTACTCATTGTCTTACCAGCCCCTGACCTTAGGTTTGTTGGTCGCCTTGGTTCTTCTTATTCTTAATTCCCTATGATTGAAGGCTTAATCTTAAAAGATTTATATCCTTAGCCTTCATTGTAAAGGGTCATTATTTTGTTGCCTAGGAATGACTTCTTTTTTATTATTAACTTTTGTGGCGTGTGTAGGAATAATATTTTGTGTTGGTCATCTGATCATGAGAATCAATCCTAGTCGTTCCCCATATGCCTGCCCTATTTTATTTCCTCTTATTTTATTCATACAGGTTGGCAGGCTTTGACCACGTGTCTAGTATATTAGTGGACCTAGTCTCCTTGGTGAAGATGGCACACGATTTTCAAAGAGGATCTATGGTTGATTGATTGAAGATGTGGCCATATCTATACCACTCATCGTGAACCCGTCTTGTTGTATTTCATATTATTTTAAGAACACGGGCTAGCGGGCAATGGCCATGTGGTACTATTTGATAGTGCGACCTAATCCTTCACAAGGTAGTGGGTGTTGTTTGGGGCTTGATCAATGGTATACATCGCAACATGTGTTCTCATCAGGTTTTTTTCTCAGTGCCCCTATCTATCTACAGTGGTAAAATGGGATAGTCACATGGGCTAGCAGGTGGTGTGACACTTGTCATATGGTGGGACCCACTGGGTTTTGAGGATAAGGGGCTTGTTTTATGAAAGATGAATTTGATGGTTGATGGTTGGTGATGTGGCTCAATCCTGACCACTCCCCACCATCTCATGTGGGCCCCACCTATGTCTTGTATCTTTTGATGGGCTAGCGGGAAAGTGTTATGTGGCCTTTCTAAAAGGCTTCGATGGACTCTAAATAAAGTTGGAATACTTCCAAATTTGGCTGAGAAGATACTATTTTTAAAATTTGTTATTTTCAACCTTGTTCTTTAAGGTGCATGCTTGAATTTTTGGCCATCAACTCTGATAGCAAATGATGCATGTGGAAAATTTGAAAACAAGGCATGTTAGTGTACGAAACAATATTTGAGATCCGATCAGGATCAATCCCTACTATTTTGATAAGAATAAATATGAGTGAAATAATTCCTACAGGTGAGTGGGTAATTATGGCAAGAAATTTTTAATTGGTGTTATGTATAGAGTAGATGTTTATCTACTCATAGATTTTCTGATTTAAAGGAGCATTAAAGGCATAATTAAAACTTAATTGTAAGTGACTCATTGTAATTTACCTATTGATTTATCTTTTAAAACATGATTGACGGTTAAGGTTAAAAGGATCAAGGTAGACTGTTGTCAACTCATGTACACAAGATTTCTTTGAAGAATTAATGGCTTACACAATTGCATGGCTCATTATAAGAAGGATTGATTGTTATACTTCTCATTTAAATTTTGCATTGAGTTTGGAGGTGTCTCTCGGTTCTCATCGCTAGAAGGATGAGTAAGTCAGGAGATTCTGCTAGGCAAGTTTGGAGGTCTAGGAGATTGAGTTTTCTAGAGTCTAAGAAGAGTGCCCTAGAGGATGAGGTTGATACACAGGGAGCTCTTGATACACCAAAGAATAGAAGGGGATGTAGGAAATTTAATAAGTATAGTGTCAGGAGTAACTACCGCTTGAGGAACCGAATGGTTTCAGAAGAATTAGTCAAGTTCAAAGGCAAGGAGTTGGTGAAATATGAAAAGAAGACAAAGAAAGGGTTCAAGTTTCATAAGGCTTGTCTGGGAGGACTTAATTATTCTGGTGAATTCTCTAATAGCCCTCCAGATAATGAGGGTGATACTAATTTAGAGGGTGATTATTATCCCCTCTCCCAGGTACCATCTAATGATTCTAATGATGTGGTGTTGATGGTTCCTTCAGTTCCACCACAAGCAAGCCACGGGCTAATATCTTCTAAGGCTAATGACTCAAAGTGATGACTATACCCCATTTTTGTTTTTGATGACTTCATGGCCCTATTTTTAGGATTTTCCTATTCAGTATTCATGTGATTTCTTGTTTCTAGCACTGATGTGGAAACTTTTTGGGCTGGTGTATAGGAGAGGTGCCAGACTTCCTAGTGTTGGGTGGTATACAATTTTTTGTTGAGGCTAAGAGTGGAGAATCTTCTTTGGTCAGCAAGGATAGGGATGTTGCTACAACTGACTCTACCTTTTGAGGAGTTGGCGGGTTTACATGCAGGGGATGTGGAATGTTGTATTTTACTCTTCCATTTTCCTCAATGATTACATGTAACAAAATTTGGACATCTCAAATTTTGGTGCAAATGATCCCAAAAATGAAATGAAATGTAAATGTAATTGAGCCTGATACTTGTTGCTCCCTTATTCTATAAAAGGGATTTTTGGGCTCATTACAGTGGTCAAACTTTTAAGTCTCAATAGGGTTTTGGGTGAATGCTTAACTCAAAAAAGGAACTTTGAATAGGATATGGGTAAATAGGCTAGTAGACGGTCTTGGGAATGAATTTATGTATGTAACAATCTTAAATTAGTTTTATATAAAATACTACTATAGAAATGAATCTTTTTCTAGAAACAAATACTCTCCTATGTATATTTCCTATAAGTTATGATTGAAAATGTTAATGGTGTTATCATTTATCTTCAAATGGTTCTGTTTGAATGTCCTAATTTTTTCTCAGCTTTAACTCAAAGAGTTGATTAAAATGCTTGAAGAGGGTATATATTTTGTAAGAAATTACTTAGGATTGATCAGTAGTGAGTTTTTCTTTTAGGAATTTTGAGTTTTCATAATTTGCAAAGCAGTATGAGGGTAGTTCATCTACTTCAAAAAATGAGTATTTCATATATTATAGATCCATACATATTTGACTCCTTTGCTCCAATTGATAAGATTGGTCGGTTTATTAGAAAATATAGCATGAAGAGTGAGAAAGTAGCACACCTAGACTTGAACTTAAAATAAGAATAATATTCGTTTAAAATCCTTTTTCAATGAAATTTATGTGGGATGGAAGTATTTTTTATTCACAGCAAATGACTAGTCACTCACTTATAGGATATGCCAAAATCTTCAGTTGGATGGGCTTTATTTGCATTTATCCAAGAATCACTTTGTTATTAATTTGATATATTTTATGAATATGTATTTGGGATTACCCTCCTTGTTTAACAGAGCCAAAAGTGAAGGATTAAGGATAACAAAATCCTAGTCTCATTGTGTTGGCCACTAACCTTAAAATTTCTTCATTATAAGAATTGGCAACTTTTTAGAGAATTTTTAGGCTCTACTGGAAAAATCACCAATAGAAATGGTGACTCTACTGGGGAATAACTTTGACATCTCTAGTTGTAGACTATGAATCATAGAGTCAAGAATTTTGTGAATCTAAACAAGTTTGTTCAGATATTAAAATTTTAGACCTGGAAGTAAGTTTGCTGTAGCAAAAGTTCAAAGAATTTGTGTGACTCTGTTGTGGGAAAAGACCCAAAAAGAAATTATTTTTTTAAAAGAGCTTCATAATGCGTGAAGTTCAGTCCTCTGTGAAGAGAGGTGGCAAATTTGTCTCAAAAACTTGATGCAGATGTGAAGCACGTTTCAAATATACAAGTATTTCTAGTTAGGAAGAAGAATTTGCAGAAGCTGCAACATATCTAGGTATTCTCCATATTGAGGTTTTCAAAAAGGCATAAATCTATATATGAAAACTATATTTGAAAGTCTTGAAAAAAAATCGATTCCCTATTAAGTGAAAATAAGCACTAAAGAAAGGGAACATTGGAAATCGGCTCACATACTTTTGTGCTATTATCTTGTAACCTCTATTATGAAGAGAAGTATGAAATATTTTTTGAAGGCTTAAGGTCATGTTGCAAAAGAAATTTTAAGTACCCTATATAACTACAATATTGATAGGAAAGGGTGGGGGCCCTAGCTCGGTTGGCTAAATCTTTCTTGTTGCAGGAGGTTGGTCACGAGGTCTAGTCTCCCCCACTCCTGTGGTACCGGAGGGCATGTCGCACCAGCGCCACCAGTCACGTTAAAAATTTTACTAGGTGCACTGCAGTTTATAGGGGGTCGTGCTACCTGATTCCTGCAGTCTAATAAAAAAAATTAAAAAAACAATATTGATAGGAAAAATTTTGTAAGGGTATAAGAAAAGGTGCATCAATAAATGTGTCCTTGTATAGTTCCTAGTGCAACCATGGTTTGTAATCAGCCCTTGTCACGTAAAAAATAATAATTACTGGAAGATATAGAGCCATAAATTTTAGTGGTATTAATGATTACCCAAATGTCATTCCATCTGACATTAGAGATAAGTTACCGAAATTCAGTTGTATGAAGAGTGAATCAACAAGAAATCATTTGCAAGAATTAAATAATTTAATGGATGATTATGAAATAGATCATGAGGATGTAATTATGAGATTGTTTGTTTAGTCCCTAAAGGGAGATACAAGATATTCGCTCTTTGATTTAACAGCATGCTTTGTTTGTTCTTGGGATGAGTTCAAGATAGTGTTCATGAGGAAATTTGGTGAAAGAATCAGTGCTAGTTCAGTGTTAAATAATTTTATAAGTATTGAGAAAGAAGAGAATGATTTGGTTCCAAAATTTAACCAGAGATTTGCTAAAACATTGATAGATATTCTTGATTTCATGAGATTAAGTGATGCAGTATATTTGGTTGTCTATTTTGGAGCTTTTGATAATAAGATGAGCTATCTACTACGAGACAAGGATCCCAAAACTTTGAATTAGTCCTATGAGATAGCCATGAACATTGAAAAAATTAAAAATATGGAATGCACAATGGTCATTTGAATACAAGTTTTTGTTTCCCTGAGACACCAAATGTTGATGAAAGGTGTAAGTCAGAAATTGAAAATGAACACCGAAAAACTTACACCCCTATTGTTTCATCTTATACATCATTCCATAATGTTGATCATATAGAATCCCAAACAAATTGTCAAGAAGCTACATGCATTTTTGATCTCGTGGTACTTGTTCAAGCCCTTTATTGCATAAGGAAACAAAAGGGAGAATCACCATCTAATCTCTATGTAATATTTATGGATACTCTGGCAAAAATTCTTGAATGTCACGAACCTAAAAACTCAAAATTCATTGATTTATTTTATGAATCTTATGAACCGGCTTTAAGTGCTCTGCCAAAGGAATTGAAGCCAGTCAAGTTTGACCAAGTATGCAACTTCTTTTCTATTTTTGAAAATATTAGAGATGACTATCAAAAGGCTATGATGTTTTCAAACTATAATGATAATGACTATGTTGTTCCATATGATTCAATTAGTGAGATATCACTTGAAGAAGAAGGGAGTAGAGCAGAAATTGAAAATGGGCACCTAAATAAAGCAAGTGAAATAGGTGGTTTCAATTCTTTTGAATATTCTAGCACTTTTTTTCCTCTAGAAGACATAAGATTGAGCATTCAACCTGAAAATTCTGAACATAGTCACAACACTAATGTATCCTCTTGTTGTAGTAATGATGACAGCATTGAGTGTGGAAAATTCTCTGTTGATTGTGATTATCCTCATGAAGTGGAAATGGAATATTTTGTTTCAAATATGGAATATGGAATATGTTGATAATAATGAAAACACATGTTTGATTGAAAAGGAACAATCTCCTCCCTATGAAGATTCTTTGAAATATGAGTCAAAGATGTTAACAACTGATGATGAGAATGAAGTTGAAAATATGTCTATCCACTCTTCTAGTGATTACAATGATTTTGAGTACAATGATGACTTGAAGGATTTAGACCTTCATGTTAGGGAGGATGAGGCTTTTATGAAAACAATGGATGTAATGGAAAACTCCTTATTTGATGCGCCTCTATTTTCATTAGTTGATAAACATGGTGATCCTTATTGGATCAGAGATAATCCACTTTTTGTTGAAGATTCTGATGATGCATCTGATACAGGGTTAGAGTGTGGTCTAGAGAAAACAAAGCAAAAAATTGATGAACTCCATGAGGGAATTTCCTATGAGTATTTTTCATTTGATACAAATGTTACTAATGAGGTTGAGTATCATGATTCCAACTACTTAAAGGAGTATGAGTACTTTCAGTTTCCATTTCAGATGAAAGAAATTTGATGAAGAATGACAAAGAAATGAAGAGCAAGGAATGTTATTTTCAATTGGAACATATTTCATATGATGAATACAATATATATGTGCCATATTGTGATGAAGGGTTTTATCTTATGCCTGATTATACACAGAGGAATGATAAAGACTACATTGATAACAATCTACTCAGAATGGTTAGTGGTAGTGTTTGTAATCAGGTATTTTTCAATTGTCACCACATTTGTCTTCTTATAAGATGAAATCTATGTTTGACGCAATGGTATGATAGAGGAAAATCTAGATGGAAAGACAACGGTTCTTTCAAAAGGTTGGTTTCTGATAGGGGCGAGAATTGGCCCTAGGCTTTTTGTGGCTTAGTGCCACCTACAAAAAAAAGAAACTTGGGTTATATTAAAGGGTGCATAATAACATTTGCAACTCACAAGAAGGTTTTTGGAAGAATGGAGATTGGATCTCCTGTTTCTAGCCTTTTGGCTAGTGTATGGTTTTGTAAAATAGTTTGTTTCTTTCTATTTTTTCATTTTTAGTTTGTTTTGTTTTTGTTTTTTTTTTCAGGTCTGCTTCACCCAATGATTCTAGAATCTCACCATGCCTGCGAGAGGAAAATGTCCCCAAAAGGAGCCACTAATGGAACCCCTAAAAATTATCTTTGTTCCACCCTAAAAGTTTTGAAAAATATGGCTTGGCCCCTTCTGCTTGGTTTTAGGTCATATTCTCATCATTGTGATAGGGTTTTATCTTCATAAAACTTCCCAAAATTTGCCTATAAATCAAAAAACCCTTGGTCATTTTAAAATTGCACTAACTTTCTCCCCCTATTCCCAGTCACTTAAGTTGTCACTTATGCCATCGTACTCATTGTCTTATTGGCACTTGACCTTAGGCTTGTCAGTCGCCTTGGTTCTTCTTGGTCTTAATTCCCTATGATTGAAGGCTTAATATTAAAAGATTTATATCCTTAGCCTTCGTTGTAAAGCGTTAGTATTTTGTTGCCTAGAGATGACCCCTTTTTTATGATTAACTTTTGTGGAATGTGCAGGAATAATGTTTATCTTGGTCATCTGATCATCGGAATCAATCCTATTTGTTCCCCATATGTCCGCCCTATTTTATTTCCTCTTATTTTATTCATATGGGTTGGTGGGCTTCGACCATGTATCTGGTATATTAGTGAACCCAGTCTCCTCAGTGAAGATGACTCACGCTTTTCAAAGAGGATCTATTGTTGATTGATTGAATATGTGGCCATATCTATACCACTCCTTGTGAGCCCATCTTGTTTTATTTCATATTATTTTAACAACATGGGCTAGCGAGTGATGGCCACATGGTACTATTTGATAGTGGGACCTGATCCTTCACAGGGTAGTAGGTGTTGTTTAAGGCTTGATCAATGGTGTACATCACAGCACATGTTCTCATTAGGGTTTTTTCCCTACACCCCCATCCATCTATAGTGGTAAAATGGGATAGTCACACGAGCTAGCAAGTGGTGTGACACTTATCATATGGTAGGACACGCTGGGTTTTGAGGAAAAGTGGCTTGTTTCATGAAAGATGAATTCGACAGTTGATGGTTGGTTACGTGGCTCAATCCTGACCACTCCTCACCATCCCATGTGGACCCTGCCTATGTCATGTATCTTTTGATGGGCTAGCAGGCAAGTGCCATATGGACTTTCTAAAAGTCTCAAATGGACTCTAAATAAAGTTGGAATACTTCCAAATTTGGCCAAGAAGATACTATTTCCGAAATGTGTTATTTTCAACCTTTTTCTTTAAGGTGCATGCTTGAATTTTTGACCATCAGTTCTGACAACAAATGATACATGTAGAAAAGGTGAAAACAAGGCATGGTAGTGTATGAATTGATATTTTGAGATCGGATCAAGATCAATCCCTACTATTTTGATAAGAAGAAATATGAGTGAAATAATTCCTACAGGTGAGTAGGTAATTATGGCAAGAAATTTTTAATTGGTGCTATGTATAGAGTAGATGTTTATCTACTCAGAGATTTTTTGATTTAAAGGAGCATTAAAGGCACAATTAAAACTTAATTGTAAGTGGCTACATTGTAATCTACCCGTTGATTTATCTTTTAAAACATGATCGATGTTTAAGATTAAAAGGATCAAAGAAGACTGTTGCGAGCTCGTGCGCACAAGCTTTCTTTAAAGAATTAATAGTTTACACACTTGTATGGATCATTATAAGGAATGATTTCTATAATTATCATTCAGATTTTTCATTGAGTTTGGAGGTGTCTTATGGTTCTCGTCATTGGAAGGATGAGTAAGTCAAGAGAGTCTGTTAGGCCAATTCGGAGGTCTACAAGATTGAGTTCGCTAGAGTCTAAGAAGAGTTCCCTAGAGGATGAGTTTGATACACAAGGAACTCCTAATACACCAAATAATAGAAGGGGATGCAAGAAATTTAAGAAGTATGGTGTTAGGAGTAACTACTGCCTGAGGAATTGAATGGTTTCAGAAGAATTAGTCAAGTTCAAAGGCAAGGAGTTGGTGAAATATGAAAAGAAGACAAAGAAAGAATGCAAGTATCATAAGGCTTGTTTGGGAGGACTCAATTCTTCTAGTGATTTATCTAATAGCCCTCCAGACAATGAGGGTGACACTAATTCAGAGGTTGATTATTATCCCCTCCCTGGTACCATTGGATGATTCTGATAACGTGGTGGTGACGGTTCCTCCAGTTCCACCATGAGAAAGGTGTGGGCTACTATCTTCTGAGGCTAATGACTCAAAGTGATGACTATACCCCATTTTTCTTTTTTATGACACCATGGCCCTATTGTCAAGATTATTCTATTTAGCATTCATATGATTTCTTGTTTCTAGCGGTGATGTGGAAACTTTTTGGGCTATTGTATAGGAGAGGTTTCAAAATTCCTAGTGTTGGGTGGTATGCAAGTTTTTGTTGAGGTTGAGAGTGGAGAATCTTCTTTGGTCAGCAAGGGCGGGGATGTTGCTACAACTGACTCTACCTTTTGAGGAGTTGGCAGGTCTAAATGTAGAGGATGTGGAATGTTGTATTTTACTCTTCTATTTTCCTCAATGATTTCATGTAACAAACTTTGAACATCTCAAATTTTGGTGCAAATGATCTCAAAATGAAATGTAAATGTAATTGAGCCTGATGTTTATTGCTCCCTTATTCTATAAAAGGTATTTTTGGGCTCATTACAATGGTTAGAATTTTAATTCTCAATAGGGTTTTGGGTGAATGCTTAACTCAGAAAAGGAATTTTGAATAGTATATGGGTAAATAGGCTATTAGACGGTCTTGGGAATGAATTTTTGTATGTAACAATCTTAAATTAGTTTTATATAAACTACTAATATAGAAATGAATCTTTGTTTGGAAACAAATACTCTCCTATGTGTATTTCTTATAAGTTATAAATTAGAATGCTAATGGTGTTATCATTTATCTTCAAATGGTTCTATTTGAATGTACTATTCTTTTCTCATATTTAACTCAAAGAGTTGATTAAAAATCTTGAAGAGGGTATAAACTTTGTAAGAAATTGCTTAGGATTGATAAGTAGTGAGTGTTTCTTTTAGGAATTTTGATTTTTCATAATATGCAAAGCAATGAGGTTAGTTCATCTAGTTCTAAAATATAGTAGTTCATATATTATAGATCCATATATATTTGACTTCATTTCTCCAATTGATAATATGATGGTTGTTTTATCAAAAAATCTAGCATGAAGAGTGAGAAATTAACACACCTAGCCTTGAACTTAAAATAAGAACAATATTCATTTAAAAACCTTTTCAATTAATTATGTGTGGGATGGAAGTACTTTTGTTTCATAGCAAATAAGTATTTACTCACTTATAGGATATGCCAAAATCTTCAGTGGGATGGTCTTTATTTGCATTTAACCAGGAATCAATTTGTTATTAATTTGATATATTTCATGAAGATGTATTTGGGATTATCCTTCCTAGTTTAACAGAGCCAAAAGTGGAGTAAGGATCACAAAATCCTTGGCTCATTGTGTTGGCCACTAACCTTACAATTTCTTCATTATAAGAGTTGGAAAAATTTTAGAGAATTGTTAGGCTCTGCTGGAAAAATCACCATTAGGATGAATCCATTGCATTAGAGGCTTGAGTTCCTCTCATATTTCTCCTCCACTAGCCTTGAGAACTTTGGATGAAGGTGTTAAGATCCTCTCATCTTCTCTATTGTTTGGTTGAGTAAGCACGTGTTGTTTTGTAGTGTTTTTGGTGTACTTTACTTATATTATTTCTTTATCACTTTATTTCTACATCGTTGCAAACTTGGTTGTCCATGGAGGTGGAAACACAAAAATGGGGGTCTCACTGAGGCAGACCCCTATACATCCCCCCAACATTTTCCCTCTTTTCTATGTGTAGGTGGAGAGATCTTGGAGCAAGTTGGAAAAAGGAGTGTTGTGTGAGATCATCTTTGTCGCCCTTGCGTTAATCTATTTTTTTTATCATGTTCTCCTTTACATTTCATATTTTATTATCTTATTCTAAACCTTTAGAAGTTCTTAAACTGGGTTGATAGTCCATCTTTTAGAAGTTAGACCTTGTCTCTGTGGTTTTCTGGTCATATGAACACCAGCGCACCTGTTAGATGGCATAGCACCGCATTATCATCCCAAAACCAAGCTTTTGTCCTCTGACAGAGAGCTACCCAAGACACATAGTTGACTCTAAAAAATGACTCATTTGGTCTCCTTTTAAATCTCAGGTTCACAAAGTAATCGAAGGGCCTTATAGTCCTCATCATTCTCATCTCATCCATCCTAACAGCCTTTCAAAATAAGTTAATTTAGGGCATCCATATTGCTCTCAGCCTTTCATGACCTGGGGCCTTGTAGTGGGGATCTTATATTTTTGGTGAACCTAACATGAACCAACATCTTTTCATTTGTCGATGTTCTGGGTTTTTCTCTTATACCCTTTGATCATTGCACTCATGTGTGTTGTGAAGGTTTATGAACTTCACAACCCAATCTATGACCTATGGGCATATTGTTAGGAGAATTTTGCAACACCTTCTAATGGAGAAGACAAAGGTCTCTTCTAGTTTCACTACCAGTCTTTTCTCTAGTTTTGTGGTCGGCCTATCCACGCAAGAGCATATGTCATGGGTGTATCTAGATTCCTTGACAAAATTGATCATGTCCCTAACCCTCCTACATCATTGACCTCATCATTTGTAGACAAGCATGAATTTTCCACATCCCCTCTAAATATGTCACTAGTCTAAGCGAGCGGTTGGGTGCATTAGAGAATCACCTGGAAAAAAACCTGAAGTTGGCTAGGGCTACTAAAGTTATTAGTGAAATAAATTACATGGTTGGAAAAGATCGAATGGGTGTATAAATCTTGGCTAGTCTCATTGGTTTGGTTGAAGTGTGCACTCCTTTGAACCATGGTAGCATGGTATGAGGTATCCCCTTTGAAGAACATGAGAGATATCTAGAGGTATCAATTCCTCCCATGTCTATGTACATGGCTAACATGATCCCTTCAATTAGGATCCATGTCACTTCTGAAAGTTTTGAAACCATCAAGGTAAACAAGAACCCTTTGGGTTTTCACTTCACCCCTCTTATTGCCTCTGGTAGTGGAGGGTTTGGTGGGCTGAGTGGTGGAGGCTTTGGTGGTGGAAACTTTGGTGGTAGAGGTGGCACTAGAGGGGATGGTTCCAATGGAGGTCATGGTAGTGGCTTTGGAAGTGGTGGTGGCTCTGGCAGAGGTCACACCAGTGGCGATGGCATTGGTGGTGACCTCGATGGCAATCACAGTGATGGTTCTAGTGGTGGAAAAGGTTCCACTTGTCCTATTCCTTCTAACGATTTGATTTTGAATACCCTTCTTCAGAATATGGGGAAGATGTAGAACCAGCTGGCAAGCCTTTCTCGGGCTTCTACCCGATCTATTTTCCAGCCCTTCTTCCGATATATCCCATTGTTGGTAGAAATTTTGAACACTCCTTTCTCGCAAGGGATAGAGATTCCTAAATTCAAGAAATACAATGGAAAAGAGGACCCAAAAACACATGTGTCCACCTTTAACACCTTATGTACAAACTTCTTCCACCATGATGCGTTGATCGAAAAATTGTTCCCTCGATCTGTCAAGGATATAGTGCTCGAGTGGTACCGTTCCTTGCCTGACAACTCCATATTTTCATTTGATCAGCTTGTGAACCAGTTCCTATGATAATTCCAAGCTAACATTAGGCCTAATATGACCTTCTCTGACCTTGTTCAATGTAAACAAGGGGATAATGAGAAGATTATTGATTTTATAGCATGCTATCAAGTGTTGTTTTCACAAATATCATACATGTTACTAGACTCTGATGTGCAGAAGGTGTTCATAGGGAAATTACAAAGGCCTTGGCAAGAGAAGTCTGGCCTTATGAAATACCCCTCTTTTGCACATTTGTGTGCGGCCCTATGGAAGTATCAACAAACAGTAGTTCAGTTCGAGGGATCTTCCTCGCGCTCCCATCCTAAGGGAAATTCCATTATATCAATCTCTAGAAAAGGAAAGGTTGTTGTATATGTAGTAGCTATTGTGGATAACAACGGTCTTAGATGCGATTGAAATTTCATGAAGTTATCAAAATATTATTCTTCCATCTTATAGGAGTTGTTGAAGGATAAGATCATTAACTTTCCAACTCCAAAACTAGTTAGGGAACCATATCCTAGTTGGTATGAAGCAAATACCTATTTTCAATACGATAGAGTTAACAGATATGATACCGAATGTTGCATGTGCTCGCATCATGAGATACAATATCACATCAAGTACGGTACTATCCATCTTGATGGAAGTAAACAAAACAAAACAAAAATCATTGGAAAAAGTTAATAGTGAATTGTAGATATACATAGACTCATTTTCATCGTATTCTGCTAACATGATTATTGATCCCTCTAAAAAAATTTCTTACCCTGAAACATATGTTAGCATGGTCACTACTACCCCTTCTCTTTGTCTTGCGACCAAATTGTTGGATATAATATTCACTTCACAAGACATACCAATAAATGACAAACCTTCTATGCTCTACATTCTCGCTCGCCTCAATGGCAACATTATGATAGGGGTCTTAGTCGATCCCGCGAGTAGAGTAAATTTCATCATAGAGGAGACTCTATTCTTAAACTCCATACAAAGGGAGGAATATGAAAAGATGAAATTCATCATCCATATGCATGATGGTCTTGCTCTAAAACCCTATGGATCAATAATTTTGTCTATCATACTCAGACCTAGGACTGTTACATGGTCTTTGATGTCATCCCTGAGTCAAACCTATTCAAAGTGAAGTTAGGGATACCTTGGCTAGCTTCCATGAATGGGATCACCTTTGTGATTCATAAGTTCCTTAAGTTTTCCCATGAAGGTTTTGTGCACATGGTGCATGATAGTAGATACCAACCTATGGTTTCCCATAGAGGGTATTTGTTAGATCACTTTTGGCCTACTTCAGTCGGTCCACTTCAACCCAGAAAAAACTTGCTTTGTAAGAACTATGTGAAGTATAAGACTAGATGCAAGGGAAAAATGAAGTTGACCCTTCTTATAGCAAATTAGCCAGCTACCTCCTCCTAAAAGGGAAAAGAGAAGCTTTCTCCTTCTTGGGTTTCCTTGCCTACTCCCCTTTCTTGGGAGGAGTATTGGATGAATAGGTCTGGTTTCTACTCATTGGGTCTGATGGTGCCTGCTTGGTGTAGACCCAAGATCAAGATATCGGATCTACCTAATGGGTCCCCTAGACCTTGGTACTATTTATACGGTAGAAAGAAAGGCTTGAGAAGAGAATTTTTGTGATCCCTTATTGTTCCCACAAACGGAAAGAGGCCTAGTGCTGAGGCACTAGAGTCAATTTCTCCTACCATCTCCAAACCTGCTCCTCTTGCTCCCATCCAGGATTTTGTCCCTCTGTTGGAAATAGTTGTGGAGGAAACTCCCATGGCTAAGCAGGATCTCCTCATTCCCTCACAAACCTCATCTTTTGGGTCAAAGATTCCCACAAACTACCTTGTACATGAGCATGAGCACCGACAAAATGCTCTCCTAGCTAAGCAAGCCACCTTATAGAAGAAAGAAGAGGAGATGATTGCTCCTATATTAGGACCTCATGTTGTGTCCTCCTCTCTCTTCCCTCCTATCCAAACTAGCTCTACATCTCTTTCATCTTCCGCTATGAGCACATATGTGCCTAGAAAGGTGTAGGTGTTCATCGCTCCTTTTGTGGAGCCACCTTTGTTGACATCTATTTTGGATGTCTCACCTTTTCCTAAGCTCATAGATATGGTTAACACTTTGGTGGTATCTATTGTGGTTCTTTCCTCCTCTCCCTCTATCCATTTCTCTTCATCTATGGGGAGTTTGGCTCCTTCGACGAAGAAAAAGGTAGAGAATGGTCCTTCCAGCAACGGAGGACCTAAGAGCCCACCTTCCTCAAAAGGTAGTTTCATGCTAACTTTCTTTGTCCTAGTGATGGAACCAATCCTAGCCTCTTCTGAGTTCATCACCACTCTCGAATCCCTTAGTGAGTCTAGCAATGAACCTTGGGTGAAAACTCCCTTGTCCACCAAGGTGAAACCTGGCACTCCCATCAAGTGCATATTTAACTCAGTGGATGAAGTTTCGACCTTGTCAACAATCTTCGCAAGGTCATTGACTTTAGACCCACAAGAGTTGAGTGATAGAGACCTCATAGGTCCCTCTTCCTTAGCCCTTGTTGCAAGAGGATTGGAAGCTCCTCCCCTTAACATTACACCATTACAGGCTCATCATCCTTCCCCCTACGATGATCTAGAGTGGGAATCTGATGACCTCTTGATTGACTAGTGTTAGGGGGAGACCCTCTTCTTGATCTTTAGATTAGATGTGTGTGTGTGTTGTTATGTGTTCCCTTCTGATTGTGCTATATGTGCCTAGATGACCCTCGTCACCCCTATTAGTGCTTGTATATAGGCGTGATTTTTTTTTGTAAAACTTCTTCTATGTGTATCATCATTCTTCCATGTTTGTGATTAACTTTTGACAAATTGGGGATGATGCAAAGTGTTGGGGACATTTAGGCTTCCTTCCATGTTGACCCATTTTTTTATTTTTACTTTGTTTTCATGCATTCTTCCTGATTTGGTTGGGGATTGATGATCTTTCACCTCTCACCATATTTTCCTATATATAAATAAAGATAGATCTGACCCCATGAAGCCAAATCCCCTTGTGCCCTTTGTTCATGCTCTCTTTCCTTTTGCTTTCTCTTTATCTTTCTCTCTTCTTTTCTTGAGTTGTCCCTTTCATGTGTACAATTCTACTTCTACATAACATGGTCTTTATAAAATTCATTCATTTCCAAACGGATCATTTCTCAAAGGCCCTTCACATGCTTCTTTATTAAAATTGCATTCTCAACTTGAAACCCTAGCGGAACATGTTTCCTTCATCATGGATTCGCAAAGAAAGGACTTGGAAACCCTCCTCTGAATCAGGAAAACCTTTGATCTTCCCCTCGTGTGGGTTCATATCCTTCCTTTTGAATTCCTTGATGAAGTCAACATCTTTCAAAAGGATTACTTGATGATCAATTGATTCAAGAAAGAAGGTGTTGGATTTTGAATAGTGCATCCCTTGAGTGGACCCCCTTTCTTCACATTGGGTTCCTGAGGGACCCTTTGAAAATTTATATTTCTAATGAGCTCTATGGCATCTAGCTCATGGGTAGCTCGACTAGACCGGTCTTCACATATTTACGTCTAGCTCGAGGCTAGCCCAACTAGACCTACTTCACGTCCTTGCATCTAGATTGGGGGAAGCCCAACTAGAACTTTCCTTCCAAATAGTGCATCCCTTGAGTAGACCCCTCTTCCTTTTGAAGGGATCCCAAGGGACTCCTTTGAAATTCTTCCAGCTTGGCGATGGTCTGTATGACTATCCGTTTACTAGCCTACATGACCGCTTCCTGACATGTTCTATCTATGGGTAAACATGTCGCCATCCTTGACTCTGTAGAGTCCCCTCTACTCGGTCTCCTTCATGTGAGATTTCTTGGGGGATACCTCCCTTATAGGTTTGTAGGTATGTAAGGCACTTTCTTGGTTTCCTTCATGTGAGAGTTATTGCAGGATGCCTCCCTTGCAGTTTCATAGGCTTGTGAGTTGCTTTCGGCTTGTGAGTTGCTTTCTCTCTTTATCTTTATATTTCTACACAATTATGAAGTCATTTCCTGCACTTTTGGGTTCGCCAGCCCATGATCCACTTCCTTGTTGGTATAGGTATTCATCTCTAACCTTATTTCTCCTTCAATCTACTTTACCGAAGCACTCATCCCTATAAACCTAAAGTGGGGGGAAAATGTATAGGAGCGAATTTTCACCAAATTCCCCTTTCACCCCTTTACACTTTAGAAAACAAAACTCAAAGAATTAATTCCACATAAGCCCGCAATTCACATTACACTTGGCACCCATTTTGTGTGTTGGTGGAGGAATTTCTATTGGGGACACCCATGTAGCACTTAGATGTCTGCATAGTGCGCTTATGTCCCTAGTAGATTCCTACAACTGGAGTCTGCAGAAATGTTACACTTCCTATTGTAGGTCAAAGTGTAATGCCTTTCTTCGGCTAGCTGACCAGAATATGGTCATTTTCTTCCATTCGTCCTTCATATTCTCAATTCATTCATTCATCTTTGGAGTTTAGAAGATCTCTTGGCCATCTTCTTCGCAATTTTACACAATCTCTCCACACTTTGAGCATTCATTCCAAGCTTTGTAGCAACATTTCACACTTCATAGCAACAATCTATCACTCCATCACTTCAATAGAGCAAGTGTAGGATGAATCCATTGTAGTAGAGGCTTGAGTTCCTCGCATATTTATCCTCCACTAGTCTTAAGCACTTTGGATAGAGGTGGTAAGCTCATCTCATCTTCTCTATTGTTTGGTTGAGTAAGCACGTATTGTTTTGTTGTGGTTTTGGAGTACTTTTCTTGTATTCTTTCTTTATCGCTTTATTTCTACATCATTGCAAACTTAGTTGTCTGTGGAGGTGGAAACACTAAAATGAGGGTCTGACTGAGGCAGACCCCTATACAGACCCCCAACATTTTCCCTCTTTTATGTGTGTAGTTGGAGAGATCTTTGAAAAATATTGCAAAAGGAGTATTGTGTGAGATCATCTTCATCACCCTTGCGGTAATCTATTTTCTTTATCATATTCGCCTTTACGTTTCATATTTCATTATCTCATTCTATACCTTTAGAAGTTATTAAACTAGGCCGATAGTCTATATTTTAGAAGTCAAACCTTGTCTCTATGGTTTTCTAGTCATACAGACGCCAGCGCACCTGTGAGACACCGCATGCCATGCTATCATCCCAGAACCACACTTTTGTCCTCTAATAGAGAGCTACCCGAGACATAGAGTTGACTATAAAAATTGACTCACCTAGTCTCCTTTAAACTCTTTAGTTTATAGAGTGATCAAAGGGCCTTATAGTCCTCATCATTCTCATCCCATCCATCCTAACACCCTTGCAAACTAAGGTAAGTTAGGGTAGCCATATTTCTCTCAGCCTTTTGTGACTTGGGGCCTTGTAGTGGTTGGTCCCCCTCTCTTACAGTGATGTCAATGGATTCATTCCATATTATTTTTGGAATACCATGGTAAATTGATACAGAAGTTTTTCATGATGGTAAGTTAAATACATATGCAATAAAAAATATGGCAAAGAATATGTTTTAAATCCATTAAAGGATAAAGAAGAGGAAGTGGGGAGCAACTTCAATTTTTGTTTTGTTTCTAGGAAGTAATATTTGAAGGACTTGGAAGAAAAGAAGACATGTTTTACAATCATGTCAAAGCTTGCAGCAATTGGGGCAGTGAAGGAAGAGGATAAGGAAGAACAAACTATAGAGTTTACAACTAAAACATGTCTTTTTGAAGGCATGAAAGGGGAAATTTAAAGTTACAACTAAGAATAAAGGAGGAAGAATTGCAATAGCAGAAAAAGATGAGGTGAATTTTAATTTATCTAAATTTTACAATTGTGAAGTGTATGATTTTTTATATCAAATTGAATTGAAGAGAGTAGAAGGAATGAAGGTGTTAAGATTTTGGTATAGCCAGACAAAGGTAATTAAATTGGAATGCAACACAAAGAGTTTGGAGTGGTAAGTGTAAATGAGGAGATGATAGAAATATTTTATTTCCATAATGTTAACATGGATATGTGTGTAGGTAAAATAGTGAGTAAGGAGTAGGAAGAAGTATTTTGGTGGAGGTGGATGGTTCATGGTGGGTTGAATCCCATGAGGTGAAGAGAAAGTGAGTCACAGTTGGAAATGGAGTTCAACTCATGGTGGAAGAGATTCAACAAAGAGAAACAAATGAAAGGTATATTTGGTGGAGTAAGATGGTGAATATTTTAGTGAAGTGCTAGAAAATATAGAAAATGAAATTTTGTAGGGTATTGATAACATCATGCAAGTGTGTTGTGAGTCATTTGCAACTTGGGAGAGTAGTTCTATTACTCAAATTTGTTCTATTTTGTGAGCCCAAGCTCACAAATTTAATATTTTTATTTGGTGTGTCTGATGCAAGAGCATTTAGGTCAACTAGTGATTTGAAACCCTAAAAACATTTTGGTTTTAATTTCATTTATTTTGGTCTAATTTTAGTTTAATGTTACATTTTTGGAGTTTGTGTTCAATTTTATAGAGTTCAACTTAACTCTGATTTTGGTGGTCAATTTTTGTGGAGGTTGAACGACAATGTTGTTATTGTTGAAAAAATATTGTGTTCTAATTTTAATTCTAAATAAGCATTTTATTGTTTTTTATTAGGTAAGCAGGGATTTTGAAAGGGCCTTGATCCCTTTTACATCACAAAATATTTAGCAATAAGTACAATAAGACATGGAACAACAACAAGACAAGATAGGAGCAAGAAACTATACCTAAATCCAAAACAACAAAATTAGGATAGGCTACAATGCCAATAGAATAGGCCAACAGGCCAAAACAAAATATCAAAACAATAGGAAAAACACCAATCACCCCAAGGGTGAAAAAACTAAATAGTCTTCAAACCTTTACAATCATGAATAAATGGGTCCAAAATCCAATCATCCATCAAAACAAGCCTCAAGTACAACAGACCTATAGGGACCTAAGCCTCGCAAATTCTTCAAATCAAGCTTCACAACCAGCATAACAGACTAACTGGCCACCCTCCTTGCAATAAAAATAGAAATCTATAACAATGACCACCCCAAGGGTGGGTAAGACAAACCATACTTCAAACCCTTACTAGCAAGATTTAGTAGATCTTGAGACCCAAACCTCCATAAAACAACTATGCCCATCAAAACGCATCAAGATAACCTAGGGTTGAGAGCACAGCCAACATAATAGGTCTGCAAGCTACCCATCAAGTTGGAAAAGAAACAACCCTTAACAACATCCACCCCAAGAGTGGCCAAGACAACATGAGCATCTAGGCAACCATAAAGCAACATCTTCCAAACAACACCTTTAAAATAATAGCTCTTGTAAAAAATTGTAACCATCAAAATAAGGGAGTCGACAAGAACAATAAAACATAGAGGGGAAACATCCAACTTGACACACCACACTACCCAACATGCCAACTCAATCTCCACCTTGATCAGAGAGAGATCCCCTTTATAGGAGAGGTTGAAATGAGAATTCAAAAATATGAGAGCCCACAATCTCCTACACTAATAGGCTCCACCTCAAAAGTAACCAACAAAAAGAAAGGGGACAACCCATTGCAACTATAGCAACCATCTCCACCTCAATAGGAGAGGGCTCCACCTCAGTAGGAGAAATCTCTACCTCCATAGGAAACCCCGACTATAGAACCCAGTAGGAAGTTGAAACTCTGGTAGAATGAAAACACACCTCATCCCATGGCAACATGAGAAATAGGTAATAAAATAAAGTAGTATGAAGTAACTCAACCAGTAGAAAATATTGAGAAATCAAGGACCTTGAACCCAAATGAAAACCATCATAATCGACTAGGAAACCATCAACCTATAATAGTCAGGCTACAGCATAACATCCACTCAATGTGAGCAGCATTGAGTCAAAATAGTGAGGGATGTAAGAGCTACAAATCCACCTTTCAAACCAAGATTCCAACTCCATCTCCACCTCAAAAGGAGGGAGCTCCCCTCTATTGGAGATAATATCATAACCAATCATTCCACTATCACCTAAAAACTCCAACACCCTCAACCTCCACCTCCATAGGAAAAGCATCCACCTCAAAAGGATCAATAACTAAGGAAACCAAAAACATTCACCTTCCAACTCCACCATAATAGGATTTGAATGCACCTCCATAGGATTTCAAGAGAAAGCTAACATAGTAGCAAAACAAGCAGCCATACCACCCTTTGGAAAAACTTGGTTAGAGGCCAACACCCACAAGCAACTAGACCTTAATTAAAAAATAAACCCTATACAAAAATAAAATTAAACACCCAAGAGGGGTTCACCCATAGAGCATACAAGATAGATAAAAAAAATCAGCTCAGACCTTAATGCAAGAAGAGAAAAACTCCCCTCCAAAAAAAAAAGACTTTGTGGGTCATGAGGGGGTCAAACAAAAACTAAAAAAGCCTAGAGCTTCTAGGGACACAACCCGAAAAATCAAGAAGGCACAACAATAGGCCAAACAATGCCTGTAGAAACAAAGAAGCACCCCCCTCCCACAACATGAATGAGACAGCCTAAGAGGGGGACCAAAAAAAAGACCCAAAACAAGCCAACACAAACCAAAAAAACTCTAGCCCTTGCAATAGCAAAAATGCCAAAACCCAGAAGGGGCCCAACACCAAACAAAAGATAGCTCCCTTAACAAGCAGATAAGGACCTTCCCAAGACTAAAGAATAATTGAAGCATCTAGTTTTTAAAGATAGCCTTTAGGTTCAGCCTAGACTTGAGAAGAAACCCAAAACCTAAGGTTTATAAAGCTCCCAAAACCATCTTTAGAGAGGAGAAAAAAACACTAGCTTTCACTAGTATGAAAACAAACTCCTTACAAAACAAAAGAATTTCAAAATAGCAGGGGAGCCAAATCACAAACCCAACCTAAACAAAAGGAAAAATACCCACCAATTAGCATCCTCACAAAACCAAACATTAAGCCACAGAACCAAGGCTACCAAAGCCAAAAAAATTCATATGCCACAGACTTAGGAACAAGTCAGGTACAAACCCAACCAACCAAAAATGCCACACCATGCGAGATGAGAGGGAATAATTACAGAAATTTGCAGTGCAAGAAAAAATAGCCACCTACACAATACATAGAAGAGTTTAAAGGTCAAGAAAGCATCTATTTAAACTTTAAAAAATGGAGAAAGCAATTAGGAATGCGCAGAGGGAGGGGATAAGGTCATGCCTCATAAAGAGAAAGATATAGTTTATGAAAAGAAAGAAGAGGATAGGTCACACCATGTGAAATGGTAAGTATCCAAAAGAGAAAATCCACACAAATTTTAAGTGCAAGTAGAAACAAATGAGCAAGTCATGCCTCATATGAATGGGTCTAAAAAATGCAAATTGGGTTGAGAGTTAGAAGAAAGCATAGAATGAGGAGAGGAAGTCACATGTAGGAGAGGAGAATAGAATCTACCAATAGGAATGAATAAGGGAGCATGATTTAAATGTAAACTTCTAATCAGATTAAATAAATAATAAGTATAGATGAAAAAGGATTGAAGGTTGAAGGGCAAGATATAAAGTTGGGTACCTGAACTAGGGGAATTGATAATTGGTAACAAAATAAAATTTTGTAAATTTTGTTACTTGTAGATTGTGTATGGATCTAAAAATTTGATTGGTGAAGCTTAAATCTTTGAAGGAAACCATCAGACCATTAGAAGTGAGCTTATAAATTCAAATCCAAAACAATGAATCCCAAATAAGCATAAAGGAAATTGAATGACTTTATACCTTCATACCTTCATTTGTTGATCTTCATTTTTCTTCTCTCCTTCGCTTTTGAAGATTTAAAATATGTTTCTCTTAGTTTTGAAGTACACAAAGTAAAATTCTTAAGACAGAAATAGGGATAGTGAAAGATTGAAGATGGTGGTGGTTAGAGAAATGAAGATCTCAAAGCCCGAATTTATAGATGAGAAGATGGTGAAATGGATGGGAGAGATTGAGTAGAGAAATGAAGGGTTGAGATTGAATGAGATAAATTTCATGGGAAACTTGCTCATTCTCAAATTCGAAATTAGTGGAATGGAGGTAAAATTAGTGTGGAAGAAAATTAGCCAAATTAGTGGCAATTTGGAAGAGTTCAAATTTTGAAAATCATGGCCATTTGGAATGAAAGGGAAATGGTGAACTCAAAAATCCTTCCAAGAACTAGTATACACCTTCAGCATTTTACATTTCTTTAAACAAAATAGATTTTAATCATCTTGATACAAGCACATACTACTATACCTTAAAGTAGAAACATGCATAATTGAATTCCCATAAATTAACCCTTAGAGAAAAGATGATGTAGTTCTAGATATAAGAAAATTTCAGCAACATAATGGCATATAAAATAACATTTAAGAATGAGAAACATGAAGAATAGAAGAAAGATAGACAAAAGTGAAGAAAAAACCATATATGTGGGGAAAACCCTTTCGCGTAAAAAATCCCACACTCCAAAGCATAGAACCAATGTATTAACCAGCAACAATAAGGTTATAATACATTTAAGTCTTGCAACCTTAACATGGAAACTACATATTTCTCTTTTGGAAGAAATCTAGTAACATAACCCTACAATTCTCATCATCTAAAACCCACTCCAAGGCATCCAATATATAGAGAATACAAGCATGAAGGTAGCTTCTAGAACAAGCTACAAGAGATGGGAATCCAAATCCATTTGGCACATTTTCCAACTAAATATTTAACTCTTTTTACACTTGTCACATTATTCCTAACCCCCCTTACATGCCTCCATACTTGGGCACCCCAAATTTTCCCCAAATAGGTATGATAGATGCCTTACAATGTCATAGAATCTATCATATATGACAACTCTTACAGTTGTAAGAGAATCTATCATAACTAACTAAATATATAAGATGCCTCTTAAATTCTCTTCCAAATTTTCATAATCAAACTTGGGCACCTAAATTCCTCATGCAAATATTCCTTCCAACTCATGTCCAACCTGTCATAGAATCTGGCTCTTACATGTCATAAGATTGTCATAGGAATCTATCATAAGAATCTATCATAGAATCCCTCAAATATGCCGACACATGTCAAAGAATATCTTCTCAAAGTGGGACTCCTACATTGCCATGTGGAGACCAAAACATCCATGTCACATCCCATGTCACCTCTCAATATGTTGGCAACTCACTGTGCCAAGTCACATTAGATGACAAATTAATATGAGCATGAAAATACAACATAAGCATTAATAAATTAATATTTCAATGCTAGGAAATTGCAAAGGTTGAGACACTTTAATTTCTAACATTCTCCCACTTGTCAAACACCTTTCAAGAGTCAATCTAATTAGGTAATCAACTACTAAGGGCCAAAAAACATCATCACAACCATCCATGAAACCATAGTAAATACCAATCCATCCAATCTTCCATACCTCAAAGGTATCCAAAACATCAGTATAACTTATGCCAACAACATATCCAACCCATAAACTACAATCAAAAGCTCCATGTGTCAAACCTGTCAATGAAGAACATACACATCCAGGAACTCCCACTGCATGGGTAATGTCAAATCTGAAAAAAATATCATGGCATACCAAGCCTACCAATCAACACTTAAACTAAAGTGTGGCTAAAAATTAAGCCATGTAGTAACAAAGAACAATCACAATGATCTACACATGCAACACAAGATGCTACAAATTCTTTGATAACATGTCACCATAACTCTCCCAAGTCCACCACACTGAACCATGTGAACATAAACCTCCAAGAAGAAGCCATAGAACAAAGAGAAGACCTGTAAATCATATCCCAATCATGTCCTTCTACCAACACCTCAAAGTTCCAAGTTCCACTAAGTAATATCTCCTTCACAACCCCAAAGAAGCCTCAACAACACCCAAACATCCAATCTCATTAGATCAAACATAACATTTATAACATATATCTAGACGGATGTAAGCTTCACAAAGAAGATCAAATTACTCCATTTACCATGACATCAAATCAACCCACTACCATCCCCATGATCATCATAAATTAAAAATTAAACCCAAGGATATAACCATGCTATCCATCTCTCACAATGAATCTTCCAAAACCATCTAAATGTAGCTCAAAATCCATGTTAATGAAAGAAAGCATAAAGCACCTGAGAGAAATAATGGGAAATACCTCTCAAGTGACAAGCCACCAAGTAGACCAAGAGTAACCATCTCAACAAATGTCTCTAACCACAAGAGAACTCTAGCCTCACCTATGTCTCCAAGTAGCCATGAGTACCTGTAACCAATCAATCCATGCCAAACTCCAAATGCAACAAAGCATCAGCATGAAGTAATCAATCAAATGATGAATGCACCCAAAACATAGAGAATCACCAGACCACTACCAAAGCTCCAATCATTAGAATCAAGAAATTATCATGACATCATGATCTTACCATCCCCCTTAGGAGATCTCATGCTCCAAGTGAACAAACTAAGGTCTCAAGAGTAATGCAAAAAGCCAAAATGCACCATCAAGAGTATACCATGACATACCAGCAACATACTCTAAACCAACATCACTTTTCAAAGAACTAATGACACCCCAACTAAAGACTCTAAGAGCCCTCCATGGATCTAAGGTATCACACATCTTCAATCTCATGAAGATGACCATCTCCAAAATAGGGTCCATGCAAATGTGAAAGAACCCTTTTGCAACAATAGGATCTAAGAGCTCCTCCTAGTAACATCTACAACACTAAAGAAGATCATCCATCACCAAGTGATGAATCCACATTGATACCAACAACTCCCACCAAACTGTGATACCGAGATACACATGGCACCATGACAACCATCTCCTCCATGAAGATCATCCAGGTCTACACACACTCAACTGCAATATTAGTAATATACAAGTGAAACCAAGATCTCCAAGACAAGAAGATAAACTACATGCTACAGGTCCTCGTAGATGACTATCCAAGTACTCAACACCATCCTCTCATCTCAATACAACACATACCAATGCACAAATGACCATAGACAAGGTCAAATAATGAAATATGCACCATCATTGAAACAATCTCATGGCTATAGACATTCCACATATGAGTCATCCAACTGCAACTAAATGGGTGATCAACCCATACAACTACATGACCCATAGATCCCAAACATTGAAGCATGCAAACTCATCATCGCATTAGTAACATGAAAAACTGGGATATCAAAGAAGATAACATGTAGATTTTAAGACTCAAACACCAAATCACCACTAGACCTAATTTTTCAAACAAATCCACAATTGAATACCATAGTCAAGGGTCTAAACAAGCATTCCTACAAATCTACAATTGTTTTCATCCAGAAAACTCTAAGAGCCTAAACACAATATTCTCCACAAATCTACAAACCACAATTTTTTATTAACATGTAAAACTTATTAAAAACCATCTCCATGTATATCTAAATCCACTTAAACATCTAGAATAATAGATCAAAAATTTCATCTGAACAAGTGAATACTCAAGAGCTATAGGAACATGCAGCTTTTTAGGAAAACTGCAAAACCTTCTCATGCATGAATCATACATGAAAACCTACAACTATGTACATCAGAAAAATATAATCTAAAAAATAGTCCATCTACATATCTACAAAACCGCAAGTTTTGATTAACCATGTAAAACCGACAAAAAATTTGTATTTGTAGCACACATGAAAATCCATATCCACTTATCATCTGAAAGACCCATAAATTTGTAAACCACCATAAACTAGAACAATGGAATATCATGAATATGCATAACCATATATTTTTTCAAAAAAATCCATAAAACCCTCTGATCCAACCAACATGAAACTGAGACATACGAGTACAACCAACCAAAGGAAGAAGAATTCTAGTAAATCTAGGCCCATTTTTAGGCCAACTCCACCACCACCATGTACATGCATCTGAGAGAGAATTAGACTATTTTAGAAGCTTCCAAATCATCCAATGATCAACTCCATAGCCTACATACATTTGAGGTTAATCAAAACAATGTCTTCCAATGTTAGGAATTAAAAAACAAACACCAAACATAGGCACATCAAACTAAAGTAATAACAACATGAGTCTCTTCATATGACCAGAGAGTCCATCTCAGACACCCAATATAAAAACTCTATTAAACACAACCACAGAATGAAAAATAACCACCATGAATGAGGGTTATTTAGTTGTCAAATCAAGAGCATAACATATCAAATATAACCATGTGACCAAATCCATAAAAGATCTATCTTTTCCATTCTTCACAATACATGTTATTTGCAAAAACAAGATCAATTGAAAAAATTCCACTCAGCCAATTCCTTCAAAATAGATTCCCTCAAGCTTTCTAGGCTAAGAAACCATAACAGAAGAAATACCCAGAGCCCCAAACACCACATGCAACACCATGCGAGCACATGCAAGTGACATGAAATTCCATGCAATTACATGCAACACACATGCAAGTACATGAAAATTACAAGCATACACATGCAAGCACATGTAATTGGCATGAAAGTCCATGCAAGTACATGCAACTTACAAAAAATACACATTCAAGCACATGCAAGTCTAGAAATGAGCTCTGATACCAAATGAAAGGAAAATGGTGAAATCATAAAGCCTTCCAAGAACCAGTATGCACCTTCAGCATTTTATGTTTCTTTAAACAAATTAGATTTTAATCATCTTGATACAAGCACATAATACTATGCCTTAAATCGGAAACAGACATAGTTGAATTCCCATGCATTAAACCTTAGAGGAAATATTATGTAGTTCTAGATCTAAGAAAATTTCAGCAACATAACGGCATATGAAATAAAATTTAAGAATGAGAAACATGAAGAACAGAAGAAAGATAGACAGAAGAAAAGAAAACACCATATATGTGGGGAAAACCCTTTCGGGTAAAAAACCCCACCCTCCAAAGCATCAAACCAATATATTAATCAGAAACAATATGGTTACAATACATTTCAAGCTCATAGCCTTAACATGGAGACTACATCTTGCTCTTCTAGAAGAAATTTGATAGCATAACCCTGCAATTCTCATCATCCAATATATAGAGAATACACGCATGAAGGTAGCTTCTAGAACAAGCTACAAGAGATGGGCGTCCAAATCCATGTGGCACATTTTCCAACCACATATTTAACTCCTGTGACACTTGTCACATGATTCCTAACCCCCCTTACATTCCTCCATACTTGGGCGCTCCAAATTTTCCCCAAATAGGTATGACAGATGCCTTACAATGTCATAAAATCTGTCATAAATGACAACTCTTAAAGTTGTACGAGAATCTGTCATAACTGACTAAATATAGAATATTCCTCTTACATTCTCTTACAACTTTTCATAGTCAAACTTGGGCACCTAGATCCCTCATGCAAAGATGCCTTCCAACACATGTCCAACCTGTCATAGAATCTGGCTCTTATGTGTCAGAAGATTGTCATTGGAATCTATCATAAGAATTTGTCATAGAATCCCTCAAAGATGTCGACACATGTCAAATAATATCTTCTCAAAGTGGGACACCTACATTGCCATGTGGAGACCACAACATCCATGTCACATCCCATGTCACCTCTCAATATGTTGACAACTCACCATGCCAAGTCACATTAGATGAATAATTAATATGAGCACGAAAATACAACATAAGCATTAATAAATTAATATTTTAATGTTAGGAAATTGCAAAGTTTGAGACACCTTAATTCCTAACATGGAAGAGTTTCAATTTTGAAATTAGTAGAGGTGTGTAAGAGTTCATTTTTCGAAAATCATGGAGAAATATAAGAGTTCATTTTAAAAAAAATAAAAATCATTTATTTTCAAAATCATGGATAATTAATTTAATTTAATTAATTATTAGATTAGTGATATTAAATATAAAAGTATTTATTTAATCAAAGATAATGTTAATAATTAAATATTTATTTAATCAGATGGATTAATGAAATGGGAAATATTAGTATAATTAAATAATTATTATTATTTAATTATGTGTGCATGAAAAGAGGGTGAAATTGGATTAAGGGTTAGACGAGGAATTATGATTAGATGAAGAATTATATTTAGATGAAGAATTAGATGAGAAATTAATCAAAAGTCAGCATCATAAGCTCAAGACAATTTTAAGTGTCTATAGATTGTAAATAGATTTAATTGTTAGTGGATTGTGGAAATAAACAAAGATTATTGAATTACCTTTGAAATTGTGTTGCCTTTCAAATTTATTTTAATTGAAAAATAAAATTGTCAAACTAAATTTGTGTTGTCTGTGAATTTCACTAGTCTATAAGATTCACAATTTTCAATTTGCATCACATTGTCACAATTTACTAAATGGGAAATTTAGACTTGAATTTAATTTTAATCAAATTATGAATTATAGCTGTTTTATACCTTGATAAATAAATGTAAAATTATGGGATCTAATATAAAAAGGAATGTGAATTATTTAATAAATTATCAATAAAATTGTGCATAGTCTCATGGAATTCCATGATTGTGAGATATGCATAGATGTATTATAATACACAACTAAACATAGCCTCACAAATGAAGAGATCTTTCAAATAATATTGTTTCATAAAAAAATTATAATAGAAAAGTTAAAAAGATTAATAATAAAGTTAAAAGTATAATTTTTATAAAATTATTTATATGTACAAGATGAATTTAACCATTTCAATGTTTCATCAACTAACATAAGTATAAATTCACTCATCAATAATAAAGCATTCAATATACTATTAATATTTTAGAAGTAAGAACATGAATAAGAATCATGTAATATATCACAAAATAATTCCTTAGAAAAAAAATATATCTTCATGTAATATAACACTAAGTAATGAGTTAAAGCCTATTTACATAGATATATCTAGTCTACATGAAATGCAAGAGAACTATCATCACATGGCACATCAATTTAGTGATGGCCAAATAATTTTTTGACTCCTAACTATAGACCTAACCAAGGTCATACTTAGCCCAATATCCTATCTCTAAAGTATGCAATGGTAAATTTCTTAGGACTATTTTATTTTTGCTCATCACATATTTTAGATGGATGAATCTCAACTATGGTTAGGCTACAAGAAATTTAGAAATGTTTAGATATACATAAAGGTATATGGAATATTATAGTCATATATAAAGGTTGTTTGTGGCCTAGGTTTTGGATCCAAAATACTCCTCGCTTCATTAAAGGTCTCTTATGTGGAACTCATCTTAGCCACTTGAATGATAGCTCTTTTAAATGAATATTTAAAAACCCCTAGCATAAGGTTCTAGCCTAGAAGTAAAAATAAATAACTTGTACATGGGAACAATAAATTGGTAGAACATATTCCATATCTATTTAATACATGACTATGGCACTAACTATATTTAATCACCAAGATCCCTCTAGATTAGGGTGAGAGAAGATAACATTATAGTTATAGATGACCCTAAATTAGTAATATACTTGCAATAATGGAGTCCATATAAAGTACTATCAGATCACTATCTATGTATCACTAAAATATTGAGCTAGTATATCATTATAGATCTATGATATAGAAGAGGTATAAGTTTTCTATTTAATATGATGAATGTGTAATAATTCCATGTATGAGGATAATCTAAATAGACATGAAAAAACTCAATAATGGATCATGTAACATCATATCAATGTGGTTCAAACATGGATATGATCTATGATGAAGAATCAAAGTATAAGAATCAATCAATCATAAAACACCTTTTAATTATTGAACTATATACATTTATATCTAATTTTGTAAGAAAAATATCATTTGAAGTAAAATTAAATGCTCCTAATATAAAAAATTAAAAAAAATTAAAAAGTGCATATAATATAATAATAGAAATCTTTATGGAAAAAATTGAAGATGATTCCAACTATGCACATCATGCAATCTAAAAGGGCTTTGCATAAACCTGATTGAAAGAATATATATTTTGAATAAAAAATCTCATGCCACAATTTGAAATGTAAAAAAAAATAGAACCATAATACATGTATCTTGTGAATTCTATTTAAAATCTAAGAACTATTAAAAAGAAATTAAATTTTTGAAGTTGTTGAATCCCTAACAAACCTTAGTTAAAAAGAGTACCTATTAGATAATATTATGTCATATATAGCTAACATAGATATTATATGTACCTAGCATGAAATAATAACATAAAATCCTCTGTGCACTACATGTATGATTACAATTTAACAAATATAGACTACCACAATGAAATAAAAAAAATAGAATTTAGAAATAATATGTGATTTTACAAAAATTAAGAGTTTCATTTAAGCCAAAATTAAATGTATTCAAGTTATTCAAGAACTTCATATTTATCAAAGTGGCCTATGTTATATATGTGTGATAGATAATATACCTAACACACTTAGTGTCTACTTTTAAGTCAATATTTTGTCATAGTGTTTGATTTTAGTGAATACTTAAAATGATAATTGTTATCCATATTTTTTTATATCACATCCATGATTAATCTCACTCTTCAATCACATGCAATATCTTTTCATGGTCATCTCTACCTAATCTCCACTTAGGACATTCACATTCACGTGGAACTAGATGAAGAGATAGACTAGTAGCAATTACTAGGTGACTATACTGATACACCGTGGCGTAAGGTAGGTAATCCATAAAGTGAATCCCACTATGAATAATTTTGACTTGAGATATGTTCCTTGCACTACAACTAAACTTGTGGGGAAAAAACACTCCATCACTTGTCTCTAGTTTTTTTAACTTCATCCTCTCTTTTGTGCAACTAATGTAGAGACGGATTCAAACACTCTAAACCCTCTCTAAAATCCTCACAAAAAAACTTAAAAAAATTGAGAGATTGCAAATAAAACTCAAGAATTTAATTGCACAAGGAACCAATCAATTTATCTGTTATTAATAAAATCTGGTTATAAATGGGTTTTCAGTCATGAAAGGACTGATATTCAGTAAATAAACTTCTTACATTCATCATATATGTAAAATAAATACATTCAAAAACAAACAGTGCTCAACAATGTGAGTTCCTACAATTTGCTCATCTTCCAACTCTTCAACACCACTTATAACTTCTATATCTTCAAACTATAAATATGAAAACTTCATGGAATGTTGTAATCAGTCCAAAACCTACAACACAAACCCCAAACATGGTTCTCCAGAGAAAACTACACCCTCTCTCTTGTCCCTACGAAAATCTCTTCAAACTTGCATTGCTAAAGAATTGGTTTTTTTCTCCTTAACTCCTCTTTTATGGAACTGATTTTCACATTATTTTTTTGGACTCCCCTAATATGGCATGACTCTTTTTGTTTCTTCACCTCAAAACCTTCAAAAATTAATTTAAAATCATTTAAAATCCATTCACAACAACCCTCTAAAGTTAGGAAATTTAGTTTTTCTATTCTCTCCTTTTTTACTCCTGAAAAAGAAAAAATCCAAGGCAAGTCTTGGGAACACATTTCTCATTCCCTACTTTTTAGGGATCAGAATTAAATGATTTTAAAACTCCCTTATCCCATTTTCAATGCCTGGGTTTTATTTATTTTGCAATTTAAATGTTTTATTCTACTTTTTGCTTTAAATCCCACTAGTCAACTTGTCAAAGTTGCAAATTGAAAAGTTTAATTATTTGAAGAGAAATAATTTGAAACCCCTCAAAATGTAATCCAATCCAAAATTAATTCACCTCAAAATTCCAAAATGTCTTAAATCAAAAATTCAACCATTTTTTGTCAACACAGGATTGCAAGTTACCATGGATGCTCCTGCATCAACAACATAATAAATAATAACTTACACCTTCTATGTTTCTAACCTTTTCTATGACTGCAAAAAAATCTCTTGCACCACAAATGAAATGTAATAAAATTAGAATATTTTTTTAAGAATTGTAATGTTTAAGAACTAAATTAAATTTAAATTTTAGATCATGTATTAAACTTTTCAAAAATGAAAGTTACACTTGAGAAACCACTGAAGTGAAGGTAATTATAATGGATGTTAGGAAAAAGGGGATGTGTAAAGGAAATCATTGTTTGATTTCCCATGAGGAACATGCTTGATAATTCCAACACCATGTGGAGCAACATCAAGCTTAGAAATGATGTGCTAACAAGGAAGCTATCTTTACAACCGCCCAATAAAACTTCAGATAGCATAGTTAAAGACTATGTAAATGTAAATTACAAGTTATAGTTGGATCAAAATGGTGCCACCACTATTTCAATCACCGTATATGTTGTAAAAAAATATACACCTGAACTGATGATGGACCGACCACAAATTGGGTTGGTAGCTCAATGGTAGAGCACTCCAGCAACAAATGAGAGGTCCTAGGTTCAAGTCCTAGTTGGTCCATGAATGAAAAATTATATCATGGTATTAGAGCTAGACTAGGAGCCCTAGGTACAGCAAACATGGCTTATGGGGGGGTGTTGGAAAAAAAGCCACACCTGAACTGAGGATGGACCGGCCACAAATTGAGTTGGTAGCTCAGTGATAGAGCACTCCAGTAGAAAATGAGAGGTCCTAAGTTCAAGTCCTAGTTGGTCCATGAATGCAAATTCTAATAGTATAGAGCTCCATAAGTTTCCCTCTTTAATGCATCTCAAAGGATTCATTGAAATTGTTCGGTTTGGATTTAGTGGCACCATTTTGTTTTCACAAATTATTTAAGAATCGCTTAAAAATTTGTGCAAATTTCCTTGTTAGAAATAATGTATGGGAAATTGTTTAACTATTTTTGTGATATGTCTAATCAACCAATGTATTAGAAGATTAGACAAAGAGGACGTGATAATGGTTAGAACTTGACTGGCTAAGATATGAATGGCTATAGGAAGTTAATTATTCAAAGAATCCAACATCATAATTGGGTAGTTAATATAATCTTATAAAGCAAGATAACCAAGTTTTAGAGGTAAGGATTTCACTCACGTGTTAGAGCTTTGATTACAAGGAGTAATTGAAAATGTATTTAATTATTTAATTTCTAAATATTTTTCTTAGTGGTTCTTTAAAGGGATTGTATAGAAATTGTTTCTAAATATTCTTCAATTATAGAGGGACTATATAAATTTATTTTGGATTCATTCAACCATTTTAATGGATTTGTTCCATTGTATATGGGTTTTCTTCATATGATATGCTATTTTAGTATTCAATGAATATAGTAAATATTTCAATCTAACTTAATCTTGATATGCATTCACAAAAAGACATCATTATAATTGTAATTACTATTTGAATGAATTTAGAAGCAACATTATGCTAGTGAGGATAAAATCATTCAAGTTCAACTTATAATTATGTTTAATGGCATCAATATAATGTTTGATCTCCTTTCTTATCTGTAATATTGAGTTTTTATAAGGGATTTGGTTTATATATATTTTTGTTCTTTATGCAAGTAGCAATTTTTCTTTAATTAACATGAAATTAGTGGGTAATGTAGGTAGATATCTTTACGACTTATTAGGCCTCAAATATTTATTGATATTTTCAATCAATCAAACTAATGTAGAAGAATACTAGGTCAACAAGTTGTTGACCCCTTTGACATTGGATGATTCGGCATTGATGTTAAAATGACATTAATCTTGATGCATATTTGAAAGGTATAAGGATTATTGTTTCAATAGTAGTTGGTGATTATTCGTTATCATTGATTTGTGTCTAAGGCTGCAATAATTATTAAAGTCTTGAACTTAGTACTTGGGGGGCATTCGAAAAGAATTATAGTGTTGTGAAAATCATGCAAGGTTAATATGATGAATGATGTTTTTTTTCCGACAATGTATCACTCCTTTGTTTATTTTGAAATCCATTATACTTTTGGGCTTTGTAAATACATGTGAAGATAATAGTTGACACCGAAAATATGTTGATTTTTTCTGTCATTATGCCCTAAATGATTTCATATTCTTTCAAAGAATAGGGAAAAGAGGTAGCACTGCATTGAATAGGTTATGGAAGCTTGAGAGAGGAATGTGAGTTCACACAGAAAGTAGTTTCGAGCAACTTTGACAGTTATGTTTTGTTGAGTAGAAATTCTGATATTATTGTTTCCTTAACCTGCATTTTTCTTGATTTACCAAGAAGAGGTAAAATTCTACTTGTTCTTTAATCCTTAAAGGTTTTTGTTTAGCCTTTGAAATTTGTTTGATGGTCATTTATTGTGGTAAATCTCATAAAACCCTATTCGGGTTTACCCAAATCATTCTTGTTTAAGTTGTGATTAATTTTATTTCAAACCCTAATCAGGTTCTTCAAAACTCGGCCATTATCTCATTACGGGTTCAAGTTATGTTTATCACAAGTTTTACTTTCTGTTAAGGGTGGTTGTGAAAAGGTTTTTCCAGGCTGTGTTCCTTGTTTGTTAAATTTTTTCCTTGGATCGGTCATGCCTTGTTTTTCAAACTTTCTTTTGATCTCATATTTATCTTTTGCATGTAGTTTGATTCTTATTTACCCTATATAATGAAGTGTCGGTTTTATGGGTTTGTTTGGGTTTATATTTTAGTTACCCCATAACCCTTGTTTGGGTATGATAAGCAGTGATAAACTTTCCATTCAATTTTTTTGTTAAAGCAAGTAGGAAAATAGGTACATTGTAGTTGAAAGCAGTTTGTTTGTAGTTCAAAAATTATGCAAATTATTTATGCTATGTTGAACATAATCGCGGTGTTGTTGATTACAAATAAATGTCAGTAGTCATTGATTTCATACTTTGTTAAGATTTATTTTTCTTAATGATGTAAAAATCATTGTATCTCATGAGATTTTCTATATGTACTTGAAAGAATTATCAAAATTTTGAGAGCACTTGTAGTGCATTGGGATAGTTGGACTTATGCTTTTGAATCTCAAGTGATGCAAGATCAAAAGATGTTGTGAAAAGAAACAGAGATGATACTATGTATATCAATTCAAAACAATGATTGAAAAGTGATAATGTATAGCCAATGAGGCATTTGAAATTTATTGGTGTAATAGTATTATCAATGAGACATATCAATCATCCAGTGAGGCATTGTAAACAAAAAAAATTCAGATTAAGCTAGTGAGGCATTTCAAGTGGTCTTTATTCTTATGCTTCTGAATCTCAAGTGATGCGAGATCAAAAGATGTTGTGAAAAGAAACAGAGATGATACTATGTATATCAATTCAAAACAATGATTGAAAAGTGATAATGTATAGCTAGTGAGGCATTTGAAATTTATTAGTGTGATAGTATTATCAATGAGACATATCAATCATCCAGTGAGGCATCGTAAACAAAAAAAAATCAGATTAAGCCAGTGAGGCATTTCAAGTGGTCTTTATTCCCCTAGAGGGTTTTCCACTCAGGACAATTCTTATGTCATCTTATATGATCATGTGGCTTATACTCTAATTCATTTTACTTCATTTTTTTTTTAAATAAAATAAGAAAAGTTGTTTAAAATTGAGTCAACTTGTAGAACACTGATTCACCCCCCTCTCAGTTTTCATTGCACTCCAACAAGTGGCATCAGAGCCAAACCCTTGTCTAGAGTTAAACTAGGGGATTCCTAGTTAGGAGTACTATAATGGAAAATCAAGAAGGGCTATCTACAACCAGAGCACCATTGTTTGATGGTACTGGATATTCCTTATGGAAATTTAGAATGAAAAAAACACATTACCTCTTTAGGGTATGAAGTCTGGGCTGCTATTGAAATAGCATATAATGCTACTACAGCACCCACAACTTCTGATGAAAAAAAGGTATATGAATGTAATGCAAGGGCTGAAAATTCCATTTGTTGTGGTCTTACAAATTATGTTCTTGTAACGGTAACGGATTACAAAAATGAAAAATCTATTTGGGAAAAATTGGCCAATATTTATGAGGGAGGTGATCTAAAGTTAAAGAAGCAAAACTGCAAGCCTACAAAGCTAGGTTTGAAAGTCTTAAAATGACTAATGATGAGAAAATTATTGATTATTTCTTGAGAGTTCAAGAAATTGTGAACTCAATATGAGGTTTTGGAGAGACTCTTGTAGATAAATTTGTGGTTCAAAAGGTGCTAAGATCTGTAACACCAAAATATGATTCAAAGATCGTTGTTGAGGAAAGAGACATTAATAAGGTAAATCTTGATGATATTCATGGTCTTTTCACTTCATATGAAATAAGAATAGATAATAATTGTTCTACCATTAAATAATCTTCTTTAAAATCTATTAAAAAGGATAATGACATAGTTAATGAATGTGACAATCTAGATGAAAATGATTTAGCTTTGGTTAGAAAACTGAAAAGAGGTTCAAGCAGATACAAAGGGAAATTTCCCTTTAACTATTTTAGTTGTGGGAAAATAGGACATTATGCTTCACAGTGTCTGAATAAGAACTTAGACAGTGATGAAGAAGATAATAAAACATCTGCTAAGAAAAAGCAATTTAACTTTAAAAAGAAAAACACTTTCAAAAAGAAAAAGAGTCTTTATGATGATATTGCAGATAGTTGATCTGATGAAACTCTTGAGGAAGGAGAATAATTTATGTTCATGAAATTAGTCACCCCTAATAAAAAATAGGTTGAAACAAATTCAGATCAATCTAAATCTAAATTTGATCTTGAAGGAGAGCTAAAATTTTCTCTTAGAGAAATAAAGAGGTTAAGAAAAGAAGCTAGAGTACAAAAAGATCAAAATAAAAAAAATATTGAACTCATTTCTGATCTCAAACTTCAAAATGAAGAAATTAAAAAGATTCTCGAGGTGACTCAAGAAAAAGTGAAACTCAAAGAAGATGAATGTTTCTCTTTAGAGGCAGAAGTTGTTGATCTATGAAAGAAACTTGTCTTGGGTGAAAAGTCATCTGATCTACAGAACAAACAAAAAGATCACAAAGGCAAAAGTGGTCTTGAGTCTTCAGAGGGGCAATCCTCAAATAATGTTGCTACTGAAAAAGGAAAAACCATTGACAAGAACAGTAAGTTTTCTAAATATAACTTTCATTTTTTTGGTTACTACTTTTATTGCAATCAATTTGGGCATAAATCAAATGAATGCAGGGTTATGTCTAGGAGAAAGACTAGTTTTGTGAATGGAAATCTTTACAAATTCCTAAATAATCTCAAATGCTATAAATGTAATGAACTGGGGCACATAGAATTTTTTTGCAAATCTAGTTTGGTAAAATAGAAAAATAAATCTAACAAAACCATATTAGTATGGAAACCTAAGAAAAATGATAGGGCAAAGCTTTGGTTGTTGAAACATCTTTACATTTTGTTAAGAAAAATCCTTGGGTTGTTGACAGTGGTTGCTCTCACCATATGACTGGTGACAAGAGCAAGTTTGTTCACTATGAAAACTATTCAGGTGGATCTATAAGATTTGGAAATTATCATTCTATCCAAATTATAGGTAAAGGCATTGTATTACTTGATAATGAAACTCCAGTGCATGATATTTATTATAGTGAAGGGTTAACACATAATTTACTCAGTGTGAGTCAAATATGTGATAATGGATTTAGTGTAACCTTCTCTGCACTAGGATGTACGATTAAAAATAAGTTTGGTAAAACAATTGCAGCAGGATTCAGAACCAATGGTAATATTTATAATCTTCATGAAGATTCAAACAGTAAAAATGAAAATAATGTTTGCTTCATGAGTCAAGTTGAGGAAACTAAACTTTGGCACAGAAGATTAGGGCATATAAACTATGATAATTTGGTCAAAATCAGTAAGAATCAAAATGTAAGGAATATGCCAGTTCTTTCAAAACCAGATAATAATATCTACAAAGAATTTCAAGAAGGCAAATTGTTAGAATTGGCTATGTCTACCAATATCTTGAGACCAAATGGAAAGCACAAAGAAGAGAGAATAGTGTGACAAGAATAAATGGTATTCTCATCAATATGATCAACAAAGGCAAAATATAACCCCCTCAAATCACTCAATCATGAAAACCCACAAGAAATATCTTTTTTGGCACTTTATACTTAGTGCCTTTATAATTTCCACTTGTCAAAACAATAAAGTGGACTTTGATTTTGGTACATGCAAATACCAAAAATAGGCCTCAAGCTCAAAGTGAAAAAATTATAGTAGATGAGATAAATTTGATTACACAATTGGAAAGTACAGGAAAATCATGCACTTTTAAAAAAAACTCACCCAAAAATGTTACCGTAGGAGCGAGATATGAGCTCCCAAATTTCCCAAAATGAGGACGAAGCAGCAACACCTGTGAAAATATGAAATTTCTAGAAAAACTAGAAGTCAACACCAAAAACTAATTGCACCACTATGAAGAGCGTGAAAAATTATCCCAAATCAAAAAAAAATTGCTCGAAAAAAGGAGCCAAAATGACTGAGATATGGGGCTTCAAAGTCAGACTGCAAAAATGAAAATTCAATCCATGAGGGGGCCAAAATTTTCAGGAGAACGTTGACGTCATCACTGGCACGATGCTGACGTCAACTATTATGCAATTAAATTTGACGTCTTGCAGACCATCAAAAAAGAATATACCTCTACTAGAGAATATTCTTTTCTTTCTCGGCTTAAATTTGACGGCTTGAGAATGTCGTGGGTATGCTAACTGGGAGGAATATCCTTTTCAAATATTTGGCGAGAATATTTGTCGGGATCTTTTGCTTGCACCACCATATTTCTTTTGAACCACCATCGGTTTTCTTGTTTTGACCAACACCGCGGGGATTGGAGCAGGGTATGCGGGTAGGTGGAGTCGCGGCGGGCCAGTGGCCACCTGCCACCTAGCTTGCATGATATGCCTTCCTACAAACGTACTGCAGTTTGTAGTACTTTCAAATTATCCGTAGGCTTTGATTTTATCTTATTTTGCGTTTGTTTTTAATTTTTATTTTTAATAAAAACAAACTTTACAATAATTCAATCGACCCAAAATGAATTTTCTAAAACAAAATTCAAAAATGTTTTTATTTATTTTTGAAAAAAAAATTGTACCATCAACCAGGCATTTATGGCATCTATAGAGCCGAAAGAGGGGAGATTTTTTCTTCAAGCTCTTGGTGAAGTACTCGGATTTTCACAATTTAACAGTCGATCTTAGGGTTTTTGGCCCTTCTGGACATGATGGCAAGGTCAGATTTGACCCAAAATGCTCCAAAAATACAACTACCTTTTGGATCTGGCAACCACTTTGCAACTTCAAACCCTCATAGATTTGGCCTCATAAGTCTAATTTGAACGAAAAAAAGGCAAAATCGACTTTCTCAAACCTTCCGGACACAATGGTGAGCTTAGATTTGCACCATCAAGCTTCGATATAAACCTACAATAAAGAGCCAAAAATGGAACCTCCCCAAATCTAGTATATCTCTTCAAAAAAAGACTCTCCAATGGCACCCAACCCGCTCTAATACCATGTTATAATTGGCTATAGCTACCAAGATCTTGAGACCAAATGGAAAGCACAAAGAAGAGAGAATAATGTGATAAGAATAAATTGTATTCTCATCAATATGATTCAATGATATGAGATGATTATTTTACAATGAGAGACCCCTTGGTTATATAGCCAAGGTGAGAACATAGAAGGGCATAATATTATGACAAGTGTCGTAATCTTATGAAATGAGACAACTATTAAAATATACCACTCCACCTAAAGTGGAAAAGTGATAATGTGATAACCACCACAAATAGTGGATCACCCACAAAAGGTGGAGAGGTAATCACATGATATGTCCACGAAAGGTGGAAGTGATAAAGTAATAACATGATAAGTCCACCAAAGGTGGAAAAGCTCCAACTACCTCCTATGTGGTCCCTAAGTAAACTTAACTAAGGTGTAATTATGACCTAGGATAAGGTACAACACATTTAATTACACCAACACAAACAAACAAGAGTTAGTTTCAAGCCTAAAGAATGCTCCTCTACTAAACCATTACAGCTTGTACATATTGATTTGTGTGTTCCTACAAGGATAAAATCTCTAAACAATGAAAAATACTTCATGTTTTTCATTGATGACTACACAAGGATGACATGGGTAACTTTCTTGAAACATAAGGCAAAAGCTTTTAACATATTCAAAATGTTCAGGAAAATGGTTGAAAAAGAGTTTGATTTAAAAATAAAATTTCTTAGGTCAAACAAAGGTGGAGAGTATACTTCACAAGAATTTATTGATTATTGTGAAGAACATAGAATTAAGAGGCAATACTCAACCTCCAAGACACCACAGCAAAATGGCATTGTTGAAAGGAAAAATAGAACTATGAAAGGAATGGCTAGAACTATGCTTCAGGATGCAGGTTTGTCAAATACCTATTGGAAGAGGTAGTTCATATTGTTGTCTATATTTTAAATAAATTTCAATTAAGAGTGAAAAGAAAATTTACTCCTTATGAGCTATGGTGTGACAGAACAGCTAATGTTGGTTATTTTAAAAAAATTGGCAGTAAATGCTTCACTAAAAGAGATAATGATAGTATAGGCAGCTTTGAATCACATTGTGATGAAGGCATCTTTTTAGGCTACTCTACTCATAGAAAATCCTACAAATTCTATAACAAAAGATTAAAAAGAGTAGTAGAAAGTGAAAATGTCAAATTTGATGAAATGTTGAATACTAATGAACAGCAAACTGAAGATATTAATGATATTATTCCACCCTGGTAAAAGCACAAAGCTATGTCACACTTTCAGCCAATTTATCAGCACAACTGAATTTAAGTATTTTTAACTAAAAATCAAGTTTGGTCAAACATATGATCTAGTAAGATTCATTCTAGCTAAGTTAGATACTTCCACAACTTTTTCAACTAAAATTGTTAGCTAAAAATATATGGAGCACCACTTTGAGTGCAATTTACCAAAAAAAAATTATTTGAAAAACTTGAAATTTCAATAACTCTTGCTTTAATGTAAATAACATTTTTTTTTTAATATAAAATACCCTTTTGTAGATACATAAGTGTAGTTTTCAAAAATATATTTATTTTAATAGTTTAATTATTTTTATTTTTTTATTTTATTTTTTTAACTAAAATTAGGTTATCAGCACAAAATATTAGGTTGATTACCATGCCAAGGAAAAATACTAAAACTTATTAAAAAAATTGAGAATAATATGATGCACTAGATAAAAATATATATTTCAAGATGGTATAGTTATTTTTCATTTTAGATAAATATTTAATATGAAAGTTGACATCTAATGGAAATAACTATTTTTTTATTCATGCACATTTAAATATTTATTTAAAAATATATATTTATCATAATTAAAAAAATATATATCAATGCACTAAAATTTCAAGTTATAAATACACATAAAAAATTTGAAAGAAAAAAATAAAACTTACTATAAAAAGTTTGGCATCCCATGCAACTTCATTTTTCAGCATTTTATCAGAAACTAAATTATAGTGTTAATTTATTAAAAACTAGTTTAAAATAAAAAAATTATTTTAAAATAAAATACAAACATAAAATATACTAAAAATACACATTTTACTAGTTTACATCATTTCAACATTCAAAACATATATGCCACTTTTTAGTGATTCAAGTTTAAAAGTTGGATCAACATTGGTCATTTCCTTTATAAAGTGTCACACAGCTTTGTGCTTTTAGCCACCTGAAAATGAACAAAAATTAGAAGAGAAGAATGAACATGTTGTTGAAGAACCTGTGGGTTCTACTCCCAAAATGTCCTCCAAGTTATTATAGAAAAATCATCCCCAAGACCAGATAATAGGTGATAAATCTATTGGTATTCAAACCATAATCAAGCTTGCAAATGCAAGTAATCACATTTACTTGTGTCTAATATCTCAATTTAAGCCTAAAACATATACAGAAGCTAGAAAAGATGATCTTTGGATCAAAGCTATGTAAGAACTTGATCAAATAGAGAAAATTAAAACTTGGGAACTTGTCCCTAGACCCTCTAATAAATATGTGATTGGGGCTAAATGGGTTTTTAGAAACAAACTTGATGATAAGGGAAATGTGGTCATAAATAAAGCTAGGCTAGTTTGTAAAGGATACTCTTAGATTGAGGGTATAGACTTTGATGAAACATTTTCTCCTTTGGCTAGACTTGAGGCCATAAGAATGTTCTTGGCTTATTATGTATACACAAAACTTTAATTTTTTTCAAATGGATGTAAAAATTGCATTTCTAAATGGTGATCTCGAGAAAGAAGTTTATATGGAACAGCCTGAAGGTTTTATATGTGCGGGAAAAGAAAATCATGTTTGTATATTGAAGAAATCTATGTATGGCTTAAAACAAGCCCCTAGAGTATGGTATTCTAAACTTGATACATACTTACATGATCAAGGTTTCACAAAAGGTGCAGTAAACAACAACCTATATTTCAAAACAAAAGGCAATAATATACTAGTTGTTGTTGTCTATGTAGATGATATCATATTTGGAAGTGATGATTCTGATTTATGCTCTGAGTTTCCTAACATTATGAAATCACAATTTGAAATGTCAATGTTAGGTGAACTTTCATTCTTTTTGGGTTTACAAGTTAGTTAACTTAAGAAAGGAATCTTTATATCTCAAACCAAATATGCAAAATAAATGTTAAAAAGGTTCCAAATGAATGAGTGCAAACCTATTGGCACTCCTATGGAGACAAGCTGCAAACTTAAGCAAAAAGTTGATCAGCCTAATGTGGATCATACAATGTACAAGTCCATGATTGGAAGTTGTACGTGACTCCAACTAGACCTGATATAATTCACTCTATGGGTTTAGTCTCAAGGTTTCAATCTTCACCAAAACAATCTCATTTAGAGGCTATCAAAAGAATCCTGAAATATATTTCTAGCACAATTGATTCTGGCTTGTGGTATCCTAGACACAATGATTTCACTTTAATTTTGTATATTGATGTTAATTGGGATGTTTTTATAGATGACAGGAAAAGCAATTTTGGTGGTGCATTCTTCCTAGGAGGTAGATTGGTAGCTTGGCACAGTAAAAAGCAATATTTTGTGTCTCTATCCACTGCTGAGGCAAAATATATTGCAGTTGCTACTTTTTGCACACGGGTACTTTGGATGGTTCAAACTTTGAAAGACATTAAAATTGATGTTTTTGAACCAGTGCATATGTTATGTGATAATACTAGTACTATCAATATTTCAAAGAATCTTGTCTAGCATTCTCATACTAAACACATAGATATCAGATATAATTTTCTTCAAGGAAACATATTGGCAAATGATGTGCTTCTAGATTATGTGGCTTCAAATGAACAAGTGTTTGACATTTTTACCAAGCCCTTACCTAAAGTAGCTTTTGAATCCTTGAGGGATAGACTTGGTGTCTTCTCTCTGAGTTCTCTTTAGTGATTTACTCTTGGTCATGGAGTTAGGGGGAGCTTTTCATGCTTATTCTTACCCATGTCGGTGTTGTTGTCATTGTTGGTGTGATTACCATATATTTATTCTTTGTTCTTCGATAGCCTTTCAGCTTTCTCCTTTGGCATTGTTGTCAAAAGGGGGAGAAAATTTGGTTAGATTTTGGGGCTTATTGTTTCCAACTCGTATTTTATGGTTTCTGAGACAGTGATTGGTATATATGATTGGTGTTTGGAATTGTGTAGCATTATACTTTTCACGGTTGGCAAAATTGTTTGGCATTGTACAGCATTATATAGCATTATATAGTTTACTATACTATGGCAGTCTTTATTATGCATTATGAAAGTGGTCTAACAATTTTTTGGTGTTCACTATGGCAGCAATTCATAAGGCTTGTTCAGTTGGTATTGATGATATTGATATTTCATGCTACTTTCTTTTCTCAAGCATTTGGCAATTTTGATGCTTATACAGGTGTAAATCTAGTGTCAGGGTTTGACACCAATACTAAAGGGGGAGTTTGCTGACCCCTTTGACATTGGATGATTTGGAATTGATGTCAAAATGACATTAATCTTCATGCATATTTGAAGGGTATAAGGATTATTGTTTCATTGGTAGTTGATGATTATTGGTTATCATTGATTTGTGTCTAAGATATCAATAATTATTAAATTCTTGCACTTAGTACTTGGGGGTCATTCGATAATCATTATAGTGTTGTGATAATTATGCAAGGTTAATATGATGAATGATGTTTTTTTCAACAAGGTATCATACCTTTGTTTATTTCAAAAGCCATGATACTTTCAGGCTTTGTAAATACATGTGAAGATAAAAGTTGAGACCGACAATATGTTGATTTTTTCTTTGTCATTATGCCCTAAATGATTTCAAATTATTTTCAAAGAATAGTGCAAATAGGTAGCACCATATTGAATGGGTTATGGAAGCTTGGGAGAGGAATGTGAGTTCGCACAGAAAGTAGCTTTGAACAACTTTGATAGTTATGTTTTGTTGAGCAACAAGTCCAATATTATTGTTTCCTTAACCTGCATTTTTCTTGATTTACCGAGAAGAGGTAAAATTCTACTTGTTCTTTAATCTTTAAAGGTTTTTGTTTAGCCTTTGAAAAAAATTTGATGGTCGTTTATTGTGTTAAATCTCATGAAACCCTAGTCAAGTTTGGCCAAATCATTCTTGTTTAAGTTGTGATTAATTTTATTTCAAACCCTAATTAGGTTCTTCAAAACTTAGTCAGTATTTCATTATGGGTTGAGGTTGTGTTTATCACAAGTTTTTTTTGTGTGTTAAGGGTGGTTGTGAAAAGGTGTTTCCATGTTGTGTGCCTTGTTTGTTAAATTTTTTCCTTGGATCGGCCATGCCTTGTTTGTCAAACTTTATTTTTATCTCAGATTTATCTTTTGCATGTAGTTTTATTCTTGTTTACCTTATATAATGAAGTGTTGGTTTTATGGGGCTATTTGGGTTTATTCTTCAATTACCCCATAACCCTTGTTTGGCTATGATGAGCAATGATAAACTTTCCATTCAATATTTTTGTTAAAGCAAGTTGGAAAACAAATATATTGTAGTTGAAAGTAATTTGTTTGTAGTTCAGAAATTATGCACATTATTTATACTATGTTGAACATATTCAGGGTATTGTTGATTACAAATAAATGTCAATAGTCATTGATTTCATACTCTGTTAAGAGTTATTTTTCTCAGTGATGTAAAAATAATTGTATCTCATGAGATTTTCTAGCTATACTTGGAAGCATTATCAAAATTTTGAGAGCACTTGTAGTTTATTGTGATAGTTGGACATATGCTTTTGAATCTCAAGTGATGTGAGATCAATAGATGTTATGAAAATATATAGAGATGATACTTTGTATATTAATTCAAAACAATTATTGAAAAGTGATAATGTATAGCTAGTGAGTCATTTGAAATTTATCAATGAGATAGTATTTCCAGTGAGACATATCAATCAACCAGTGAGGCATTGTAAATAGAAAATTCAAATTAAGCTAGTGAAGCATTTCAAGTGGTTTTTATTCCCCTAGAGAATTTTCCACTCAAGATAATTCTTGTGTCATCTTATGTGATTTTGTGGATTATACTCTAATTCATTTTGTTTAAAAATCAAATCAGAAAATTTGTTTAAAATTGAGTCAACTTTTAGAACATTGATTCACCCCCCTCTCAGTGTTCATTGTACTCCAACACAAGCCATCTTGCATCAATCAAAAAATATATCTCCTTTTAGTTTCTTTTATTTTTACCTTAGTTCCTTTTGAGTTTATGATTCAATCACCATTCAAGAACTTATGCTAGTGGAATGAATTTTTTGGTATGATACCATATTGGTTCATTATGACTTGTGGTTTTAGCTAGAAAATTAATGGAGTATTGTATTGGTTATTTTTTAATAACCAAGTTGATCTTTAGAATTAACTATGGACTTTGTCATTTCCCATACTCAGTTATCTAAAGGGATTGGCCAATGAATGAGTGAAAGTTGTAAACCTTTCACTTCTCCACTTTGGGCTCTGTGAAACTCAGGAGGGTGATCCCACAATGTATACTTAAGAACTTAATATGCATATAAATACATTGTAAACAATAGATAACTCTCATATGATCACTCAATAATGTAATGTATTAAAAAGTTGGAAATTCTTTTAATAATACATTACACTTGGAGCATGAGAGTAAATAAATTCATCACAAAATAAAGACAGTAGTAATCCATTTGAAAAGTTTGTAATTAAAATATGATTTGTTGATGAACTGACCCAGAGAATGAACTATGAAAATCTTACTCAAAACAGTTACCTATCCTAAGCACAGAGTCCATATTAACCTATATAACCTAACAATAATTCCATTTATAGCATTATATAAGCTTCAAAACATTGCATTACAGTATCTTAACATCACATTCATGACCACCACTACATATAAGAATCCTATCACTTAATTCATATGTATCAACAGTCTCACACAAGCATTTATGTTAACTCTTTGAATTAACAAGCAAGCATAAAACAAAACATCCACTAGAAATCAATGGAGACAAATGAAACAATCCTTGATTATTTATTTATGAATCATAGATTAAGAATAAAGGAGAGAAAATAGACATGAAACTTACATCATTTTGTATTGTATATGCTATATCTATTGTCAAAATTACATATGTAACTATAGACTCATAACCTAAGACTGAAACTCAAAATATGCTTTGTATTCTCTTTACAATTCTCTGTGATCGATTGTAATGCAATGAACCCCGTACTTTTGGCCCTGAATTCCTTCTTATAGAAAGGAAGGAGCAAAACAAGCCTCGAGCCAGAAAGTACACATGTCACTATCTAATTGGACCATTGTAACATATACTCCTTTTTCAGTTACATTTAAGCTCTCAAATGGTGGGAAACAAACACGAAACAAAAGTAACCTACATTTGTTATTGGAGATTCAGTCCCACCTTCAAAAGGCATCATTTTTTTGGTACAATAGCCCCAAAATATTCTTCTTTTGACCAAAAGCATTTTCCACGCACACACCTAGTCAACAAAATTTGAAAATATGAAAAGCAATAAAAGATGCAAAACTAATTCATCCACATCAGCACTCATAACACCCATTTTCATATTGAGGAGAAAACAATATCTATGTAATACTTTAACAAATGCCTAATATGTGTTATTTTCAGGCTATGTATTGTTTTTCTCCTATCCATTATTCACCATGTCCACATTATCCATATGCAAGCTTATTCAATAAAATTTTCCAACCAGACATTATATTCATCCCCAGTGAGCCATTTTGCATCCCACATTTTTTGCACTTTTACCCTGTGTTGAGTGTATCTAGCATCAATCAGTGATTTGGTTTCCCTAACAAATGCATCCATTCTTGTCTCAACTCCAACCATGTTTTCAATGTGGAGATTTAGCATGGAGTAATAAAATTTAGTCAATATTTCCTTAGCCTAGGACAACCATTCTCCCAATTTATGCTTCCATTGGGAAAACTCCATCAACTCACCTTGGTGATCAAGTATTTTAGGCATACCATGTTCTTCCATTTCCCTGGACATCTTCAATTTTCTACCAAACTGCATTCCTAAGTTCCCATGAAAGGTTTTTATTTCATTAATCCAATCAATGGTTTGCAATATCTTAGAAACATGAGTAGGGGCCTCAAGGTATTCCTTCATTTTGGACATCATCTCTTTTAATGCCCGTACCCTGGTACTCCATTGGCTCTACTCATTTTGGAAAGCCTTTTGGATCTACAAATACTTAATGCTAGCTTCAAAATGCTCTTGTAGGTTTTCCACACATCATCAGCTCTATTTAATATTTTCGTCACCCTATGTTTCAACACAGACTCAAAAATGTCATTCGCCATCTTAAAGTTTCAATTTTTACCTTCTTGACATTTTCCTCTTCTATCTTTAACTGACTATTCAAATCATTAATTCTTAAGGCCAAGGTCTCCCCATCATGTGTAGAGAAATCTGAAGATGAGGATGATGGCAAAGATAATGTCCTCCTTGACTTGATAGGCTGAACAATGGCTCTCATCTTATTTATTTCATCTAGGGCCTTATTATACTCCTTCACCAAGGAATCATATTTCCTCTAAGAGACTTTTGTTGTATCGGTACTAAGCATTTCAACATGGGCAATCAACTTAGCAGCTTGGATAGGAGTTATATTTGTGGCTCTCTTCTCCACCAAGGAACCCATGACCTCCTCAATAGGCCTTGCAACCTCATATTTTCCATTATTTGGTGTCCTGGACCATATTGCAAGAGTATGCAACTTCGAACTATATCTAGACCCAAACACCCTTTCTTTAAAATGTTCCTTGGATATAGAATCCTAAGGGTCTCTTCTCATTACATCAAGTGTTATAGCTGAGGTGATGGTGCACCCTGGTAACAACATCATTCCACTATATACAACAATTTTCCTAGCCTTAGTATGAGTGATAGCTGCAATTTCTGCCATAATCTTTTCTTCTTCTTCTTCTTCTCAGCCTCTTACTATTGAGAAGGATCAGCATTAGCCCTTGCTTGTTCAATCCTTTCCTTTATCTCCTCGCTTCTTTTTTGTACCATTAATTCTTTGAATTCCATAGATTGCAAAAAATAATCATCTGCAAGGAATTCGTTATACTCATGGATCCTTGGATCATCATCAATCTTTTCATCATATTGCCAATTGGCAATTCTATCTTGAGTAACTTTTGAATATGGAGTACTTTCAATATTAGGGGGAGGGAATTTATTTTCCACCTCCTCATCACCAAGCACATGCTTTGTCATTTGTTCCTCCTTAATTACCTAGACATCTTCTTCTTGCACATCTGTAGGCTACTCTGGAATATCCATAGCCTAAGGTTGTTGTTCTAAGAGATTTTGTTCCCTTTCAGCAACCTCTTTTACCCTTGCCTTGAAATCACCCCTATGGTAATCCCTTAGCTTTGCAAAACCTCTTTCAAAATGATTCTCTATTACATCATAGGGGATCACATAGAAGGCATTCCTCTTCATAATGCTCTCTTCAATATCCATTATATTTTTTCATTCCCTCTTTCTAGCTATAACATCCTGATCAGTGGTCAGGTTCCTCAACACATCATCTTTGTACATAAAATGGTGATAGACCCCTGATAAATTTTTCTCCCTTCTCTTTGAATGCACAAAACCTTTTGGGTCAAAACTCCTAACCTCATCAATAGGTAACCTGAGGTTATTCACCATAATTCCAAGTTTTCCATACCCTTCTAGAGCAATAACTTCAAAAAATAAGAAAAAGCGCATTGGGGGTTCACCATTGTACCCTTCCTAGGCTTCCTGGACCATTCATAGTCCATGAAATCAATTCCATAAATTCCAACCAATCAGATACATACAAGGGAAAACAACGGCGTGCCACTTTATTTTTGTAGGCCCTGATTAGAGTATATTCTGAGTGCATAAACCAATCTACCCAATTATGTTGTTTTTGTGACCCTGGCATCTCCTTTGGGCACATGATTTTTTTGATTGTTGTAGAAATCCTATGAATAGGTGCCACACCCAAACTCTTAAATATACCAACCCTGATGACATTAGAAAACTCAAAATAATTGGAATTGGAACAATCTTGGTCCAAAATATATGTCCACATTTGGATAGGAAAAACATTACCCTCATTGTCCCTCAATCTCAATTTCAACTTTCCTTTCCAATTCTGATCACCCCCAAATAAAAGCTAATGCATTAACAGAGAATAATGTGGGAAATGTAGAGGATGAAACTCCTTCTTCAAATTGGTGAAAACCTAATGCATTTATTTTGCAACAAAAGCAGCATAGTCAAAACCAGTATTTTGATTGTGACCTTGTATATCTGTCACCATCACCAGAAAATTAGGAGATATGCTAGCCTCAAAATTATGAGCCCGAACCTGATTCAAGCAATAATATGTGTTTTTGAAATAATCCACAAATTCCTCACATTTGAAGGGCTCTACATCCTTTAAGACAAATCTTTCCTTACTCTTTCTATGTCGCACAAGCAATCTATTTCTGAATGCAAATCTATTCTACCCATATTCACCATATAGACGTGGTCGTCTAATTTCAACAATATAATTGGGATTCAACCCAAATACCTCCACAATCTTATCCCTCATCACCTCAACGAGTACATTTCCATCCTCACTCTTTATTTTTATTTTTGTGGGATCATAATGCTTGGCTAATTCCATCATCACATCCACCTCTATGAAAACATTGGGTACCACAAGCTTCCCAAGGTTAAGGCCCCACAAGTAATAGATCATATTCTTATAATTCCTTCTATTAAAATCATACAAGAACAATTGTCATCCACTCTAGGGTTGGGCCAACTCTCCAATTTCACTAGTATAGTCTATTAACCTACTTGTCACAACCACTTGCCATGTAGGTCTCTTACCAATTTTTGACTGACCCTCCTTTAATTCTTCAACGACATCTTCCATGAATTTTTCTTGGTTCTTCTTTTCACTCCTTGACTTTGTGGATATTGTAGGGGCACTTGGCATAGGGTTAGATGTTGCAAGTGGTTCTGGCTTAACCACGGATTATACATCCTGGGTCTTGAGCCTTTTAACTCTTTTTTTATTGGTTTTTCTCTTTGGATTAATGTTGGACTCACTAGGCTCTATTTCACTCATATTTGCAATGTGTTAGGACTAGGGTTTACATTTTTCTTGATCAAAAAGACCTACCCAGTTTTAAAACCCAAGATAGAATTTACAGAATTAAATACCCCTCAATGTTACACAATTTTTATCACCTCAATTAAGGACATTGAATGAGTAAATGATAAGAAATTTATCTCTCAAATTCCCTACAAATTTTTAGACTAACACAATTTAGTATATCTTCCAAGAAGAGATACGAAAAAATTCTTACCTGGGTGAACAATTGATATGAATGCTACTGTAATTGCTTGTTGGATTTCTCCACACTGTTTCTTCAACTTCTTGCTTTCTTCTTCACTTCTGAGCAGCTCCAAATGTGTAGAAAACATGCCAACCACCTTCTTTATGGTTGAAAAATATAATGTAACACCATTAATGGTTGAAAGAAAACTTCACATGAGTGAACTGACATTTAGTCGTTCATGTTTAGAACCTGGTCATTTATCATATTGCTTTAAAACCACATCAACGGTTTTCTATTCACCTCACCACTTTCCTTTTTTCTTTAAGTGATGTTCTCAAAATGCTGCCACAATATCTTTCACTTAGAATCCATCACTCCATAGGTACATTTCGTCCTCCACAAGTCCTATCAGTGATGTGCAATGAAATCTCAACCTTCAAATCAAGGTCTATCCCTAATTACATTTATTTCCTATCGTGTGTCACTGATTAATGCTTCAAATTCTAAACCATATTAATGATGGGAGATATAGCGATGCCACAAGATCAAGACACGTGCACCTGCTTAAGAATCAAAGGCACAAGAGATATCGCTCACAAGAGAAATTCAAATTAGCACAGAAATTTTGAACCAAAAGACTCTATCACCCATCGCTACTTTGAAACTCAAATCTTGGAATAGATTCACGACAAGCGATAGGAGAAGATACAAAGAGCATCAAGGACTATCGTGCATTGCTACTTTACTACATAAAACCCATAAGCAATTAGCGATCAGTGATAATGAAAGAAACTCATATATCGTGCATTGCTGATGTAAAACTAAAGACTCATTACCTATCCATGATGCGTGAAACAAAATAAATATCGCTTATTGCACATCGCTAATGTAAATTTGTATTCATAAGAACATCCACGATGAGTGATGAATGAACATGGTAGATGGGACTTAAGTTAAATAATATGCATGTGCTCAAAAGTTGTTCTGAAAGAGGGGACTACCTAGGATGACGTATAAAAGGCCTTAAAGGACTTAAACCAAAATACTTTAAAGGATGTAAAGGCCAAATAAGTTTAATCGATCAACCTTAGAAAATAAAAGAGTTTATGAACCTAGGCACAAGGGGTCTATGACATCATGGGCATCAATGGCATAAGATGTTTTAGCATGAACAAGAATTGGAAATATGAAGTCAATGAGAAATTAGAGCATTTGGTAAGGATGTAAACATAAGGTTCACTAAGGAAAGGTTCCAAACAACACAAAACCCTGAAATAGTGATGGTAGACAAAACCCTAAGCTCAAATTGATGAGCTTAACCAAAAATTTGTAGGACTTCAAGATGGAACATGAAAATTAAAGGGTTCTATCAGTGGCTCAGATTGGGGATGCATGCCTCCCATAGGAATAGTAAGATCTCAGAATCTTAGGTTTAAGAAGATCAACCAAGACATAGAGAACCAAAAACTGAGGAACTACCCAGACTAGGTAAGGGTACCAAACCAGATACAACCAAAGAAAACAAACCTATCTACAAAATGTATAAAATCTTCAATGTACATGGAGTAGAACATACTTAGGAGAAGTATGGGTTCAAGAACTGTCCATGTACTGGTAGTTCAAGAAGTTCACCTGTTAGGCTTTGGATGAAGTATGAGTCCTCCCCATGTGTATTTTCTATCAAATAAGGGCCTAACCATAAGGCTTCAAAATTTCCATGCTTACCCTTATCCTAAGCCCTTGCATTCCAAACTAGTACCATATTATTCACCTCATTTTTTCTTGGAGAGGCTCTCTTGTCATGCAAGTGCTTAACTTGTAGCTACAACTTTGCATTTTTAGCCTGAGCATCTCTTCTAGTCTCATCAAATTAAACCAGATTGTCAATTTTGTGTTGCATATCATCACAAATATCCTCATCATATTCCTGCAAAAATTTATACATCTTTAACAAGTTATTTTTTGGAAACCTAGCATTTAGACCATACACCAAATAAAATGGTGAATGACCAGTAGCCCTCTTCACAACAACCTTATCTTCTCAAAGTGCAATCTTCGGCTTTGAGTCCCAAGCTTTCTTATTCTTCTTTGGAATTCTTTTAATAATTTTCATCAAGATCCTATTGCTTGATTCTGCTTGACTATTACCCTAAGGATGGTAAGGTGAAGAATAATAAATCTATATGACATGCTTGTCACAAAAAAATTTGAACTCCTCAGATCTAAAACACATAGCATTATCAAAAAAAAAAAATCTAGGACTCTGAATGTGATCAAAATATTGTTCATCAGGAAGTCCACTACCACTTTACTTGTTGCCTTCTTTGTGGGTATTGCTTCTACCCATTTTGTGAAATAGTCAATGGCAACAAGGATCTATGAATGGACTTCACTTGACCTTTCTAGTATTTCACTGATAAAATCAATTCCCCATTGTTGTAATGGAGCCTAAACAGAAATAGTCTAAGTGGAAAACTTCCTGAGAACTTCAATTTTCTTGCAAATCTCTGGCATGCATCATAGGTCTTAACAAATTTGTAGGCATCCTTAAAAACAGTAGGCCACTAGAATCCTACCCTCAAGATTTTATGAGCAATGGTCTTTGCCATGTAATGACCACCACACACTCCATTGTTCATTTCTCGTAGGAGTTCTAGTGTTTGCTTCCCATCCACACACTTAAGTAGTACCCCATTTAGGCTTCTCCACCATAAATCATTATCAATGATTACATACTTAATGGCTTACAATTTTAATGTTCTCTTATCATTATCAACCATTTATGTAGGGCATTTTAAAGTTTGTAAATATTGGACAATTCTTTTATACCATCTGCATGTTTTCATATCATAGATAGGTGCAATATCAATCGTCTTTGTTTGAGTTATCTAATTAGCTTCCAAGTTAGTTTCTACCATAAATTTAGCTAGGCCTTGCCCTCTCACTAACTTGGTAACCTAGAAATCAATGTTGAATTCTTGGATCTTGTTGATCCATCTACACCTTATGCCTGTAGTTTCTTGTTGAGTAAAGATATCTTTCACAGTACCACTTGGTATAAAATTTATGAGTGTAGCTCCCATTAAGTAAGTTTTGAAATTATTCACAGACTTGACTAGAGCATATGCTTGTTTTTGAAAAATCATGTCATATTTGAGCTCTACGACCTGTAAATATTTTCTAAAGAACGCAATGGGTTGTTCAAAGCCCTCATCATTTTTCTATAATAACATAGTAGCAATAGTATGGAAAGAAGTAAAAGAGAAAATATGCATTGGCTTAGAGAAATCATGAGACTTTAAAACTAGATCCTCCTTGATAGCTTGTTTAATTTTCTTGAATGCCTGACTAGGCCCCTCACTCCAAACCACCTGTTTCCCTTCATCATCTTGGAGATGGATCTTCTGATTTCTATAAAATTAGTCATAAATCTCCTTAAGGAATTTATTTGTCCAAAGAATGACTGAATGCCTTTTACATTCTTTGGTTGAGGGATCTTATCTATGGTTGCTACCCCTTCAAGGTCAATCCTCACTCCTTCCTTGGACACAATGTTCCCCAGAAACTTACCTTCAATGACCCCAAAGGCACATTTTCTTGGATTCATTGAGATCCCATATTCCAAATCCCTGATAAATACCTTCTCCAAGTGTGTACAATGATCTTCTTCCTTTTTGGAGAAGGTTGTCAAGTCAACCTAGTATATAGCCATGAATAAGTCAATAAAAGCATAAAAGGCTAGATCCATAGCCCTCTGAAAAGTGGCACTTGCATTTGTTAAACCAAATGGAATCCTCATGTATACATAAGTGCCCCATGGATTAGTGAACACAGTCTTATACTGCTCATACTCCCTTACCTTCACCTAGTTGTAACTAGAAAAACCATCCATCATTGATAATAGCTCGCACCCATTTACCTTTTGCAACATGGCTTCCATATTGGGTAGTGGATAGTTGTCCTTTCATGATGATATGTTTAGATTCCTAAAATCCACACATAACCTTATATCACCATTCTTTTTCGAAATGGCACTAGATTAGACACCCATAAGGAATGTCTAATGGGTTTTATGGTACCAACATCTCTTATCTTTACTAGCTCCTCTTGCATCTTAGGAGCTAAATTAGGGTTGACTGGTCTTTGCTTTTGCCTGAATGGCTTAGTATTATCTTTAAGAGGAATCTCATGTTGGAAAAGTTCCTCTTTATATGCTTTGAGGTCATCATATGACTAGGAAAAAACATGTTTTTATTTTCTTAACAAGGCAATATACATTGCCTTTATCTTAGGTTTCATTGTCTTTCCCACGTATACTTTCTTGGGGGCATTTCCAGTCCCCAAATTTATTTCTTCCAAGTCCTCTAGATGAGCAGCAGTTGTCTTAAACTTTATTTTGTCTTGATTATCAAAGACCCTTTCAAGTGCTACAAGGCCTTTGGGGATTTTTTTCATCTTTAACTGGATGACTTCATTCCCAAATATTGTATCCTTGCCATTTTTTTTTCCCACAAATCCCCCAAATTCAATCTCCTGGCCTTCATAATTATCAAGACATTTTTAAAACTTTAGAATATATTCATCATCATTGAAGATTTTCCAATTATGCACATTGTTAGGGATTGATGGCCTTGATTGTACTTCAACCCTAGAGATGTCAAAAAAAGTTATATCATCAGGTCTCAATGCAATTTTAACAAGTAAATCTGCTACTTTGTTATATCCTCTTTCCATCCAATCAATTCCAAAATTATCAAATTGCTCAATGGAGTCCTAGACAGCATTCATGTATTGTTTCAGTCTTTTGTTTTTGTAGGAATACCTAGCTCTTACTTGGGATATTACTAGCTCAGAGTCACAAATTACTATTAACTTCTTTATTCTATGATTTTCAGCCAATCTCAATCCCAGTAGCAGTGCTTCATATTCTACCACATTATTTGTGTTGACAAATGATAGAGCAAAAGAAAATTTGTATGTATTGCTGCTAGGTGACACCAGCAATATTCTTGCACCAAACCCCTCTTTAGAACTAGCATCATCAAAGTACATTTTCTAGAGTCCATCCTTATCAGATACTTTGGTAACCTCATGGTCTATAGGTGTAGGTAATCTAACATTTTCTCTTGTCACTTCCTCCACCTTAAAATCATAGATATCAGTATCTATAAAAATAATTCTATCATCCTCAGGAGAAAGTTCCAACATATGTGGCACTTTTGGTTCCCTGACTACTTGGACATCCTTTCCATCAATAGGGAAGGTGGCATAAGACATGTCACACTACATACTACCTCCCATGGATGCAATCCATTTTTTAGATAGCAGCATTCCATAATTGGGTGGGATATCTACCACCACCACACTCATCTTAAACTCTTTCTATGGATATGCTACCAATCTGTAAGGAAGTTCATTGATCACACCAGTAACAAGGACTTCTCTCAAATCCATAGCATAGCACTTACCATGAGTGCTATCAACTTTAAGGCCTAATACCTCCATGATCTTGGTTGGAATTATGTTATTGGATGCTCCAAGATCAATGATACAATTTTTTAGAAGATTTCCCTCTACAACCAGTGTGAGGAAAAATGGGTCTATCTTCCCTGGACAAGCAGTCACTGAATTCCCTAAAATGATATGAGGTATTTCAGTGATTTTTCCCTCAAAGTTTTTTCTTTCTTTTCATTCTCACTCACTTTGGGTGGAGTGGGCACCACTAACTCAATACAGGCTGAAGTAGCACCATTGATAAGGGCTACTATATTTTTCTTGTTTTCATCTATTATCATCATCTCGAGAAGAGGAACATAGACTTTTACTTCACTAAGTAACTGAAACATGTCAACGGGAGTATACTTAGGAAAATCAATTTGTGTCATACCTTGTTTTGCATTGCTCTCCTTCTTTTTATTATGTGTTGCTTCACCTCTTAGCTTGACATCTTTCTTTATGAACTCAAGATTCTACTTTTGTACTTTTATCTTCATAGTAGAGGATGTGGGCCTCCCATCTATTTTAGGTTTATCAACTTTCTTGGCCCAAATTTTATCTCTTTTGACTTCCTTAGCTTTGGTTGCTTATGCTTTTCCATCAGGCTTTTGATCTTTGCATTTTTGCATTTTTGTATTCTGCACCTTAATGAAAAGACCAGTAGGACTACCTTGTTCACCACCAACTGTTATGTTCCTTAGGTGATATGAGCCTCTGGCTTGAGCAACCAAGGCCATAGTGTATCTTAAAATTTTCTCATCTGAAGGTCTTCTCAGGGACACACCATCTTCAATTGCCTCCAAATTGTATACTTCATTACACTGTCAATATCCTCATCAAAGATAACTTGCTAGTGATATGCATTGTCAATATACCTTTGGTCATAAATATCTATTTCATGAGACTCTATATCATAGGAGCATTCATTTTTCAGAAAAATTAGAACCATCCATAAGCATAAGCACATCAGCAGCATCCTCATTTGACTGGTCACAATCCTTATGTACATCTTCGTATATTTCAACCATTTGTGCAACTGCACATTGATGAGAAGAATGTGGCATTTGGAAAACCATACACCAAGGAGTTTCATCAATAAAATTCCCTAAATTCTTTTGCAAAGGATCCAGAGGAACCTTATTTTGGGAATTTCTTCGATTGTTGGCAATAGGCTTCCCATTATGTCAATTATTATTATAGGGGTGATCCTGCAACCGAGGAGGTCTTTCATTCTTATGATAATTGTTTGACTGATTTTTGTCTTGCCTTGTGTTAGAATTGGCTATGGCTGCCAAGATCTTGAGACCAAAATGAAAGCATAAGAAGAGAGAATATGAATGTGACAATAATGAACTCTATTCTTATCAATATGATTTGATGATATGATGTTGATTATATAATGAGAGAGACCCCTTGGTTATATAGCCAAGGTGAGATACAAGATGTTATAGGATTATGACAAGTGTCTTAATCATATGACATGAGACAACTAATCACACTTACCTAGGTTCACATGTAGTAGTTGTCAAAAGTAAGATAACAACTAATGACAACTAACACCTTCTAGAAATATTCCTTTCTAGGACCTAAGTAAAGTTAACTAACATGTAAATAAGTCCCCTAGTAATGAATTAACTAGGTACAAGACTTTATTTACACGAACACCCCCTCTTAAGTGCAACTTAGGGAGTAGAAGATTATTATGCAAATGACACAAAGATGGGTCTCGGCTACAAGGCCATGTTAGGTACCCATGTACATATGCAAAGAAATCTCTCACAAATGGAGAAAAGGAGAAAACCCAATGGGACAAAACTCCTCCCCAAAAGAGAGATGAAATACAAAAAAGAAATGCTCTCAATGATGCATGAGAAGGCCGAAACCCCATGTGAGAAAAAATGCCCCCCATTAGAAGAGAATTAGAAGAGGGACAAGGCATCCCCCCCTAAATGTTGAGTCTCCTACAATGATGGTAGAAGCTCGACATTGAATGTTGAAGATGATCCAATCTTGTCAAACAACATTCCTCCCCTTAGGAAGAAACAAAACCATGGATGTATGTAGGATGTCTGGAAGATGGATTATGGATGATGATATCTCTGAAGTATGCTCAAGTGTCTCCATGTCAATGCTGAAAGCTGACACACTCCAAACAAGTGTTCTAGGCCACACTGCTAAAGAGGACAATCCAGAATCTAGTAGAGATGAATGTAGAGCACAATCCAAAGATAAATATGCCTCCTCTGAAGACAAAGAAGCCTCCTCCAAATGTTGTCCAAAAGTATCCATACTCGTGCCAAACTGCAAAGAATGATCATGTAGAGAATGAACAAGAGGGTTAGAGTATTCCCTCACAACAACTAAAGAAGGGGTATCTTCATCAAAGAGAAGAGGAATGTCATCAATAGTGTCCCCTAAATCTATAATATGAGACTCCACAAACAAGTTTGAAATACCTATCAAGAAGCCATCCAAAGTAGCCATATCTAGAAGACAATGTATATCCTGTTGCACTAAATCACAAGGAAACAAAACTATGGAATCACAAGCATCATCAACTGCAATAGTAGATGGAGGAGATGAAATGCATGACTTGAGAACTGGATCTGATGTGAGAACTCTCAAGTTCAAGTAGTCAAATGTCTCCTCTAAATCATGTTTCATATGATCAACAGCCAAAGGAACAATTTCATCATCAAAAGCAAAATCTGCAAAGGTATACAACCGAGATGAATGATCAACCACCCTAGTAGAAATGATCTATCTACTCTCCAAGTCTCGAATGATGACTAAATCGGGTGTGAACTCCACAATCCTGCCATCTCCACCATGTGTAATATGATATATGGAAAGAATATTGTTTATCAAATGAGGAACACACAAAACATCCTGGAAAGTGTTGTCCCCAAAATTAATAGATCCCTTCCCAATTACACTTGTGTATGTATTGTTTCCCATCAAGATAGGAGACATAGTACAAGGCTGAAATGAAGAGAATATAGACTATGAAGATGCCATATGATGAGATGCTCCTGAATATAGAAGCCATCTCCCTGATCTTGGACCTGAAAAAAGTGCAAAGAGCTTGACCTTTATTTCCTGATGTAGATGCTTGACCTTTGTTCTTTTTAGACTATTTGAAGAAGGAGGTGATTTAGACATTCTAGAAGGAAAATCAATTTGATTCCTTTTGAGAAGATTTTTTAACTCATCAATATCCTTCTTATAACAATAATTTTCTTCATGTCCATCCTTCTTGCAATATGCACAAAAAGGCCTCTCCTTCTTAAATGATTCTCCTTTTGAAGATTTTGATTCTTTATGTGGCTTGTTCTTTTTCATCTTTTGCTTCTTATCAAGATCCCCCAATTCTTTATGTCCCTTAGACTCACTTTCCACCAATGCATGCAACTTGGAAGACTTGATTAGACCCATGTTCATTAACTTAGCTTCCTCTTGGATTAGGAGATTTGCAAAGTCATCAAACTTAGGATCAACATATGATGCTCCCATGGAAATTCGATGGATATGAAAGCCAAAAACAAACACTGAATACTCATGACCAAGTGTGGATAACACATTTAGAATCAATTGTAAATCCTCTTTTTCAATACTTCATTCTTTCAACTATGTTCTTAGTTGCTTGATTTTGGAGATGTAGTCTTGGATGTGGTCAAAAATTTTAGGATCAAGATTCATCAAATCATTATCAATCTGATATCCCCTAATCTTATATGTCTTACCATACAATTTTTCAAAAGCCTCCCATGCTTCTTTAGGCATGTTTTGCATGATTCAATATGAAATTGCAAATCAAATGAGACTAATGAACATATGCATCCAAGTGTTTTCTCACGATCAATCTCCCATTTTGCCAATTCTTTAGCATCAGTAGGTTGTTGAATGGTGTCCTTTAGATGACATATGAGACCTTTCATCATGAGATAGTTCCATACTAATTTTCTCCATGTAGCATAATTATGTGGAGTTAGGAGTTCAATTTGATATTTCCCCATTACAAGAACACAAACCAAGCAAAAGAATGCAACCAATCACTACAAGATTACCCCCCCCCAAATCACAAAATCATGAAATCCCCCAAGAAATATATGATTTGGCATTTTATACTTAGTGCGTTTACAGTTGCCACTTGTCAAAATAGCGAAGTGGACTTTTGATCTTGGTACATGCAATTGCCAAAATAGGCCACAAAATAAAGTACAAGTTTTGGTACAAAATAAGATCAATTTGATCATACCACTGAGAAGTACACGAAAAATTATGCACTTTCAAAAAAAATTGCACTAAAAATGTTATCATAGGAGCAAGATATGAGCTCCCGAACTTCCCAAAATGAGGACAAAGCAGTAACACCTATGAGAATCTAAAATTTCTAGAAAAAACAAACACCAAAACCAAAAGTTGATTGTACCACTATGAATATCACGATAATTAGCTCAAATGAAAAAAAAATGCTCAAAAAAAGTAGTCAAAATGAGCAAGATATAGTTGTTTAAAGTTGGACTGCAAAAACGAAAACTCCAACCATGAGGGGGGCAAAAAAAAATTTAAAACGCTTACATATTGTTGACATTAGAAAACCATTGTGTTAAATTTGATGTCTTCTAGCCCATCAAAAAGGAATATGCTCTCCCGAGCAATGGAATATTCTGATGGCTGGTCGGCGACGGAATATTCTCCTGATCTCGTGGTTGTGACATGACTGGCCAATTTAATTTACTATCGATTGAAAAAAAATTGAGCACCAGATTATTGTTTTTGACCGCCGCCAACTAAATTTTTGAATGTCGATTGAAGTTGTGGCTGATGGAAATGCCCGAGCACGTCGGAGAGTGGGGCCCACCAGAGTTTAAACGAGTGCCAGAATTTCAAAACCGGTCGCCGATGATTTTAGGGCCCGCCATGGCTAATGGCCATGTGGTGGAGGGGTGCCTGCCTAGTACCCTGAAAGTTAGGTATGATGTGGTACAGATAGGTCTGCAAAAAAAAAAAAAAAATTATTTTTATTTAATAAAAACTTTTTACAATTTCTTTTCAAAAAAATGTAATTTATTTCATAATTTTTTATTTTTTTTAAATTAAGAAATATTTGTAGAGAAAATAATAATAAAAAATTCAAAATTGTCTCATCGCACAATGATGACGACCTAGGGGATCGTACGGCTCCCTAGGCAAAAAAAAATTGCCTCACCAAACAACTGCTCCGATTTGGATGATTTGGCAGTCGATCTTAGGGTTTGTGGCCCTTCTGGACGCGATGGCAAGGTCAGATTTGACCCAAAATGCTCCAAAAATGGAACCTCCTCAAATCTGGTATCTCTCTTTAGAAAAATACTATCCAATGGCACCCAACCCACTCTGATACCATGTTAGAATTGGCTATAGCTACCAAGATCTTGAGACCAAATGGAAAGCACAAGAAGAGAGAATATGAATGTGACAAGAATGAACTGTATTCTTATCAATATGATTCAATGATGTGATGTTGATTATACAATGAGAGAGACCCCTTGGTTATATAGCCAAGGTGAGATACAAGATTTCATAGGATTATTACAATTTTCTTAATCATATGACATGAGACAACTAATCACACGTACCTAGGTTCACATGTAGTAGTTGTCAAAAGATAAGATAACAACTAATGACAACTAACACCTTCTAGAAAGATTCCTCCCTAGGACGTAAGTAAAGTTAACTAACATGTAAATAAGTCCCCTAGTAATGAATTAACTAGGTACAAGACTTCATTTACACCAACACCTTGCAATCATGGCATTCATAGTTTTCATGAAATTGTCAATCTTATCCTCAAGAGTACCTCCTTTAGCACCAAAATTCTTATCCTCTCTCTTTAGATTCTTGAGGATTCTTGCATCATCTCTTTAGCCAACTTTACCATTTTCTCTACTGATATTATCAATATGTTCATCCATCTTGTAAGATTCCCTCAATGTTTGAGGATTCTTATCAAGCAAACGGTAACTCATTTTAGCATCAAAAGCATTGCATTAGGTTACCAAGCACGTATTATCATTTAATTGTAAATTAGGAGGCAACCTTTTCCTAGCCTTTTGGAATCTCATGTTAAATTCACCCACAGACTCATTGGAACCTTTAGTAATGTTATTAAATTGATTCAACAAATACCAAGTGAATCTGTTTTATCACCATATTGTTCTCTAAACAACCTTTTGAATTCCTCTCAAGAGCCAATGCTCTCAGTAGCCAAAATTTTGTACCACTCTCAAGCATCTTCAATGAGTGACTACATAAAAAAATTCATCATTACATCCTTTTCCGCTACATCAAATTCATCCATGAAATTGGAAAAGGCTTTGAGGCGGTCTTCACCACTCAAGGAATTGTTTCCAGAGAATCTAACTAAATCAGGCCTGAAATCTTAAGGAAATGGGTTAGAATATCCAAGTATCTCGATGAAACACAACTACTAATACCTATCAACTTGGAGAGGTCTCCTAGTATGTTGATCCCTATGAGCATCTCTAGGTTCTTCATCTTTTTTGTCATTAGACTGAGTCCTATGCTCACCCTTTCCATTTCCACCATCATTACCAATTCATTTCTTCTTTTTTTCATCATCTTCTGAATAAGAATTCTTGCTTTTATTATTTCCTCCACCTCCACCACCTTGATCTCCACCACCATCTCCACTGGTAGTATGTTCTTCAGACTTTTTCTTCTATGTATCAGTGTCATTATGTCTTGAACTTGAAGCTACTACTTCAGGTGTGGAGATTTTAAGAAAAGAAATTTTTCTAGCTATCTCTACATTATCAGCTTCTATTTTAGCTTTCCTTAATTCTTGCACTAACTCATCATTTTTAAATTGAAATCTCAAGAGATCAGGGTGTGGGGGTGCATTGGATGGGGTGGGGTCAATTTTAACATTTTTGGTAGAGGTATTGATAGATGAAGTATTGGTACTAGTATTGGTACCGATATTGAAAGTATTGAAGGTAGTTTTCTTGGGCTAATCAATGGTATTTTTCCCATGATCTATGTGTTGTGATTTTTTAGAATTAGTAGAAGGATCTATGGCTTTGTAAGTTGCAACAAATGTAGAAAAGGTTCTCATAGCTGAGGTTCCCATTTGAACAGTCACCTTAGGTAGATCAAGGGTTATCCTAGCAAAAAACCTAGCAACATTTTCCTGAAATGCCTTTTTCTTTGCTTCTTCTTTCATCTTTTCTATCATTTGCCTTCAATCATCTCTCTCAATCATCTTAGCCTTAACTCTATCTTCCTATTTCTTCAACTCCCTTGCTCTTCTTTCTTCCTCCTCCTTGAGCCTTTGTTCTTATTATTCTTGAAGTCTATGCTCTTCCTCATCTAAGGCCTCCATTTCTTTATCTATACCTTCTTCATTTTCTAAGACATCTCCAGCATCACTAGGCATAGGAGTATAGTAGGTTTGACCAATTTGGTCTTCTTCAAAATAAATGTGTAGTTCTACATTAGGGGATTCACCTCTTGGCTTAAAATTTCTGCCATTAAAAACAAACCAAACCCCAGGAGTTAAAGGTTTGTAAAATGCTTTATTCTTTTCCCAAAATGCCCACCTATCTTCCTCTTTCGAGACATCAAGCTCATTATCTAATACTTGCTCAGTGGGAAAAATTCCTTGATCTACCTAAGGTACTTCAACTTCTTGTGCCTCTTCATGAATACTTGCACTATTTACCTCATTATTAAAAGTAGGAAATGCTTCAGGAAGGGATTCAACAGACTTACCCGATTCAATAGTTTTCTTCACCCATGTAAATTGCTTGTCCTTTGAACGCTCAGACTCCAGCTTCTACTCAAGATTATTTTTTGTGTAACTTCTGGTCTTCTTCATAGTGTCAAATAGTATGTCAGAATCCTTCTTCCCACATTCTCTTTGAGAACTTATCTTTACATCGATATATGAGAATTTAGAGTCACCACCCAGAATGCTAGGAAATAGAAAGTGATTGTACTTTGACTTTGTACTTGTAATTTCAAAAAAGACTCTAAACATAACTCGACACAAGGTGATAGAATAGACCAAGACTTGATGTATAAGATTGGATGTGACGTATGATAAATTTTTAGCCAATTATTCTTCAAACCATGGAGAAAAATATAATACTAGACTCTAACTATACCAAATCTAAACTAAAGACTTTGGACTTAGCAAATCCTCAACAGAGTCACCAATCTATTGGTTGTTTTTAATAACCAAGCTGGTCTTTAGAATTACCTATGGACTTTTCCATTTCCCATACTCAATAATCTAAAGGGATTGGCCAACAAATGAGAGAAAGTTGCAAACCTCTCACTCCTGCACTTTGGGCTCTATGAAACCCGAAAGGGTGATCCCATAATGTATACCTAAGAACTTAATTAGCATGAAAATACATTGTAAACAACAAATAATTCTCATATGATCACTCAACAACATAATACATTAAAAAGTTGGAAATTCTTTTAACAATACATTACACTTGGAGCATGAGAGTAATGAACTTCATCACAAAATAAAGACAGTAGTAATCCATTTGAAAAATTTATAACTAAAAGATGATTTGCTAACGAACCAACCTATAGAATGAATTGTGAATATCTTAATCAAACTAGTGCCCTATCCTAAGCACAAAGTCAATATCAACCTATATAACCTAACAACAATTCCATGTATAGCATTATATAAGCTTCAAAACACTACATTATAGTATCTTAACATCACATTCACGACCACCACTACTTATAAGAATCCTATCACTTAATTCATATGAATCAATAGTCTCACACAAGCATTTATGTTAACTCTTTGAATTAACAAGAAAGCATAAAACCAAACATCCACTAGAAATCAATAGAGATAAATGAAACAATCCTTGATTATTCATTTATGATTCATAGATTAAGTACAAAGGAGAAAAAATGGACATAAAACTTGCATCATTATGTATTTTATATGCTATATTTTTTATCAAAATTGCATACATAACTACAAAATCATAACCTAAGACTGAAACTCAAAATATGCTTTATATTCTCTTTACAATTCTCTATGATCACCTACAATACAACGAACCCCGTACTTTTGGCCCTAAATTCCTTCTTATAGAAACGAAGGAGCAAAACAAGCCCCAAGCCAAAAAGTACACATGTCACTATCTAATTGGACCACTGTAACATATATTCCTTTTTTCAATTACATTTGAGCTCTCAGATGGTGGGAAACAAACATGAGACAAAAGCAACCTCCATTTGTTGTTGGAGATTTGGTCCCACCTTCAAAAGGCATCATTTTTTTATTACAATAGCCCCAAAATATCCTTCTTGTGACCAAAAAAATTTTCCACATGCACACCTAGTCAGCAACATTTGAAAATATGAAAAGCAATAAAAGATGCAAAACCAATTCATCCACATCAACACTCATGCCACCCATTTTCATATTGAGGAGAAAACAATATTTTTGCAATACTTTAAAAAAAGCCTAATCTATATTATTTCCAGGCTATGTATTGTTTTTCTCCTATCTGCTATTCACCATATCCACATTATCCTTATTCAAGATTATTCAATAAAATTTTCCAACCAAGCATTGAATTCATCCTCAGTGGGTCATTTTGCATCCAACAATTTCTGCACTTTTACCCTGTGTTGAGTGTATCTAGCATCAATCAGTGCTCTGGCTTCCCAACAAATAAATCCATTCTTGTGTCAACTCCAACCATGTTGTCAATGTGGAGATTTAGCATGGATTAATCAACTTCAATCAATGTTTCCTTAGCTCGGGATAGCCATTCTCCCAATTGATGCTTCCATTGGGAGAACTCCATCAACTCACACTGATCATCAAATATTTTAGGCATACCATGTTCTTCCATTTCTCTAAACATCTTTAATTTGTTTCCACGTTGCATTCCTAACTCCCCATAGAAGGTTGTTATTTCATTAATTTGATCAATGGTTTGAAATATCTTAGGAACATGAGTAGGGGCCTCAAGGTATTCCTTCATTTTGGACATCATCTCTTTTAATGCCCCTACCCTGGTACTCCATTTGCTCCACTCATTCTAGAAAGCCTTTTGGACCTACAAATATTTAATGTTAGCTTCATGAATGCTCTTATAGGTTTCACGCACATCATCAACTCTATTTAACAGTTTGGTCACCCTATGTTTCAATACATGCTCAAAAATGTCATTTGCCATTTCAACAGCTTCAGTTTTGGCCTTCTTGACATTTTTATTTTTTGTCTTTAACTGATTATTCAAATTGTTGATTCTTAAGGCTAAGATCTCCATGTCCTGTGTAAACAAATCTGAAGATGAGGATGATGGAAAATATAACGTCCTCCCTGACTGGCTATTATGTATAGTGGCTCTTATCTTATTTATTTCATCTAGTGCCTTATTATACTCCTTCACCAAGGAATCATATTTCCTTTGAGAGACCTGTGTTGTATCGACACTAAGCATTGCAACATGGACAGTCAACTTAGCACCTTGGATAGGAGTTGTATTTGTGGCTCTCTTCACCACCAAGGAATTCATGACCTCTTCAATAGGCCTTGGAACCTCATGTTTTCTAGTATTTGGTTCCCTCGACTAGATTACAAGAGTATGAAACTTTGGACTATATCCAGATCCAAACATCCTTTCTTCAAAAATTTCCTCAGATATTGAAGCCTTAGGGTCTCTTCTTATTGCATCAAGTACAATAGTTGAGGTGATGGTGCACCCTGGCAACAACATCATTCCACTATCTATGACAATTTTCATAGCCTCAACAGGAGTGATAGTTGCAATTTATGCCATAATCTTTTCTTCTTCTGCCTTCTTAGCCTCTTCCTATTGAGAAGGATCGGCATTATCCCTTGCTTGTTCAAGCTTTTCCTTTATCTCCTCACTTCTCTTTTGCACCATAAATTCTTCGAATTCCCTAGATTGCAAAAAAGAATTATCTACAAGGAATTCATTATACTCCTAGATCCTTGGATCATCATCAGTATTTTCATCATATTGCTAGTTGACAATTCTATCTTTAGAAACTTCTAAATTAGGAGTACTTTCAATATTAGGGAGGGAATTTCTTTTCCACCTCCTCATCACCAAGAATATGCTCTTCCATTTGTTCCTCCTTAATTACCTAGACATATTCTTCTTGCACCTCTGTAGGTTGCTCTAGAATATACATAGCCTGAGGTTGCTATTCTAAGAGAGCTTGTGCCCTTTCAGCAGCCTTGTTTACCCTTGCCTTGAGATCACCCCTGTGGTAATCCTTTAGATTTACAAAATCTCTTTCAAAAGGATTATCTATTACATCATAGGGGCTCACATAGAAGCCATTCCTATTCATAATGCTCTTTTCAATATCCATTATAGTTGTCCATTCCCTCTTTCTAGCTATAACATCTTGATCAGTGGTCAAATTCCTCAACACATCATCTTTGTACATAAAATGGTGATAGGCCCTTGATAAATTTGTCTCCCTTCTCCTTGAATGCACAAAACCTTTCGAGTCAAAACTCCTAACCTCATCAATAGGTAACCTGAGGTTATTCACCATCATTCTAAAATTTTCATATCCTTCTAGAGCAATAACTTTAAAATAAGAAAAAGTGCATTGAGGTTCACCACTATATCCTTCCTAGGCTTCTTGAACCATTCATAGTCCATGAAATCATCTGCCACACCAGTTCCATAAATGCCAACCAGACAGATACATACAAGGGAAAATAATGGGGTGCCACTTTACTTCCATAGGCCCTGATTAGATTATATTCTAAGTGCATAAACCAATCTTTCCAATTTGTTGGAGTATGGATAGAAACTAAGAGGGAGGGGTGAATCAGTGTCTAAACCTTTTTAACTTCAACCAATACTTTTAATTCTAATTCCCTTTCTTTTGAAAAAAGGGCAGAGTAATGGCTTCGAGAGCATTCATGTCAACATTAACTTAGTTCATTTTTGAAAACTTATGCCAATTAAAACTTGTGTGAGATATCTTGCATTTGTAAAAGAGATGACTCACATTGTTTAACAATCAGTGCATGATGACAAAATGGGTGCAACTCATAAGACTATACATGAAGACCAACATTGTTTAATCACTTTAGGACCACCAAATTTTAATGTAGACTTATGAGATACTAAAAACAACTAAGCAATGGAATGACATATGATAAGAATGAAACAACTAAGAGCTTCAGTGCATCATAACAATTCATGCACTATGAATCAAATGAATTCTTTTATGCTTACTTTTGAATTAGTATCTTCAACAATGACTTGTGCAAGATATTTTAAAATAAATATTTGCAGATATAAAGGAACTAACATTCAACAATGTTCAAACTGATAAGAACAATCACTCACAAAATCATCACAACCTAGACACATTATGACATCAAAACAATGAGACCATAAGACAAAGAATTTGTCGAGTGGAAAACCCTCCTGGGGTAGAAAAAACACTCCTAAACTGCTGCCATATTGGCTTATATTTTCAAATCACTGCTTGCAATGCCTTAAAGGAAAATTTCAGATCACCTACTCAAGGAGCGCCAACCCCTCATTTAGAAACACCCATTTCAAGGAGCACCAACCCCTTAATGAATTTTATAACAATAAAAATATCAGAGGATTTCTCTGTTTCAATTCTTTAACACCCAAAATGCCTTACATTCCAATACCCCTAATATCCTAAAGGTTCACAATTACACCTTCAAAATACCGAACATATTAAAAAGAAAGCTATCTCTCTGCATTATATTTTCAAATTAACTAGTATAACCATATTCACTTATGCTTCAAAGAACATACAACCCTAAAAACCAGTGAACAATCACTATGTCTCCATCTTCTTACAAAATGTACACTATCCTTTTTGAACCTTCATCGAAGGTTTTCAAATAAGACAGAATGTCATGACTATTTTGTTCTCAAAACCCTGAATCCAATAAAATCTGCACCAGTCATACCATATTTTCCAAGAATACAAAAATACAATAACAATATGCACCAATCATTTCATCTCTCGTTTTCTGAAGTGATTTGATAGACCAAAATACCCTTATGGATATGTTCATGTAAAGCCTCATTATTAGTGACAAGTGGAAACAATATTTCACCAAAGCATCTTTTTCCTTTACATGACATTTTCTCATTCTAATCAAAATGAAATAACTATCACTGCTAAGGCCTAACATGAATTGAAATGGTTTCCACAACATCATGAGCCCAGTATCCAAAACAAATAATTCTTTCAGAATACCCATAAAGGAGAAAATAAATGTAACCGATTTCAAAGCAACTATCATGTCAGAGATACTCAAGTAACCCATTTATTCCTTTTATGAATTGAGCAAAGAACCAGTAACTTGCCAAAAAAAAAATCTTCTAGTAGAGGAAAGAATACTTGATAATGAAGAGTGAAACCGAAAAAAGAAGAGAGCATGATAACCTGTTTAGAAGCATCTACTAACCCAATAGGTAACGCCATTGAATCTCCTTCCTCCTTTGTGCCCTTAACCAATGAAAAGCATCAAACTGAGCAACCATACCCGTCATTTCTTAAACACGGAGTATTGCATTTTGTCATTAGCATTTCAGCAAGCAGAATCATCGAAGCACAGCAATTACATTCTCTTCATGGCAACGATTAGGGTTACCAACCCTATTTTTGCAAGAAGAGCCAACGAAAAGAATTTTTCCCTAATCAATACTTTCACAAGGTATTTGATTACTATGCCAATAAAGATAAAAGTTGAAGTTTGAAATGATAATACACATTGTAATGAGTTTAAGTCTGTTGCCAATAATCACCTTGGATTCTGACACAATGATGATTTAATTACCATGGAGTCTGACACAATAATCCCTTGATTATTGCTCCTAATTGTCAATTCAACATAATCATATAATAAACTTTATTCCATGTCCATGAATTTCAAAATGCCGACAAGGATAATGAGAAAAGAAGGTTGTCGATTGCACATGATAATTTGCCAAGAAATATATTCAAAAGACTTTACACAAGTGATCGATAGGAGAGTTATCACCTTTAATGTATGCTTTTGGAAACCCGATAGGGTTTAGCTCTTTTTAGATGTTGATTCAAACATACCAACCAATGAAAAAGACCAAAACCACATTTAGTGTCTGACACCATCTATAGTGAAAAAATATGAATAATTCAATATCCTCACTGAAGGTAATATCAACCATGAGATGCTTCAAGGACATTTACCAAAGAATTATGATGAAATACTTGTTGACCAAAACAAATGCTTCAAACAAAATAATTGCTATAAGAGCAATGTCCAAATTATAAACCAGATTTCATGAACACTTAAGAAGCCACCTTCCATTGTCAAAACAAATGCAAAGAAACCCGGTAGCACTTATTCAATGTGACCTTATTTCACTTAGCCAAGTTATCAACCCTTGCTAAAGAGGATTATATGAAACCAGATAAAGACATCATATGCCAAGATCAACCTGATAACTATCAAACTAAAAAAGATCAACTGAAATAATATATATGTTGAATATACCTGAACCAGAATCATCAAGAACATGATCAACTTGAAGCATAAAGACCCGGGGACCTGTCAAGATAGAAATGACACATATATTTGAAGTAAATACATGCCTTGAAACAAATGCATGCCCTATCACAATGAACACCATATCAAACAACAGTACCAACATGTAAAAACTGAAACTTGAAAGTGCATGCCATGAACCATGTGAATCACCATATTAACTAACTGTAATCACCAAGAACCATTAAGTATATATCATATCAAGACAACTGAATATGAAGAGCATAAAGATCCTAAGAGACCAAATATGAAGCAGTCAAACCATGAGACTCAAAAACAGTGGATTTTTCATCAAGGACAAACCATAATCACAACTAAGATCCAACATAATTATGCTATTTTTGTGACCCTGACATCTCCTTTGGGTGCATGATGTTTCCGATTACTAGAGAAATTCTATGAATAGGTGCCACACCCAAACACTCAATTATACCGAACCTGGTGACATTAGCAAACTCAAAATAATTGGAATTAGAACAGTCCTAGTCCCAAATATATGTCCACATTTGGACAGGCAAAATATTACCCTCATTGTCCCTCAGTCCCAATTTTAGTTCTTTGTTTTTCAATTTTGATCACCCTAAAATAAAATCATATGCATTAATATAGAATAATGTTGGAAATGTAGACGAAGAACCTCCTTCAAATTGATGAAATCTTGATGCATTTTTTCTACAACAAAAGCAACATAGTTAAAACGAGTGTTTTGATTGTGACCTTGTATATCTTTCGCCATCACCAGAAAATCAGGAGCTATCCTAGCCTCAAAATTATGACCTAGAACCTGATTCAAGCAATAATATGTGTTTTTGAAATAATCCACAAATTCCTCACATTTGAAGGGCTCTACATCCTTCGAGAGAAAACTTTCCTTGCTCTTTCTATGTCGCACAAGCAATCTATTTCTAAATGTAAATTATTCTAGCTCGTATTCACCATATAGACGTGGTTGTCTAATGCCAATTGTATAATTGGGATTAAACCCAAATACCTCCACAATTTTATCCCTCGTCACCTCGAGGACTACATTTCTATCCTCACTCTTGATTTTTCTGTCTGTTGGATCATAATGCTTGGTTAATTCCATCATCACATCCACCTCTATGAAAACATTAGGTACCACATGCTTCCCAAGGTTAAGACCCCACAAGTAACAAGTCGGTTTCATAGAATTCCTTTTGTTAAAAGCATACAAGAACAACTAACATCCACTCTAAGGCTAGGCCAACTCTCCAATTTCACTAGCATAGTATATTAACCTACTTGTCATAGCCACTTTCCCTGTAGGTCTCTTACCAATTTTTGACCCACCCTCCTTTACTTCTTTAGCGACATCTTCCATGAATTTTTCTTGGTTCTTCTTCGCACTCCTTGATTTTGTGGGTGTCATAGGGGCACCTGGTGTAGGGTTAGATGTTGTAGGTGGTTCCAACTTAACTGTGGATGATACATCCTAGGTCTTGAGCCTTTTAACTCTTTTTTTCTTGGGTTTTTTCCCTAGCCTAATGTTGGACTCACTAGGCTCTGGTTCACTCATATTTTCAATGTGGTAGGACTAGGGTTTATAGTTTTCTTGATCAAAAATACCTACCCAGTTTTAAAACCCAAGATACAATTTACAAAATAAAATACCCCTCAAACCTTACACAATTTTTATCACCTCAATTAAGGACACTAAATGAGTAAATGATAAGAAATTTATCTCTCAAATTCCCTACAAATTTTCAGATTAATGCAATTTAGTATATCTTCCAGGAAGAGATACAACAATTTGCTTACCTGGGTGAACAATTGATACCAATGTTGTTGTAATTGCTTGTTAGAGTTCTCCACATTGTTTCTTCAAATTCTAGCTTTCTTCTTCGCTTTTGAGCAGCTCAAAATGTGTAGAAAACATGCCAACCACCTTCTTTATGGTCAAAAAATAGAACGTAACACCATGAATGGTTGATAGAAAACTTCATGTGGGTGAACTGATATTTAGTCATTCATGTTTAAAACTTGGTCATTGATCATCTTGCTTTAAAACCACATCAAAGATTTTCTATTCACCTCACCACTTTCCTTTTTACTTTAAGCAATGTCCTCAGAATGTTACAATGTTATCTTTCACTTAGAAGCCATCGCTCATCACAGGTACATTTCATCCTCCACAAGTCCTATCAGCGATGTGCAATGAAATCTCAAACTTCAGATCAAGGTCTATCCCCGATCACATTTATTTCCTATCACATGTCATTGATTAGTGCTTTGAACTCCAAACCATATCAGCAATAGTAGATACAATGATGCCACAAGATCTAGACACGTGCACCTACTTAAGAATCAAAGACACAAGAGACATCGCTCACAAGAGCAATTCAAATTAGCGCAAAAAGTTTGAACCAAAAGACTTTATCACCCATCGTTATTTTGAAACTCAAAGCTTAGAACAAATCCGCGACAAGTAATAGGAGAAGATACAAAGAGCATCAAGGACCATCACGCATCACTACTGTACTACATAAAACCCATAAGTGATTAGCGGTCAGTAATAATAAAAGAAACCCATACATCATGCATCGTTGATGTAAAACTAAAGACTCGTGACCTATTTGTGATGCACGAAACAAAAGAAATATCGTTTATCACACATCGCTAAAGTAAATTTGCATTCATAAGACCATTCGTGATGAGCAATGAATGGACATGGTAGACGGGACTTAAGTGAAATAATATGCACATGCTCAAAAGTTGTTCTTAAAGAGGGGATTGCCTAGGATGATGTATAAAAGGCCTTAAAGGACAAACCAAAATACTTCAAAGGATGTAAAGACCAAATAAGGTTGATCGATGAACTTTAGAAAATAAAATAATTTTCGGACCTAGGCACAAGGGATCGGTGGCATCATGGGCATCAATGGCATAAGACATTTTAACATGACCGAGAACCGGCAATATGAAGTCAATGACAAATTAGAGAATTTGGTAAGGATGTAAACATAAGGTTCACTAAGGAAAGGTTCCAAACACAAAACTCTGAAACAGTGAAGGTGGACAAAATCATAAGCCTAAATTGATGAACTTAACCAGCAATTTGTAGGACTTCAAGATGGAACATGAAAATTAAAGGGCTCCATCATACTGCACATATATTGCATATGTTTGTTCTTCATTCCTTGATAATTTGATGATGTGGTGTGCTAGATCAACCCATAGATATCTACATGTTTGTCATAATTTTTAGGTACTTACATCAATGTTTAGTAACTCAAAGAGCCTTACTTGTCCCAAGAGGGGTCATGTTTAGGACTATATTAATTTTGGAATCATAATTCACATTTAGGTTTATCAAGAATCTTCTACATAAAAATGAAGTAAAAGACTAGATCTATCTCATTTGTAAAGGAGGTGGTGGAGGGAAAGAAGAGATCCAGGGAATGGAATATTTTTAATTAGTTCAGAGTAGAGTGAGAAGATAAAGAGTGGTTCAAGAAAGCTAATATTCATGACCACGATAATGTGAAATTACTAATATTGCATTGTAATCAAACAATTGAGGCCTAGCATTTCATAAGCCTATTGCAAAAGAGATTGAAGATAGAAAATTATATTGTTGATTATACATGTATTAAATTAAGTTGTGGTTAGCCCACAAGAGTGTGTCCAGTTTTTGCCCAAAGTAGGACATTAAAATCAGGATTTTTCACCAAATTCTCTTTCTGACACCTATAGCAACCAAACTGTTAGAATTTGAAGATAATGTGAAATATTGATTTTTGAGATTTTGTTTGTAGATTATAACTATATATTTTAAAATTTTAAGAAATATTGTGTGATTTTCTTAAGTAAATTTTAAGCTTAATTTTTATAGTTAACAATATTTTGAAAAAGTGATGCTACTTCGATAAAGTGTACATTTATTTGTGAAAGGATAAAATTATAAATTTTTAAATATATATTTGTAACACTAATTTATAGTGCATGGGTATTTTTTCATAACTTTATGATGCATAATTTTTTTATATTTTGAAGTGATAAACAATCAATCAAATATAGGTTATTTCGATAACACAAAAAAAAATTGTATTTATCTAAATTAACTTTTTTTAGTTGAAATAACATCAATACTTAGTGCACAAATATTTTTCAATTTTTTAAAATTTATTTTACTATTTTTCATGTGTGTGGAATAGAGAGACCTTCACAATTGGTGAAAAACCTATCTTCACTAGAAAATAGAAAATAAATATAATAATCAAATTAAATGTATTCAATATCATTCTTGTTGGAGAGATTATTTTGATTGCTACAAACTTGCCAAATATATTGTCTAGTTGATTCCATTTGAAGGTTCAACCTGAGGCTTGAAGGTGAAAACTGTGAGCAAAATCTAACATGAAAAGGAAGAAGCTATCCTAGTACCTTCATTTTCTTCTAGGATGTCCATGAGAACTACTAAAATATTTGTTTTAAAGGATCTTTTGAATGAAGGTCAACAAAATATAAATAAATAAATATAAGTGACCTTCAAACGAAGGTCTTCTAGGTTGACTTTTAAAAAATAATAAAATTAATAAGTATTACATACTAATATAAATTTAACAAAAAAATTGAAAATAAAAAAATGAGATATATCATAATTTTGAGCTTTTGTAGGGGAAATTTTTGAAGCAAATTTGTAAATTTTTCTTATTGCAATTTCTAGTTTTTTGGAAGTTTAAACTAATTGACAAAGAAATCATAGAAAAATATTTTGCAAAGGAGAAACGAGAAATAAGAGGACAAGGCAAAACAAGACTACGAGGAAATATTCAATTGAAAAGGATAAAGAACGATATGACGAAAGGACTCAAAGATTTATCTCACAAAGATAAGGTATGTATAATTTCTTAATTTGTATAAAAATGTTATAAAAATATTTAAGATTTGTATTTACCCTTACTTCTTTAACTCTAGGGTTTTAATATATAGTTTTTATTTTAGATTTAATTTTAATTATAAAGCGATTCCTATGTATTTTGTAGATTCGTATAAATTTTAAATTGTAGACAGATTTCAAATAAATTCTCTACATCAAATTTAGTAGTTTGTCTCTAGGGTTCGTAGATCTACCTAAATCACTTACGAAATCTAGATTGAACTATATTTTCATATGGTCTAGTACATTTTGATTTGAAGTGGATGATTTAACTTTGCATATGTGGCTAATTAACATACATAATTGAATTTTAGGGCCTTTTCTTTATGAATTTCCATACCAAGTATAAGCATTGTAGACCCTTAGTGGACTTATACCAAATCTAGTCTAGATAATTGAGAGCTTTGAGTTCATTAATTGACATCAGATTAACATATCATCATGAAATATAAATAATAATTAAAACATAGTTGAATACCAACTTGTTAGTATATAATGATCAACACAACTCCTTGCAAAACCTAGCTCTAATTATGCACATGTGCATCAAACTATTAATACCATATACATGTTCACTATTTCAAACCACATTGCCTTGTTCTCAAGTGTTTTCAAATTTGTAGATACATCTTAATGTTATATTTTATATTCAAAATGCATGCTTATGTTATTCATCATTAGATGATACTCTATTTTCCCTATAAATATGACATAAATTAAGTAAATAACCAAAGCTTATGGTCCTAGATTAGTATTTCTTAAAAGGATTGTGGTTTTCAATCTAACAAGTTTTTAATAGATACCTTTCAACTAGACTCTACTTCATTGCAATGTGTACACCTTTCTTGTCCCCTATCCAATAATTTTAGAATATTTATAATTTACATTTCAAACTCCTTAGAGAAATTCTCTCCACCATTACTTGATCTTTATCATTTTTATTTTATTGTCACTCTAATTCTCTAAGTTAGTGCCTTAAACTCCTTAAACTTGTGAAAACCTCAAACTTCTCTCTCATCCTAAAATATTACCTTCACTTTCTCTAGAGCTAGGTATATCCATAAAAATTATTACCAAGGAAAATATATTCTCTATCATTCTCCCTGTAATCAAAGTACCCTTCGTTATTGCATCTAGTCATTTAATATGATGCGCCAACATTAATCAACTAAGATTCATCAAGCAAATAATGTTTATTGGAGATAGAAATATCATTACTAAAAGTTCATCATTTTCTACTGATTTATTAAAGAAATCATATTTCTTCTAGACTTGTATTTATTCTTACATGACCTCTCCAATCATAATTCCAACACTTTCTAGGTTTGTACTAGGAGAATTGGATGTCATGTCTCCAAATTCCTTCTTACCCCCTCTATCCTTAAACCTAGCCTTCACAACTTTAGGACATTATCAGAGAATTCATCTATGGATTTTTTTTCATTTTTTCACTTGACATTTCAAAAACCAACAATATCCACTAGTTTTGGTAAAGAACAATTACCATTGATTGTCATATTTTTAAATTTCCCATAACTTAGATAAGGATCTTCAATAAATTAACTAACTTTACAATTTATATATGGTTTAGTGACCCCAAAGATTCTATCCACCTTAAGGGTATGTATGCACTTGAATGATACTAATCATTTTATGAGTATTCTTATATGTTAGATACATACACACTTTTTGAAAATGAGTTTATACATGTGATCAATCGCTTCTATAAATAATATTTATGATTCTAACTTAAGTCTTCTCTCTTTTATACACATGTAGGGAATCAACATACACAAAGTGGAGTACAAGTTGAGCCTAATTTAGATATTGGAGCAAAAGGGGATCAACTACACAGTTGATGTCAAGGAGGAGGCCCAACCACCCACAATTGATGTCAAAGACTCAGAGGTTCAAGCAAGCTTTGATGTTAGAGAAGGTTATGGATCTCTTCTACAAATATGTATCATATGAACCTAATTAAAGAGGTTAAGAGAAAAAAAAATACAGAAATATAGATCATTTACTTGATATTGATACAGATAAATTGAAATTGTATGCTCAACAACCTAATACAATTAGTAAGAGGTCATTGTATAGGTTTTCAAAGGAAATAATCAAAAAGTATTTTTTAAAATCATGATAAATTTGGTCAAGTCCAACTTTTATCAAATATACTTATTTATAATGAGCTTAAAAAACCATTACAATTATTGGATGTAGATTTCACAACAAAAAAAAAAAGGAAAAGACAAAAAAAAAAGATACTATTCAAAATGTTACAAAAGGTTTGAGTTCCATTGATAAAAAATATATATCTATAAGTTGATCAAGCATTTGATGCTGACCTTTATTGTAAGTCCAAAAATGTCAATAAAACATAAAATCTCTTCACTATGAAGTGAAATTGACTTGAGTAGAAAACACTAACAAGATATGTGGGGAAAAAAAGGTTTTGGATGATAGTATTGTAGAAGGCAATTGGACATTGATGTGTAGGACTCCTCATTTTGATAAAAATTGAAAATGATGTTATAAAATTGATATTAGATTTTTGACATTATAATATTGGTGTTCATCAAATAGTAGAGATGCACTCAAACATATTATTGAACCAAATAATTATTAAATGCAACAAAGCATTAGACATAATACAACATGAGATGTATGTTACATTTTGTGATGTGAATCTTCATATAAAGATTGGAAACAATTTTTTAAAAGTTAAGGCCATGGTATTGTTGTCTACCATTTTGAATTTGATCTCTACTATCAAGGGTATTGAAAGATCATAAAAAAAAATGATGATTTTAAAAATGCACCTCCAAAAAAGAATTCATTTTATAACATCCATCATATATTATAAAAAAATGATGGTGATGTAGATGTCCAATGAACTATATAAAAAGACTTTGTGAAACATGTGAAAATTTAACTAAATTATCTTTGAGAAATGAAGTACTAACAAGACAAAAGATACAAACTGCAAGAGTTACAAGTCCATAAAGTATCAAAGGAAATTTGGGAAAAAAATCCACAATTAAAATATGTAAAAGAGAAACTATATGTTGAAACATTCATAAAGATATTTTTGTAGATTGATACAACCATACATACAACATGCATTTTTTGATAAAAGACAAACTAAAGTGTTCCATTCATTGAAAGATACTCTTTCACTTGGAACAATTTTATTAACAATTGACTTAACAAAAAATTACTCGTTCTCATAAAAAGAGATTAAAACACTATTATTATTCAAAATAAGACACTACTATAATGCATGTATGTTATCAAAATACAGAACATTATGCCAACTACACCCTCAAATCTGAAGCACAGTTACCATTCAAATATACATAATAATTCAAAACCTACACTCTATGCATCATAGATTCACACTCTCTCCTGAAGAATTATTGTAGGTACTTTTTGGTGCACATGGCAATCAGCATAGATCAAACTTCATACTCGATTCATTTCTAGTTACTCTGATTATTTTGATAGTTCCATTACTTTTCAATTTCTGTAAGTATGAATGGCAACGTTGAAGCTTTGCACATATTGTACACGAGTGCAAACAACCCACCAAATATTCTAATGTCATTCTAAAATTCAAGCATCTCATAAGACCACCTAAGCTAAAGCACATGCCAAATCACACCCATAGCTTGAGCTAGACAATGACAGCTTCCCGTCAAAATGGCATGGACCATAACAATCCAAACAACACAAGGGCATTCATCACCAAGGTCTCACATTCATTACTGCCATGCAAATCTTTGTATAGCCCCATCTTCACATAAATTATGCTCGACAACATGAAAGTAGGAAGAGACTGCTCACAAGAATTACCTACAAATATTTGAACAATCCAATCAAACTATCACCAAAACCATAGATCTCTTCATTATGGAACAAAGATTATTGTTGTGTTCTGATTCATACTACTATTCCATTAAAACAAGTCACATTATTTAAAAGAGACTCTAAAGACTCATTCTAAAACACAATTTTTAATTAAAATAACATAAAAGAACATAATTGTGTTTAATACATTCTATTAATGCATTAAAATAAGTATATTTTAAAGCCTCTAATCCTCTTATTTAGTATTATTATAGGCATGCCCATTGCACATAAGGGAGTGATTGCTAGCTTTATGGACTCACAAGCCAATATAAGCTTGGATTTGATTTTGACTTTTGCCAAGTCTTTTTTAGTTGTTAGAAGAATACAACCGTTGTATAATAAAAAAAATGAAAAAATGTCGATTGAAAGAATTGCTAACCTTATAGTCTCATAAAGCCATATGACAATTGCTTGGGTTTTTATTTTTATTTCTGCGTGTCATTTTTAATTGTTGAACGAGTAAAACTGTTCTAAAGTAGAAAATACATTCACAATGAATATTTTGTTAAAAATACTTGTACAATATAAATATTTCTTGAAAAAAGAAAATAGTATTCACCTAACAAACTTGCCTAAGGAAATAGTTCTTAATTTTGATCTGTCGAAGGAAAGATGGAAGACATTGAAAGGTATCGATGCCATAGTAAGCTGCCTACCAATGAAGTAGCTCATCATATCCATTGAAATTTGTATATTAGCAGAAATAATTATAAATATTTCCTTTTAACATATAATATTTTTGTATCCATTATTTTGCACACTAATACCAACATTGCCATATATTGCACTGAATAGGAGTTCCTCGTTTGTTACAAACTATTGCAATGACTTGAGAATTTGACGGACGATATACTTCTGATATATCATTTTTAAGTAACCTAATTCGCTTGGAGAGTTGCGAATAATACACTCGAAAAGGAATGTGCGCTCAAAGATCATTCAAAAAAATTGAAAAATATTGTTCCAGTGAAATCCCCCAATTTGAATAAGACGAAAATTTGCAAGAAAATATACCTCCATAGTTCATATACGAAAGTACAATCTCCATCTGGAGAGCATTAGATGTTCGTTTCTTTCTTTTTTTTAACCTGATGTTAATATTATTACTACTTTCCTATTATATAGGCAAGTATAATAAATGTTTCTATAGAACCCTGAAATAAAATCTAATATGCCTAAAAACTAGAAGAGTTTGTTCTTTACAAAGATCTGTATGGTTGGGAACCCCCACCTCTAGAATATGCTACAAAAGGAGGCAATGCATGCGTAAATTCCAAAAGAATTTACAGGAAGCAAGACCTTTCCACAAAAAACCCTCCATACAGAGAAACTATTACTATTATAATATTATTAATTATTAAGGAATTGGCGCAGGAATCAAATTCTATTGTTTAGAAGTGTTGCTAGAGCGCATTAATGGGGCAATTATCTTCCTACTTTGCTGTAAGATTCCAGAAGCATCTAAAATCCAGATTGCATAGGCTGTTACAGTGCTTTCCAATTTTTTGCCAGAAAAAAATTGGTCCACTTGAACTCAGGCCTTTCAACGAGATTCACTAGATTTCCTGCATCAACAATAAACAATAAAATGATATTATAAAACACTGTACTGTAATGAACTAATCAATGAGCAAGACTTTGCCGAATGTGCATGAAGAACCACGATAAAAGAAGAATCCGCCTGTGATAGTGTACTAAATGATAACCACAATGTTATTATCAAGACATTATTTTTCTATTTACTAAGAAAATTGAAACAATAACTATAACAAAAAAGGCCTTTCTATTGACAACAATAAAACACTAATAGCCGCACAAATATTCCTTCAACAATAGGTCAATAAACAGTTCTCCAGTCAAACACTTGAATATTCCCCAGTGAAATGTTACAAATTGATAATAGTTGACCTGGTTAAAACCATTCTGCGCGGAAAGATACATATCTGCCATCTGACAGACATTGTCCCACTAGCATGGAAACAAAACTCTTAATACCATTGCTAGTAATAGAATATTGCACAACTACTATGAACGATTACACAATTCAACAATCATCCCCTCAATAGTGTCCCTACTTCAAGGTCTTTTCATGGGAGAGATATCTCAAGCTGGATTGGTTCCTTATCCATACAGGTGAAACTGACCTCTGATTATTTTTTTGAATGTAAGTTCCACATTTATAAAATTTCCAAAGTCTTTTATATATACAAAACAAAAATGCAGAGAAAATCACCTTTTAGAACACCTCACCAGATAAACCTTTCAATAGGTACTTTCTGTGTAAAGAAATAGTCATATAACACATTGTTTGGTTTTAGGAATCAATTCTTTCATTCCCTTCATTATTCTACTGAGCTGACAAGTAATCTGTATATGAGGAAATGGATGATATTTAGACATGAGATGATAGGGGGAATAACTACAATGTAACATCGAATTAATGTACTCACTTCTATAAAAAGTGGTTACTATTGATTTCCTTATAGACAAATAAGCCAACTATGTCAATAACTCAAGTGATGGAATAACTAAAGCCATCCCATTCATAAATACTAAAAATGAAAACTTCCAGTCCAACGGGAGAAACCCTAACTTAAACTGTGATTACACAGACAAAAGTCACAAGGGTGCACACTAAATAGACAACTTGAACAATGGCCCAACAGTCGGCCACAACAGTCATCTGTAACAAGAAGTCTTTCATTGATTAGTCAAACTTGAGGTCTACTTAAAAAATAGATTATTTATCAAATTTACAAGGTTGCATGGAATTGTAGGCTTGGGAAACAAGCAGGTTCAGAGATGCATCTGTGTAACTACTATAGTAACAGATCATATATGCACACATTCAAATAATTTATATATTTATATATATATATATATATATATATATTTCTCAAAAATAATGATCATTTAAAGAACCAAAAATATATAATAATAAACATCAAAACAAATTCATCATAATTAAATTGAACTTGAAGACTTGTTAGAGTACAATTAGTTTCTGCATTCAATTGCATGAATTTTATTTTGTATCAACATTTCAGATCACACTCGTGACCCATCATCAGGATGATAGAGGGCTGAGGTAAAAAATGGTTAAAAGCAGAACAAGGCAAACTGAAATAGAGAAAGGGGGAATAGATGGCACATTAGACGAGGCACAAAGGAGGTTTAGAAAAGGGTAAAGAAAGCGGAAGAATGTGAATACAATGAGGACCTGAGAAAACAGCAAGACAAACCAATGAGGCAATAAGAGTTAAAAATTAAACAAAAATATAAGAATGAAAAAGAACTAAAATCCACAAAAAAAGAAGGCAAAAATAGAAGAGACTATGACCATATATAGGGAAAATAAAGAAGACCATGGAGACTGGGAATTAATTCACAGCGATATGTCTAAACATATATCTGCCCATATATATGCATATATATGTCTATCTATATATGTATGAGAATATAAGAGAAAAATAAATGAACAAATAAGAAACTAAACAGAAAGAATAGAAAGAGAAGCAAGAGATTACTCATTACATGCATGAGTGTGTACGTGTGTGTGCGCATGAAAGTGTATATATAGATATATAGGAAAGAGAGACAAAAATATCATGCAAGAAACAAAAGACAGAAAGAGGAAGATCGGGGGAAATTATGAACTAAAAATTATCTATGCAACTATATGCACATAAATATATGCATGTAAATATAAATAAAATATGTATAAAGGTAGATTAAATTGCAAGTAGAGTAGCTAAATATAAGTATGAATAAATATATAAATAAAAACGACAATACATATACATGCATGAATAAGCAAAAGAAAATATATGAATATGTATATGAACATAAAAAATATAGTATATATATGCAAGTGAGAAAATACGAGTATGTAAGCATGTAAATAAATCTACAAAAGCCAGAAGAAAAAAACAATGACAGGAGATAGCAAGGAAAATAGAGCTAAAGACATGCAAAAAATAAGAATACAAGGACAAACGAGAGCAAAAGGAGGAGTATATATAAAAAAAATATGCGAAGGTACATATGCAATCGAATCCAGAAACTAACTGTACTCAATATATCATAAATCTGATCATATGTAAACAACAGCATAAATTTTTCAGGGCTACCAAACTCGTAATAATCATTTTTTTTCTTTCTACACGACTTAAATTGATTTTTGCATAGCGTCACCTGGGAGCACTTCAGCAGTGGGAAGTGCAACTCGGTTAGGAATGCATCACAAACCTGTCCTATTTACTGATAGGGTGAAACACAGAGGCATGTATGGATTGGGGGTGAGCATGTACACAATGCAGCTGAGATTTAGCTAGGGGCAAGCCCCTGTGTAGCTTTACTTCTTGCACTTCATTGAAAATAAACATTCTTATTAGAATAGAGGAGATAGAAAATATCAGAGGATTTTCTATCCCCAATTAATTATTTTATCTACAATGAATTTGCAGTTCAGTCAACGATTAAAAATATTTTCAAAAGATTGGTCTTTTCAAGATTTAAATAATACTGTTTTAAATCTTAACAAGATTAAAAATAAACCTATAATTTTTAAATAAAATCTGATGCTATTAAGCTGCTTTCAAGGATAATAATAAATGTTTTGCTAGTTCAAAAATATTATCAAAATGAAGGAGCTGAATTAATTTTCATTTATAACAAGGAAAAGAAACTCTACTTGCACACTCCAAGAGTTGATCAATACTGAAGGGAAGTTAGGGAACACATAATGCAAGGAAGAACATCTGCCAGGTAATAGATCTCACTTTTATCGTTTTCAAGACTCGGGTTTAATTCCAACTCATCAGTACATAATGACTAAAAAATTCTTAAACGTGGAGTTTAATGTTTGATGATAAACAATTCAATTCATTTTACACACTATTTTGAATTTTCAACATGAAAAGATCCAGAGAGGACTTGATACCTGGTGTATATAAGATATATGTAAAAATGGTATAAATTGCATAACTGTTAAAATAAAAATGTCCAAAAAAACAGCATAATCACATGGAGAATAATATTTTAATATTTTTCTATTTGCAAATCTTTACAGCAAAAGCTTATTTCATGCATGGTATTCCATCATATACGTGGAAATTTATGACAGATGCTGAACAGACAAACACTATGTATTTGGATGAGAAGAAAAGAACATCTAACCAAAGCATACCTGCTAGCAAACTTCAGTTTGTTTCAAGCCACCTAAATCCCTATCTAATAACCAGAACGTCCCCCATAATTGCCAGACCTGTCACAAGGAATAGTATGATTACATTCCATACCCATGATAACAAGCATCACATGGATTCAAAATACACATTAAATGTCCATTAAACTTATTTGTCATTGTAGACAGATCAGTTGTAAGAACAAACATATTTGTCGTTGTAGTAAACCACATAATGTATTTATTTAGGCAGCCAGGCAGGGCAGCAGTAAAAATCCACCAGATACCTTATTTGATCATGATTCTCCTAAAATAATGCAACTTTCACCCATTTAAAAAGAGAGGCCTAAAATAGATAAGAAAACTATGAGAATTTAGGCACCAGTGACATTAATGAAACTCTAGACCATGACTTCAAAAAGTCAACATGGATTAAGTAGCGCAAACCAAGGCAACTGCTTGGATACTTTCTATAGCTATGTGGAAATACAAGATTGATGTTATTTATACAAGACTAAAGATTACTGTAAGCACCATTGTTTCACAATTTGCACAGCTTCTTCTATTAACTTCATCTTATGAACATAGTTGAAATCAGACTGACTTCCCAGATAAAACATTGTCCATGCATACTTCTGACCTCAGAGCACAGCCCTCCCTACATGATCAGAGTTTTTCTTTTACAGAAGTTGTTTGCATCCCATTTCTCAAATATCAGACAACTGCCACCCCACTTGTTAAACTATATCTAGAAAAAGCAGATGGCTCTGCCAACAATTGTCAACAAGAGGTTATTTGACAATTTGTTGTCATTCATCTTTCTAGTGAGAGGAAGATGGGGTTTCTGAGTGGAATCAAAACCTCAAGGGGAAGAACTAAGTTCTTTGTTGGCTGTAATCTTTTGGATGAAGATCCCTCAACAAAGCACAATCAACAATAATATGATTGGTCAAATAGTCAAAGTTTCATTCCATAAAGATTCAAATGCACACTCATGCTTCCATAAAGAGCAATGTGTAAATAAAAATACCTGCCATAATCCCTGGAATTTCTATCAAACCCGTTGGTATTATAATTAGTCTGATAATTAGGACGGTCTCCATAATTATCAAACCTGTCACCAGAAAATTTGTAGTCAGAGTGACTATTAAAACAATGTGTTGCGAAGACTTTAGCACACTTGAAAATATCATGACTGTAAGAAAAATAATTTGAGATAAAAAATACAAGGCAAACATTGTATGTTTAGAGAGAACACAATAGTTAAAAATGATAGCCTATCCACATAAGCTACGAGCTTCATGTATCTTAAAAGCCAGGTTTTACTACTTGCAGTGTTCCCCCATGCTGTATTTCTGACCATTAATATTCCTTCACTTTAGAAAGAGAATCTTAATACCTTTCAATATTCAAGTGTCACATATTGCTATCTCAAGATACTACCTTAAAAATAGATGTTATGTATAATAGTGAATGTTTTTGACTAATAGCACATTGCAAAACATCTGGCAAAGGGATTTGAAATTGTGATTCCTGATACACCATATTTATATCCAATAATCCTATATAACAAAAATCTAAAAAGTAATTAGTAATCCTATAATTAGTATAGAATTATACTCCAAAAGTAACAAAGCAAAAGAACATATTCTGCAAAGACACAAAACTAGGTCAACATTCTACAATCTTCATTAAACTTCATTACCAAATTCAACATCCTAGAAAAAACAGTCACAAATATTACAGCCGTTATTTAGATACCTCCAACTCATGGTACTTTGACAGTTCTATAGCATGATGATTAGAGAGAATGGCAATCCCAATTTAGCAGAGACACACAACCAAGTGAAGTTAAAAGGAAATAAACTTACAAGTTCCTCGTACATCTACCATGAGAGCCGATTAACCCTGTTCACCATTCTAGGCTTCCAATGTGTGCAAAATAAATAGTGATAAAACAAAATTCCAAGACACAACATATGCATATGAAGATGATGAGTTCCATCGTTTTAGCAGGCAACAGCAAAGTTAAGATTCACCAAAAAGAAATAAATGTGACTTCCATATCTAGTGGCATCCAAACAGAAGCTACCATGTATACAAGTTTTAGCAAAAGTACCTTCCACCTCCAGTACTGCCATAACTACCATACCCGCCTCCAGAACTGCCGTACCCACCTCCAGAACTGCCATACCCACCTCCAGAACCGCCTCTAGAACTGCCATACCCACCTCCTGAACTGCCATACCCACCTCCTGAACTTCCATATCCACCTCTAGAACTGCCATAACCTCCACCAGACCCACTATATCGACTCCCCCCACCTGAACTACCAAATCGACTCATTCCAAAACCACTGCCACGTCCCATAGAGCTATCGTCTATTTCTTCTTTCATTTTGGGAATCTGCATATAAATAAAGGATAATAAGAATAGTTCAAACTTCACAAGTCACCATAACAGAAGTTAATTATATGGATTGGTAAGTGAAAACACAATCCACAGACAGTCCAAATACTCATGTTATTCCTTTAAATAATAGCAGCTACCAATTCTCTTTGGCAACAATTAAAATTATAATATCTAAAATACATGATCTTTTAATCTAGACAAATAATGTATCTAAAACAGTTTCTACACCACAATTAATGCCTTCCATTTGCGCAATTTGAAAAGTATAAGGAACTGTTCGACAAGAAAAACAATTAAGTAGTGGGAAAACTACCATTTAACACCACATCTTTGCAAAAGATTGTATATGCTTTGTTAAACAAATACAAGATAAATTACTACCATACAAACAACAAATAAGATGCAAAAGGAATAGAAGCCCTTACCATTTATATTTTTTAGACGAATTATGTAATTGATGCTGATAGGACTTAATTAATGAACATTTACTTTAAAAAAACAACTGTTTATTCACGCACAATGCTATAGGCAATTACAAGTGTATGGTTGACAAAAACAAAAGGATTTGATGTATATTAGTCATGCTGAATCTCAGCATTGCTTGGAAACTGGTACAAGATTTATTGGACAAAATTTACAGGTTGATTTAAGGGAAACCAGCTACAATAGATCATACACAATCAAATTCCTTGAACTATTCCTGTGTAGCTTTGGATAGGAACATTGGCATAATTAAATATCCTATTTTTAAAAATTCACCATCTATCAGCATTGGACCAAATCTACACCTCTTTAAATATTCAGAAATACCATAAGCAAAGGAGGAGTTCGCGAAGCTTAAGTGTACCGACATATAATAGAAGTTATTGCAACTACAATGATAACAAATTAGGGGGCCAGAACCTAATGAACCACACGACTATTCACTTGCATTAACAAAGCCACTAAAAGCTGGTACAACTATTCACTAGCATTAACAGAGCCTCAGAAAGATGATAAATTATAATTAAAAGGCATCTGTATCACATGCATTCCATATAAGAACAGCAGTAAAACAGACAAAAAGAACCTAAATGTTGTTTAATAGTTAATAATCCTGACTTGGCTAGCATGTGGCTTGGTGTAAATGAGGATTACAGTGCACCCTTCTTACCAGTATGCCCAATCTGAGAAAGGTAAGACTAACTTTTCTTCTCAAACTATATAATTAAGAGGGTGAACAAATAAAACAAGCAAATTGGTTTGCTGCATATTTTTTGCCCAGATCCTCTTCATGTTTGGTCATAGCAGCAAAAATCTTTCGGAGAAAAAATTGGCAAACCAAAAGTGTAAGATTTTTTTTATATATCAGGATTTAAAAGGGAAAAAATTGGATTAAAAAAAAAAGCGTAAAAAATTGTGAAAAATAGGACAAAAACTTTTTGTTTTTGAAAATTAAAGGCATTTACATAGCATAGAGACATAGAGAGCAAATAAATTTGAGAGTTTAGTACATGAATTGTAGTATATAGATTTTTGTTATTTACATTGCATTGCAAAAAACATAATTCATAGTGCATAAATAATAACTTGATGCTGACAATTACAAATTTTCAATTACAATCACCTCCTTCTCCCTATCCATGGCCTCATACAAATAGCCCATTGGGGATTTCTCCCCATCCACTAGTCTCAAAACTTTTACACTAATGTCTAAATCAACACGCTCAAGAGTTAGATCCCAATTCCTCGTCACCTCCTGAGGGTCAGCACCCCTCGTGGGCATTTGGAGGCAACACCCCTTGTGGGGTTTTGATGCCAACACCCCCAGTGGGGTCAAGAGGCAGCACCCCTCACAACAAAATTAAAGCTTTTGAAACCACACAAACCTTCATAACAAATGCCATTTTCACAATTTTAACACTTACGGGTAAAATTAGGTACACAGAAACTTTTTTGTTTATAAAAATGTTTTTAAAAAAAAAAAAAATTCTTTTGTGTTTTTTTTGGGCAACTCTTGTGTTCGCCTGATTTTGGCTCAGAGTCCCTCCCAAGTACAACGGATTCCCTATGGATCCTTTTGTGGATGGAATCTTACTGCTAGCAGTAACTTAGCCAAAAGCCAACTTCTAATTTAAATACATGCTTATTCATCATATTATAGTCTGCTTATTAAAAGGACAAAAATGTCAATATCTATATAGTCCAATTATTTTCATAAAAGAAAATTAAAATCTTACAAAATAGGCAATGATTCTCTTTCAAATTTATTGAAATTCATTAAAATAATTCATATCTAAAATTGAGGGAGGAAATATGAGGGATTTTCCATCATTTTTGTTGGTAGAATAAAAAATTGAATGAGCAAAAGCTTTGTATTATGAAACAATAAATGAATTTTGATTTCTGTAGACGAATCAATTTATCCACTCCAATTATTCAACATATTCTTGACAAAGGAAAGCACATGTTGAAAACAATGCTGGACCCATGGAAAAATTGCTATAGCAGAGTTTACCAAGGATTGCAAAAAATAGTTGAATGAGTCCATCCCTTTGTTCAGCCACTGGGTTAGATATTCTCAAGCCATCGAATTCCTATACACACTATACATTAAGGCACTGTGCAAATCTCCACTCAATGCACTACACTCCATCTATGTGATTAGGGAATTTGACATTTATATCAAAGAGATCAACATATAGAAGAAAGTGATTAACAAAATGGTAACAGATGTAGGCTGAAAAGAGGGTAATTCATGTGGGTGAATTGCAAAGGTATTTTTTAACAAAATGGCAATAATCACAAGCCGAAAAGAGGGTAAAGCATAGGTATTTTTTTAACAAAATAGTAACAGATTAACAATCGCAAGCCAAAAAGAGAGTATATCATGCAAGTATTTTTCCCCAATCTTTTCCCAATTCAACACATTTAAACACCAAAACTCATTGAAAATCACAGGTCAGCAATTTTACAAACAAACATGATTTAATGGAGGAATGAAATCAACAAACCTGGCAATTTCTATTTTTTGTGATTTCTACTTCTATGTATTTGGTAACTAATAGACTAGAGCTCCAGGTAATAATTTTAAGGGAAGTTGGTCAAACAAGCATCATATGATAACTAAGGCACGGTATCCATCAAATTCATTAAAACAGTTGCATTGTTTAGTTATGCTATTGATGTCAATAAAACATTTTATTGTTTAAGTTAACAATTTAAGTACAAGTTTGGTTATGTGGATTTCAGTATGGCAATATGGCAAAAAAATTGGGGGTTGGATACATTTTGGGTACATTTGTGCAAAAAACATATAAAATCATGAATATAATATATATACATATTTTAGTCTATACATATAAACAGTTAGAAATAGTTACTAAAACTTTCTCATAGATAACCAACAGTCTCAACTCTCTAACCAACTTGTGGAATACCAATTGTCTCACAACTAAAACATGATCATACCATGGCATGAACATGCCACACACACTACTTGATATGACTTCACATGGGTAATCTTTGTAGATGATTAGCTGCTGCTGCTGCACACTCAAGACTCAAGAGTCAAATAGCTGTTGACCAAACTCTTCCAATATGAACATGACTTCTTGTACATCTACCACAACCAACACTAAGCTTTCAATAGCAATGACATTTTTCTGATTGATCCTATATTTTTGCAAGACCTCTTACCATCTCCTAGAATGTCACCATATCTTAGCAATCCCGACATGTACTCTAACAGCATTACATGTGCGCCTATACTATCATTCACACTTACAATGACATACCTACAATAATGCAGTTGTGAGTTCTTCTCTAAATGTCTTGCAGTTAGGAAAAGAGTGCCACCACATGTCAACATGCTGAACTGCTGAACTGCAATACCTGAAATTCAACGCAACCTTCTATAGCTTACTGCAACTGTTTACAATCTATCAGATAAATTATGTTCGGGAAGTCTTCACAAGTGCATAGAAAACACTACTTCCAACATTGTTGTCCCGAGACTAGCTCACAATCACAGGATCGTCCTCATGGTCACAAACCAATCAAGCCTTGATTTCAATTTTAAAATTCAAATTTGACCAACTTCACAACTTTAACCTTCCCACCTAGGGCCAACTAAACACACAAGTTTGTGCAATATGTTGTATGTCCTTGTATTTAAAAGTATTCTAAGTTACCAGTTCTGGTACTGGTTTGGGGGTTCAGTTCGCAGGTTCGACTAAACTTTTTTTGGGATGTTGGATTCGTTTTGGGTTTATTCATACAAAAAACATGTAGAAATCATATTATATATATAATATACATACATACATACATGAATTAGGATTAGAATATCACACAGCATCATACATACATACATACATACATACATGAATTAGGATTAGAATATCACACAGCATCATATAAACAATAAAACCACCATAAACTCAACAGCATAAGTCTTTGCTGAAATTTTTGACACTCATGCAATCACCCTTTAAAATAGTAATCAAATTGCACAAAAATCAGAGACTTACTTTAGCACAACCTAGCAGAGGCAGCAAACAAATGAAGAGGCAACATGAAATAAATCTTAATTCAAAGAGCATGGTCACGGTTTTAAATAAAAACAAACAAATTGTAGTCAAAACCTAATTGACACAAATGCTCTTTATTTTGAAGAATGCCATTAATAAATGTTAAAATCCTTAAATTAAAAACTGTTCTGTACAAACCCACAGAGGAACCAAACCCGGATCCGGCCCTGCAGGAGGCAAACCCGGTAACATAGAAGGTATTCAATAATTCCTTCTAACCATATCTGAAAATTTTAAAAGAATTTAAGTCATTTGAATATCATTTGCATCTATACGCTTCAGTTGGTGCTCAAAACAGGACATAAGATGCACAATCAGTAAGAGGGCACTTGCACAACTCAAGAGAGTTGTTTTCAATATTGTTCAAGTCTCAAGAGGTTGAACAAGGTGTGGTACCCTTGCAGCTCAGTCATACAACAACCTAACAAAAGTATCTATCAATACCACCAGTTCCTACAGATATCCAGGGATACACAAGAAGTTAAGGTACCTAGGCAAAGTGAAGAAAATCAGTCTGCAAATTATCATGTCAAGTTTGCAGGCACAGGTCAAGATTGCTGTTATGGATTCATCCCTGACAATTGGACTTGACCCTGCACATTCATAGCAAAATATTCTGATTGTTGAGAAAATTAATAGTTTGTTACCGCTACTATTCCAGATTCCAAGATACATCAGATCATATCAGTTTTAGAATACAGTTATTGAGCAAGTACACTTATTTTCTTATTTGCATTTCCCATATTCAGTTATTAGTAATTACTAATTAGTAAATTTACTAAATTACCAATTACCAATGTCAACTGTCATTCATGCACCTAGGCTGATTTATTTTATATGCACTTCATTGGATTAGCCTAGGTCACACATTAAGGAAAGTTTATTTTCCTTAACAAATATATATAAGAATTATTAAGCTATAAAAATTAAAAAGTAAAATGTGATATTTCCACAATTGATGTAATGAATTGTAAAACTTCTGACACAAAACTCAGTATTTTCTGCAGGAAGTTCTACAAAACTTTAAAATAGTTAGAATTAGATAAATTTAAAAAATATTAAAACTTAAATCTAACCTAAGTATAATTAAAAAAGTTAAAATTATAAATTTTGATAAATGTTTTTAATTTAAAAGTTAAAAACCTAAAGCTAAAACCATAAAAACTGAATTAAATTTAAATTATTTTATATAATTTTTATTAAAAAAAGCCCACATCAGCCCTGCAGAGCTGATAAAGTGCATCAAGGGCCATGTTTATAAATTTCCATATTACATCTTTTTAAATCCTTTTGGTTTTTTCCCTTTCCATGAAATGAGATGACAAAACAAAAGTTGACGTGTGAAAACAAGAAAAATTTAAAGGGGTACCGGTTTGCAGATGGTTCACTCTGGGAACAGGATTTGGATTGCAGATTTGCCCTGGTACTGCAGACCATCCTATGAACCCAAAGTGGGAATAAACTGAACCAGGATCCAGGGGATTTCTGGAAGAACTGGTAACATAATTTATTTATCTTTTGATATTCTAATCATCCACCAACATTAGAATGTTGGAGGTTACATGTTTGAACGCAGAGATGTGTAGGGTTGTACACTTCCTTGAAGGATACCTGGAAAACAATCCGCTTATGTAAAGCTTCACAAGATTAGTCGCATACACCAAATTGGCCTCAGTTGGATGTGACCAAAAAATCTATCTGTACCTCCTTTTGTTTTGACAGGCCATCTATAGACCCCAAAAGAGAAATTCTGTTTTGGACTTGATCACATACTTAAAATATTGAACATTCAAATGACAGTGGAGTGAAGGAAAAAGTGTACTGGAAACACCAGAGGTTACTACTATATTGGAGAATTTATTGCAAATACAAAGAGGACAAATTAGCGTCCCACGACCTTATCAATTGAGTTACAAATACAAAGAAAAGTAAAACAAAATAGTTTGCAGAACCTAATCAAACAAGCAAATATGCAGTTGCATTTCAAAAACCACATATAAATAATAACCTACACAAAAGAGGGACTAGACCATAACGTCTCTTGTACACCATAATTGTTTCTTGTGGAGGTAGAACACATACCTCTTTAAACTTGCAACCTACATCTTGTTCAATACTCCTCACTGCCCTAGACTGTTGCTCGGTATAGATAAGGATGGCAGTGCCCTTCTTACCAGCACGCCCAGTACGCCCAGATCTATGAACAAATATTTCTGAAGAATTTGGTAGCTCATAGTGAATAATCTGAAAACACACAAATTGCCTTTATGGTCATATACATTATAAACAACATACATGACATTAATTAGAAACACAAGCTATAAACAATTATTTGAAGATGTTGGTAGCCCATTATTACTAATCTAAACATGCACAAATCAACAACAATGTCATTTAAACATGATATGAAGCCTGATTAAGGAACACAAATATCTACAACCAACACAAATGTCTACAACCATCAACTCAAAGGTATTGTCATTCCATATAGCATGAAAGTATGTTTTTTCTGTCACAAACGGCAAGCAAAATAATATGCAAAACATAACCATACCAGATCAACATTAGGAACATCAAGCCCACGTGCAGCAACATCTGTAGCAATCAGCACATTAAAGCGCCCTTCACGAAAACCAGCAAGAGTCTTCTCTCGTTGGCCCTGAGAAATATCACCATGCAATGCCTCACATCCAAGAACCTGGCTCATTGATGTTGAAAGATAGTCTGCATCTCGTTTGGTTTGAGTAAAAACAATACATTTTCCACCTTTGGCATATTCCTGAAATATCCACAACAGGTCAAATACAAAATTTTATCATATACAATAAACACTAAACTAAAAAAATGCTATGCTTACAAGGGAATGCTAACCATTAACAAAGTGAGTTATACTCTTTCAAATGTGTACAAACCAGAACGTGAGGAAACCAGCATAGAAAGCCAATGTGGTCTTTAATAATATTTAATTAGATTCAATAGTCATCTCAAAATATCGAGTGAGTTCTACACTACTGACAAAACAATCTTTTATAAAGAGTAGATATTTCTCCTAAAATTTTTGAAGGGTGTGCCATTTTCTAAATTAAAATTCTGCAAAGAGTTAATGCAGTGTATTGACCTCAGTCCAGATTTTTTCAGGTGGGACTTCTCACAACCATATAAAGCTATTGCCTCAAACTGCAACTTGCATAATGGAATGTATATAACCCAGCCACAAAAGACTACAAGCTTATGGCATTCTACTATTGCAGTCATCTTTCCAATGTCCCCATATAGCAACTTATAAAAATTAAAGCTTAGGGTTCAGTAATGTTTAACAAACATCTTCTAATTGAGCTGGTTAAAAAATTAAAATCAAAGATTAAATCGCCAAATATAAAATCAATTTGTTTATCATCATAAGTCACACATAACTAGTTGCATTTCAACATTAGCCATCTCGTAAGTGAAATTTGTATGCAACAAGCAACATCAAAAAACTTGATTATCTATATGCATGAAAGAACAAATAATGAGAATCCAGAACACATATATCACACCAAAATTTCTAGAAAGTACTTATAGTTATTTTCATAGGAATAACACAATTGGCATATCCCTTGATCAAAGCAAACAATTCACAACAAGACTTATAATGTGCAAGAAAAAGAAAGCTATAATAAATATATTTGACTCCCAAATAATTCCGCAAAACAAAATCAACTCAAAAGCTTGAATGAATTTAGCACCATACAGTTATTAACGGGCTGAGAATTGAGCGTTTGCCATAAGTAGATGCCCCAATAGAATAGAGCGTAATTCCTTCAGCCAACTTCTGAGGAGAGTCGCCTACCTGTATTGAAACACTGTTAGGAAAATATTTAAAAAGAAACAGTTAATACAAACTACTGCAGAATAATTGAAATTCAACAGTTTATGAATATACTAATTTAGAATAAAGCATCACTGTTAACAAGGTACATGCACACTCAGCTGACAAATAAAACTACCATGAAGCTAGGATTTTTAATAACAAAATGCAGCTAGTTTACAACTTACTAGATCTACAAGCAGTGGATTAGTCAAATATTTCCTTGCAAGATTATGTATCCAGGAAGGCAATGTGGCAGAAAACAGCATACTCTGTCGCTTTTGGGGCAACCTCTGCATAATCACCTCAACATCCTGGTCAAAGCCGACAGCAAGCATCTGATCGGCCTCATCCAACACAATAAATTGAACATCCGACAAAATTAAAGAACCTCGATTCATTAGATCAATTACACGACCAGGAGTTCCAACAACCACATCCAAGCCCCTTCTGATAATGTCAATTTGGCTACGTATAGGTACCCCACCATAGCAACAAAGCGTATCAAGACACGGTGCAGCTTGCATGAATTCTTTTTCAACTTGTCGTGCAAGCTCACGTGTAGGAGCCAAAACTAAAGCTAGAGGATTGTAGCCACGCCTGCAGAAGCAGCATCATTTTTAAAGCAGGAATATAATATGAATAGTGCCTGCATAATAATAGGCTGACCTTTCCTAACCATGGAACTTTACTCCACCTAGAAGCCAATCCTTTAAGGCATGATCATTTACATTTTATTCAATCAAAAAAGATAATTTTAAACAACCCAATATGAAACAAGAACAAACCCATTTTTGCGGTTCTTTTGAATGATCTTATCTAGAATGGGGATTCCAAAAGCTAAAGTCTTTCCAGTTCCTGTTCTGGCTCGGCCAATCATGTCACGACCTTGCATTGCTGGATCCAACACCGCTTTCTATATACAACATCAGCATGGTCAGAACTCATTGCTAAAATACAGATATTTGCTCAGCAAACATACTAAATGCACAATCACACCCTTGCCTTGTATATGGAAATATTTACAAGAAAGGTTTAAAACCCAGCTCAAAGGAAAGGCTTGAACATATACACAAGAAACAATCCAAACTAAAGTCCGTAAGGCAAAAACTATAAAGAACTAAGGTCACAGAAAGCCAATACATGTCAATTGCCTTTGCACACAACAGACACTTAGAATAGCAAGTTATTATATCTTTGATAATGCTAAAAGTAATCTTCCAATCCAAGAGTGCTTCTCATTACACTATAATATTAGACTTTTTATTGCATGTTTGTGCTATGCAAATAATCAAAGGACATTTGCAAATAATCCATCAGAAGGCCAAATTTTGAATTTCGTTTCTCAGGAACCAGCAAAATGCATTAATATTTGCAGATGTCAAAAGTTTAAGCAAGTACAAATATTCAGGAATATTTAATTGAGTGGATAAAAGGGAAGAATCATGATTTTCTATTAAATAAACAGTTTAACAGTCTTTGCAAAAGCCTGCAGAAATTTTTTAGTTCTTATATCAAGTATGTATTGAGAGGTTTCAGAAAAAAGAGAATCTTTTATTAGCATTTTAAGGAAACTAATAAAAGATAAGAGCATAATTAAGAGGGAGGTTACAAAGTGGAATAGGAATCTTGACTGACTTACAATGCATGTTACGAGACATCATAGAGCATCTTTATAAAGGTGGCAAATGACATATAATGGAGTGTGTCATATGAATTTTTACCATGGCATTGTATATTATGTCATCAACTGAATATAAAAGAGTTCAGCAACCCCCTTCTCTTCAAGGGAAATAATATTTCAGTGCAGAAACTCTGATTACTTAAAACCAAGAAAATAAATCAACAAAACATAGACTTTTTGAAAACCCTCAATAGAATACAGTTTACCAATAACTTTCTTGGCAAAGGGGTGTATGCTCAAATAACAAAAATTAAGAAAAATAAACTAATAAGGAATAATAAATATTCCAATGGACCTGAAAGAGAAACAATTTAGCAATCCCTTGTAGGCAAAGGGTAGATTTATTTCACTGCAGAGGCTCCAATTATTTAAAAATAATAAACATAAGACAATAATGGCAACTTTTGTAATGAACACGAATAGAAAACTATCTAGCTAAATGCTCCACATCAAAACTTTCACAACAGAGGCACAGTTACAAATCCCTGGGTCATGATAAAATGTAAAAATCAAGTTAAAACATATCATCCAACTCACTGGATATGGCATGCCCCAATGGACAAGGACAGGGTCAAGTACGATGCCATTTTGGCAAAGAGTAATTAAGACAAATGTTACATGCAAAGTAGCCCTAATTTTTCAAACTTAAGTCCCTTAAAAACTTTAAAAGGATTGAAAACAATAACTCAAATTTTATTAAATAGCCTGAAAAAGGAGACATGATAAAGTGTAAACTGTAAACATTCATATAAGGCATCCAAAATACTGGTGTGGTCTATCCCAACAGGCCAAGCTGGGTACGAATTCCAGATGAATTTGACCATTAAGCCACCCCTTAAAAGGAGAATTTAACAAATTCAAGACAAAAAACATCTCATTAAAACTTACCAATCGATAAGTTCTAGTCCATTCCAATTTTAAATTTTTAAGTTCTGGATAGGGAAAAGTACATACTCAAACCAAAAATTAAAAAATAAACTAGTCTAGATAGGAAAAATTCTAACAATTCATTGAAAGGTGCAAATCTCAGGTCAATTTGACAAAAGTCCATCATTATTCCAAATAAAAAATTGCAATCAATAAAAGACATAACCATCTTGATAGAACACGCAGAAAAATCTTAATGTCTTCCAACTTTAGCCCCTTGACATGGAAGACTTAGTGAAATGTACCATAAAGTAAAGGAGGATCTTACTATGTCATGTAAGATTCAAACGTCTTTCTACAACACCATCAAGATTCTAATTCTTCAAATTGAAGTCCCTTGAAAAGAACAAATAAATAAAAAATAGAAATTGATAATCAAGTAACCTGAATAGGAAACAATTTAGCGATCCCCTTCTTAGCAAGGGAGTCAATAATCTCCGCATCAATCCCGAGCTTAGCAATCTCCAGTCCATCATCAGAGTCAGCAACACCATAGTCTTCAGCAACTGCGAACTCCGCTAGCGCAGGTGAGGCTGCCTTGGGACCAAAGGCTCCAACAGAAGAATAAAACCTAGTAAACTCATTGCCTGTGGATACAACAAAGTTGCACAGGCTTTCGATATGCACACTGCGCTGCACTGAATATCCAAAACCCCCGCAAAAATGTGCCGACAAAGGATTTAAAGGGCTTTGATTTTTTGGGAAATACGTCGGCGACGAGAATTTCTTCCCGCCTTGTGCTATTGCACGCAGCGCCATGGCTGCGGCTTTGTTTAGCCTGGATGCCTGCATTTTTCACCCTGTATGAAAAACTCTGGTTCTCGAAAAAAAGAACCTAGAAACCCTTGAAACCCTTATGTATTTGACTGAGGTTTTAGCACAAAACTCATGATATGATTCGATTGAAGAATTCGTATGGTGTGTTAAACCCTAAAGCCCCTAGAGAATATCTTGTGCCAGTATATTCTATTTAAGTGTACCCCACCATGTTTTACTACTATGAAAGAAATATGTTTTTTATGGAAAAAACAACTAAAATGTTGCCTTCAATCTTTTTTAAGAAAGTAATTCCCTAGTTCGCGTGTAAGTCATTTTTTTATGGTGGAAATTCTTGCCCTCACAATGAAGGGATTATTCTTCGTTTATGGGGTTCCAGTGGTTGATCTTTACGTAAATTTAAGGATAGACATGAAATGGCATCCATCTGACGAAGGTTGGATCAAAATGGATTTTGATGGGGCTGTGAAAAGTAATTTGGGCTCTTCTAGCACTAGATGTAATATCTGAAATCACAAAGATGAGAAATTGGCAGAATGGGCAAAAAAATTAGTTGATGGGACAAATAATGAAGCTAAATTCCAATCGACGTGGTTGGGTCTTTAGTTAGGTAAGCGTTTGAAGCAAAGCAGAATACATGTGGAAGGTGATTCAATTATCACCATTGATGCAATCAGGAGGAGGGTCACCCCTAACTGGAAATTGAGCAAAAGGTTAACTCAAATAGTGGAGACTTTAGATAGCTTGGAATATTTTAAGATCTTCCACGTTTATTGAGAAGGGAATGGAGACGTGGATTGATTGTTGAAGATCGTCATTTGCATAAGGGAAGAGCATGGTGGTATGCCAGTGCTAATCGATATTGTGCTCACACGAGTGGTGGGTGATGGGTTGAGGGGGCATGATGACGACATTTAATGCTCAATCTAGTAAAGCATTTACTATTCTCCTATTTGGTAGCAACTTAAGCTTTAAGTTAAGCTCATTTGATCCCTTTTGCATTCATTTGCAATGGATACCACCATCTATCTAGGCGTGAAGGAGTGACAAATGGATTTTGAGGGGTGATATCAAATTTTGGGCTAAAAAAAGTCTTCAAAACCCATGATGAGGAGGATTTGGGCGCAATAGAGACCATCTTGGGTGTAATTTTTTGATGTCGATGTATCGTTTTCATGTCAATACGGACATATCATTGATGTTCATGGTCCGGTTATTACATTCAAGAGAGGAAATCGACATGGTGAGGTTTTTAATGCGAAGGTTTGTGACTACAAGATGGTGGGAGGCCATGGAATACTATCTAGCAATGGCAATTCCAGGGATGGGGCTTCTTCCGGCGAGTGGAGTGTGGTTGTTACTTACCCTATCATTCAACAGACGATGGATTCCTTATATTTTGTGGAGCATAAGGGAGGACCAAGATTCGTGATTGGCTGAAGTTGTGGGCAATATTGCTCTACTAAAAGAAATTGTTAAGGTGAGCAATTTTCTAAGAAGGGTGGCAGTGATGGCTCTCCCAGTTGTGCAGGATAGTAGAAGTGAGGTGGGGCAGATGGGTGCTGAGAACGACAGCATGGAGATGGATATGGATGTGTAGCAGGTGGTCATAGTTAATTTAGTTTTTGGTCATCGACTATAATTTCATTTTTTGGCATTTTGCTAGTTGATGGGCTATGTCAGGTTAATCTTTGTATTTTGGGTTGGGGCCCCTTGTGCCCAATTCGCTTATAAAAAAAAAACAATGAAGGGATTATTATTTTATAGAGGTATATATTAGTAAAGGAAAACAAATGTCAATGAGTTCTTCGTCTATTGGTAAAATTGAATCATTTTGAATGAGTCTAATGTAGTGTAGGAAATTGTATACCCTTTACAATTTCATACATTGTTTGGGTCCCTTAATTAATTGGACTTAATTAAGCTTCTAATTACCTAAATTATGCATTCAAAAGCCTTATTTATCTTGTTTTTTGAAAGGGAAGCCAACATTTAATTAATGCATTTAATAATTAAATCACATTGGAGAATGAGTGTCCTAGAATTTTAGGTGAGGACCCTTCTCAGACCTACCTACAAAATGTTAATTTGATTTTTGTATCTTCGAGATCTTGCATTTTATCATCTAGGTCTTATTGTGCATTTAGTTTGAACATTGCAAATCATTTACTTAGGTTTCAGATCTACCCAATTGTCTTAAAGGACTGAGATCCAGGTCTGCTTGACCCATAATTGAGGTTCAAAATCAATCATTACACCTTGTGATCTCTTTTCTAATGAAATTTCCCCAAGGAAAGACACCTATTGTGGATCTTTAAAGTCATATTTAGGGAAACTCTCTTTTTCCCACCATTTCATCTACCAACTAGCACTTGCATCTAAAGGAAGAGCAATGGTTATGTCAATAGTAAAATATATGTTAAATAATATATGAGAGAGTACAAATCAAAAAATAGAATAAGAGATATTATTTTATTTAGTAATTTTATTATATAGGATAATATCTACAAATAAATACATGAGATTTATAATATTGATCTTGGATATATATATTTGTATGTGTTTTTGGATAAAAGATAATAAATTGATAAGAGTTTTTCACATTAAAGAAATTTCTCACTAAAAAATTTAAAAGGTTATTCAAGGCCACATCGTAATTTAATAGTGATGATCATTTATAGTAGTCCACAACAAGCATAAATCAATAAATAAAGATGGTGTATGTTAGTCTCATAAATTTCATAACCAATGCAATACAAGGGAAAATGCTCTCCCAACTACCAATCCTTAATCCTTCAAAACATTTCTCAAGACCCTATAGAAGGCAAAAAAAATTTACATAATTGATGAAAAATAAAACAAATTGTATCACAAATCTTAATATTAACATCCAAGCATATAGATTATGAGAATAATTTTGTAACTTTTTCGTTACAAGCCAAAATCAAACATACATTTATATGCATTTTCTTCCACATAAAATAATTAAAATATTATTTTTGACTCTCCTTTGTTTTACTTTTTCTCTTTTTGATAATGTAAATAAAATTCGACTATAAACTATATAGAGAACATGATTGAATATGAACTAGAAAAAATTATATGACTTGATTTTTATGAAATAAAAATAAAAAAATTGATTTTCTATACTTGTTGGTAGAGACATCTAAGTTGAATATAAAACACTAAAAAATAAGAACATGGTCTTATATTCCGATCTGGCATGTGGAATGAAGAAAATGGAATGTAAAATAAAAGAAGTGTTATTCAGTAAAACTCGTAGACTTATAAAGTTGTATTCAAACAAATAGTAACTCTTAATCCTTTTTTTTTTTTTTTTGATGAATTTTCCAGCTATCTATATTAAAAGAGATAAAGTTACAAAATTCACAAAAAAGGGTTGGGTAGTAGGAAAGCACACCCTGAAAGTCACATGGGCCCAGCCCAGCAAAAATTAACTAAAGTCACATGGGCCTAGCTCAGAAATAAAATAATAGAAAAAAAATTATGCAGCTAAAGCAGTGCCAGTAGATCTTGGGGGATCCTGGTCATCCAGATTTTTTCCCCATACCTCAACGGGGTTAGGAGTGACGTCAAGAGAAGCACCCCAACCATCATCATTCTTATCTTCTTTATCTTTATCCTCGCGCCGAGGCGAGATTGCGAGAGCAAGCCGCGGAAAGCTTTTACCAGTGGAGGGCCAACCAGTGCCAGAGTCAGGAGGAGCATCCGAAGGCCACCCAAAACCGCCACCACTACTCCTCAGTGCACCACTAGAGTGTCAGCCCTGACCAAGACGCGGCGAAGGAGAACGAGCCCATTTGGGAGGCCGAGAATCCCTCCGAGGAGGAGGCTGAGAGCGAGCCCGTGTGGAGTCACTCCGCTTCCGGCCCCGAGAGGGCGACCGGCGGTGGGAGGACGAGGGCGAATAAGGAATCCGAGCCACAGTACAAGGGGCATTGCCCCAGTGGTCCAGGAGAACCTACAAGTGAGCCACTTCCAGTGCAACCTTGTTGGCTTGCACTTGAATCTGTAAGATAACATTAGAGCATATAACAACTTTAGCATAGAGAGATACATTAATAGCTAAATGCGATTGAGCAAAAATACAAGCATTTCTGTCTTTCCAAATACTGAAAAGGATTTCCACTTTGAAAGTGTGCCAAATCTGGGTGAACTTAGTCGAGGTTCCAGGCGGGTCCCCCAGAAGAACCATATGCCATGAAAAGGGTTCAGGCCTAAAAGGCCGAAAGAAATCATGAATCCAAGTCCAGAACTGCTGAGCTCTGAGACAAAATCAAAAAAGGTGCTTGAAGCTTTTAGGTTGCCCACAAAATGGGCAGCGAGGGTTAGAGACCCCCAAATGAATCAGTCGAGAACCCACAGGCAAGCCTTGGAAAAGAATACACCAAGCAAAGTGGGCCAGCTTCGGATTAACAATTGCAGACTAAATGGCATCAAACCTCCTGCGCCAAGTAAAGGTCGAGGAGTTAAGAAGCCACCTTTGGTTCAAAGAGCTGAGCATAGGAAAATGGGGTGAAAGCCACCTGTAACCGAGTCGCGGCTTGTAGCTCCTTAGAGGAGTATCTGGAAACCATTTCCAGTCTTTCCACTAAGGTTTGTGCCCACGAATACCAACCTTGTGAAGAATCTCTGTCGGAATGGCATTCACCAGTCCGTCAAAAGTAGGACGGTCCTGGTTTTGTAGACTGTATTGAGTTTTAAAAGCATCCCACTGCAAAATACTTATGGTAGGCCAGTGGAAGAGCTAGTGCAAAGTCTAAATGCCCTTCTTATGAAATCGGAGAGCTTTGAGCCAAGGCGACTTGGCCAGGGGCTGACCATTTTGGGCCAAAAGGGGAGACCACCAGAGATTATGCTGGTTGATGAAAAGCCCATCATGAAACCCGACTCCAGCCCAACGGAGCCAAGGCTTGACAGTTTCCCAAGAACGCCAAATGCTTTTAGCCACAAAGGAGCCTATAATTTGAACTGACTCCCTCATAACCAAAAGGGTTTGGAAGTTGATACCTTTCCAGGCGGGTCTATGAACAGGAAACCCAGACTGAATACAATGTATGAGGAGAAATTTTCAAGCTTCATCCCCAGTAAGCACACGAATGATCCATTTAACACAGAGGGCAGTTCCTTGTCATTGAGTGGAAAGCAAGCCGAGCCCTCCCGACTCCTTGGGAAGACAACAAAATTTCCAAGCGACTCGATGAAAGCCCTTGTGGGTCTCAGAAGAGGCCCAAAGAAAATCGCAGAGCAACTTCTCAAGCCAGTTGTAGGCTACTTTAGAAGGAGCCCAACAGGAAGAATAGTAGACGTGGGTGGCAACCAAGATTTTAGAGCACACCTGGAATTTTCCTGCTAGCGAGAGAGGCTTGGTAATCCAATAGGCCAGCTTCTGCTCAACTTTGGAGAGCACGGCTTGCTAGAGCTCCCGGGGGGAAGCTTGGAAGGCGAAAGGAATGCCCAAGAAGCGAAAGATTTCACCTTGACCAATCCATTTCCAGTTATAGGGTTGAAGCCACACAGGAGTGGGAAGCACAGACTGTCTGTAGCACAACGTTTTGTGACATTGAATTGTAGAACCAGACGCAAGACAAAAAGTGTCAAGGCATTCAAGGGAAGTAGCGATCGATCCTTCGTCCTCTAAAAGAGTGAGAAAGGAGTCATCAGCAAAATGCCCATTGAAAAGTTGCTCTTGAGAGTCCGGGAGAGTGATTCCTTTAACACGTTGTTGGGAGATAGCATTGGCCAGGAGATATCCAAAACCCTCAGCTGCCAGAACATACAAGGCAGGGGCAAGAGGGCATCCCTAGCGAATAGAACGAAAAAGGCCAAAAGCAAAGGACTAGAGGTCATTAATGGAGATGCAAGTCGAGGCATCGAAAAAAAGCATGCGAACAGACTGAAGAAAATTGGCTCCAAAACCCAATACCTGTAACATCGCAAGAATGAAAGGCCATTCAATGCAGTCATATGCTTTAGCAAAATCGATTTTAATAAACACAACTTTCTGGTTCGAACGCCAGGCCCACTCCATGCCTTCCCAAATAGCAATAATGTTGTCAAGAATGAACCTAGATTTGATGAATCCAATCTGCTCGGGATGCACAATCTGAGGTAAGAGGTGGCGAATTTTCAGAGCCAAGGCTTTGGCAATAATTTTATAAGAGACATTGAGAAGCGTGATATGCCGCCAGTTACAAATATCCTCCGGATCTCCAGACTTAAGTATGAATTTAATATTGCCTTTATTTATTAAATTGCCTAAAGAATTGTTGTGAAAGGCTTCAAGATAAACATGATGAAGGTCACTCCCAATACAGTCCCTGAGCGCTTTATAGAATTTGCAAGGGAAACCATCAATCCCAGGAGCCTTGTCATCAGCCATGGAGGAAACAACTTCCTTGAGATCATCAATTGTTAATAATTGATCACAAAAATTAATCTAGGTTGAAGAAAGCCTATGTGGCACAACAACAAGGCAGCTTTGAAGTGCTTGCTGGTGCGCAGGCGTAGGGTCCTGAGCCGTGAAAACTTGCTCATAGTGATGCACAAAATATTGGAGAATGTCAGGTAGCTCAGAGAGCACTTGATTACCATCTTTGATGGCTTTAATGCCTAGGGAAGAGTGCCTAGCATGAAGAGCCAAAAAAACCTCTTTGGAGGCACAATCCCCAATTTTGAGCCAGTGGAGCCGAGCCTTGATTTGAGCGCCCCTGGTAGAGTAGCTATCTGCCACTTGCTTCTGGTGTCTTAAATCCGCCACCCGAATTTGATGTGACGGGGAAAAAGGACAAGCCGCTAAGGCCTCCGTAGCAGCACGCAAGTCAGCAGTGGTGGCCTCGTAGGAGCGCTGGCGAAAAATAGCAAGCTGTCACCCATAAATGTGCAAGAAGCGTGTAGTACGAATAATAGCATCATTTCACCAAACAATCCAGCCCGTATTGCCAGATGGACGACACTCTAAATGCCACACTCGAAGAATGTGGGCCATGGTGGGCTTGTGTCAAAGCAGAGACGTGTTCAAGAAGAATTGAGTCTTACACGTGTGAGGTTGCCAAGATGCCCACTCAATGCGAAATTGAATGGGGAAGTGATCTGAAAGGGTCACATCCATTAACGGCTTCACAGGCAAGGCAGAGCTTTTGAAAGAAAAAAAGGATTGTGCCGATATCATGGCACGATCAAGGCGCTTAAAGACTCTGTCAGAACCAGCCCTGTAATTACACCAAGTGTGCCAGAGGGAATGAGAATGATGGTAGCCCAGATTGGGATCAAAAAGTCCCAATTTATTGCGCATGTAAAACTATGCCTCCCTTTCGCCCGCTGCCCAACGAAAAGGCACAGTGCCATTTTTATCATACACCATTTCAACCATGTTGAAATCCCCACAGAGCAACCAGGTGGCAACTGGCAAAGAGTCGGCAAGCCAGCGCCAAAGCAAACAACGCTCCACAACATCATTAGAGGCGTAAATATTAATAATCCCGAATGAATGATTCACAATATTGAGAAGAATCCAGATAGCCCGCTGGGAGGGATCCACCCCATGGCCAACCACATAAGGAAGCAACCGCGGAGCCAAAAGAGTAGCAGCTCCACCACGACTAGCCTCATGCAAGGTACAAAACATAGTGTTGGCTGGCCAAATAGAGCGACAAGCCAAAGCAAGCAAAAAACCTGAAATTTTAACTTCCTGGAGACAAAGCACTTCAATCTCTAGATAGTTTTTCAAAGTATTCCTAACAGAATACTTCCTTGAGAGGTCTATGAGACCTCGAACATTCCATGAGAGAAAATTCATAGAAAATCTTCCATACTTGCAGAATCCCGGTCCTCTTCACCCAGGGAAGAGAAGCTATTCTTCAAAAACTCTTGCGGAACTGAACCCAGTTGAATAGAGGGAGAAAATCTCTGCTTTTCTGGCACATATTCACCTTCTTCCGGTGGAGGAGACCGGCTGCGAGAGTGTTGTTGGGTTTCCATAGCGGCGGATAAAGCCGGTTGAGCACATAAAACTGTAGCAACCTGGGGCACGGCCTGCGGCCTGGGCTGTAAAACAGTAGAAGCCACTCCTGAGGGAGTGGCAATCCCCTTCGTTGAAGGGTTTGAAACCTATTGGGGCAGTTCCGGGGCTTTGGGAGTCGACCCAGAACCATGTGACTTATTTTTTCGGCTGGTGACCATGGTCCACTTTGTGTCCGTCTTAGCTGAAGGCTCTATTTGACGAGGCTTTTCAACAACCCGTGGCTGAGAAACAGTACGGGGAACTGACAAAGGGCAGTCCCTGATCTTGTGATCAGCTGATTGACACTGGTAGCACGTGTTGGGAAGGTTAAAATACGTGATTTTTTGGAAGTGGCGAATATCCCCGATTTGAAGGTTAATAGACTCTTTCAAATCCTTGGATAGATCAACTTCCACACAAACCCTCTTTTGAGGATGGGCTTGAAAGAACTTATCAGGTTCAATGCAAACAACCTTCCCCAGAGAGGAAGCAATATGGTGCAGGAAGGGCACACATGGCAAGGGCAACCCGGGAAACTCAATCCAGACCGGAACATGCATTTTGGTGTCCTTTGAGACAGCAAAATCTTGGGTCCAAGACTGGAAAACCAACAAGGAGGAACGGACATACCAGGGTCCATGACCCAGAATAGCTTGGACATGATTGACTTCTGCAAAGCGAAACAAGAAAAAACCCTTGGTCAAATTTTGGACCATATCAAGGCGGACCCCATGAGGGACCTAGGCCTTGTTAACCTAGTCTTTTAGCACACTTTCAAGGGGAGTCCTCCCAACAAAATAACCCACAAGGGTGTGTTGTTCTAGCCATTGACATGCAGAATCAAAATCAGGTAAAGGTAAAATTACATCAGCAGGGGCGTCAGAATGCTTACCTCATGAAAGACTTTCGAAACAAATTTTTGAGGGCGTTTGTTCGGTGGGGGAGCCATTAAACTACGTCGACGAACCGCTAACACCAACAAGAATTGTCGGGTTACAGCCAGTTGAAGGCATAATAAACCCCTAAACCGTAGTAAATGCGGTCGTACTCAATGAAGGAAATAGTTTCCTACGCAAGAAGCGCAGTATGATGCAAAAGGGGCCACAAATGACCTCAAGAAGCACAAAACCCTAGCAGAGCTCATGCACTGCCAAATCCATCCAAAAAACTAATCCTTATTTTGGTTCGTGTAGACCCTCATTTTGTGAAACACCGTGGTTTTGGAGGTGCTTAGCCAATACGCAACCAGCAAAGAGGAAAAAGAAGAAAGGGAAATCAAGAAATTTTTCTCAGTTTCAATGAAAACTGCCCGTAATAGTCATAATAGAAGAGTACGAAAATAACAAGAACAATCAAAAATTGCTAGCATCCAAAAAAATCATACTAGAGTGATGATGCAATGAATCTAGCACTTTGCATATAATTTCCTTCCAATCCGACTCAAATGAGTTTGAAGATGAAAAAGGAAAAAGCAAATTGAAATCCAATAGCACAAAAAGGCCTCCTCTTTTGCAAATGCACGAATATAAAGAAGGTTACACTTTCCTTACCTTTTTTTTGGGACCGATTAAGGACCTCCATGATAAAGAGAGAACCATCAAACCTCAAGGATGCATAGTGGTGTAAAGTGGTCCCCCTCCACTTTCTCCATAATTATGATAAGCGAGGCATATGAGAGGAAGCCTAGAAATTATGAAATCTATTGGAATCTAACTAAGGAGGGGGCTTATAAGAAGGATCCCCATGACCCCAAACATCTACTACTAAGTGGGGTGAGAGGGAGAATGTAAGCCAACTATTATTGTTGCTATTATTCATGGATTTCACTATGCAACCTACGTTTGAATCCACCTCTATGATTTCTTTTCAACCCCAACTAAAAATATCTATAGATAAAACCACAAAACCAATACCTTCATTTCACATATAAAAACACAATTGTTTTAGAATGAAATAAAACATAACAAAAAATGATCCAGTCATGTACAAATTCCAAAAACACTCATTAAAACCATGACAAGTGACTTACCTCAAAATTTTGCATGAATTGTGTTATGTTATCAATGATGTCGATAAAAAAGGATAGAGTTTGTAGGAAAAATATTACAGAACCCTACATAAAGCATAAATTTCCTTAAAATGACACTAACCAAAATCAATCCCCCTATCGGCTAATAAGCTCTCCAATATTTTCTTATATTTCTCAATTGAAAAATAAAACATAGCTAATAAATTTTGTAAGTATTGGACTCCAAATATATCCTTCATATTTTGAATTGATTGACCTTCTCAATTCATAAAAGACAAATAAAATAAATACTCAAAGTACTACTATTAATCATGGCTCTATCACCTCAGAAAACCTTCATTGCAAATATTGTTTGATATGTATAATAGTTGCACTTATTTTTGTCGTTCCTTAGAATTTTGCATGTGGGTTGTAGGGACAATCTATTGTATTTGTTTCTCATCTAATAGATATCTTCATCACTGTGAAAAGTGCCACACCCATAGGTAGTCACCCTCGTAATTTTGGGATCTTTTGTAATGACTAAACACCTATGGTTGGGAATGACTCAACTTGGCATAATGAAAGACTAGCTAGAGAGCCTCCATAAATCCTACATAACCAAGTAGTTTTTTCTCTCATTTTACAAGATAGTTTGATTGCATAAACACTTTAACTTATAGAAAAAGAATAAGAATATGCAAGAAAATTATGTAAGAATAAACATGTGTTGGTTTTTACACAAGAGAATTACATTCTTTTTCAATGTGTTGTTTCTTGTTTTATATCTTTCTAGTGCTTCAGCTAGCTCTCTTGTGACCTATTAATAAGCAAAGCAACACAATTTCGTGAGTAATAAGTATTAGTGCTTTAGTAGTTTTTTATGTCAATACATACCAATTGAACAATTAACCTCATTTTTATGCTCAAAACCCCCAAAAATAAGAGTTGTTTTGTGTGTCAAAAAATATAAAGAAAGAGAAAATTAAATCATTAAGAAATAGCACACAATTTAGAGAAAATAATTACTATGTTTAAATGATGAATTAAAAGACAACAATGGAAACAATGACTTTGTCCATCAAACCATCATATAGGCCTAGTAGCAAAAACCTAGAGGGATTGCATGACTATGATGGTCATGTTTAAGATATGGTGAGCTTGCTCAACATCACAATGTGTCTCTAGCCATTTGTAACTAGTTTCAAATTCCAAGATTAATTTAATAAAAGAGATACCCATCAGGCATGTAAGAGTTGGTATAGAATAATCTATACCATGCAATATTCAGTTGAAGATTATAGCCACCAAAGATCTAGGAACTTCATGAACGCACAAGAGAGATTAACTAAGAGAATTATTTTATTTTATCAAAAGATACAAATGATAGATTATGATTGTATGATTATTCATTTACACATGAGAATCCTCAGTTATATGGCCAAGGTGAGACATAGGATTAGATAGGATCATGGCAAGTGTCTTAATCCTATGTCATGAGACATTTCTAATATTAAATGGCTTAGGACACAATCATTAAATATCAAAAGATGAGAGAAGATCTTATGACAACTAACAACCTTCTAGAAAGATTCCCTAGGACCTAAGTAAAATTAACATGTAAATAGGACCCAATAATGAACTAGTTAGGTAAAACATCTATTTACACCAACAAAGCATTTATTTCATTCCAAATACTATTTCAAGCTTGTGGCCAATATAACATGACAAGCATTATGTCAAAAAAATCACATGCATTGTCTTTGCCTTAATATTTTGCATGTACTTTTGTCAACCTTCTAATATATGCAACAATACATCATCTTGGCCAATTTATATCACATTTTTGCACAATCCATGTATACCTTAATGTAGTGTAGAAAAATGTATCCTTTTACATTTTCACACTTAATTGGGAATTAATATTAAAATGACTTAATTATGCCTTAATTTAGTGTTGTAAAGTGTTTATTTACATTTTCACACTTATTTAGGTCTCCTTTAATTAATTAAGCTTAATTTGCCTTAATTGGCCCCTTTAATTCAAATGCAAGCCTATTTAATCACATTTTTTGAAGAGGAAACCCAACATTCATTAATGCCTAAACATAACACTTCTCATTGAGCAATGTGTGTCCTAGGGTTAGAGACCTAGGACCCATTCGCCCATGGGTGAATGGGTCCTCCCTTAGACCTAGGACCCTAATTTAAATTATGCTTTTTGGCAGTATTTTAATGTTTTCAAATCCATAATTCAATGTCGACTTGTGATATTTGAATTTCAAGAAATTAAGGATAAGTATCTATAAATAAAAGGTTGTTTCATCAATTCAAGTAATCTAGAAAGAGGAACTTAACAAGAGCCAAGATTATTGTCAAGAGCATTCAAGAGCAGATTTCGTCATAATTTGTTGCAGCAATCAAGATCCAAGCATTATGTGAAAGTTATGTGGAGTCATGCATGTTTTTGGAGCTAACATTGCGATGTAGGTTTCATGATTCAATCAAGCATTCAAAGTATCATTTCAAGTAAATATTCAAAGTCAAGATCCACATCAATTGAAGTCATTTCATGCAAGTTGTAGACCTCCATTATCAAGGTTTATTAAGAATTTATTGAGTGGTAACATAGCTTTGTTCATTCTTCATTCCCTCTTTCATGATTTTATTCATTTCAAGATTTAATTACCAAAATGGGGTTTGACCAAGGCAAACCCCCATTCACCAAAAACAAACAATTTTCCCCTCTTTGTGTGTTGCAGATTTACAGGTTGAATATCTCAAAGTTTCAAAATTACAAAGTTGTATTTGTTGTCATTTCATGAAAACTCAGATCCTATATTTATATTCAACTATTCGACTATGAAAATCGAGAATCTGAAAGTGCAGACACAGGAGCAGAGGACCCAGAAACATATTTTGAAGAGCCCTACCCAGGACCGATTCTCCATAGGGTGAATGTGTCCTCAAATATCTTCTTAAAACATTATTTTTTGAGAGGTACACAACATTTATCCCTTCCAGATCTACCAAAAACTTTGTAGGTTCCTTCATTTTAATGTTTAATCTACTAAATCCAATTGATAGATTGCATTTTGGAGTTGATTTTCTATTTTTAATCTTACTCCCCAAAGTGTTGTTTGACCTAGACCCTCATCCTAACACAACGTAAATTGCAAGATTCCTTAAAGAATTCACTCACCTAAGGTTGAAAGTGGATTTTAACTTGAGGGATCTCATTTTCTGAATGAAATAGAAAAATAGGTAGGTTCATACTGTTGAAGATTGTTGGATGTTACTGATATGTGGTTGTCATTGATGTCAACACTATTAGCATCAATGCCATTAAGGTTGTATATGTCGAGGATATTAAGAAAATTGTAATAAAACATGTTGCAAATTGTTTGTGAAGCAATGAAGATCAGTATGTTGGAAAATTCAGTATGTTGATGATGAGAAATTATGGATTAAAGGGTTTATTGTTAGGTGTATATAGTTTATCCATCGAAATTTTTAGAGGTTCGCATGAAGATTTGATTAAGTTATGATTTTTTGTGTACCAACAGTTATTTTGTTATTGTAGTTGGTGTTCCTAAAAGAAGATAACGTGATTCTAGTCATCTAAATTGTTGTGAATGTTCCTATGGTGATTCATGATGCTTGTGGATGTTTCTAGATCATGCTCTATCTATTTTGTTGGTTCGCATTTATCAGTGTGCTCGCGATTGAAGATTTTATCTCATGTGTTCATGTTTTTCATGTTCTTGGTCGATAGGGTGATTGTAGCGTGTTGTGGATCTTCGAGGAAAATTGGTCAAGGTGTTTCATGCTAGAAATATATTGTTTTGGGTCCCTACTATGTTGTGGCTGAATTGGTTGATTCACATTGTAAATTGTTTATTAATTTGGGCCAACAGTTTGTATTCATTTTATATTTTGTTAAGCCGACATGTAGTTGATGTTATCCTTAGATGCAGATATATATAATTGATTTTTTATATCATTTGGATGGATGTACGAAGTGTGAGATATGTGTGTGAAGCGAAGTGTACAAAGTGTGAGTGTTGTGTGTGAATAAAGTTCAGATCATTCGAAGGCAGAAGTTAAGTGTGAAGAAGAGTGAGAAGAGTTTATGTGCATAACTGAAACTGTAATCAGACATTAGCATATGCTATTTTATCAGTTCAAGATCTTCAGATGGATTTAATCTGAATGTAACTATAAGACAATGTGTCTTCCTTGGGCAATAAGCCTTTTTGTATTTGAGAAGTGAGCTCTAGGCAGTGTGCCTGAATGCATGTGCATTCCCCATTTTCTATACTTTTAACAGATTATAAACTTGTGGATTAATCTCCACCATGGTTTTTCCCCTAACAAGGTTTCCACGAAAAAATCTCGGTGTTATGTGTGTTTTTGTTATGATGATGGTTTTTATTTTCATATTTAATTATCAGATCTGAGAATAAGTTTAATCTGTATAATTTCTATGATAATTGATTGACCCCCCCTTTAAGTTGTATGCCCTTGTGTTGCCAACAATTGGTATCAGAGCAAGTTCCTTGGAAGAATTTTAATGACTTGAGGTGATTCGGGATGGCGACATACAAGAATGATAGTCTGAGATTTGATGGAACAAACTATTCTTTGTGGAAGACTCAAATGAAGTATCATCTGAGATGCATTGGTGAATCTTACTGGAACATTACAAAGAATAGGTATATCATCCCACATAATGGTCCTTCTACTTCTGTTGAGATTAAAGATGTTGAGTACAATATCAGGGCTAAAGAAGCATTGTTGAGTGCTTTGACTGATTTCGAGTTGACAAATGTAATGGATTTGAAGACTATTTATGAGATCTGGAAAAAGTTTGAAACCTTGTATGAAGGTGATGCTCATCTGAAGATTGCTAATTGCATATTCTGAAAGGGAAATATGAAACATTGAAAATAGGTGAAGATGAAAACATTACTGCTTTCATGCAGAGAGTGAATGAACTTATGTGTAATATTCGATGTGTTGGTTGAACATTGGAAGAATAAGAGATTTTTGCTAAAGTGTTCAGATCCTTGTCATCTGCATACTAACACAAAGTTGTTGCTATTGAGGAGATCTGGACTGTGACAAATTTAACCGGAGACATGTTCATTGGTAAACTTGTTGTTTTTTAGTTAAGTGAGTTTGGTGATGCTCTTCCTAAGATAGAATATGCATTCAAAGCTACTAACTCCATAAAATATAAGCAAAGATATGACCCAAGAGAAAGTTCTTCTAGAAAGGTGTTCAAGTATGAGGAAGAAATGAGAGAGATTGAAGAAGAAGAGAGAAAGCTAGATGAGCTTGAAGCACTTCTTGTCAAAAGAGTAGCCAAAGAAGAAGGTAAGTATAAAGGGAAATTTATTTGGTGGTACATCACCTAGATGTCCGCACTGATGCAAAACCTGTTAAACAAAAGCTCAAAAAAATGCACCCTCAAGTAGCCCTCTTGGTGTGTGTAGTGCAATTTGTTATCTCATAATATGCAAAACTAACTAAAGAATGCAAGATAAAAAACTACACCAAACCACCTCAAGATTGGGCTACGTTAAATGCAAATAAAAGGAAGATAAAAACACAAAAGATTATACCTTCTATCAGTGTTGATCCTTAGTTGGCCCTTGATAAGATTGTTGATGTGTGCTCTTTAGATGATAGCTTGCAATGATGGTGGTAGATGGATGAATGGAGCTAGGTGAATGCAATAATGGATTCTAGGATGTAAAATGCAAGTGTTAAATGCTGCAATAAAATGGCTAAAATGGCTAAATGGCTTGAAATCATAAGTTGGCTAAGAATACATGTATTCACTAACTCATTTAATGAGTAGAGGGGGCTATTTATAAAAGAAGTTGAATTCTCTAGAGAATTCAAAGGTCAAGATTGAGCCACCATGGCCAAGATGGAGGGTTATGGTGAGTTGAGGACTCACAAGCCCTCACATCTTTCCATGTGGTGGGTGAAGTGTCCAAAGGACAAGGTGAGATGGCAAGGGTATAACTAACATGGAAAAGGCCATGTGGTCCCAAGGTACCAAGACATTTACACTTATCTTTGTGATAACACCCTACCATCTGATGTCACAAGAAACCAACATAAATCATTTATCCAATGCACCGCCTGCTACACCATTAGCGGTGATACACTTTGTTGACATTGGTATGACAAAACTCTCCTCTGATGTTTAGATGAAATCGAAGCCCGCACTGCATTAGCAGAAGAGCATAGTGGTATTTGTGGGGCCCATTCTAATGGTATGGCCTTAGCCAAAAGTATTCTAAGGGTGGAGTATTATTGGCCTACGATGGAACATGATGCTTGTGAGTTTGTCAAAAGGTGTCTTCCATATCAACAACATGCAGATTTGGTTCACGCCCAACACAAGAATTACAACCTATCACGACACGTTGGCCATTTTCACAATGGGGTTTCGACTTAGTTGGTAAGATATACCCTCCATCCTCCGATGGTCACACTTTCATTATCACAACCACTGAATACTTCACCAAGTGGGTGGAAGCCATACCACTCACTCAAATCATCGATGTTCAGATCTCTAAGTTCATCCTCTACCATATCCTCTACAAGTATGGAATCCCCTCCACCATCGTCACTGACAATGGAAAGCCATTCAAGAATAAGTGCATGAAATTCCTCTGTGAAACATATCATATCCAACATCTTTGGTCCATCCCCTGTTACCCCAGGGTAATGGACAAGAAGAGGCAACAAACAAAACACTGATTAAAATCATTAAGAAGATGGTAAATAGCATTGACCGAGATTAGCACCTCCACCTCCATCCTGCCCTTTGGGCCTACCGCACATCCATCTGCACCTCCACCAGCGGTACTCCATACTTCCTTTTCTTTGGCATTGAAGCCATCTTTCCAATCGAAGTTGAAATCCCCTCACTCTGAATATCACTCAAAAATCTCATCATTGACGAAGACACCCGAGTGGCACGACTTGCACAATTAGAATTATTAGATGAAAAATGGGTCAAGTCTTATAACCATTTGCAAGCCTATCAACATCGGCTCAAAATAAGTTATAATAAGAAAGTTTTCCCTCGTCAATTCAATGTTGGCGACTTAGTTCTCAAAGAAAATCAACAGAATTAGCAAGACCGAGATAAGAAGGGTAAATTTGAAGCTAATTGGTTAGGCCCTTATGTCATCACCACCAAGTATGGTTTTGGAGCGTACATGATACCTACCCTTGAAGGAGAACCCCTGGAAGAACTCATCAACATCATGCATCTGAAGAAATTCTATGCTTAGGTTAGTTGGGGTATCCTTCCTGGTAAAATCACAAAAATACAAAAAAGTAAAAAAACTATCAAAATCCAAAAAAAAAAAATAGTAAAGAGAAATAATTCATCCTATGGTGAAAACCACCCCTGTGTGGCACCTTGGATATTTATGATCGGTGAAAACCTCACAACAAGCACCTTCCGTATAGGGCTTAATCATTATCTACCTAGCGTCCTAATCACTTTATGCTTTATCCATCTCAATCCCAATATCCTTATCCTCTTATCGATCATATCCTCCCATTCACTTACATCCTCGTCATTGGGTATATTTCTAGTTGAGCATTGGACAAACATCATCCGCTATCCAACATCTTGAGCTTTTATCCTAATCTAAGCTTTTGTGTCACCTCGACACTTTGGTCGTCTTCATTTAGGATCATTCATCGTGTTTGTCTCCATCTAGATCCCATTCCATCTTTGGCGACCTACGTTGCCCTTGCGCTTTCATGTAGGTAAGGCCGATCATTTGATCTACCCCCTAGGCTTTGTTTTGTATGTCCTTATTATTTGTCTATCTTTGGTGAACTACGTTGCCCCTGTGCTTTCACATAGGCAAGGCTGATCATTTGATCTGCCCCCGAGGCTTTGTTTTGTCTGTCCTTGTTGTCTGTCCATATTTGGTGAACTACATTTCCCCTATGCTTTCACATAGGCAAGGCCGATTATTTGATCCACCCCCAAGGTTTTGTTTTGTCTATCCTTGTTGTTTGTCCATCTTTGGCGAACTACGTTGCCCTTGCACTTTCACGTAGGCAAGGCCGATCATTTGATCCACCCCCGGAGCTTTGTTTTGTCTGTCCTTATTGTTTGTCCATCTTTGGCAAACTACGTTGCCCTTGCGCTTTCACATTGGAAAGGTCGATCATTTGATCCACCCCCAAGGCTTTATTTTGTTTGTCCGTCTTTGATGAACTACGTTGCCCCTGCGCTTTCATGTAGGCAAGGTCGATCACTTGATCTTCCCCCAAGGTACTTAGTCCTCCATCTTCCATCACCATTTGTCTACATTTTGATCTTAATCATCACTATGTTTTTTTCCTTTTCGAACTACCTTGCCCCTACGCTTGCACATAGGCAAGGTTGATCATTTGATCCACCTTGAGGCTTTTCTTTGCTTTCTTTTTCTTTTCTTTTGTGGTAGGTTAGTCTGATCATTGTCTCCCACCATCTGTCTTCATCATCCTCTTTCCACTTTTATCATGGTCTTTTCTTGAACCGTGAGGGGTCTACGCTTTCACATAGGCAAGGCTGATCTTTGATTAACCCCCGAGCCCCTAGGTCTATAGGGTGAGTCAGTCTTGTGTCATTTTGTCAAAGTATGTCCTTATATCACTGGTACCTCACAAATGGAATCAATTTGTATCACGAGATTTAATCAGTTTTCGAATATCCCGCGTCATTATTAATCTTTTAGCTTAGCATCCATCTTTGGTTTCAACAGGATGTATCCTTCCTAATAGACCGCATCAACCCCATCCATCATCTTGATCCTATAGCAAATGATGCTTTAAAATTAATTGCAATATTTTGATGCTTTTGGTTTTTGTTTATCATTTGAGCTCCCTATCATCACTCGTCAAGGCCATCATAATCTCTCATATTATGATGTGTTTTGACTAGTTTACATAGGGGCATATCTTTTTGTTTTTTGTTTGTTTGCTATTTTCTTTGTTGTCCTGCGTAGTACCCACCAAGACCCCTGAGGTCTTGCATTACGCTGGGACATCCTTTTGTGCTTGTGGTTATCCCAATACCTGGCCCAAGCAAAGTCATCATGACTTTGGGGTATTGGGATAGCCTTCTTGTTTGTTGTATTTGTTTATGCATTACACTAATCCGCCAAGGGCAAACTATAGACATGAAAGATATACAATTCGATCTTACACACTTGATCCTGATTATTAACATCGTTTCATTCTGAATCACCTTTTGTCTCTTAATTAGATAAATCTCTATTTATTTAATTAGGTCTTTCTCCCCTTTTGATTAAGTTAATCAATTAACCCTACAATCCCTTTTAATTAAATAAATCATTTTATTTGATTAAAATTCCTAAAGTCTTCTCATTAAATTAAATAAATTAAAACCTTGTTTAATTTAATCTAACATTTGGTTAAATAAATCAAAATATTTATTTAATCATTTTCCTTTCAATTCTTGATTTAAATCAATTCTAAAATCTAAGTCAAAATTGTCAAATCACCTAATCTCTCATTAAATTGATCAAATCTTGATTAATTTAATCTCAATCACTAAAATCCTCTAGATTTTGCAACTTGCACCAATAAATCAATTTAATTGATTTATTAATTCATCTATTTTCCCTCAATGGCATAAAAGAGGAATATTCCCTCAAATTTGAATTTAAATTCAAATGGGCTTGGTCCTTCCAACAAAGCATTTAATGCCTCTTACATGTCCTTAGCCTTGAGCCAAGTGACATTAAATCCATTTCCTTCTCCCTCCAACATGTGAGATTCAAATTTCAAATTTGAATCTCATGGCATTTATCATGCACATTGATCAAAATGTGTTCAACCTTCAACCATTCCCATTTTGACAAGTGGCACTTGGCCATTGGATGTTGAATGATCCCACATTGCTCAATTTCACTTTTTTTCCAATTTAAAAATCTATAAATGAGAGACTCTTCTTCTCATTCTATCATCCACAATTTGAGTAAGTTTATTATACTCAATTTCATCCTCAACATTATCCATTTCATCAAGTTCTTAGCTAGGTTATGCAGGTTTTTCATCATAGAGTTTGAATGAATCTTCATCAAAGTGGATCACTCATCAAATCATCAACAATCACACAAAGGAGTTGGGAAAGGGCCATTTCCTACACACAAATTTGCACCAACTCCCCCATGGGATCAAGAGTTTGCATCTTAGAATAAGATTTCATTGTGTTCTTTGTTCATTTACTCATTTTCTTTCCTATTTAAGTTTGCAAATGGATTTCATGGGTAATCCTTCTTCTTACTTGCATTTGAATCTAACATTGTGTTTGTTTCTCATGTTTGTGTAGGTATAAAGGATTGGGGTTCACATTTTGGCGCTAGAAGGAGGGCAAGAAGTCGCAAATCTAACATGTTTTTTTTAATTTCTGATGTTTTTGACAGTTTTGTGCGTTAATCCTTGTTTTAACGCATTCGTGGTATCTATTAGCACATCCATGGTATCTTTTAGCTCATTTGCAGACTGTTTTAGCACATCTAACACTTGTTTTAGCGCATACGAGCCTTCTTTTAGCGCATATGTGCTCTGTTTTAGCACATAGACTTTTGTTTTAGTGCTTTTATAGTGAGTTTTTAAAATGGCGATATCTTGGTCATACAGAGGTCTTTTTTGACGCTTTTTTTTTTGAAATAGGGTAGAATTTCATAATATATCCAATGGTATAGGTTTTTATCAATTTTATTAGAGTTAAAATTATAAATTTCACATCTTAAGTCAAATCACACTATAACTTGGTCTAAGTTTTAGGATTTTTATGCTTAATGATTCATGTAACCCTTATACCTCCTTATTTATTGATTTCATCTAACATGTTGGGCATTTTTGTAGGTTAGGAAATAAAAAAAGAGAGGAGGAAACAAAAACAAAACTTCTTATAACATCATTTCTCTATTGTATCAAGTGTCTTTAGACACTCTTAGAAGCAATTATAATTCCAAGTTTAAGGATTTTATCTCTTCAAAGCTTTTAGGACTCAATAGATTTCAATTTGGGGTCTAAAAAGAACAAGACAAAATGATTAAAAAGAACCTTAGACAAATTTACTAGATTTTGTTTAAAGGTTAACAATTGAACAAGCAACTTTCACTTTTTCTTTTGGTGCTATAAAAGAATTCATTATTGCTTTGAAGGATTTAAAATCAACATGTGTTTTTATGTCTTGTAATCTTTTTTGCAAAGTAATTTCATTTAAAAAGGCGTATGCACTTCTCTCGCACTTCATGTTGATCTTGAGAATCAAAAGTTTTTTTGGTGACATTAAGTTGCATAAAAGATTGCCTCCACATTTCATTTTGGGATCTAAAATTGAACAAACTTTTCTAGTGTGAGAAAAAGGCATTGCGAGTGTTCTCTCTTTGTTCATACAAACAAAGATGATCGAACTGCGAATGCACTTACTTGCTATTGTACACCTTTAGAGAGTCTGCCTTGGTGGGAAAAAGTACTCACCCCAAGGGAACGACTCAAATCGATAATGAGCTAAACGCCAAGTTATTCCCAACCGGTATACAAATTTGAATGGTGAGGAAAGTTCATCATTACAGGAGCTCCTACGGGTAAGCAGGTGATACTCTTTATATGGGTTGATCTTGCCTCTCATGTGGCCTTCTGAACAGGTACCCAAATTATGAACCAATTTTTGTAGAGACCAAAATCCTATCTATTTGTTGGTGCAAAAGGTGATATCATTTGAAGCCGCCCCACATATACATGCAGTTATGTTGTAGAGATGAAAAGTATGCCATGGGAGATTCATGGGTACTGATGCTTGGTTGACTCGAGAAGTGAGTGCACTGTAAGGGGGAGCCTATGTGGTCAAACATCTAATCATCCGCACTGAATATGCACAGCTGGATTCGTCCAAGTGGGAACCCAACAAATATTGTCTTTTCAGCCTAGGGATTGTACATGTTATTGAAATCAAAACACATTGTTTGGTTCTAAAACATTGAAAACAAACATTCACAAAGCTTCAAAATTTCAAACCCTTTGGAGGAAATGAATACCTTTGACAAATCTATGCACTCTTGCTTTCCCTAGGGATTTTATCCTTAGAGGTTTTTAAGTGCTTGGATTTAATCATCATTTGTTTACACCAAAGTCAACCTAAGAAACTATGCTCTTGAAACCTTGATTTTCACATAATGGACCTTGTGGAATGAAATGGAATTGAGACATAGACATTTAGTTTGAATCATAAATCAAGAAAGTGATTTTGGTAAAAGGAAGTCACTAAGCAAAGATAAGGATAATTGGACCTCACATGTATTTTCTCAAATGATTTCCCGAAAAATCAAAATCCAAAAACCAAAGTTCAAGAAGCTTAGTCTTAAAACTCATGAGGAGCGTCTGGAAATGCCTTTTGAAGTTAGGGAAAGGTTGGTGTATAATTTCTACAAGAAAGCTTCAAAGAACAATCCAAGTTTGTATGAATTCTATTATCAGCAAAATCCAACTCTTTTCCAAATGTTTGCTTTTCTCACATAGGAAGTAAGGCATGTTCTTCAATACCAAGGTCTTGTAAAAAAGAGTCTTGTCTAGGTCAAGTCTAGGATCAAAATATTCACTCTCATCCATCTCTCCATCAATCAAATCTCATCTCACCAACAAACTTTTGAGAATTTTGAAACATCATTTATGCTAAACTTAAAGGCAAAATCAACATCACTTTATTTGACTTAATACACCTAGTCAAATTATCAAAACTCTTGAACAAATTTACCTTTAGGATAACACAACTTCCTAAGGTCTACTAGTTCACAATCACGTTGATTTGGCTTAACACACTTAGCCAATTCATTCATTTGAACAAGTCTTCTCTAGGATAACACAACTTCCTAAGGTTTACAAGTTCACCATCATCTTGTTTGGCTTTACGCACCTAGTCAAACTAACCAAAATCAATCCAAGCCTTAAAAAGTTTAGCATCACCCCTAAAAGTTCTCCAAGAGTTTCACTCATCCACACCATTCATCCCCCATTTATCTCATCATCACCTTTTGATCTGTAGCCATTCCTAGTTCTCTTATGTTTTGTGCCTAAAGATTAAGATCAAACAATCTCTATTTTATGGTCCAAACAAGATCACAACACAAGAGGAATATGGAAAACACCAAAGAAATATCAACTTCCAGTGACTTAAGCCAAGTAATCACCGAAGTAAACCTTGCAGGATCAAGCAATCCCCCAAACAACTCTTCTCTACCATCACAAAATCCTCAAGAGGAAGGCTATGAAGCGGAAATCACCAATGAGGAATTGGGAATGACACAATCCGAAATTTTAGAAATGGTTCAAAATCCAGAGAGTCATAAAATTGTCAACGCCATGTTTAAATACATACACATGTTAATGGAAGGAGGGGCCCAATTCCCCTCTGACCTTGACATAAGCATGGAAAGGTCTCTCACAAGCACACCCCCAATATCAATTCCAAACATCATGCAAGAGATTCCCCAAACAATATCAACAATCGCACCAACCTCACCAATTGTTAACAAGGGAAGTGCCATGTTCCGAGAATTACAAAAACATCGCCTTGTAAATAATAAAGAGGTAAATATTAGCACCACACTAGATAAATCTATCCTGGTAAATCCATCACACCCATATGTCTCGCTCACCTTCCATAATAATGCAGACTCATCATCATTTCACGCAACATCGACCTACCCACTAAACATACAAACTTCTCTATCACAAGGGGAAGGTAGTTTGTTTGGAATAGTGGGAATCATTGACCCATTCTCATCATCACTCTTCCAAGGGAACATACCATCATTCCCTCCATTACCACTCATATCTGTATCACCTCTTGGGTTGGGTCTTCCCCCTACCCACCGCTAGCTTCTCAAACCAAGGAAATCCAACCATCACATCAAGTCCTCTCCTCTTGATAATGACATCACCACAACCAGTGATAACCACTCAAGGCAACATGGTCAATACATTAGTCTGTCCTCAAATCTCTTAAGGACTGAACACCTCAACCACACCACTAACAACCCAAATCCTGACCATCAACACAACCCTCTTGCCCGTCACAATGGTTAGCACCATTCCCAATCCACCACCAATCCCACCAAAATCCAACACAACAAATTCATTCATCACCATGCTCCAGGTCATTCAAAAGGCCAATCATCAAAGGGAACTCAAACAAAACCAACAAGTTGCACAATAGGTTGTTCAACAAGCGCAAGCACAATTAGCTACCCAACAAGCTGCACAAGTTGCACAAGCCCAACAAACCACACAAGCAGCCCAACAAGCACAAGCACAAGCTCAAGCTCAAGCCTAGCACTAGGCTCAATAGGTGCAAGCACAATACCGAGCACAACTGCAAGCAATTCATCAACAAACATACCGACAATGCCTGCAAGATTTTCAGGCACAACAAGAAGCTAAACAACAAGCTTTGTTGGCACAACAATAGCTCGACCAACAACAAGCTTTGTTGGCACAACAACAACTAGACCAACAACAAGCTATATGGGAACAACAACAGATAGACCAACAACAAGCTTCGTTGGAACAACAACAACAAGATCAATAACAAGCATTGTTGACACAAATGCAAGCATATCAGCAGGCCCTAAATGCACAACAGATCTTGCAACAAACCCCCACCAACACCCCTCTCACCAATCGAAACCCACCAACATCGCAAAACACATTCATCCCACCCCCTGATCCGCAAAACGATGTTGCAACACAAATCAAAGTGCTCTCGCAACAAGTGTTGGACCTCCGATCAGGGAAAACAACTAGAACTTCGGGGAATTTGTGCCCCTATCCTTTCGATAGAAGTCTCACAATGGTACCATTCCCAAAAGGATTCAAGATCCCCAAATTCGATAAGTATAATGGGACGGGAAACCCTAAAAATCACATCAGGGAATTTCAAGTACATTGCATGGAGATCACATACAATGACACATATCTAATGCGACTTTTCCCTCGAAGTCTGACTGGTCTTGCCATAGAATGGTTTTCTCACCTACCCATAGGCATCAAAACATTCCAGGAAATTGTGGAATCTTTCCTTAAAAACTATGCATTTAACATGGGTGCAAATGTTACTTTGGAGGAACTATCAACGCTTAAACAAAGAAAATGAGAGATCTTCGCATCCTTCTTGCAAAGATGGCAATCCAAGGCCAATAAAAGCAAGTGGACTATGCCAGAAGAACAACAATTTTGCACAATCATATCCAATCTAGATGAAAACTTGGCGTTCTACTTAAAAACGCAGTGCATCACAACGTATGATCAGTTGATCCCAAAGGCGCTCAATATCGAAAGAGCCCTTACTACGCGAGGAAGCACATCAAAATTTTGTACACAATAGGATAACCGCCTGTCCACCAATTATAATGATAAACCTCACACATGGTCGAGGAACAAAAATATCACAAATGATGAAGTGGTTGATGCTAAGGTGGTCATTAGTGCCCCTAAGCAGAACATCCAGACCCATCACCAACCATAGAATCATAATCATGATAATGTGCAAGCTAATACGACAATGCAACCACAACCACTTCCTAGCAATCAAATCAACAATCTAAATAATCAAGGAGGACCACCTCTGAGAAACAAATTTCCTCCCAAGTGGAAGTTCACGGCCCTTGGAGAGTCAATTGAATCCATAATGAAGAAGCTAGTTAAGGAAAACCTCGTCAAAATTTCCAACTCTGAGCAATATGCAGAACCTATGATGAAGCCACCATGGTACAACGAAAATCTCCTTTGTGATTTTCACAAAATCAAAGGACACACAACTGCAAATTGCATGAGGCTGAAAAACATCATTCAGGACCTTATTGAGGACAAGATCATCGATGTCGAACAACCAGTTGGAAATCAAGACCTTAAGAAATACACAAATCTGATGCCGAATCATAATCAAGGGAACAACAAGGGGAAGCAAAAGTATGCTAGTGTGAACCTTGTATATGAATAAATTGTTGCATGTGTAGACGAGTTGGTCACAGTCATTAACATCAAAGGAGCCAACGTCGATTGTGGAGTCACCACATGTGGCAGAAAGGTTACTATTGCAGGGGCATCACAACCATCTAAGACCCCCACTTCAAACACAAAATTCGTTCCTTTTTATTACAGTGTCATTGACCAGCTAAAGAGAACCTCCGCCCAAATCTCCATCATGGAATTATTGAAAATTTTTGTTGCCCATAGGAAAATCCTTGATGAAGCATTAGCTGCATCCACCATCTCCACCACGCTTGATACAAAACAATTTTAGTGTATGGTTGGTAACATAGTTACCCTGAATCTCCTCACATTCTCTGATCAAGATTTACCTGCCCAACCATCTCACAATCATGCACTTCACCTTCAAGTGCTCATTCATAAAAAGAAAGTCAAAAGGGTCCTGGTGGATGGAGGTGTAGGTCTCAATATGTGTTCACTCAAACTTATAAAGAACTTGGTATTTTTTGAGGACTCCATTGACAACAACAAAGGAATCAGTATAAGGGCATATGATGATCAAGAAAGAGTGTCCCAAGGCACTATCAAAATTCCAATCCAAGTGGGGCTAGCAACCATGGAAACCACTTGTCAAGTGCTTGATCTAGACCTACCATACAACATCGTCCTAGGACGCCCATGGATCCATGGAATGAAGGCAGTTGCCTCAACATTTCATCAATGCGTCAAATTCCTGTACCAAAATGAGGAGGTCACAATACATGGTGATCCAGAACCATTTGCCTATTGCAAAAACTTGGAAGCCAAGTTTTATAAAATCCCCCAAGTACCAAAAATGATGAGGGCCCATCTACCTCATACATAGATCCATCTAACCTTGCCTCCACTTATGTGACAAAGACACCCTCCATTCCTCATATATCTGAAATTAAGATGATGATCCAGGACAATGGATGCGGGGAATACCAAATGAAGAAGAATGTGTTTGTTGTAGGAGAGTTACCACAATCTCCTAGATCACATGGACAACCTCCAACAACTGAAACACCTCCTCACACTGTTAGGGCAGACCCTTCTAGATTTCGCCATTGGGGGGATCTCAGTCGGGAAAATGTGGATGAGGGAGACATCTCAAAAACATTATACCAAGATGAAAGGCCCACCCCCACCCTACCCATGGATGAAACTAACAGAGGGTTGCAAATGATGTTTGGTATGGGCTATAAGAGGAATGAAAGCCTAGGAAGAAACAGTGATGGACGACTAGAGCCCATCATTGTAGAAAAAAGAATGAGAAACCTTGGCCTCAGATATACCCCTCTGAGTGTAACCATACATGGCAGAGGTACTCCTAGTAGAGCAGTTAGGTGCTCTCCTCAATTATCGGCAGTAGCCTTTCAATTACCCGTATCCACAGGTTTGCCACTAGATAATTTCACTTTCGATGTAATTGATGTTTACACTAGTAGTGACGATGAAGATACCATAATAGACCTTCCCATGCTTTTTGAGAACTCTTCCTTACTGATGATTAGTGCCTCACCTATTGAGCCAAACCACCAAACCCACAAGATCAACTTAGTATACCCTCAACTCATGGACTACAACCAACGGGGACCACCAATTCTAGACTCTTTTTGAAAATGATGAGGCACTCTCAGAGTTCATGGGATTAAGGGATACGGTTTCATGCGGAGATCACAAGGCAGGTTTTGAAATCACATTAGACACTCAAGCATACTATGGGGAGACGATTGAGTCCTTCAGTTGCAAAAGAAAAAGAACAAGAATAAGCTCAGAGTTATTGAGTGAAAACCACACCATGACACTCTCTAACCAAAGAATAGTAAAAATAAAGGACACATCTAATGGTGAAAACCTCTCTGAGGCACCGAAAGATGAAGGATTCAATCTCCTCCCTACAACACTGCATCAAGAAAAATCAGCAGTTTTGGTGGAACGGTGCAATTCTGTCAACTTGGGAACGAAGGCAACACCACAGATCACCTTCTATGCAAAATCACTTCTGACGGAAGAACAAGAACTATTGGTTGCATTTCTAAAGGAAATAAAGGTGAACTTTGCATGAACCTATGCCGATATGCCTGGTCTCGATCTGGATGTTGTGGTTCATCATTTGGCTGTTTACCTTGGAGAAAAACCAGTCAGACAAAAATTAAGAAAAATTCATCCTTAAATAGCCTTGTTGGTTAAGGTAGAATTACACAAACTCTTGGATGTCGGCTTCATACGCCCAATTGATTATCCAGAATGGGTATCGAACCTTGTAACAATCTCAAAACCAAATGGGGGCATTTGTATCTGCACTGATTTCAGAGACCTCAACAAAGCATGTCCTAAGGATGATTTTCCACTACCTAACATTGATATGATAGTGGACATGACAACCGAACATGAGATTCTATCACTGATGGATGGCTTCTCGGGGTATAACCAGATAATGATCGCAAAAGAAGACCAACATAAGACAACATTCACATGTCTGTGGGGGACTTACTATTGGAATATGATGCCTTTTGGGCTAAAAAATGCAGGGGCTACATATCAAAGGGCCATGCCACTAATCTTCCATGACATGATACACAAAACTATTGAAGATTACATGGATGATATATTGGCAAAATCAAAGAAAAGACATGATCATATAGCAGCCCTGAGTACCATTTTTGACAGACTGGAGCAGTACAAGGTCAAACTCAACCCCAAGAAATGTGTCTTTAGGGTACAATCAGGAAAAATTCTGGGATATATAGTGTCAATGAGGGGAATAGAAGTGGATCCTGCCAAGGTCAAGGCAATCCTTGAGATGGAAGCACCCAGAACATTGAAAAAACTGAGGGGTCTACAGGGCAGACTCTAATCAATTTGAAGGTTCATAACACAACTGGTAGACAAACAAATTGCATATTCACATCTACTTCACAAGGGAGTAGCATATAAGTGGGATGAAAAGTGCGAACAAGCATTTAGCAAAATCAAAGAATATCTACTCACACCACCAGTTTTGATGCCACCAATCCCAGGAAAGCCTTTAATACTATACATCTCAGCAACATCAACAACCCTTGGTGCTCTTCTAGCTCAGCATGGTGAAAATGGAACAAAGAGGGCCATCTATTACATCAGAAAAACAATGGTAGGGCATGAGCTCAACTACACACCAATAGAAAAAGCTTGCCTAGTAGTCATGTTTGCAGCCCAAAACATGCTAGCTCATCAAATCAAGCTGATCGCCAAGATCAATCCCCTAAAGTATCTATTGTCAAAGGCAATGCTCACAAGAAGGATGGCTAAGTGGGTCATGATACTATCAGAACATGATATTGAATATGTGGAGCAAAAAGCAATCAAAGGACAAGTCATTGCAGACCAACTGATAGAAGCTCCAATCTATTCAGAGAATCCACTCATATCAGAATTTCTAGATGAGTCTATCTTTAATCTCAACATAGCCAATCACTGGAAACTCTACTTTGATGGCTCATACACACAACATGGATCAGGAGCCGATGTTTTCTTCATCACCCCACAGGGAGATTGTATTCCTAGATCCTAAAAATTGGCATTCCCTTGCACTAACAACATTGTAGAGTATGAGGCTTTAACCATAGGTCTCAAGATTGCAGCATAGTGGTGGATCATGACACTAAAAGTTTATGGGGATTCACAGCTTATCATCAACCAAGTCAATGGCGAATACCAAACCAAGGATGACAAGCTCACACCATATAAGAAGTTGGTAGAAAGCCTCAAAGAATCATTCATTGATATAACCTTTGAGCAGATACCAAGGGCTAACAACAGAGTGGTTAATGTCATGGCAACAATTGGATCCTTGTTGGATATCCCTCGCAACATCTCAAAACATGAATTCTTGGTTGAGCAGCTTCTCGTACCCACATTTGAGGTACCAGAGTTGGAATATGCGTGCAAACTCGTTGGTCCTTGTGATCCCTGGTATCATGAAAGCTACACCTACCTAAGAATAGGAGTCTTCCCAGCTGACATAACACTAAACCTTAAAAGAGCCTTTTTCAAAAAGTCCACACGCTTTGTCATCCTAGGAGAAAACCTCTACCGTAGGAGCATTGAAGGGACCCTTTTGCATTGCTTAAATCCTGAGGAGGCTCCGACTGCTCTAATAGAGGTACATAATGGCACTTGCGGTTCACACTCAAGTGGTATGACCTTGGCCAAGAAATTGTTAAGAATTGGGTACTACTGGCCAACAATGGAAAGAGAGACACATGAATTTTTCAGAAAGTGTCTACAATGCCAGCAACATGGAGACCTTATCCATGCACCAACTTAGGGACTACATCCTATTGTTACACCATGGCCCTTTTCATAGTGGGGGCTCAATCTCATAGGAAAAATCACACCCACCTCATCCAACGACCACAAGTTCATCATCACCGCCATGGAGTATTTCACAAAGTGGGTCAAAGAAATTCCAATGACCTACATAACTAGAAAGAAGATATCAAAGTTCATCTTGAACTATCTCATTTGTCGATATGGTGTCCCTCAATCCATTATCTCTGATAATGGGACACCTTTCAAGAATTAGGACGTCCGTGACTTATGCGACAAATTCAAAATCCAACATTGATTTTCCACTCCATACTACCCCCAAGGCAATGGCCAGACAGAAGCTACCAACAAAACCATTCTAAAAATCCTTAAGAAAATAGTCAATGACTCTGGTCGTGACTAGCATCTGTAGCTAAACCCTGCCTTATGGGCCTATTGCACCAGCATCTGCACGCCAACAGGTGCCACCCCATTCTCCCTAGTCTATGGATCAGAAGCCATCCTACCCATTGAGATTGAGCTCCCATCACTGAGAATATCATTGCAAAACCTCATAACAGATGAGGAATACCGAATTTCAAGGTTAAGTGAGCTGGAGTTATTAGATGAATGGTGCATGGATGTCCTCAATCATCTACAAGTCTATCAGAACTGCCTGAAGCATAGCTACAACAAGAAGATCAGGCGACGCACCTTCCAAGTCGGCGAACTTGTGCTGAAAGAGAACTAGAAGAATGTGCCAAATCCAGAAAGCAAAGGCAAATTTGAGCCTAACTGGTTGAGACCTTTCATCATAGCGACAAGCTACAAATCAGGGGCATATCAACTTTCAACACCAGAAGGTGAACCTTTGCAGGAGCCCATGAATAACTTTCACCTCAAAAAGTTTTATGCCTATAAACTTGCAAGGTATAGAACCGAAAAATACAAAAAAATCAAAAAAATGTCTTGAAAAAATGGTTACCTTGATGAAAACTTGGCAAACAGGCGTCTTGGCGACAACAAAAAAATAAAAAAATAAAAAAATCCAAAAAATCAGAAAAAGGATTGAAAATAGTAAAGAAAAAAATCGTCGTCTAGTGAAAACCACTTCGGTGGTGCTTTTGACAAGTACCTTGGTGAAAACCTGGCAAACATGCACCAAGCATAAATAAAACACTCTCTATCCACCAGGATTGGCACGACTCGCTCATTTCATTCCATCACATTTTCATTAATCTTTCTTCCATCCATCCGTTCGCATCCATACCATAGCCCGATCTTGTGCTCATATCATGTTCCACCATAATACTACTTGGCTTTCCTAAGGTTAGTTTGTCCTACCTATATTGAAGTAGTTTATCGCATTACACTGGGGGCATATTCCCGTACCTACATCGGATCGGATTCATGTATATTATGGGGATCTTCTTTAAAATTAGAAAATTTCAAAAACATCCAAATCATATCAAAAAATCCAAAAACATCAGAAAAATCTCAAAAATCTTTAAAATTTCATCACACAGTCTTGTCAGTCTTTTACCTTGTCGAACTACGTCATTTCTGAGTTTGAACGTAGGCAAGGTTGATGTATGATCATCCCCCGAGACACCCTAGGTCAGTCCTTTAAGTGTTCGTCGCAATAAAATGGCAATCCGTTTACCCATCTTATCATTCAGTCGAGTCTATCGAACTACGTGGTCTCTGCGTGTATAACGTAGGCAAGGCTAATCTACGGATCATCTCCTGAGACCCCTAGGATAGGTCTTTAAGTCAGTCTCTTGGTCAAAATCTCAAAAATACCAAAAACATTTGCAAAACATCTCAAAATACCAAAAATAGCCTCAAAATATCAAAAAAATCCAAAATGGTGCACCCGCCTCATCTCGCTTTCACCTATGATAATCATCATTCCTAATAAATCAATCATCGCCTTCATCCTTTGGCAAGTCAATCAGGAGCAAGTCTAGCAATTTCCAAAGTGAACATCGTAATCATCAAAGTCTCAAGTCTAGGTCAGTAAGCAAACAAGTTGGTCAACTCGAAGTATCAATAGCTTATCATCTAATCAATCTCATCAAAAACCTAATCACAACATGTCCTAGGATGTATCCTTCCCACGATGGACATAAGCATCAAGTATCTCACCTTAGTTTAGCCTTGGCTAGCGGTATGAAGAACATTAGCTTGTTTGTTTACTTTATTTGGTCTTTTTGACTTATCTTATTTTGTGCTCATTCCAAGGACCTCTTGATAATGCCTAAAAAAAATAGGTTTAGAGAGAAAGGAATGGGGCAATGAACATTATCTATATTATCTTTTGTGCTTGTTGGATACTCTTGTAAAATAACTTAGTCATGCGTGCTTTGTTTGGTTTGTAGGGAGGGTGTTTTAGGTATCTTGTTGACCACATAGGAAGGCTTGATTTTCTATGTTTTGGTCTGAGACATTTAGAATGTCTGAACTACATCCTGAATGAGGTTATGTATGCTAAGTGTGAATAGAGATACTCCTATCTGATTGTCGAGTCAAAGTCCATCACACTAGGTACAACACCATCCTAGTTCTTTATACCTTGATGCATCGTACCTATGTGTTATCAAACATAAAGTAATTGGCCCTTTTAAAATCCTGACTCCTGGTAAGAAAATCATCACCATCATCATTAATAACGTAGGCTTGTTGGATCCTCTTCTCATCATTCTTTTCTTCTTATTCTTCTATCTTTACTAACATTTCTATCCAAAATTGGTGTGTTGTATCAAAATATACATGAGGCTACCCATGGCCGATGACTGTCTATACATCATAAGAATTGTCTACATCAAAGAATTATCTTTCATCCTCTAATCAATAGAACCGATCTTCTCGCATTTTATCGCGATCTCGATCGGAAAATTGAACATTTCCACTCGATCTCTCGAGGGGGCAATATATCAGCATAATCCTTCTGCTGGGGCAATAGTGGGACATTTGAAAAATTAAGAAATTTTTGAACTTTGATCACAACAGTTTATTCTTTGAACCAATACAACAAGTGCATTGCTTCAAAGAGGGGCAAAATGTAGACATGAAAAATATACAATTCGATTTGACACACTTGATCCTGATTATTAACATCGTTTCATCCTAAATCACCTTCTCAACATATCATCACCTTCTGTCTCTTAATTAGATAAATCTCTATTTATTAAATTAGGCCTTTCTCCCCTTTTGATTAAGTTAATCAATTAACCCTACAATCTCTTTTAATTAAATAAATCATTTTATTTGATTAAAATTCCTAAAGTCTTCTCATTAAATTAAATAAATTAAACCTTGTTTAATTTAATCTAACATTTGGTTAAATAAATCAAAATATTTATTTAATCATTTTCCTCTCAATTCTTGATTTAAATCAATTCTAAAATCTAAGTCAAAATTGTCAAATCACCTAATCTCTCATTAAATTGATCAAATCTTGATTAATTTAATCTCAATCACTAAAATCCTCTAGATTTTGCAACTTGCACCAATAAATCAATTTAATTGATTTATTAATTCATCTATTTTCCCTCACATGGCATAAAAGAGGAATATTCCCTCAAATTTGAATTCAAATTCAAATGGTCTCGGTCCTTCCAACAAGGCATTTAATGCCTCTTATATGTCCTTAGCCTTGAGCCAAGTGACATTAAATCCATTTCCTTCTTCCTCCAACATGTGAGATTCAAATTTCAAATTTGAATCTCATGGCATTTATCATGCACATTGATCAAAATGTGTTCAACCTTCAACCATTCACATTTTGACAAGTGGCACTTGGCCATTGAATGTTGAATGATCCCACATTGCTCAATTTCACTTTTTTTCCAATTTAAAAATCTATAAATGAGAGACTCTTCTTCTCATTCTATCATCCACAATTTGAGTAAGTTTATTATACTCAATTTCATCCTCAACATTATCCATTTCATCAAGTTCTTAGCTAGGTTATGCAGGTTTTTCATCATAGAGTTTGAATGAATCTTCATCAAAGTGGATCACTCGTCAAATCATCAACAATCACACAAAGGAGTTGGGAAAGGGCCATTTCCTACACACAAATTGGCACCAACTCCCCCATGGGATCAAGAGTTTACATCTTAGAATAGGATTTCAATGTGTTCTTTGTTAATTTACTCATTTTCTCTCCTATTTAAGTTTGCAAATGGATTTCATGGGTAATCCTTCTTCTTACTTGCATTTGAATCAAACTTTGTGTTTGTTTCTCATGTTTGTGCAAGTATAAAGGATTGGGGTTCACAGGTTCCACATACCACGGTACCTGGTGTCTTGTGCTATAGCAAAAATCGGTGCTCCGAAGATGATAACTTGCATTAGGATTGCATTTCATTCTCTCCTCCATTGCATTCATCCCTCCTTTTCCCTTGACTTAAGATTTTGGATTGTGCAAACGATGATTCCCTCCACCTTTCTCCTTTCTTCTTGGGAGTCCTATGGTTCTTGCAAGGTGCAGAACACACCCATCATTTTCTTTGCCCACACCATTGTGCAACCCCTTATTGACATTTAGGATCATATCACATTCTAGGTTCATTAAATTACATCGCATAATCATGTTAAGTTGTGTAGATTAATTTTCATCCTATGTATCTTAACATTTCATTTGCATATTCATCTCAGTTCATATCATTAGGTTCATTATCACATCCATCATACACATTCATAAATAAATCATCCATTATAACAATAATCATAACATCCATAAAATCATATTCATTAGAAATCATGCATTCATAACTAACCATCTCATTTTACATATCACATCATCCATCACAAATGTTACATGCAAAGTAGCCCTAATTTTTCAAACTTAAGTCCCTTAAAAACTTTAAAAGGATTGAAAATAATAACTCAAATTTTATTAAATAGCCTGAAAAAGGAGACATGATAAAGTGTAAACATTCATATAAGGCATCCAAAATACTGGTGTGGTCTACCCCAACAAGCCAAGCTGGGTACAAATTCCAGATGAATTTGACCATTAAGCCACCCCTTAAAGGGAGAATTTAACAAATTCAAGACATAAAACATCTCATTAAAACTTACCAATCGATAAGTTCTAGTCCATTCCAATTTTAAATTTTTAAGTTCTGGATAGGGAAAAGTACATACTCAAACCAAAAATTAAAAAATAAACTAGTCTAGATAGGAAAGATTCTAACAATTCATTGAAAGGTGCAAATCTCAGGTCAATTTGACAAAAGTCCATCATTATTCCAAATAAAAAATTGCAATCAATAAAAGACATAACCATCTTAATAGAACACGCAAAAAAATCTTAATGTCTTCCAACTTTAGCCCCTTGACATGGAAAACTTAGTGAAATGTACCGTAAAGTAAAGGAGGATCTTACTATGTCATGTAAGATTCAAACGTCTTTCTACAACACCATCAAGATTCTAATTCTTCAAATTTAAGTCCCTTGAAAAGAACAAATAAATAAAAAATAGAAATTGATAATCAAGTAACCTAAATAGGAAACAATTTAGCGATCCCCTTCTTAGCAAGGGAGTCAATAATCTTCACATCGATCCCAAGCTTAGCAATCTCTAGTCCATCATCAGAGTCAACAACACCATAGTCTTCAGCAACTGCGAACTCCGCTAGCGCAAGTGAGGCTGCCTTGGGACCAAAGGCTCCAACAGAAGAATAAAACCTAGTAAACTCATTACCCGTGGATACAACAAAGTTGATTCTAGATATAACCATCAAAATGGTTAGTTGCAAACATCAAAATGATTAACTACAAAATTATGAAAACCTGTAACACACTAGTTAGTTTTCTAGTATGTAAAAATTCCTTTCCAATACAAAATAATTTTAAATTCTACACCCTACGGTTAGAATATTCTATAAGATGCATCACCAGGGTTTACAAGCCACGTTGTCAGGACTTGGATGAACTTAAAGGAATCAAGCAAAAGTATTTATAATCTACTCTTCGAGTCTTCGTTTACTCTCTACATTGGGTTTGCAAGTCTTATTGTTAGGGTTCGAATAAATTCAAGGAGTAAGGCATTGATTTTCATAAAAATTGGTCCTCTTCATCTGAATTTGCAAGCCTCATCATCGACATTTAAATGAATTTACAGAATCAAACAAAAGGTTTTTAAAACTTACATTCCATCATCGGGGTTTCAAAAAGTTACAAGAAATTAATTAAAACCAAAAGCCCCCATTGCTTCCAATCAATCTAATCAATGCTCGAGTTAACTAAATGTCTTTGATAAACCTCATTTCGTACCTTTTATTCCATTGCACAGGTTTTCGATATGCACACTGCGCTGCATTGAATATTGAAAACCCTCGAAAAAATATACTGATAAAGGATTTAAAGGGCTTTGATTTTTTGGGAAATACGTTGGCGACGAGAATTTTTTCCCACCTTGTGTTATTGCACACAACGCCATGGTTGCGGCTTTGTTTAGCTTGGATGCCTGCATTTTTCTCCCTGTTTATTCTTCCTTATTCATTGGGAGAACTTGAATTGTATGAAAAACTCTGGTTCTTGAAAAAGAGAACCTAGAAACCCTTGAAGCCCTTTTGTATTTGACTGAGGTTTTAACACATGAATGATGACATGATTCGATTGATGAGTTCGTATGGTGAGTCTTAAACCCTAAAGCCCTTAGAATATATCTTGTGCCGGTATATTCTATTTAAGTGTACCCCACCATGTTTTACTACTCTGAAAGAAATATGTCTTTTATGGAAAAAACAACTAAAATGTTGCCTTTAATCTTTTTTAAGAAAGTAGTTCCATAGTTCTCGTGTAAGTCATTTTTTTATGGTGGAAATTCTTGCCCTAACAATGAAGGGATTATTCCTCGTTTATGGGGTTCATAAGGTTGATCTTTACGTAAATTTAAGGATAGACATGAAATGGCATCCACCAGAGGAAGGTTGGATCAATGCGAATTTCGATGGGGTTGTGAAAAGTAATTTGGGCCCTTCTGGCACTAGATGTAGTATCTGAAATCACAAAGGTGAGAAATTGGCAGAATGGGCAAAAGAATTAGTTGATGGGACAAATAATGAAGCTAAATTCCAATCAATGTGGTTGGGTCTTTAGTTAGGTAAGCGTTTGGGGGAAATCATAATACATGTGGAAGGTGATTCAATGATCACCATTGATGCAATTAGGAGGAGGGTCACCCCTAACTGGAAATTGAGCAAAAGGTTAACTCAAATAGTGGAGACTTTAGATAGCTTGGAAGATTTTAAGATCTTCCATGTTTATTGAGAAGGGAATGGAGATGTGGATCGATTGTTGAAGATCGTCATTTGCATAAGGGAAGAGCATGGTGGTATGCTAGTGCTAATCGATATTATGCTCACACGAGTGGTGGGTGATGGGTTGAGGGGGCATGATGATGACATTTAATGCTCAATCTATTAAAGCATTTACTATTCTCCTATTTGGCAATAACTTAAGCTTTAAGTTAAGCTCATTTGATCCCTTTTGCATTCATTTGCAATGGATACCACCATCTATCTAGGTGTGAAGAAGCGACAAATGGATTTCGAGGGGTGATATCAAATTTTGGGCTAAAAAAAGTCTTCAAAACCCATGATGAGGAGGATTTGGGCGCAATAGAGGCCATCTCGGGTGTAATTTTTTGATGTCGTTGTATCATTTTCATGTCAATATAGACATATAATTGATGTTCATGGTCCGATTATTACAATCAAGAGAGGAGATTGAAATGGTGAGGTTTTTAATGGGAAGATTTGTGACTACAAGATGGTGGGAGGCCATGGAATACTATCTAGCAATGGAAATTCTAGGGATGGGGCTTCTTCCGACGAGTGGAGTGCGGTTGTTACTTACCCTATCATTGAAAAGACCATGGATTCCTTATATTTTGTGGAGCATAAGGGAGGACCAAGATTCATGATTGGCAGAAGTTGTGGGCAATATTGCTCTACTAAAAGAAATTGTTAAGGTGAGCAATTTTCTAAGAAGGGTGGCAGTGATGGCTCTCCCAGTTGTGCAGGATGGTAGGAGTGAGGTGGGGCAGATGGGTGCTGGGAACGACAACATGAAGATGGATATGGATGTGTAGTGGGTGGTGACAGTTAATTTAGTTTTTGGTCATCGACTATAATTTCATTTTTTGGCATTTTGCTAGTTGATGGGCTATGTCAAGTTAATCTTTGTATTTTGGGTTGGGACCCCTTGTGCCCAATTCGCTTATAAAAAAAAACAATGAAGGGATTATTATGTTATAGAGGTATATATTTGTAAAGGAAAACAAATGTCAATGAGTTCTTTGTCTATTGGTAAAATTTAATCATTTTGAATGAGTCTAATGTAGTGTAGGAAATTGTATACCCTTTACAATTTCATACATTGTTTGGGTCCCTTAATTAATTGGACTTAATTAAGCTTATAATTACCTAAATTATGCATTCAAAAGCCTTATTTATCTTGTTTTCTAAAAGGGAATTCAACATTTAATTAATGCATTTAATAATGAAATCACATTGGAGAATGAGTGTCCTAGAATTTTAGGTGAGGACCCATTTTTAAATATGTTTTTTGGCGGTATTTTAATGATTCAAATTTCATATGCTATTGTCGACTTTTGGAATTTAATTTTTGGGAAATTAGATAAACACCTGTAAATACATAGTCTTTTTATCAATTAAAATCTAAGACACATTATCAACAAGCAGGAGGTGAAATTTCAAGAGAAAATATTATTGTCAAGAGCATTCAAGAGCAGATTTATCATTCATTTGTTGCAGAAAATCAAGATCCTATCATCATGCCAAAGTTCATGTGCATTCATTTCATCTTGTAAAGGCTATTATGAATTGTTGATCCTAAAGCATCCAAGAATTTTCAAGTATCCAATCAATCAAGTAAATCAATATCAATCATTGGAGTGATGTGTTTGACTTCTATCCTCTAAGGACAACCATTAAAGATTTGATGAGTTGTAAGCAAGCATTGTTTCATTCATCATTTCCTTCCACTACCATTATTTTTTTATCAAGGTTTGATTACCAAACTTGGGGTTTGACCAAGGCAAACCCCCAAACAAACAAAACAAAAAAATTATCTTTGTGTATGTGCAGATTACAGGTTGAAGAAGGATTGAAGATCTTGAAGAGCAATTTTACATTGTTGCATTTTTTGCATCCATTGTTGTCAAATCACGAAAACTCAAGTGCAAAATTAATTTCTAGCTTTCCAACAGTGAAACCTGTACAAAACAACATCTCAAATCTTACTTCAGAGGACTACACAAGTATTTTTGAAAGCCCTAACCAAGATCCATTCGCCCTTGGGCGAGCCTGTCCTTCAACAATGCTTAGAATCAACTTTTTATGCTAGGTACATGTGTCTAGACCCTTCTCACACCAACCTAAAAAATGTTAATTTGATTTTTTTTATCTTCGAGATCTTGCATTTTAGCATCTAGGTCTTATTGTGCATTTAGTTTGAACATTGCAAATCATTTACTTAGGTTTCAGATCTACCCAATTGTCTTAAGGGACTGAGATCCAGGTCTGATTGACCCATAATTGAGGTTCAAAATCAATCATTACACCTTGTGATCTCTTTTCTAATGAAATGTCCCCAAGGAAAGACACCTATTTTGAATCTTTATAGTCATATTTAGGGAACCTCTCTCTTTCCCACCATTTCATCTACCAACTAGCACTTGCATCTAAAGGAAGAGCAATGGTTATGTCAATAGTAAAATATGTGTTAAATAATATATGAGAGAGTACAAATCAAAAAATAGAATAAGAGATATCATTTTATTTAGTAATTTTATTATATAGGATAATATCTACAAGTAAATACATGAGATTTATAATATTGATCTTGGATATATATATTTGAATGTGTTTTTGGATAAAAGATAATAAATTGATAAGAGTTTTTCACATCGTAATTTAATAGTGATGATCATTTATAGTAGTCCACAACAAGCATAAATAAATAAATAAAGATGGTGTATGTTAGTCTCATAAATTTCATAACCAATGCAATACAAGGGAAAATGCTCTCCCAACTACCAATCCTTAATCCTTCAAAACATTTCTCAAGACCCTATAGAAGGCAATTTTTTTTACATAATTGATGAAAAATAAAACAAATTGTATCACAAATCTTAATATTAACATCCAAGCATATAGATTATGACAATAATTTTGTAAATTTTTTGTTACAAGCCAAAATCAAGCATACATTTATATGCATTTTCTTCCACATAAAATAATTAAAATATTACTTTTGACTCTCCTTTGTTTTACTTTTTCTCTTTTTGATAATGTAAATAAAAATCGACTCTAAATTATATAAAGAACATGATTGAATATGAACTAGAAAAAAATATATGACTTGATTTTTATGAAAAAATATAAAAAAAAATGATTCTCTATACTTGTTGGTAGAGACATCTAAGTTGAATATAAAACACTAAAAAATAAGAACATGGTCTTATATTCCGACCTGGCATGTGGAACGAAGAAAATGGAATGTAAAATAAAAGAAGTATTATTCATTAAAACTCTAGACGAATAAGGTTGTATTCAAACAAATAGTAACTCTTAATCCTTATTTTGGTTCGTGTAGACCCTCATTTTGTGAAACATCATGGTTTTGGAGGTGCTTAGCCAATACGCAACTAGCAAAGAGGAAAAAGAAGAAAGGGAAATCAAAAAAGTTTTCTCAATTTCAATGAAAACTACCCATAATAGTCATAATAGAAGAGTATGGAAATAACAAGAACAATCCAAAATCGCTAGCATCGAAAAAAATCATACTAGAGTGATGATGCAATGTATCTAGCACTTTGCTTATAATTTCCTTCCAATCCGACTCAAATGAGTTTGAAGATGAAAAAGGAAAAAGCAAATTGAAATCCAATAGCACAAAAAGGCCTCCTCTTTTGCAAATGCACAAAGACAAAGAAGGGTACACTTTCCTTACCTTTTTTTTTTGGGATTGATTAAGGAACTGCATGATACATAAAGAACCATCAAACCTCAAGGGTGCATAGTGGAGTAAAGTGGCCCCCCTCCACTTTCTCCATAATTATGATAAGCGATAGTTGAAAGAGGCATATGAGAGGAAGCCTAGAAATTATGAAATCTATTGGAATCTAACTAAGCAGGGGGCTTATGAGAAGGATCCCCATGACCCCAAACATCTACTACTAAGTGGGGTGAGAGGGAGAATGTAATCCAACTATTATTGTTGCTATTATTCATGGATTTCACTATGCAGCCTATGTTTGAATCCACCTCTATGATTGCTTTTCGACCCCAACTAAAAATATCTATAGATAAAACCACAAAACCAATACCTTCATTTCACATATAAAAACACAATTGTTTTTGAATGAAATAAAACATAACAAAAAATGATCTAGTCATGTACAAATTCCAAAAACAATCATTGAAACCATGACAAGTGACTTACCTCAAAATTTTCCATGAATTGTGTCATGCTATCAATGGCGTCAATACAAAAGGATAGATTTTGTAGGAAAAATATTACAGAACCCTACATAAAGCATAAATTTCCTTAAAATGACACTAACCAAAATCAATCCCCCTATTGGCTAATAAGCTCTCCAATATTTTCTTATATTTCTCAATTGAAAAATAAAACATAACTAATAAATTTTCTAAGTATTGGACTCCAAATATATCCTTCATATTTTGAACTAATTGACCTTCTTAATTCATAAAAGACAAATAAAACAAATACTCAAAGTACTACTATTAATCATGGCTCTATCACCTTAGAAAACCTTAATTGCAAATATTGTTTGATATGTATAATAGTTGCACTTATTTTTGTCGTTCCTTAGAATTTTGCATGTGGGTTGTAGGGACAACCTATTGCATTTGTTGCTCATCTAATAGATATCTTCATTAGTGTGAAAAGTGCCACACCCATAGGTAGTCACCCTCGTAATTTTGAGATCTTTTGTAATGACTAAACACCTATGGTTGGGAATGACTCAACTTGGCATAATGAAAGACTGGCTAGAGAGCCTCCATAAATCCTACATAACCAAGTAGTTTTTTCTCTCATTTTACAAGATAGTTTGATTGCATAAACACTTTAACCTATAGCAAAAGAATAAGAATATGGAAGAAAATTATAGAAGAATAAACATGTGTTGGTTTTTACACAAGAGAATTACATTCTTTTACAATGTGTTGTTTCTTGTTTTATATCTTTCCAGTGCTTCAACTAGCTCTCTTGTGACCTATTAATAAGCAAAGCAACATAATGTCGTGAGTAATAAGTATTAGTGCTTTAGTAATTTTTTATGTCAATACATACTAATTGAACAATTAACCTCATTTTTATGATCAAAACCCCCAAAAATAAGAGTTGTTTTGTGTGTCAAAAAATATAAAGAAAGAGAAAATTAAATCATTAACAAATAACGCACAATTTAGAGAAAACAATTACTATTTTTAAATGATGAATTAAAAGACAACAATGGAAACAACTGCTTTGTCCATCAAACCATCATATAGGCCTAGTAGCAAAAACCTAGAGGGATTGCATGACTATGATGGTCATGTTTAAGATATGGCCAGTGTAGACACATAAAAATGATCAAGGCCTACAAGCAATATTTAACCACCTTTCGTCCTAGCATAATTATGACATTTTAATTATGTTTCTAACCCACCTTCAACTATTAATTGAATAATGCATAATTATTTAATTAATTCATGATCTTCTATTCTTCATGATTATTAAATAAATAAATCTTATTTATTCATTTAATGTGTCACTAATTATCAAAGTCATCTCATAATTAAATAAAGTCTCATTTATTTAATTAGTCTTTATCATTAATGTCCTTTTGATTATTAAATAGATATATTTTAATATATTTATTTAATATGTCACTAATCCCTAAATCCTCTTTTAATTAAATAGATTTATTAATTTATTTAATTAATTAACTACCTTTTCCAAATTAAATGATTATTCCTAATTATTTAATTGCTTTATGTGACACTTCCATCTTTTTAAATAAAATAATTTAAAAAAAAATGACTTCACATAGTTAATTGGTTCTTCTTTTAGTAAATAATTTTAAATCAATTATTTACTATGTCACAAAAATCCCTATTTTGAATTAATTTTAATTCAAAATGGAAATATTCTTCTACAAATCAAGTAAATTGCTAAAATTACTGATTTTCTAAAAATCTCATCTTCTTATCTTCTGATTTTTATTAATTTCATCTCACTGTCACATTTATCCTTGATTTAACTTATTTAATTAAATCTTATTCACTCATTTGGGAATTTTGCCCTAACCCTAATTGAGAGTTGCTACTTTGAATCTTGACCTTTGATTCTAGGGCATTTTCTCAATCTCTCATCTCATCCATCCGTTCAAGATTGCATTTTCTATAAAATGCCAATCTTGTCCTCATTTTTGAAATCTCTTATTATTATCTCTTCTTGCATCCTTGTTATCATTTTAACTATTTACATTCTAGATCTAATACCTATTTGCATTTAGTTTATACAAATCCTTCAAAGCTTTGTTTAGGACTAGGCATTATAGAATTTGCTCATCAAATATGAGGGCACATTCTTCATCACAACAAAGTTAGAAGGTGCAAAAGAAGTGAGCCATGGAGAAGAAAGAATTGGGTGAGAGCTTTCTTATTTGTTCTTTTATTTTGTTTTCCTATGCATTCTATTGATTGATTGGATTATTTAATATTGTCTGCATGTGTTACTAACCTAATCTATCTTGCAAAAAAATCCATCAATACAACAAGCATGCTCAACATCACAATGTGTCTCTAGCCATTTGTAACTAGTTGCAAATTCCAAGATTAATTTAATAAAAGAGATACCCATTAGGCATGTAAGAGTTGGTATAGAATACTCTATGCCATGCAATATTCAGTTGAAGATTATAGCCACCCAAGATATAGGAACTTCATGAACGGACAAGAGAGATCAACTACGAGAATAATGTTATTTTATCAAAAGATACAAATGATAGATTATGATTGTATGATTATTTATTTACACATGATAATCCTCGGTTATATAGCCAAGGTGAGACATAGGATTAGATAGGATCATGGCAAGTGTCTTAATCCTATGTCATGGGACATTTCTAATACTAAATGGCTTAGGACAAAATCATTAAATGTCAAAAGATGAGAGAAGATCTTATGACAACTAACAACCTTCTAGAAAGATTCCCTAGGACCTAAGTAAACTTAACATGTAAATAGGACCCAATAATTAACTAGTTAGGTAAAAAATCTATTTACACCAACAAAGCATTTCTTTCATTCCAAATAGTACTCCAAGCTTGTGGCCAATATAACATGACAAGCATTATGTCAAAAAAATCACATGCATTGTCTTTGCCTTAATATTTTGCATGTACTTTTGTCAACCTTCTAATATATGCAACGATACATCATCTTGGCCAATTTATATCACATTTTTGCACAATCCATGTATACCATAATGTAGTGTAGAAAAATGTATCTTTTTACATTTTCACACTTAATTGGGAATTAATATTAAAATGACTTAATTATGACTTAATTTAGTGTTGTAAAGTGTTTATTTACATTTTCACACTTCTTTAGGGCTCCTTTAATTAATTAAGCTTAATTTGCCTTAATTGGCCCCTTTAATTCAAATCCAAGCCTATTTAATCACATTTTCTGAAGAGGAAACCCAACATTCATTAATGCCTAAACATAACACTTCTCATTGAGCAATGCGTGTCCTAGGGTTAGGGACCTAGGACCCATTCGCCCATGGGTGAATGGGTCCTCCCTTAGACCTAGGACCCTAATTTAAATTATGTTTTTGGCAGTATTTTAATGTTTTCAAATCCATAATTCAATGCCAACTTGTGATATTTGAATTTCAAGAAATTAAGGATAAGTATCTATAAATAAAAGGTTATTTCATCAATTCAAGTAATCTAGAAAGAGGAACTTAACAAGAGCCAAGATTATTGTCAAGAGCATTCAAGAGCATATTTCTTCATCATTTGTTGCAGCAATCAAGATCCAAGCATTATGTGAAAGTTATGTGGAGTCATGCATGTTTTTGGAGCTAACATTGCGATGTAGGTTTCATGATTCAATCAAGCATTCAGAGTATCATTTCAAGTAAAGATTCAAAGTCAAGATCCACATCAATTGAAGTCATTTCATGCAAGTTGTAGACCTCCATTATCAAAGTTTATTAAAAATTTATTGAGTGGTAACATAGCTTTGTTCATTCTTCATTCCCTCTTTCATGATTTTATTCATTTCAAGGTTTAATTACCAAAATGGGGTTTGACCAAGGCAAACCCCTATTCACCAAAAACAAATGATTTCCCCCTCTTTGTGTGTTGCAGATTTGCAGGTTGAATAAAAGTTGAATATCTCAAAGTTGCAAAATTGCAAATTTGTATTTGTTGTCACCTTTGTTGTCATTTCATGAAAACTCATCCTATATTTATTTCCAACTATTCGACTATGAAAATCAGGAATCTGAAAGTGCAGACACAGGAGCAGAGGACCCAGAAACATATTTTGAAGAGCCCTACCTAGGACTGATTCTCCATAGGGTGAATGTGTCCTCAAATATCTTCTTAAAACACTATTTTTTGAGAGGTATACAACATTTATCCCTTCCAAATCTACCAAAAACTTTGTAGGTTCCTTCATTTTAATGTTTAATCTACTAAATCCAATTGATAGATTGCATTTTGGAGTTGATTTTCTATTTTTAATCTTACTCCCCAAAGTGTTGTTTGACCTATACCCTCATCCTAACACAAAGTAAATTGCAAGATTCCTTAAAGAATTCACTCACCTATGGTTGAAAGTGGATTTTAACTTGAGGGATCTTATTTTTTGAATGAAATAGAAAAACAAGTAGGTTCATTCTATTGAAGATTGTTGGATTTTTCTGATATGTGGTTGTCATTGATGTCAACACTATTAGCATTAATGTCTTTAAGGTTGTATATGTCGAGGATATTGAGAAAATTGTAATAAAACATGTTGCAGATTGTTTGTGAAGCAGTGAAAACCAATATGTTGGAAAATTCAGTATGCTGATGATGAGAAGTTGTGGATTAAAGATTTTATTGTTAGGTGTATCTAGTTTATCCACCAAAATTTTTAGAGGTTCACATGAAGGTTTGATTGAGTTATGAGTTTTTGTGTACCGACAGTTATTTTGTTACTGTAGTTGGTGTTCCTAAAAGAAGATAATGTGATTCTGGTCATCTGAGTTGTTGTGAATGCTCTTGTGGTGATTCGTGATGCTTGTGGATGTTTCTAGATAATGATCTATCTATTTTTTTGGTTTGTATTGATCAGTGTGCTCGTGATTGAAGATTTTATCTTGTGTGTTCATATTTTTCATGTTCTTGGTCGATAGGGTGATTGTAGTGTGTGGTGGATCTTCAAGGAAAATTGTTCAAGGTGTTTCATGTTAGAGATATATTGTTTTGGGTCCCTACTATGTTGTGGATGAATTGGTTGATTCACATTGTAAATTGTTTATTAATTTGTACCAACAGTTTGTATTCATTTTATATTTTGTTAAGCCGACATGTAGTTGATGTTATCCTTAGATGCATATATATATATATAACTGATTTTTTATATCATTTGGATGGATGTACAAAGTGTGAGATGTGTGTGTGAAGCAAATTGTACAAAGTGTGAGTGTTGTGTGTGAATAAATTTTAGATCATTCAAAGGAAGAAGTTAAGTGTGAAGAAGAGTGAGAAGAGTTTATGTGGTTAACTGAAACTGTAATCAGGCATTAGCAGATGCTATTTTATCAGTTCAAGATCTTCAGATGGATTTAATCTGAATGTAACTATAAGACAATGTGTCTTCCTTGGGCAATAAGCCTTTTTGTATTTGAGAAGTGAGCTCTAGGCAGTGTGCCTGAATGCATGCACATTCCCCATTTTCTATACTTTTAACGGAGTATAAACTTGTGGATTAATCTCCACCATGGTTTTTCCCCTAACAAGGTTTCCACGCAAAAATCTTGGTGTTATGTGTGTTTCTGTTGTAATGATGGTTTTTGCTTTCATATTTAATTATCAGATTTGAGATTAAGTTTAATCTGTATAATTTCTATGACAACTGATTCACCCCCCCTCTTAGGTGTCTGCACTTTTGTTGCCAACAATTGGTATCAAAGCAGGTTCCTTGGAAGAATTTTAACAACTTACAGTGATCTGGGATGACGACATACAAGAAGGATAGTCTGAGATTTGATGGAACAAACTATTCTTTGTGGAAGACTCAAATGGAGTTTCATCTGAGATGCACTGGTGAATCTTACTGGAACATTACAAAGAATAGGTATATCATCCCACATAATGGTCCTTCTACTTCTATTGAGATTAAAGATGTTGAGTACAATATCAAGGCTAAAGAAGCATTGTTGAGTGCTTTGACTGATTTCGAGATGGCAAATGTAATGGATTTGAAGACTGCTTATGAGATTTAGAAAAAGTTGGAAACCTTGTATGAAGGTGATTCTCATGTGAGGATTTCTAATTGCAGATTCTGAAAGGGAAATACGAAACATTGAAAATAAGTGAAGATTAAAACATTACCGCTTTCATGCAGAGAGTGATTGAACTTGTGTGTAATATTCGATGTGTTGGTGGAACATTGGAAGAATCAAATATTGTTGCTAAAGTGCTCAGATCCGTGTCATCTTCATACAAACACAAATTTTTTGCTATTGAGGAGATCTAGACTGTGACAAATGTAACCAAAGACATACATTAATTGGTAAACTTGCTATTTTTGAGTTAAGTGAGTTTGGTGATGCTCTTCTTAAGATAGAATTTGCATCCAAAGCTACTAACTCTAGAAAAGATATGACCTAAGAGAAATTTCTTCTAGAAAGGTGTTCAAGTATGAGGAATAAATGAGAGAGATTGAAGAAGAAGAGAGAAAGCTAGATGATCTTGAAGCACTTCTTGTCAAAAGAGTAGGCAAAGGAGAAGGTTAGTATAAAGGGAAATTTCCTCTTAAATGTTTTTCTTGCAATAAGATAGGTCACTTTGCCTCAAGGTGTCCTGAAAGAGTTCCTAAGCTAAGATCTAACAAGCCTAGATTCCAAAGAAAGTGTTATTTTGCTGCTGATGAAGGTGTGACAGATGAGGGATCTGATAAAGGGAATGTAAGTGAAGATGAGTTTATATTTATTGATATCAAGGAAAGTAATCATGTACCTACTAAATCTACTAGTTGCATGAATGTGGAGAAAGCTATAGCTATCATAGTTGAAAAAAAAGATGAATGGGTGATTGACAGTGGATGCTCTCATCACATGACATGTGATAAAAGTAAATTTGTGAGTTTGGAAAAGTATGATGGTGGTGTTGTAAGATTTGGTGATAACAAGGCTGGTGTAATTTGTGGTAGATGATGCATTTATTTTGATGGTAAGAATAATATTGATGATGTTCTATATGTTGAAGGTTTGAAACATAATATTTTGAGTGTTGGAAAAATGGTTGACAAGGGATATAAACTTCAATTCAAGGATGGAAAGTGTAAAATATTGGGAAGTTCTGGAAATGTGATTGATTTTGGTACAAAAACAAAAGGTAATATCTTTCACCTAAGTACTGCTAGTAAAAGTTGTCTAATTGCTCAAGTTGATGAAAGTTGGTTGTGGCATAGAAGATTTAGTCATGTAAACTTTGATAATATTATCAAGATAAGCTCTACCTAGGCAGTGAGCGATCTTCCTAAGTTGATAAAGCCTACTAAAACTATATGCAAGGAATGTTAGTTAGGGAAGCAAACTATAGTCTCATTCAAAATAAAATAGTATTGTTCAAATGGAGTGTTGGAGCTTTTGCATACTGACTTGTGTGGTCCTGCTAGAATCAGAAGCTCTAGAGAAATTCAATATTTTCAAGGCTATGGTTGAGACAGAGACAGGTCTGAAGATTAAATGTTTGAGATCAGATAGAGGTGGTGAATTCACTTCCAATGAGTTTAATTCTTTCTATGAAAAGTATGGGATAAAGAGATAGTTATTTGCCCCACAAACCCCTCAACAAAATGGAGTTGTGGAAAGGAAGAAGATGACAACTCTAGATGCTGCTAGGACTATGATGCTTGAAGGATATGTCCCTCATATCTACTGGAGAGAATCTGTAAGTACTATTGTTTATACTCTCAATAGGGTACATATCAAAAGTGATACTGGTAAGACCCCTTTTGAGCTATGGTTTGGTCATAAGCCTACTATTATATACTTCAAAATTTTTGGGAGTAAATGCTATAACAAAAGAGATGAAGATATAGGAAATTTTGATGTTAAGAGTGATGAAGGAATCTTTCTTGGTTATTCTACTAAAAGTAAAGCCTATTGGTGCTACAATAAGAGATTGATGAAAGTAGTTGAAAGTGATAATGTAAAGGTTGATGAAGATACATTTAGACCATATAGAACTTGTGGATATGATTGAGATGATAAAAATCATAGTTCAGATAAAGGAAAGAAAGTTCTGACACCAAATCAAGTTCAAATCAATCCGGTGAATTAGGAAAATCAAGAGGAAGAATCTAGTAGAAGTGTAGAAACAAGATCACAAGAGCCTGAAGTTCAAGAGTCTAAGAATCCAAGGTATGTAAGACTAAATCATTCAGAAGATCAGATTATAGGTGATAAGGACAAAGGTGTTCAAACTAGGAGAAGAATTGCATAAGAGTACTATTTGATTTCAAATACTTAGCCTAATAATGTCAATGAAGCATGCAATGATGAATATTGGATGGAAGCAATGAAAGAAGAGCTACAAAAAATTGAGAAGAATGATACATGGACTCTTGTTCCTAAACCTAAGGACAAAAATGTGATTGGAACTAAATGGGTCTTTCAGAATAAACTAGATGAGCAAGGTGAAGTTATTAGAAACAAAGCAAGACTTGTGTGTAAAGGATATTTTAAGATGGAAGGAATTGACTTTGAAGAAATTTTTTCTCTTGTTGCTAGAATTGAAGCTATGAGACTATTTCTTGCTTATGCTACTTACAAAACTTCAAGGTTTATTAGATGGATGTCAAGTCAACATTTCTAAATGGTGAACTAGATGAAGAAGTGTATATTGAACAACCTAATGGATTTCAATTGACAGATCAGGGAGACATGGTTTTCTGACTGAAGAAAGAATTGTATGGACTTAAGCAAGCCCCAAGAGCATGGTATGCCAAATTGGACAAGTATTTGTTGAAGCTTGGATTTAATAAAGGTATTGCTTATAGTAACTTGTATTTCAAGATTGATCATGATAAAGATTTGATTGTTGAAGTCTTTGTTGATGATATCATTTTTGGAGGAGATGATAGTTTGTGCATGAATTTTGTTGATGAGATGCAAAGTGAGTTTGAGATGTCTATGATTGGGGAAATAAAATCCTTTTGGGGATTACAATATGATTGGGGAAATAAAATCCTTTTGGGGATTACAAATCACACAATTAGATAAAGGGATCTTTATGTCTCAGTCTAAGTATGTGAAAGAACTGCTAAAGAAGTTTGGTATGGAAGATTCAAATCTAGTTGGTACACCTATGGTGACCGGATGTAAGTTGACTCAAAATGATGATTCTCCTAAGACAAATTAGATTAGATATAGATCCATGATTGGAAGATTATTGTATTTGACTCAAACTAGACCTGATAGCATGAATGTAGTATGCATTGTTGCTAGATTTTAAGCTGATCCTAAAGAATATCATGTGACTGTTGTGAAGAGGATTTTTAGATACTTGAAGGGAATAGTTGATTTTGGCCTGTGGTATCCTAAAAAGGATGACCTTACTTTGAATGCTTTTACTGACGCTGATTGGGCAAGAGATGTGGATGACATAAAGAGTACTAGTGGTGGTGCATTTTTCTTGGGAAAGAAGTTGATTTCATGGTTAAGTAAGAAGCATAATGCTATTTCTTTATCTACTACAAAGGCAAAATACATTGTTGCTGCTAACAACTGTACTCAAGTATTATGGATGAAACAAATATTGAAAGATATCAGAGTTGTGTATGATGAACTTATTGTTATATTCTGTGATAATTCAAGTTCTATTAACATTTCTAAGAATCCAGTGCTACATTCAAAAACCAAGCATATATCTATCAAGTTTCACTTTTTGAGAGACAAGGTGAGTGAGAAGGAAGTCAGATTGGAGTATGTGCCTACTAAGGAACATATTGCAGATATCTTTACCAAGCCCTTGCCTAAGGATACTTTTTACTATCTAAGAGGGAAGTTAGGGGTGATTTCCCCTCCTAATCATAATTAAGATGCAATGAATTGCATCAGTTTGTGCATTTCATAGTCATATCTTGAGATTCAAATTGATGTTGTGGTGGCTGCTACTTAGGGGGAGTAGTCAAATGTTTAGAAATATGGTGCAGAGCTTATGTAGAATAATGTGTACCTTTGTCATTGGTGTCAAAGGGGGAGAAGAGTCATGTGAAAAAATTTGTAATATTTAAAAAGAAAATGGAGAAGAGTCAGAACCTAAGGGGGAGAAAGTGCTAAGAGTAAGTTGCGTTGATGGTGTTTTTCACATCATGTGTTGCCATCAATGCCAAAGGGGGATATTTTTATATATTTTTGGATGTTTCTAATATGTGGTTGTCATTGATGTCAACACTATTAGCATTAATGTCTCTAAGGTTGTATATGTCGAGGATATTGAGAAAATTGGAATAAAACATGTTGCAGGTTGTCTGTGAAGCAATGAAGATCAATATGTTGGAAAATTCAGTATGTTGATGATGAGAAGTTGTGGATTAAAGGGTATGTTTTAAGGTGTATCTATTTTATCCACTAAATTTTTTAGAGGTTCGCATGAATATTTGATCGAGTTATGAGTTTCTATGTACTGACTACTATTCTATTACTATAGCTTGTGTTCCTGAAAGAAGATAATGTGATTCTAGTAATATGAGTTGTTGTGAATTATCTTGTAGTGATTCATGATGCTTGTGGATTTTTCTAGATAATGCTCTATCTTTTTTTTTTTTGCATTGATCAATGTGCTCATGATTGAAGATTTTCTCTTGCGTGTTCATGTTTTTCATGTTCTTGGCCGATAAGGTGATTGTAGCGTGTTGTGGATCTTTGAGGAATTTTTTTCAAGGTGTTTCATGTTAGAGACATATTGTTTTGGGTCCCTACTATGTTGTGGCCATCTTGGTTGATTCACATTGTAAATTTTTTATTAATTTGGGTTGACATTTTGTATTCATTTTATATTTTGTTAAGTCGACATGTAGTTGATGTTATCCTTAGATGCGGATATATAAAACTGATTGTTTATATCATTTAGATGGATGTACGAAGTACAAGATGTGTGTGTGAAGTGTGAGTGTTGTGTGTGAATAAAGTTCAGATCATTCAAAGGCATAAGTTAAGTGTGAAGAAGAGTGAGCAAAGATTTTAAATATTGTTTTGTGTAGTGAAATTTATGCCCAAAGTGAATGGAAATTGCAATAAAACCCAAACAACAAAAAAAATAAAAATAAATTTCAAGATAAGGCAAGAAGGCTTAAATCGACATGGCAAGCCTCCTATTTAGTATATTTTCCCATGATAGTCTTTTTGGATGTGTGCTCACGAAATTTCAGTAGTATAACAATGCTCCAATGAGAAAGAGTGAGATTTTTGATAAAATGGGTAAGTGATGGATATATAGATTTGGCTAATAATAGACGAAGGGCTAGGATTCTTGGTGGAGATCAAGGGTTGAGAGTGATTAGGATCTCTCAAGCCATAAGATTATGCCAAGTGGCACAAGGAGAGGGATTGAGAGGGAGAATATACCTTGAAGGGATAAGACCCATGTAATTGATGTGATGGTTGGGTTGACCCACTTAATTAAGGATTAAGCATGTGAAAATGATTAGTGGGTAGGTTAGGTGGGGATTAGGATTAGGATTAGTGCAAGTGGAAGAGTTGGAGGATGTGGTATTTGTGAGGGATTGAAATTTATTTAATTTAGAGGATATAAGGGGTAAGGTAGGATAGATGTAGATAAATAATTAAATTAATTCATTTACCTTAGGTTAGGATTTAGAGATATTAGAAGAAATAAGTTAAGATGAAGGTTGATATAATTGAATATTAATTAAATAATAGGGTATTATTTAATCAATAAAGAGGATACAAAATTGATTGGAAATTAGGGGTAAACTAACCAAATGAAAGTGATCAATTTTTAGTGTCTACATTTTGCCTCTCTTTGAAATGGTGTTATTAAGTATCATCATTTCAAAGAAGATTAAAATATAGAAAAAAGAAGAAGATGGTTAGATTAGGGGAGATGACCTAGTCATTCAAAGGAGTGACTAGGAAGAAAGATGATGAGAATTAAGATGAAGATTATGCTTGAGGATGCCCCCTCAAGAGGACATGTGGGTTTGGGAGAACACAGGTGTGCTCTCGAAATGGATGAGATGATCTAGGATAAAGGAGGAAGAGGATGCAAGATGATGGATAGATAGAAAGATGGGAAGAGGAATAGATAATGGATGGTGAGATGAAGAAATAATAAAAGGATGATGTTACAAACAAGAAATCATAAAAAGGATTCAAAGATAAACATGATTTTCCCTAGTCAAGCTAAAAGCAAAGATTGGTTGTTGATGGATGGAGTGTTGTTGATGTGGGAATGATATATCCTGAAAAAACACAAGGATTAAGAAGGATGCATCTTGATGATGATGATTGGAGTGTTTTTGATGTGGGAATGATATATCCTAAAAGAACACAAGGATAGGGAAGGATACATTATGATAATGATGATTGGATTTAAATACGGGCTTGCAACAAGGCTAGGAACAAGACCAAGGATGTGATTGAATGATTTGTGCTAGATTGCATGAATGAGGATTTTATAAGAGCAATGGAATTGATAAAATGAATGAATATGATGGAGGAAAATATTCTTATACTAAAAAATCTATATTAGTTTAAAATAAACTTGATGGATGGAAAGATTCTTAGACTAAAAAATCTATATTAGCCTAAAAAGATTGAAGAGATGATGAAATTATTAAGATGGACAAGGAAATATTATTAGACTAAAAAATATATATTAGCCTAAGAAGATTGAAGGGATAATGAAATGATGAGGAAAGAATTTGGATGGATGAGATACATATGATTATTGCAAGAGAATTATGAGAGGATAGATGAAAATATGGATGAGGATTCATGTGCACCAAAAACTATAGTATTAAGTGGAGTGATGAAAATAGATAGGATAGGTAGATGGGAGAAAGGGATGAAGGATGAAGGGATTATAAATATGTGTGATGAATGGATGGGGGGATTTGGAGTGCCATATTATAACTATCATGTAATGAGAACTTAATTTAATATAGCATGGGATACTATGCACTAGGGTATAAGGAACCAAGGTGACTTTGTATCTCATGCATAGGACTAACATGACAAATAAAATGTTAGTCCAACATCTCATAAAGTTACAAAGGGCTTTGGTGGATACAATATTGGAAAACCACAAACACAAGGGATTCCCCAACATAACACATGACCCTAGTGGATCTTGGTGGATATGACGTAGGACAACCAATAAAATAAAACAAAAAAAAAGCCAATATTTGCCCCTATTTTTACCAGTCAGAGCACACCAAGATATGATGGATCGTGGAAACCTCAAGTAGGTAAAGCTGGAAGATCAAAAGAAAGATAAATAAAGATCCAAAAGCACCAAACAAATAACAAACATCTCAAGTGTACCTTTTTCCTTAAGGATGATGGATGGGGTTGTTGTGGTATGATTTGATGAATGATATATCCTATGAAGACCAAGGATGGATAGGTAAGACCTAGGATTTTCATAGAAAGAGATAATAAATATATCTAAAACCCAAGGGGGCTAATGGATGTTTGTTGAAGTATCAACTTGATAGGGGATTATTAGTGAAAAAATAAACAAAAGGATGGTATGTAGTGACAAGTATGCACAATGATGGACCTAGATGATGGAAAAAGACTGACCTTATGTTCAAGATGATTGATATATACATGATGTGCAATATTTAGAAGAGGATGTTGATTACATGAAGCTAAAAAATGGGATAGTTATCAAACTCATAAAAGATAAATTGGGAGGACAATGGGACATGGATAGATACATGATAAAAAGTGATAAGCGATTAGTAACATATGGGAAAGAGATAGGAGTGTAGATACTGGGATAGATAGAATTATATTATGTGATGGTAGCATATGGCTAGATACCAATGAAGAGGGATTATAGGATATAATATGATATGTTTGAAGGGATGACGGATTTGGAAGTATTATTGGAAGGAGGATGTGGAGATAATGATAGTGAGATGGAAGGGATGAGAATATTGTTGGGAAAATGCATCTCAACCTTGCAATTACATAAGGTATTGTTTGTAGACACCTAAATTTGACCCTTTACACAAGGTCAAAGTTATCCCTTTCATTAATCCACTTCATCCCTTTCATCAAACGTTAATAAAATTATTTATTTAATTAATGTTCCACTTTCCCCTAAATTTCCTAAGGTATTTAATTCAATACTTTATACATTGGCCGAATTCATCTCTAAATTTAATACTTTATACATTAGCCCACTTCATCTCTAAATTAAATAAATGCAATCAATTTATTTAATTTAGTCAATTATCCTTTTCATTTTTAATTCATTCTTTATATATCCTTGTCACATCCTCCATAACCCCTTCATTAAACTGGAATAATTTAATTAATCCTTCATTAAAATGTGCATATCCTTAATTAAGATTAATGTGACATCCTCCAAATCTAGCCACTTGCCTCTAATCATCATTAATTGGCCTAATCACCTATTTGCACAATCCTAATCCTAATCGCATACCTTTTCTAGCATGTCCTTAGGTCAACCTTTCTTGGTACTTACCTTTTTTGGGTTGACCTCTTCCGCATGTGAATTAAAAATTCACACTTATTCCCCCATGCATTTGTCTTCCCCATGACACCTCATATTTCACATCGTACCCAAAGGACAAAGACCCCTTTTAGAGGAATCTTATTTTACCCTTTGGTCTCTTCCAAAAAGTGAATTAAAAATTCACTTTTATTCCTCCAAGGCCATCTCCAATCCCCATGTTGACAAGGGCGGACTTTCAAAAAGTCCTCACTTGTCACTTTCAACCCCACTTGGGGACAAGGGATTAATTTTTGTGGAGATTCTCTCTCATCCCAAGGTACTTGCAAGTACCTTGGGACCACATGGCCTTTTCCATGTCACTTGTACCCTTGCCATCTCACCTTGTCCTTTGGAAAATTCACCCACCACATGGCAAGATGTGAGGGCTTGTGAGTCCTCAACTCACCATAGCCCTCCATCTTGGCCATGGTAGCTCAATCTTGGCCGTTGAATTCTCTAGAGAATTCAACTTCTTCTATAAATAGCCCCCTCTACTCATTAATTGAGTTAGTGAATACATGCATTCTTAGCCAACTTATGATTTAAAGCCATTTAACCATTTTAGCCATTTTAGTGCAATATTTAACACTTGCATTTTACATCCTAGAATCCATTATTGCATTCACCTACCCCCATTCATCCATCTACCACCATCATTGCAAGCTATCATCTAAAAATCACACATCAATAATCTTATCAAGGGAAAACCGAGGATCAACACGGATAGAAGGTATCATATTTTATGTTTTTATCTTCCTTCTATTTGTATTTAACGTAGCCCAATCTTGAGGTGGTTTGGTGTAGTTTTTTATCTTGCATTATTTAGTTAGTTTTTCATATTAGGAGATAACAAATTTCACTGCACACATTTCCCCTTCTACTCATTAATTGAGTTAGTGAACACATGCATTCTTAGCCAACTTATGATCTCAAGCTATTTAACCATTTTAGCCATTTTATTGCAGCATTTAACACTTGCATTTTACATCCTAGAATACATTATTGCATTCACCTACCTTGATTCATCCATGCAAGGTATCATCTAAAGAGCACACATTAACAATCTTATCAAGGGCCAACAAAGGATCAACACAGATAGAAGGCATAATATTTTGTGTTTTTATCTTCCTTTTATTTGCATTTAACGTAGCCCAATCTTGAGGTGGTTTGGTGTAGTTTTTTTATCTTGCATTATTTAGTTAGTTTTGCATATTAGGAGATAACAAATTTCACTGCACTCTTAGCCAACTTATGATCTCAAGCCGTTTAGCCATTTTAACCATTTTATTGCAACATTTAACAATTTCATTTTACATCCTAGTATCCATTATTGTATTTGCCTACCTCCATTCATCCATCCACCACCATCATTGAAAGCTATCATCTAAAGAGCACACATCAACAATATTATCAAGGGCCAACCAAGGATCAACATAGATATAAGGTATAATCTTTTGTGTTAGTGCAAAGGACCCATGACGTGGAGCTTATGTGAGTAAGGCACTATCAAAAGAAGAAAGTTATACCATCATCAATCTCTTGAAATAAGGAATCATTAATGTTTCTTGGACATATTCTGATATGCCCGACCTCGATCTAGCTTTTGTGGTACATCACCTAGATGTCCGCCCTGATGCAAAACCTGTCAAACATAAGCTCAAAAAAATGCACCCTCAAGTAGCCCTCCTGGTGTGTTTAGTGATTTTTTTTATCTCATAATATGCAAAACTAACTAAATAATGCAAGATAAAAACTACACTAAACCACCTCAAGATTGGGCTACATTAAACACAAATAAAAAGAAGATAAAAACACAAAAGATTATACCTTCTATCCATGTTGATCCTTGGTTGGCCCTTGATAAGATTGTTGATGTTTTCTCTTTATATGATAGCTTGCAATGATGGTGGTAGATGGATGAATGGAGGTAGGTGAATTCAATAATGGATTCTAGGATCTAAAATGCAAGTGTTAAATGCTGCAATAAAATGGCTAAAATGGCTAAATGGCTTGAAATCATAAGTTGGCTAAGAATACATGTATTCACTAACTCAATTAATGAGTAGAGGGGGTTATTTATAGAAGAAGTTGAATTATCTAGAGAATTCAAAGGTCAAGATTGAGCCACCATGGCCAAGATGGAGGGCTATAGTGAGTTGAGGACTCACAAGCCCTCACATCTTGCCATGTGGTAAGTGAAATGTCCAAAGGACAAGGTGAGATGGAAAGGGTATAACTGACATGGAAAAGGCCATGTGGTCCCAAGGTACCAAGACATTTACACTTATCTCAGTGATAACACCCTACCATCTGACCTCACAAGAAACCAACATAAATCATTTATCCAATGCACCACCCACTACACCATTATCGGTGATACACTTTATCGACATGGGTATGATGGAACTCTCCTATGATGTTTAGATGAAATCAAAGCTCGCACTACATTAGCAGAAGTGCATAGTGGTATTTGTGGGGCCCATTCTAATGTTATGGCCCTAGCCAAAAGTATTATAAGGGCAAGGTATTATTGGCCTACGATGGAACATGATGCTTGTGAGTTTGTCAAAAGGTGTCTTCTATGTCAACAACATGCAAATTTGATTCACATTCGACACAAGAATTATAGCCTATCATGACACCTTGGCCATTTTCACAATGGGGTTTCAACTTAGTTGGTAAGATATACCCTCCATCCTCTGATGGTCACACTTTCATTATCAAAACCATTAAATACTTCACTAAGTGGGTGGAAGCCATACCACTCACTCAAGTCACCGATGTTCAGATCTCTAAGTTCATCCTCTACCATATCCTCTGCAGGTATGGAATCCCCTTCACCGTCGTCACTGACAATGGAAAGCCATTCAAGAATAAGTGCATGAAATTCCTCTATGAAAAATATCATATCCAACATCGTTGGTCTACCCCCTATTACCCCAGGATAATGTAAAACTAGAGGCAACAAAAAAAAACTGATTAAAATCATTAAGAAGATGGTAAATAGCACTGGCTGAGATTAGCACCTCCACCTCCATCCTGCCCTTTAGGCCTATTGCACATCCATCCACACCTCCACCGGAGGCACTCCATACTCCCTTGTCTTTGGCACTTAAGCTATCTTTCCAATCTTAGTTGAAATCCCCTCACTCTGAATATCACTCAAAAATCTCATCACTAACGGAGATACCCAAGTGGCACGACTTGCACAATTAGAATTGTTGGATGAAAAATGGGTCAAGGCTTATAACCATCTGCAAGCCTATCAACACCGACTCAAAATAATTTATAATAAGAATTTTTTCCCTTCTCATTCCAATGTTGGCGACTTAGTTTTGAAACAAAATTACCAGAATCAGCAAGATCGAGATAAGAAGGGTAAATTTGAAGCTAATTGGTTAGGCCCTTATGTCATCACCACCAAGTATGGTTTTGGAGTGTATAGGCTACCTACCCTTGAAGGATAACCCTTGGAAGAACCCATCAACATCATGCATATGAAGAAATTCTATACTTAGGTCAGTTGGGGTATCCTTCTCGGTAAAATCGCAAAAATACAAAAAAAGTATCAAAATCCAAAAAAAAAAAAATAAATAAAAAATAGTAAAGAGAAATAATTCATCCTATGGTGAAAACCACCCCTTTGTGGCACCTTGGATATGTATAATTGGTGAAAACTTGGCAACAGGCACCTTTCGTATAGGGCTTAATCATTATCTACCTAGCGTCCTAATCACTTTATGCTTTATCCATCTCGATCCCAATATCCTTATCCTCTTATCGATCATATCCTCCCATTTGCTTACATCTTGGTCACTGGGTATATTTCTAGTTGAGCATTGGATGAACATCATCCGCTATCCAACATCTCGAGCTTCTATCCTAATATGAGCTTGTGTGTCACCTCAACACTTTGGTCATCTTCATTTAGGATCATTCATCGTGTTTGTGTCCATCTAGATCCCATTCTATCTTTGGTGAACTACGTTGCCCCTACTCTTTCACGTAGGTAAGGCCGATCATTTGATCTACCCCCGAGGGTTTGTTTTGTCTATCCTTATTGCCTATTTGTCTTTGGTGAACTACGTTGCCCCTGCGCTTTCACATAGGCAAGGCTGATCATTTGATTTGCTCTCAGGGCTTTGTTTTGTCTATCCTTGTTGTTTTTCTATCTTTGGTGAAATACATTTCCCCTACACTTTCATGTAGGCAAGGCTGATCATTTGATCTACCTCGAGGGCTTTGTTTTTTCTGTCCTTGTTGTCTATCCATCTTTGGTGAACTACGTTGCCCTCGCACTTTCACATAGACAAGGCCGATCATTTGATCCACCCCCAACGCTTTGTTCTGTCTGTCCTTATTGTTTTTCCATCTTTGGCGAACTATGTTGCCCTTGCAATTTCACGTAGGCAAGGCCGATCATTTGATCCACCCCCAAGGATTTGTTTTGTTTGTTTATATTTGATGAACTATGTTGCCCTTGCACTTTTACATAGGAAAGGCCGATCACTTGATCCACCCCCAAGGTACTTTGTCCTCCATATTCCATCACCATTTGTCTGCTTTTTGATCTTAATCATCACTGATCTTTTGTCCTTTTCAAACTACACTACTCTTGTGCTCGCACGTAGGCAATGTTGATCATTTGATCCACCCCCAGGGCTTTTCTTTGCTTTTCTTTTGTGGTCAGTCAGTCTGATCATTGTCTCCCACCATTTGTCTTCATCATTCTCTTTCCAATTTTATCATGGTCTTTTTTTGAACTACGAGGGCTCTGCACTTTCACGTAGGCAAGGTTGATCTTTGATCAACCCCCAAGCCCCTAGGTCTATAGGGTGAGTCAGTCTTGTGTCGTGTTGTCAAAGTATGCCCTTATATCATTGGTACCTCACAAATGGAATCCAGTTGTATCACGATATTTAATCAATTTTTGAATATCCCGCATCATTATTAATCTTTTATCTTAGCATCCATCTTTGGTCTCAACAAGATGTATCCTTCCTAATAGATTGCATCAACCCCATCCATCATCTTGATCCTATTTTTGATGCTTTTGGTTTTTGTTTATCATTTGAGCTCCCTATCATCACTCGTCAAGGCCATCATAATCTCTCATATTATGATGTATTTTGACTAGTTTACATAGGGCATATCTTTTGGTTTTGTTTTGTTTGCTATTTGTCTGGTTATCCCGCGTAGTACCCACCAAGACCCCCGAGGTCTTGCATTATGCTGGGACATCCTTGTGTGCTTGTGGTTATCCCAATACCTGGCCCAAACAAAGTCATCATGACTTTGGGGTATTGGGATAGCCTTCTTGTTTGTTGTATTTGTTTATGCATTACACTAGTCCACCTTGGTTCCACATACCATGGTACCTGGTATCTTGTGCTATAGATAAAATCAGTGCTCTGAAGATGATAACTTGCATTAGGATTCCATTTTATTCTCTCCTCCATTGCATTCATCCCTCCTTTTCCCTTGACTTAAGATTTTGGATTGTGCAAACGACTATTCCCTTCACCTTTCTCCTTTCTTCTTGGGAGTCCTATGGTTCTTGCAAGGTGCAGTCTCACACCCATTGTTTTCTTCGCCCACACCATTGTGCAGCCCCTTATTGACATTTAAGATCATATCACATTCTAGGTTCATTAAATTACATCACATAATCATGTTAAGTTGTGTAGATTAATTTTCATCCTATGTATCTTAACATTTCATTTGCATATTCATGTAAGTTCATATCATTAGGTTCATTATCACATCCATCATACACATTCATAAATAAATCATCCATTATAGCAATAATCTTAACATCCATAAAATCATACTCATTAGACATCATGCATTCATAACTAACCATCTCATTTTACATATCACATCATCCATCACATCCTGCATCATAGAAATTAGACATCATACACATAGAAATAATCATAAAAATCACATCTTGCATTATAAATGTTAGGTATCAACATGATCATTATGGATCATAATCATACATCCATCTAGGCATAAATATAAATCCATATAGATGAACATACACATATGCATACATAAATCATCCATCACATAGGCATCATAAAATGTCAATAAGGGCTCTCGCATGTCATATCACAAATCCAAAAAATACAATATCCATCATGACATCCATAATAATTTAAATCATAATAAAAAATTTATATATATCATTTGTCACCAAAAATAATGTACAAGTATGCGACTATGGATCTACTATGATCTTTGCTACTCTGTACTGTGTCTCATCCTGCACTTGTCAATGGTCAGGATCCTATCCCTCTAGTCCTATGAACCATGAACTGCCCGCATTTGACCTCTATGGAGACTCGGGCACCAGACCTATATGAGGGATAGTCATCTAAGAGCCGGTATATCCTCGAGTCTGTGTCCCCAGTGACTGGGATGGCATGGGCATCTGTGGAGCCGTCGCTCAAAATGAAACATGTACTACGATGGATCTAGAACCACCTATTGATAAGCGATCATCCACAAGGATGCCTCTCTCATGTACTCATCTCTCTCTGCTACATGACCCCATAGAATGTTCCGCTCCTGTCTATATCTATCCCGATATTGGATAAGGACTCTCCTCTCCTCTGCCCATGACCCCTGTGTCCACCCCTACGCTGGATCTGACTCCATAACATGTCTCTATACCATTGCTGCATCCATTTCCTCCCACAACACCTACATCTGTGTTCGAAAGGCCTCCCTCTCTACCTCCATCCCCTACATCTACATCCTCATAGTATCCTCTCTCTCCTGTATTTGTGTCTACAAGGCCTCCCTCTGTCTCCATCGCCTATAACCAAGCCCTCATGCTCTCCTCTCTCCTGCATTAATCCCATATCTTCCATTGTCTGCTCTGCCACTTCCACCCTCTCTTGAAGCTCATCCTACTCCTGTCTCAACTCCCTCTGCTCTCTAAGTAGTCCATCTACCTGACTCCTCAAGTCCTCCCTATCTCTCTCTGCCTCTACCAAAGCCTTTTTTGTATCTGCTCTGACCCTCTCCCAACCTCTCACTGACCCCTACCTGCAATATCACTATGGTAGCCTCTAATTGGTCCCCTTCCCATCTCGCTAAATCCCTTGCCTCACGTTCCCTTTCTACCTCCCCCTCCAAACGGGTCACCTCTTCCTGTACTTAGTCTCGGTCCACAGTCATCCTATCTAGCTCATTGCGTAAGACATATCTCTCCCTTTTTGCATCCTATACCTATGCGGTCAAGTGGTCAACAATGAAGCGATACTCCCTCTATCCTATGGCCTCTAATTTGACCACCTCTTCCTAAAGCCTCTGCCCCTCGGCCCTGAGTCAAATAGCCTCTGCCTCTAGTCTCCTCGCTACCTTTGAGTCCCTCAACCTCTACTCGACAATATGTAATCTCGCCTCTGCTCCTCTCAATCATGTGACTAGATCCTCTACCTCTGATGACATCATCATCAAGGGAGGAATATCATGTATCTCTATGTCCATCACCACTACTCCCTCCTCATCCCCTATGTCCATCACCTCGGTCTCATCCCTCTCCATCACCTTAGCCTCCTATCTCTCCTCCTCAGGCTAGACCCGAGCCCTCCGTCTCCTCCTTTTCCTACCTGATCTTTGCTGACCTCCCACTAGATCCTCCCCCTGCCCCTTGTTTTGTCTACCTCTGGCACCCTCTACTGTCCACCTGCTCTATCTACCTCTGACACCCTCTTCTATCCACTTGCTTCGGCTACCTCCAATACTCTCTCCTACCACTCTACTACTCTGCCTACTCTCGATACTCTCCTCTGCCATCCTCTGGCTCCACCCACCTTTGAACCTCTCTGCTCCTCTCCTCTGTTGTCTCCCAACCCCATCTACCTATTGTCTCCTCCCCCTTCCTGCTACTCTGACCTCATCCTCCCCTCTAAACCCTAATGCCTCTATGATCGACACCTCGAGTGTGATCTGTATTAGAAAGTGTCGCATAAACCATGCTGCATATCTCACAGTGATCCCTACATCTACCGATTCCTCAACCCTCCCTGGGTAGTCTACTAGCTCTTGCACTAGTGTCACCCAATGCTCCTATGCAAACTCTGTTGAAATCACATCTCCCCATGGTCGTTCCCATGTCAATTTTTTGAACATCTCTGGGGCACCTGGAATGTCCTGTGTCAACCCATACTACCTCGTCACCTAATCTGGCCTGTGTGACTCTACTATTTGAGGCTCTCTCCCAACTATATAACAGTGCGTCATGAAGTAATCCCTATGCCTCACCTCCTCCTTACTCCATCCTCTAAAATTTTCATATCATATACGACCTCCACACTATATCCTCCTCCTCCAAATTATCCAACAATCTCCTCCACCTATCCAAATCTCCCGCACCTCGATACCGCAAAATATAGTTATACTCTACCCCGTACCACTAGGCCATAGGTGTTGCCTCATCCTCCTGACCCACTCTCACCGCATCTGACTTGGCCACATTGATGTGCTCCCAAGCACACACCTGCAATACTGTTACATGACACACACTGATCACCCCTTGATAGCAGATCCCATGCATGTCTTTGTATAGTTGTGCCAGGATGCATGGACCCAATGCACACTATACCTCCCTCCCCTTGATGATATGTCAGATAACCTCCATGTAGCTAAGACTACAATGTCTCCCACTCCTATCTGGTATCAGTATCCCGTTGATCAACCCACAAAGGTACAAAGGCAATGACAATACTCTCAGCCCCAAGCATCTATCTATGTCCAGGCCATTCTTCTCTACCGGAAAGTCCTCTCACCTGAACATAACCCATATGGTATGATCTAGCTCCTCTCCTTCTAATCTCAGCTCGCTCACCAACCACTCTGCTATAGACAATCGCAAAATCTGCCAGACATCCTCAAGCATCATTGTCATCTCTCCTATCGAGAGATGGAATGTTGATGTTGATGAATCCCAATGCTCAATTAGGGTTGTCATCATCGCTCGATGTGCCCTGATGGATGGATACCCTAAGAAGTGTAATAACCCTACCTGTGCCAAAAATTGATGGTCTACTCTGGTCATCGCTCGTTGTGTCGCTGCGAGAACCTCTGATCTCCTGTCATGCGTTTGCAACATATCAAACCTCTCTAATCAAATCCCACATCTATCAGTCATCACATCATTCCCTTTAATTCTTTCCCAGCCTCGGACACCTAACCTTTCCACACCCTTTCCTTCCTTCCATTCTTGGCCTAGAGTTCCTATTCACACTAATTTTTTTCTAACACTCTTCCCTCATAGGTTTTTTCCTCCATCTTGTCTCTTTTTTTTTGCTTTTTTCTCTTCACACCCTTGGTGTGTCCCTTTTCCAGGGTATGGACGCCCTTGTTTTGAGGCACAATCACTCATTTTCCTAGGCACTGCCGCCCTTTCCTGAGGCACTACCGCCCATTGGGCGGGCCTATCCCTTTTGGGGCATCGTCCCCCATCGGGCGGGGCTACCCCTTCTTGTAGCACCGCTGCTCATCGGGTAGGGCCGCCCCTATCAACGATGGGGCCATGCTCACTCGAGGCATCACCACCCGCTTGGGCGGGGCCACCCCCGCTCAGTTAGGGCCGCCCGTCGGGGCTAGGCCGCCCCCGCCCTAGGCGGGGCCGCTCCCTCCCGGGGCAAGGTCACCCCCGCCTGGGGCGAGGCCGCCCCCTCTTGGGGCAAGGCCACCCAGTGGAGGCATGGCCACCCCTGCCCAAGGCATGGCTGCCCATGTCTGGGGTGGGGCCGCCCTGCTTGGATGCGACCGCCCCTGTCTAGGGTGCAACCGCCCTTCCACGGGGCATGGTCACCCTTTCTCGGATGAGGATGCCTAATTTTTGGGCATGGTCACCCCTATATGGGGAAACTCGGGCAAACTAACCCTTCTTTTTTGTTTTCTCTAATCCCTTGTTTTGTCACCCTTTCCTTACTAGACATTTCTCCCAACCCACTTGACGAAATTAAATTTTCTTTCCTACCCATTTTTCTAATCTACCTCTAAACCAAAAGCCATACTTTCAAAAATGTTTTAAAATTAAAAATACATCTAAAAATGCTAAAACCACAATGGGGGTTTTGAGCCTAACCTGGTGTGGGATGGCGTGCTCAGCATAGAAACTTTGCACCTCGTCCGCACGATGGATGATGTTGTCATCATAATCATCTGACATCATCTCTCTTTCATCTTCTTCCTCTCCTCTCCTCTCTCTCTCAACTGACAACTATCACAATGAGGAATAGTAATTCTAAAATTAGTATTTATAACTTTCCCCCCTCTTTTTTAATTTAGGGATTTTTTTTCCTCCAATTGATCCGCCAACTTCCTGGGGCCGCTGTTTGTGCCCCATATGTTTTCTCAACTCTGTTCAAAAGGAAAACCTACCTATTTTTTTGAGCTCTTTCCAATGGTACCTTCCATTTCTTCATATCGAGAGGTCACTCGGGGCCCCTTTTTTCTTCCCCTATTGCCCTCTCGAGGGGGCATACCCTACCAATCTATCCACACCTCTTTCTTGGTCATCTTCCCACTTGATCGAGGCATCCCCTTTCACTACCCTCCATTCAGGAAGCTCACACAACCTCTCCCATGCTGGGGCATCTTTCTTCTAGTCGCTTCCTCTATAAAATCATCTACATTTTTATTTTTCTTCGAAACACTATTATTCTAACAATATTTCGAAGATGGGAAAAATGTACACCTAAATTTGACCCTTTACACAAGGTCAAATTTATCCCTTTTATTAATCCACTTCATCCCTTTCATCAAACGTTAATCAAATTATTTATTCAATTAATGTTCCCCTTTCCCCTAATGTTCCTAAGGTATTTAATTAAATTAATTAAATACTTTATACATTGACCCACTTCATCTCTAAATTAAATAAATGCAATAAATTTATTTAATTTAGTCAATTATCCTTTTCATTTTTAATTCAATCTTTCTCTCTCCTTGTCACATCCTCCATAACCCCTTCACTAAACTGGATTAGTTTAATTAATCCTTCATTAAAATGTGCATATCCTTAATTAATATTAATGTCACATCCTCCAAATCTAGCCACTTGCCTCTAATCATCATTAACTGGCCTAATCACTTGTTTGCACAATCCTAATCCTAATCACTTACCCTTTCTAGCATGTCCTTAGGTCAACCTTTCATGGTAGTTACCTTTTTTGGGTTGACCTCTTCCCCATGTGAATTAAAAATTCACATTTATTCCCCCCATGCATTTGTCTTCCCCATGACACCTCATATGTCACATCGTACCCAAAGGACAAAGACCCCTTTTAAAGGAATCTTATTTTACCCTTTGGTCTCTTCCAAAAAGTGAATTAAAAATTCACTTTTATTCCTCCAAGGCCATCTCCAATCTCCATGTTGACAAGAGTGGACTTTCAAAAATTCCTCACTTGTCACTTTCAACCCCACTTGGAGACAAGGGATTACTTTTTGTGGAGATTCTCTCTCATCCCAAGGTACTTGCAAGTACCTTGGGACCACATGGCCTTTTCCATGTCACTTGTACCCTTGCCATCTCACCTTGTCCTTTAGACACTTCACCCACCACATGGCAAGATGTGAGGGCTTGTGAGTCCTCAACTCACCATAGCCCTCCATCTTGGCCATGGTGGCTCAATATTGACCATTGAATTCTCTAGAGAATTCAACTTATTTTATAAATAACCCCCTCTACTCATTAATTGAGTTAGTGAATACATGCATTCTTAGCCAACTTATTATTTAAAGCCATTTAACCATTTTATTGCAACATTTAACACTTGCATTTTACATCCTAGAATCCATTATTGCATTCACCTACCTCCATTTATCCATCTACGACCATCATTGCAAGCTATCATCTAAAGAGAACACATCAACAATCTTATCAAGGGACAACCAAGGATCAACACAAATAGAAGGTATACTATTTTACGTTTTTATCTTCCTTTTATTTGCGTTTAACGTAGCCCAATCTTGAGCTAGTTTGGTGTAGTTTTTTATCTTGAATTCTTTAGTTATTTTTCCATATTAGGAGATAACAAATTTCACTGCACACATTGTTAATACGTAAGTGACGGGGGGTACAGGGGGTCCCCCCTCACGAGGGGTCTAGGGGTTGTGCATGCTAATTTTATTTATGTTTTATTATTGCAATCCTAAACCATTCATCATTGTCTCTTAGATCTAACAATTGATATTTTATTAGCTTGAATTTCCCTAGAAGGCAACCCTATTTTATGAGGGTGTTGTATTACTACTACATATTCTGATGTATTATGGGAGTTTGATAGTGGTCGTGTTGCCTTTGGATCTTTGGTTAGTGATACTCTTGTAAGAAGCTTGCTCTGCAAGTATATTGTAATCTTCATGATTTTTGAATAATATATTTGACGACTTTTGGAGTGTGGGTTTTTTTTCTCTCAAAAGGGTTTTCCCCACGTAAATCACTATGTTGTGGTATGCATGCTATTTATGTTTAAGTTTCTGTAACTGTTAAAGATCTGTAAAGTTTTTCATTATCCTCCTCTCAATATTAGTGTAGGAAGTTGTTTCGCTACCTTAGCTTCCTTACAAGTGGTATCAGATCCTGATCACCTTTGGTTTCAGGTGTGGGTTGTTGGGTTTTTTTGAACTAATCTAGATTTGAGTGGGAGATTATGTAGAAGACACTTTGTGATCTTGTTGTAGAATTTTTTCAGATCTCAAGCATAATGCCAAAGTTATAAAGCATCAACATGTTTTTGGAGCTAACATTGTGATGTAGGTTTCAAGCTTCAAATCAAGGTTCAAGCATCAAGACCACATCATCAATCAAGCCACCTCATGCAAGATCAAGACCTTAGAGAGATCTACTAAGATTATTCCTTCAAGCATTTCAAATCAAGGGTTTGGTGTGTTGAAACATAACACTTGTTCATTCATCATTCCTTTCATGTTTCATTATTTCAATTCAAGGTTTAATTACCAAATTGGGGTTTGACCAAGACAAACCCCCATTCATGAAAAACAAACAAGTTTTCCCTCTTGTGTGTTTTACAGATCTTAGGTTGAAGAAGGATTTAAGATCTATAAAAAGACCAAAATTGCAAAAGTTTTAAAAGTTGTCAAATGTTTTTGTCAAGCCACGAAAACTCACTTTCATAATTTATTTCTAAATTTTTTACTCTAAAAATTAGAGGAATCTGAAGTGCAGACATAGGACTTGAGGAATGTGAAAGAATATTTTCAACCGCTGTAGCAAGACCCATTTTCCCTTGGGTGAATGAGTTCTAGGAGGACACTCAACACAACCTTTTTGTGATGGGTGCATAAAATAAAAACCTTCTTAGAACTATAATTTCTTTATGGATTATGTCATATTAAGGTTTAATTTAGAGGTTTCATGTGTTACATTGCATCATTGCATTCATTTAGTATTTTTAATTCATCTCCCAAAAGTTTTGTCTCAGCTAATTTACCTTATCCTAGGTAATAAGAAAAATAATATCTCCACCAAGGTTGACTCACCTAAGGGTTGAAAGTCAATATTGTCCTAGGGGATCTCTTTTTCCTAATGAACTAAGGAAGATAGGTGCATCATACCACCCCTTTTTCTATCATTATTGGTGAAACCATTTTTCTCTATTTCACAAAATAATCATCAATCCTCTCCTTATAAATATAACCTATTATTATGTAAGAGACCAAAAATTGGGAGGGAAAAACCCCCCACACCCCCATAAATAACTAAGATCCAAACACAACTAAAAATAATTTGAATATAGAAGATAATCAGGATCCATTACCAACACTACCTCACCACCTCTTTCTACATTTATCTCTCCCTCTCTCTCTCTCTCTACCTCTACCTCTATCTTTATCTTTACCTCTATCTTTCACTCTTCATCTCTATATCTAGATACATCTCCCTCTCTATCCATACCCCTCTCTCTCTATATATATGCATGTATATGTATGTATATATGTATATGTATCTCTCTCTCTATATTTATGTATATGTATATATGTCACTCTATCTTACCATCTATACCTCTCTCCATCTCTTCATTTATCTCCCTCTCTCTAATCCTACCTCCACATCTCTCTATTTTTATCTCCTCCTTTACCTCTCTTTATCTCTATAAGTATTTATCTCCCTCTACCTCTATCTCTATCTTCCTCTCTCCCTTTCTATCTCTAGATATGTCTGTTAGGATTTAGGTGACATCAACCTTGTAAATACTTTAATTAATTATTTTCCTAATTTAGTTTTTAAATTAACCATAAGAAGTGAAATCGTTTAACCAATGGCGGTGAAAGAACTCATGTAAAGACGAAGTTACAGTTACCGTTTTTCTTTTGGGAAAAGCATAAAATAGCTAGGAATCCCATTTGGAATCTACTATTTTTGGAGGGTTATGACATATGTCATAATTTGTAAGAGTATCTATGAAACTATGACAATTGTGATAATATTCTATGATGACTATGACACCATTTATGATTGTATCTATGACAGATTCCTTCCCTAAGCACCCATGCATGAGAGATGCCTTATAACAGTTGTAAGAGGATTTTCAAGTTATTATTTTGAGTGGATTTGGTGGTTGTTAAGGAGGTAGGCATGGGTTTTTACATGTGGTTTTTCTACATGTTTTTTGGTGATACCATGGGGGTATTCATCCCCACAAGTTTATGTAAATTGGGGCCTTGAGCTAGAGTTATTCATTCAGTTTTATAGGTAACAAGGTGTTGCCAGACTCAATAGAGTTATTCAGAGAAGTGTATTTCTATTGTAATATCTCTTGGATTAGTAATATACTTGCCTCTCTCTTTTTGTGGAGGATTTTTTTCCCCTTAGGGGTTTCTCCATGTAAATATGGTCTCATGTGTAATGGTTTTCTTTTCTTATTTTGATTATGCAATCACATTCATATTTAGGGTTAATCTTTGAATTTAAATTTGAAATTACTATTGATTAAAGTTCATTTTGCAAGATTTCTTAACCTTATTTTACAACATTTGGTATTAGAGCTAACGGTTTTGTTGAGAAAGGTATGATTTTCTCTTGAGTGTTTAAGGTTTTTTGCTATAGTGGGAGCTTTTGCTTTGTGGGGTTTTTAGTAGATTTTTGAAAGATTGTAAACCATGGCTTCTATCTCTCATCTAGATATTAAGAAGTTCAATGAAACTAGTTATGAGATGTGGAAGTTGAAGATGGAGGATATCCTTGAAGAGAGAGATTAGTGGTTGGTAGTTTCAAATGAAAAGAAACCAAAAAAGTGTTTGATGAAGATTCAAACAAAATAGACAAGAATCCAAAACATGTAAAAATCTCAAAAATCTTCAAAAAAAATCATTATTCAGTCTTGTTAGTCTTTCACCCTATCGAACTATGTCATCTCTAAGCTTGAATGTAGGCAAGGTTGATCTTTGATCATCCCCTGAGACATTTAGTTTAGTCCTTTAGTCATTTTTCATAATAAAATGGCAACCTGTTTGCCCATCTATCTCATCATTAAGTCAGGTCGGTCATCAGTCGAACTACATGGTCTCTGCGTGTATAACGTAGGAAAGGCTAATCTGCAGATCAGCTCCCAAGACCCCTAGGATAGATCTTTAAGTTAGTCTCTTCGGCCTAAATATTGAAAATACCAAAAACATTGAAACGCTCTAAAATACCAAAAACATTAAAAATTTTCAAAAATACCAAAAACAGCCTCAAAACATTTGAAAACCCCAAAATGGTGCATCCATTCCATCTCGCTTTCACCCGTGAATTTTCATCACTCATAATAAAATCAATCATCATTGTCACCCTTTGGCGAGTCAGTTAGAAGCAAGTCTAGTAGGTTCAAAAGTGAACACCCTAATCGTCAGAGTCTCGAAGGTCTAAATCAGTAAGCAAGCAAGTTGGTCAACTCGAAATATCAATAGCTTATCTTCCAATTAGTTCCACCAAAACCCTAATCACAACATGTCCTAGGATGAAACTTTCCCATGATAGACATAAGCGTCAGGTATCTCATAGTAGTCTAGTCTTGGCTAGCGGTATGAAGAACATTAGCTTATCTGGTTTGCTTTATTTGGTCTTTTATTGGCTTATCTTATGTTGCGCTCATTCCAAAGACCTCTCAATGATGCCTAAACAAAAATAGGTTTAGAGAGAAAGGAATGGGAGCAAGGATCATTGTCTATTTTATCTACTATGCTTGTGGGATACACTTGTAAAATAAATGGGTCATAAGTATTTTGTTTGGTTTGTAGGAAGGATATTTTAGATGTCTTGTTAACCACAGAGGAAAGCTTGCTTTTCTATGTTTTGGTCCGAGATGTTTAGAATGTCTGAACTACATCCTAAATGAACTATACATGCTAAGTGTGAACAAGAATGCTCCTATCTGATTGTCAGGTCAAAGTTCATCACACTAGGTACCACGCCATCCTGGTTCTTTATACCTCGATGCATCATAACTAGGTGTGTTAGCAAACATAACGTAATTGACCCTTTGAAAATCCCGACTCCTGGAACACAAATCACCATCATCCCAACTAACTCTTTGATTCTAATTTCTTCTATCTTCTTTCCATACTAACATGGTATCATGATAGTAATCAAAATATCACCAACGCATACACTTTGCATCCACCAAATCATTAGAATAAAAGATATATTGCATCATATCATTATCTTAAGTTATGAAGAATAATATAAATTTGTTATTCTAAGCATCTTAAGAAATCATTGCATTGTATTCATACATGAATCACATCCATCGGTTGCATATCATTTATCATTTGCACCATCATTAGCATATCATTTACCACATAATCATCAAAATGCATAGAAAAGATACAAAAAGAAGATACATCCATCATATAGAAGTATACATCATATCAAATAGAAACATCTCATAGCATATAGGAAATTAAGAACTGCATATCATACATTGCAAAACATTTCATAAAAGGTGAATCATCTGATATATATCATCAAAATTATGTACTGTCATGATACAAAATTGGATCAAGTGTGTAATAAAAAAACATGGTACAATAAGGACAATAAGGACAATAATCGGGGCCCACGAATCAAAAATGGAAAAATTGCCTATGATCAAAGGGTTAGCCCTGCTGGTCGCCGCTCTCTCCCATCTACCTCTCACTGTGATCCTCTGGGGGCCTAATCCCTGTCTGCTGAGAAAAATCTAGCACTCGGCCTATTGCTGGCACTACCTATCTATAGTGCTGCCGATAATACTCAGCCTCCCTGACCACCTCTCTATAGGCCTATGGAGAAATTGACCGGCCCCGAGATGAGGAAGTTGTGCTCTCTAGCTACCTTTGTCGGCTAATCTCCTGATTCCTCTCAGATCGTGCCTGATCTCTCTCGGCGGTAACTTCAACAACTTGCTACCATGCCTGATCCCTCTTTGCTGTCAAGACCTGCACTTGACCCTGCAACTACTGAATCAATGCATCTCGATGGTCTGGCTATACTGCTAGCTGTGTTGCTAGATGCTGCGGTGGGACTACCTGAGGCTGGTCATCCTGTGCCGCTACTCGAGGAGGTGTCTACTATGCCTGATCTCTCGGAGGTGTCTGGTAAGGAGGTGGTCCACCTCCTCCTCCTCCTTGTCCTCGGCCTCTGCCCGCTGTCCTACCTGTGGCCCTCCACCATGGAACCGCTACCCCAGGAATTGTCTACCTCAAAGGAGGTCAGAACCATGCCCTGTACGCTAGAGTCACCCTTGCATCTATTGCTCCTTGATCATATGGCCATGGTCGAGCCACTAACTGTCTAAAAGAGGACACTGCCTCAGCTATTGGGATGGGCTGACCCTATGCTATCTCTCTCAAAGTACAGGTGAAGATTACAACATACTGAACATCAGGTCTGTCCTGCATCTCACCAAACTAATGAGCCACTCTATCGGGGAGATACCACTCTATCATGGTATGCTCCCGACCCTGCATCCATCTATCCTTTTGAGCAAAGAAAATCTGATGTGCATCATCATACCATGGGCCTATGCCCATCCAAGGTCTCCAGATGAACTCTCTCATCTCATCTAGAATCCGTTGCTAGTAGGCCAGACCACCTATGCCAGTATGGGTAAAATGAATCTGTGCCCCACCGTACTGCCACACAACAGGATCATCAATATCAATAATAACTGGTGTCACATCTGGGCGAAGCACTAGGATCCGCTCCCATGCCCCGAGGGCCTGACTATCCAGGTAGGAAAACTTGTGCAAATATTTGTATAGGGAGGCCAACAATATTGGTCCCTAGGAAAAGCACTCTCAATGAACGCACATCCGATGCCATGCCAATCCCCAACCTGGACTAAAATATCGGCCATACCGATCAGGTGCTACAAAACCATAAATAATGGTGGCCACAATCAATCTATAAGTGGGAGCTCTGCCCTGGTATTGCTCTAGGTCAATGTGTCCATCACAAAGGATAACCTCATCAACGCCCATGACATCAAAGCAAGCATCCCTACCCTCCTCTGGATCATAGATCACTCGAGCTCCATAGATAGGCAATCACAGAATGTGCCAAACATCCTCAAGAGTAATGGTGGCCTCGCTAGTGGGAAGATGGAAGGAAGACGTCTCACTGTGCCACTGCTCGGCCAGGGCAGTCATCATACCTACATGTGCTCGAATGGGAGGAACATTTGCAACATACCAGAGCCTGAGAATACCAAGCTGCTCTTGGAGATACACATGCATACCCTGTAATCTGCTAAATATCAGCCACCGGTGCTCCCTCGAATGAAGTACCTTGAGATCCTCCTGCACAAGGGAAAACACTGCATCAGGTCCCTTGGGAAAATCTGTTGCCTGTGCCATATTTTTGCATTTGAAACAACAAGTGCGACACTATTTGCAAATGTGGCACATTTTGCAAAGTTCCAAACTGTGCCACGCGATGAACTTTGACAACCCTAGTTCCCTAACTACGTTGTGCAATGCTCTTTGTGTGCGCGGCCAGGTTTGATGAAAAAACCTTAATTTTTCAAACTGCACCACACAATGCTATTTGCATATGCGGTGCAGTTTGGGATCGCGCGACGTTGACCAAACATTTTTTCGTGGTGCTATATAGCACCGTGCAACTTAAAAGATACTTGGACCCTATTTAATGCATGAATAACGAGAAAATTGAAAGTCGAATAGGGCTACATACCACAGGTCCTGCGTCGGCTAGCCATTGATGCACTCGTACTCTCTCTGACATGTGCCTAGGAAGCCATCGTTGCGTCATTTCAACCAAGACTTAGAGCTAAACGTGCGAAATTTTTAGAAGGAAAAATGTGCAAATGTGTTGAAAGTGACCCTTCAAGGTCTATTTAAACTCGCAAATTAGGGTTTTTGACATAATTCGACCTTCTAGTTAGGGTTTTTGTCCCCCGATCCTGTTTTTGTCCAACTGAGGGCCATTTTACATCTTTTTTGTGGTTCGACGCATTTTTTAACAATCTGGGGCATTTTGAACCTGTTAGGTGCCTTGTCCTCTTTTTTTTTGCGAGATCATCCAAAAAATCAAAATTTTCGTCCAATCTCTCAAGGGGGCAATATACCAGCATAATCCTTCTACTGGGGTAGCAGTGGGGCATCTAAAAAAATTAGAAAAATTTTGAACTTTGATTACAACAGTTTATGCTTTGAACCAATGCAACAAGTACAATGCTTCAAAGAGGGGCAAAATGTAGACATGGAAAATGTACAAAATTCGGTTCGGTACTCTTGATCCTGATTACTAATGATGTTTCCTCCTGAATCATACTCTCATTTTTTCATCATATTCCATCTCTTAATTTAATAAATAATTGTTTATTTGATTAAGTCCTTCTCCTCTATTGATTGAATTAATCAATTTAATTTAATCAACCTTGTGCTTTTTTAAAATTAAATAAATCATTTTATTTGATTAAAGTCTCCAAAGTCCTCTTATTAAATTAAATAAATTAAAACATATTCGATTTAATCTAACATTTTCCCACTTAGTTAAATAAATCAAAATCATTTTATTTAATTAATCATTTCCTCTCAATTCTGATTTAAATCAATTCATCAATTTAAGTCAAAATTGTCAAATCATCTAATCCATCATTAAATTAATCAAAATCTTGATTAAGTTAATCCTTATCACTAAAATCTTCTAGAGAATGCAACTTCCACATGAAAATAGATTTAATTCATTTATTAAATCTCTATTTTCCCTCACATGGCATCAAAAGGGAATATTCCCTCAAGTTTGAATTCAAAAAGTCCAAGTGGATGGGTACTTCCAACAAAGCATTCACTCCTCTTACATGTCCTTGTGCATTGAGCCAAGTGGCATTTATTTCATTCCTTTTTTCCTCTCACATGTCATTTCCTCAAATTCAAATTCCACCTAATTGTATTTATTGGCACTTTGGCCAAAATGTGCACAACCATCAACCATTCACATGGTGACAAGTGGCATTTGGCCATTGGTTGAAACTTAGTCCCACAATGTCCAAATCTTGCTCTTTCTTCCAAATTCAAATCTATAAATGGAAAGCTTATCTTCTCATCATGGATCCACAATCTAATGCAAAGTTACTCTCTTGACATTGAGAGTCAATTTTGTGCACATCACTCCACATACTCATCATTTTATCATTCAATAGCTATGTTATGCTCAAATCTCATTAGGGAGATTTGATCAATCTAAAATCATCAACATTGCAATTTAGGAGTTGGGAAATTGCCAATTTCAACATTTCAATTGGCACCAATTCCCCCATGGGATCACTAGTTTGCTCACTTAATTAGGATTTACTTTCATTTATTTAGTTTTTTCTTCATTTTCCTAGTTTAAGTTTGAGTAGATGGATTTCATGGGGAATCCTTCATTCTTTCTTGCATTTGATCTAACATCTTGATTTGTTTATTGTTCTTGTGCAATTGCAGGTTTAGGGGTTCACAGGCAAAGATGACCTTTTCAGAAGGATCTACAAGGGAGATAAGAGATGCCACACTAGCCATTGCATCCCCTTGTCAATTATCTTTTCGAGGGATGTTATTAATGGTGAATGAATTAAATTTCTCTAAAAAATTCAAGACGAGATCTAGTTTATCATGTTTAGTTTGATAGAGACCGTTGATTTGTTTAATCACTAATTGTGAATCACCATAGATCTTTATATCCTTAATTCCCATGACTAAAGTAACTCATAATATAGTTAATAATGCTTCATACTCAACTGTGTTATTTGTACATAGGAAATTGAGGTGATAGGATAAGGGAATAGGCTTACCTAGGAGAGGAATTAAGATAAATCCAACACCAGAGCCCATTTGACACTTTGATCTATCAAAGTACAATTCGCATGTAGGAAGGTCAATGGTAAACACACTATCATCGGGAAAGGAGTCATTGGTAGGTAATGCTAAAGGTGAAGGAGCATTAGCTAAATGGTCAGTTAAGGCTTGGCCTTCGAATGATTTTTGGAAAAAAAATTATGGTCAAACTTAGTTAAGAACATTGCCCATATAGCAAGACGTCCTAAAAGATCTGTTTTATTGAAAAGATATCTGAGAGGATCAAATTTTTTTATCACTTGTATTTCTGTGTTTAGTAAGTATTGTTGCAACTTACTAGTGGTGAATACAAGATCCAAACATTGTTTTTCAATTGTTGAGTAATGGATATCATAATCTATGAGCATTCTACTGAGATAATAAATAGGATGATATTTTCCATTGTTGTCTTGTTGAGCCAAAAATGAAGCAAGAGCATGGGCAGAAGGGGAAATATAAAGGATGAAGGGTTTGTTTGGTGTAGCAGGTTGTAAAACAGGTGGAGTTGCAAGGTATGCCTTCAAAATCTTGAAGGCCTATTTACAATCACCATTCCAATCAAAATTTACATCCTTTTTGAGATGTGTAAAAGGCAACGTATGATCAACTAAGGATGTGACAAAATGATGGATGGCTTGAATCTGTCTTTGTAATATACACAATTGGGAGATTTTACGAGGAGATGGCATGTAAATTATAGCATCAATTTTCTTCGTATCCACCTCGATGCCTTTGTGAGATATGTTAAACCCTAAAAAATTACCGCTATCTACTCCAAAGACACTTTTTTGGATTTAAGTGCATGTTATATTTATGCATACACTTGAAGATTTGTCGAAGGACATTCACATTATCTTGGAGGGTTAAGGATTTAACTAGAATTTTATCAACATAATCTTCTAAGATTTTATGTATGTAATCATGAATTATTAAGGTCATTGCTCGTTGACAAGCAGTGCTTGCATTTTTTAAGCCAAAAGGCATCATAACCCAACAAAATGTTCCCCAAGCAGACGTAAGGGTTGTCTTGTATTGATCTTGTGGGTTTATGAAGATTTGGTTGTATTTATAAAATCCATCCATAAAGGATAGCAAAGCATGTCTAGCAGTGGAATCCACAATCATGTCAATGTTAGGAAGAGGAAAATCTTCTTTTAAAGAGGCTTTGTTCAAGTCTCAAAAATACGTGCATATCCTAACACAATTACCAGGTTTAGAAACTGTGACAATATTCGATATCCAAGGTGAATAATCAATAGGGCGAATGAAACCCATGTCAAGAAGTTTTTCAAGTTCTCCTTTAACATGAAAGGATATCTTAGGGTTCATATTTTGTATCTTTTGGTGAATGAGCTTAGTATTTTCAGCAAGAACAACGTTATGGGTAACTATCTTTAGATCTATTCCAGGCATATCAAAATATTTGCAAGCAAATAGCTTAGGAAAAGTGTTCATCATCATCATCAAGAAACTTCCCAATTTTAATGAATTTGTCTTTATCATTGATGTCCATTGGAATGTCAAGGGTATCTCTTAGAGGGAGTGCATTGGACTTAGGAACTTCTGGATCATATGGTTCCATGTTTGTGGGGGTGTCAATAATGTGATGAATGTTGAGCTCAGAACTTATCATAGCACAAGAGGAATGTCTCTTGGAGCGAGAGGTCTTATCTGAAGCACCTAACAAATGTTTCAAAGCTTCATCATCATGAACATAAGTGAATGGTGGGGAATCCACATCAAGGAATTCAATATTTTTGAGAGTGAGATTGGTTCTTGGTGTGCAAGTGATTTTGTTGATATTGAGTGAGGGATGTTGATTGGCCTTGGTGGCTTTAGAAAAGGAAAACCCTAGACTGATCTTAGTTCCTTTTGTATTAGGTTCAATGGGTACACAAATTACTTTCTCAAATTTTCCACATCCTTTACCATTGTAGCCTAATTGTTTCACAATATCATAACTACATCCATAAATTCTTTCCATTTATTGTGGGTTGGTTGGTTTTTGATAATATATCTCATAAAAAAATGTTGTATATATTTAATTTTCATCTAAAAGAGATGAAGTAGATGTGTGGGTAGGGTTTTCTTCATGTTGGGTAAAGAGGAAAATTGATTATTCTTGTTGGTCATCCTCTTTTCATGTGACAATGCACTCACCCATAAATGAAGGGATGAATTCTAAAGAACCCCAATTATCACCAATTAAAATAAACTTGGAGTGGTATTCTAGCTGATTATTTTTAGAAGGGGCAATGTTGGAGGTACAAATTAATGTGTTGAGAGGACTTGATGTTCCCTTTTCAAGTTGTAAGCAACTCTCAGGGTCAAGGTCTATGTCAATTTGATAAACTTTGTTATTATAGACATATTTCATTTTGCAATGAAGGGTCGAGGGTACCACATGCATCTCATGTATCCATGGTCTTCCCAAGAGGAGATTAAAAGAAAGGTCATAGAGCATGACATGGATGGTAGTTTGTTGCGTAAGCATTCTGATAGTAATAGGTAAAGTGATGACACCAAGGGGTTGCTTTGTAACATTTTCAAATCCTCTAATGGATAAGGAAATGAATTTGTTTTGTGATCTATCCACACATAACCTATCAAGAAGCTTTACACTGCACATATTTAGGGTAGAGCCATTATCAATGAGGGTCTGTTTGATGCCTATTCGATCATATTGGGCTATTATCATAAAGGATTCATTTTTTTTTCTTAATTCTAATAGAGGGAGCTCATGTTGATAGAAAGTAATGTCCACATTAGTTGTGTTTATTTCTTGTAAGAGAACTACTACATCATTAGTATTTGTACCAAGAGGGACCACTATCTGTTGCAATTCCATTTGAAGCATAGAATGATAGTTAGGAGAGTTCTAAAAAAGATTCCAAAGGTATATATTGGCCAGAGTATTCTTAAGTTGTTCAACCAAATCGTACTCCCTAAGTTGTGATGTTAAATGAGGTGTTGTAGGTAAGATGGTGTTGGGAAAAGGTAGGGGTGTTCAGGTGGTTTGCTGGTGGGGATGTGGGTTATTTCAAGTATAATGAGTATGTGAAATGGTATCATTCTCAGGTGGGAAGAGGGTAAATTCAGGTTGAGATGGGGTTTGGGGTTTATGGGAAGGTAGGTAGAGAACAAGTTGAGGTCAGATTACATTGTCATCTTTTATTTGGGGTTGCTAACAACAAACCCTAGTGGATGAGTTAGGTGAAATGAAATCTTGAAGGACTTCATCTAACATACCCATATCATCACAACTAAAAGGTTTTGGAGACATATTAAAGGTGGTTTTAGTGCTGTCATCACAAACCTTAGTGGATGAACTTAGTGAGAGAAAGCCTTGAAGACCTTCATCTAACTTATCCAAGTCATCACTACTATAAGGTTTAGACAAGATAGTTTCCCTAAAGTGAAGAAGTGTGTGCATCATTTCATGTGATGTTTCTATGCTTTTTGTTTTTATGTTAAACTAGATTTTCTATAAAAGAATTAGGAATAAAAACTAAAAATTAAACTTGTAAATATCTAATGCTATTCATAAATGTCATTGTCATAAAATATGTTTAAGCTAATGATAACCATATAACAAGAGGTAACTAACCTAAAATAGAGCATAAACTAAAACAAACAGAAACTTCAAAATATAGGAAATGAATGCAAAAACTACTGATGCAAAATGTGTACTGGGACTAGGTCGCCCAAGGTGGCGACTTAGTCCTAGTATGGGTATTTTTGAGTTTTTTCATTTTTTTTGGATGAAAATGTAGTGTTCTAAACTGTAATGTGCAAAACTTTATGTTATATGCAAAATTTCTCAATTATGCAAGGAAATAAATGCAAGAATGAGTCTTTTTCACTAAGGTAAAGTATGAAACCCTAGGATTCCTTTTTAAACAATGTAATTATACAATACAATGCTAAAAGAAGTTCCTAGGATGCAAATGTAGACTAAATTAGAAGTAAGATGTGTCTAAATGTAGGTTCATTAAAATGAACTAGAAAAAATTATGTTTTTGGGAGAGTAAAGGAATGGGTCCCCGAAAGCTTTCTAGGGTTTTTCACCTAGAAGAAAGGGGATTTTCCTTTGTAGAAACATAAATCTTGTGATTCATTCAATGTTAGGAATTGAAGTGTGATTGAAATGTTAATGTGAAGTATGCTAAATGCTAAAATCTAATAAGTAAATCTAACTATTACACATAAACTAAGAGCATCTATATAGTTTGAAAACACATAATGTAATGCAACAAAGATAAAGTAAAGACTATATAAAGAAAGATAACCTAATAAATCAAATATTTGCACCTGGAAACTGATGAGGACCAAAGTAGAGATTGCACAAGCCTCTAAAAATTTGAAAAATTTGAGTTTTATGCCTATTGGGAAACTTACGCCAAGCTGGGCAACCTAGTCCCTTTTCTGGTAAAAAACTGTAGGCTCCATTTTGACCAACTGGGTGCTCAAATCTGCAAAAACTTTGATAGAAACCTTCAGTGGCTCTAGGTCACCACTATTGGCAACCTAGTCCCTTTCAACTTTTTGGGAAAACTAAAAGTGGACACGAAGGTCTATGGTTTGCACTTTGCTTCTCCACTGAAATTTGGAATCAGATCTACAAAATCACATGCAAAATAGAGTACATTTTGGTTTCTAATGTGGGTTTTGCCTTTGTCAAATCCCTAGGTTGTATTTAAAATTTGAAAGAGATAGAAAATATGCATAAAACCTAGCCCTAAGTGTGTCTAGAACTAGGAAAACCTAAAATAAGACAAAACCCTATTCTATTGTGCTAGAATAAGATGCATGCAAGATATCTAAATGATTCAAGAATACAATCCAAGAAACCCTACAACATTACAAATGAATGTGAATTGAATGCAAATTGGATGCAAACATCAAACATGAAGATAGGTAGAAAATGGAAGATGGAGTCACTTTGAATACATGTCTTTAGGTGTGATTTAGTGGCTAGTTGCACCTCCTCAACCTAGATTTCTCCATGATTCTCCATAGGCATCCATGATCAATCTTTGGCAATGTGAGATATTGAGTGAGAAGTGAGCTTGAATAGCTGAAAAAGCCCTAGTTTTTTGTCCAAAAGCTTCAACTTTGTTGTAGAAGAGAGATGAAACTTCTTGAGGAAGATGTTTTGCACTTGATTCTTGAAGTTGTTTGTGAAAAATGACCAAGAGAGGGAGAAAAAATGACCTAAAAATATGTATTTATATGCAACAATGCCTAATTTTCGGTAATTTTGACCTAAGAGGCTGGCACCCATCAATATTTTTTAGGAAGATAGACATTTCCTACTTAAAAATGCAATAATCCCTAAAAAGGACTTGGTCGCCAACTTGGGCGACTTAGTCCCACCATAGGTTTTTGAGGTGGGATTAGTGATGTTTGAATAATTTTGATGTTTTTTGTAAGGACTTGCATAATTCCTTAGGTAAAACAAACCTCAAAGTTAAAAATAATGAACCTTAGGGGCCTATAAATGTTGTTTTAGGGGGATGAATGATGCAAGGGTACTTAAAGTAGGACCAAAATGGGCACAAAATTGTCCCTTTTTTCAAAGGCATACCATTTTTTGAAAAAAACTAAGAATTTAGGAATAAGTAGAGGGTCAACACCTTGATGGGCATGTACAAAAATAAGACAAAAAGATTAAGAAATGAGATAGTCGAAAAGGTTGCCGATCTAGAAAAAATAGGAATAAATCTAGATAACAAAGAACAATTGCATTATGATGTGTCTGTTGCTAAAGTGAATGAACCAAAAGATGTACAACATGGGCATGATCTAGAACATGAGCATGTAGATGATGGAGAAATTTTCCAAGAAGGTGTTACTGATAATACACCTCCAATAGAAGAAAATATTGTTGGAGAAGAAAATGATGGTGAAATACAAAAGGAGGATGCACAAACAAAGTATAACACATCTCATCCAGACAAAGAGAAAACTATATAGCAAGAACAAGAAGTCATACAAGATAACCCAAAGGATATAGAGGCACAAAAAATTGAAGGTTTTCCTCTCTTGGAAGATAAAGAGTCTAATGAACATGAAAATAGTGCTAACGAAGACTCCATCATTGGTGACAAGGAAGAAGTTAATGCTAAATTAGTTGAAGAAGAGAAGACTAAGAAAGTGTCTGGTAGTATAGATAAGGAGCATAATAATGGAAAATATAAAAAATGAATTGTTGACAAGGAAAATGATAATGATAAGAAGGAAGGAGAAAGTATAAAGAAGGTGAATTCTTTGGAGCCTTCTGAGATTCCTTGAAAATTCTACTAGATATGCAACTCCAATTCCAACGTGTGGTGCTAGCACAATCTCTACAAATACCCATTCAACAAGGACAAGTTGATATGGATAAAATTGTTGGAACACAACAATCTAATGAGAGGGGGGTTGAATCAATAGATCTTAAAACTTAACTCTTAAAACATTTTCTGCATACTACTTTCTTATCCCTTAATGTATAGATATTAAACATGTGATATAGAAAAATAATCAAGCACATAAAACATCACATAACACATGATATACGTGGAAAAAAAAAGATGGGAAAAACCACGGTGAGAAATGCTGCTAGGATCTACAATCCTAATCCAACCTCACGAGTAATAATGTTTTGTTACAAGGTTTAAGGGCACCAAACCTAAGAATACACCAATCCCCTAATTTTAGGAGCACCAAACCCAAGGAGACACCAATCCCCTACACTAAGCACCAACTTAGTTATCTGATGGCACCAACGAATCAAATTTACAAAGATAGTATTACAAATTGTTCTATTGAACAAAAACCAATGTTGCATCTTACTTTGCAACTTCACAATACTTTGTTTCACTCTCTGCAACTCACTTTTTGTTGATGATGTTGCAATACCAACAACACATACCTATTTCTCTACACTCACTCTCTTTGTCTTTTGCAGTTCACTCTCTTCTGCACTTACAACAATTAATGTTCTATTTGCTACACCTACTCTTTTGCACCTGAATATTAACCCAAATAAGATCTTTTTGTTTGGGTTATACTCATTCATCACTTGTACATTCTCTCTTTTTCTTCATTCTCTCTTACATACTCAGTAAAACATAACTCTATTAAGCTCTTTTATCCCCTTTTAGACTATTCTCTTTCACTCACCTACAATAGATTCAACAACATAGACAAATTTTTGATTACCTTTCTTTTCTTCATTGACCTACAATTACTTCCTTGAGATTATCACTCATATCTCGATGAACTAGAATCCTTTGTTAGGGTTTCCTTCACCTGCTAGTTTCACCAACAAGTTTTCAAATCATCTCAATCCTTGCACCATTATCAAACTCATCATGAACACATTTCATAGGGTTTATCATATATCTTTATCGTCACACTACCTCTACATTGTTCCTCACAACATTTATTTCATTTTTTGTTCATTTGATCTGATTTTGATCTTCATCAACATGGTTATCTGTGTTATTGAACTATGCACAAATTTTCCAATCAAATAGTCATTGGTGTAGTTGAATAAATTAAATTAATTTACTATAATAGTTATGAAAAAAATCTTGTTTACTCGGACTTAGTTGTTCCAATCTTCAACATCGAACTCTAGCCATCAATCTTCTCTTTGACACCAAGATCTAATGATCTATGTTCATCTCAACATCAATAAAATATCTCTATTGGATTAATCTTCTTTATATGTACACCATTGATATCCATCATCATGATCCTAACTTCATTGCTTCGTTCGATATTCTGAAGTCGTGTCGATGAACTTTGTTCAATCTACATCATTTTTTTTACTTTTAATCTCCATCACAGGATTTAGGGTTTTAATTTCCTTTTAAATCATCAACCAAAAATCATGTATCACTACTCTTCACCAATCATTCAATTCACAACAACAATGTGAGTTTATGCAATGATCACTATTTGATCTTCCTCGTTTGGATTTGAGCCTTTGATCTCATCCATTGCTTATTGTTACTATGTTAGAGAGTGCCCTTTTCATTCCCGTGATGTGAATACATTCAATGATCATCATCAAATTGATCACCCTTTATATATATGCCATTGATCATACATCATGCATTTTTGTAACACATGTGCCTTTGTTTCTTCTTCAATGATGTGGTGATCATCATTGGATCAGTTGCCCTCCAATATACACTATCCCCTTCTATACCACTAGCTGATAGCATGGGCCCATAAAATCTTAGTGGGTTGGAAGCTATTGCCATTTTTACACCTTTGGCATCCTTGTTTCATGTTAGCACCTTATTCAATCATCCTTCACCATTTGTCTACACATGTCACCTTCAATCACCATCACCATCCTATCGGGTCCCACCAATGTCTTTGTAGATGTACTTTGTAACTTTGATCAAGAGGTCCCTACTACCTACATGTCATCCCTATCATCATCATACAACAAGTGTCACCTATGTGACTTGACATGTTGGTCAATCACACATAGCCACTTGTCCTCATATGCCATACTCCAAGAACTCCTTCTGATCATCATCCATCACACAAATATTTTCTTCATTTTCATCACCGTGATGTGAAATAGTCTAGTGATGCAATAAATTTTTTCCACCTATACACTATTGATGCCATCTTCCACTAGCTCTTGATGTCCATCATTCATCACTGAATTAAATAACCTTTGACTTCTATTGCAATGATGTGAAGGATTTATGTGATGTAACTCTATTCACCCATGCCAAATATCAACCTCCTGCTATCCTGTGGGGTAAACCCAAGTCAATACAACCATTCAACAAGATGGCAGACTGCTACCACCTATCCTTCTATACCACACCATTCAATTTTTTGATGAATTTCCAATTGATCTCCTTTGGGAGTTGGGAGTCACTAATCTCCCTTAAATATGCTTGAAGTGCATTTTTGAGTTTAAAAGACAAGCCCAAGCCCCTATGCCCGATGCTCCTTTCACTCTTGTTAGGATTCGACCATTGGCCTCATCCTTTACCATTTACTTCCTTTCACATTTATCGTAGACCATAACTCATACCTATGAAATTAAAAGTGTGAAACACCAAATTTGCATTGATCTTATCATATGTCGAGGTGTTCCCTTCCACCTTACCACTTTTTGGACATTATGGTAAGGTATAAGCCTTCCCTTCAACCTGTGAACACCAAAGCCTTTTCATGGGCTAGGGTTCAGGTATTCTACATGCTTCATACTCCCTTTTTCTATTAAGGTGTAAGCCTTAACCCGTGAACACCGAAGTCCAACATTTGAAGCCTTTTCGGAGGTTAGAGGTCATGCATCCTCTTTATTGTACATCCTTCAAATAGTTAAGGAATAATCCGTAAGACCAACTCGTGAATTACCAAAACTATTTCAAGGTTTGATGGTTGGGGTCACTCCATGCCTTCTTGCATAAACATAATGTTAAGGTGTAAGCCTTAACCTTGATTCCCAATTCTCAATACCTTAAACATATGGTAAGCCTTAAGTTTGAAGTACAAAGCTTGATTGAACTTAGCTGAAAATGACTAACTCTTCCTCTACTTAGTAAGAATTATGAGTAAGCCTGAGGCCCAAGTCTAAAACTTCTACAATTCTTGAACACTTGCACAACATATGCAATACAACTTCAAACAACCTTCTTGAGTTAGTCCATTGACATCAACCAACACCACTAAGCACACAACTATTTTATCACCATGCCAACATCTCCCTTGCATGATCAATTCAATCTTGCCTCTAATATTCTTTTGACTTCAATGACACTTTTACATTAATACCAACCTCCTCACTAACAGGATCAGTTCCATCACTCCTTTGATACCTTTTAACATCAATGACAATAATATGCCAACAAAAATATATCCCTCGCAAAAAATCCAACTTGGTGATGCACTTCATGCCTCCACAAGAAAGGAGATCCTAAAAACTCACCAAAAGAGTGTTGAGATTATTGATGAGGTGGTGAAAGTGCTACAAGAAAGCTTCCTCAGTATAAATATTGAAAACTCCTTATTTGGTGTGTAGCAACTAAGATTACTCCTTGATTCTCTTAAAGAATATTATATTAGCTTAGAGGATAGATTTTAAAAGGAAGTGATTAAGAAGATAAATGATCAGAGGTTAGATGTGTTATCTCTCATGGTAAGTTGCATAATATAAATCAAAGGAGATTCAAAATTGTGTAGAGGAAGAAAAAATATTTGTTTCAATTTTGCTTGAAATGGCCCATTTCTACCAAGAACATAAAGGGTGAAATGGAATCTATCGAGTCACAAATTGATAAGGTCTCTAGAGCATATGATTTGAATAATTATATAGACGGAAGTACAAGGTACTAGCAATATAGAATCTACATGGATAGTTCTTCTAGCTGCAAGAATAGAAAGAAAAGATCATTATGGATTACGGTTAGCTCAGAGATCTAGTAAGTGTAATACTTACATCCCTGACTAGTGCTCTAGCTAACACAAAGAAGGTAGTAGGATTGCATCTAGTACCCAATTATCTAGATGAAGGTGAAGAAATATTTATGCGGTTTGAGACTTAGTGCAGCATGCTAGTCGTAGTCAAGAAGGATTGGGAAGTTGGGAAGAAGGATTAGGAGGTACACCTTGGCAAATTAAAAGTCTCTTGTAAAATTATTTTTCCTTCTTCTAGTTGATTGTGTACATTTCTATTTTGTTTATAATTTGAGTGTATAAATGCAGATGATTTTAAATGATGTAGCAATGCATTCTTTGTTATTTTTGATGGACATCATTGTTAGGGGGAGTTACCCAGAGTTTTGGAGAAGAATGTTAGTAAGGGGGAGCCACTCTCATATATAGATATATATACATATATACATACATATATGTATATATGTATGTATATATATGTATATGCATATATATCAGTTAGGGATAGTGTGTGAGTATGTATGTTTGTATAGTGATCCCTTTTCCCTTGATGTAAAAGGGAAATAAGAGTTTTGGGAATATTGCCATCAATTACAAAGAGGAGATTGTTGGAAGTTTTTTTTTTCATTGAGCAGATTGTTGGCGACATGAGCATGAAAGTGTATAGTGTTGTCACTGATGTCAACATTGAAGTTAACATTATGTATAGATAATTGATCAACATGATTGAATGTAGTGTTGTTAGTAATTTCAATCCAATATAGAGGTTTAGATGAGTTAGTCTGGTGCAGATTAGATGTGTTAGACATTTGTCTAAGTCCTAAAGTATAGTTTTTAGTGTATAGTGAACTAGTTTTGAGGTTCACATTGCTCAGCCATGAAGAATCAAGCTATGTGGTTCTAAGGAAATTTTTGTGTATGTTGGAGGAACCTATATCTAAATTTTCATGTCTTGAAGTCCTTTAGTGTCAAAGATAATGATGAAAAAGTATCAAAATTAACAATGATAGTTTTACTAATGTAGAGTACATGACTAGAATTCATATCCATCATGAGTGAATACTTTGCTATGCAGTTTTGAGGAAGTGCATATAGGTGTCAGAAGTGTCTATGCTCCAAGTGGCAAGGGTGTTTTTGGTTCACACATTATGTTGTGGATGAACATATGGTTCATATGACCAACCTTTTCTATCAAGTGTTGACCTAAAAAGTTTGGGGTTCTGTGAAGTTAAAGTATGAATTGAGAAAATTTAAGGGAGTAATTGTAGGTCCCTAATGACCTACTTTGATGCATTACATGTTTTGAGGTATGTGTGATTGGATATTGAGCTGATAGGTTGTTGTATCACATGTTTCATCTAATTAGGCTGACCTATTTGATGTTGTAGGGGTTTGTGAATGTAATGCATTCAAATGTAAGATTAATTTTGTATTGTAATTAGTTGAGGAAGTGATGATGAAAAATAAAAAATAGAGTATGTGAATGTGATGTGAAGAAGAGTAGAGTGGGTGTAAGTGTTGAGAAACATAAAGAGTGTTAAGCTAATATATTAAGCTTCAATGGATTTGTCTCTAGCATATTGTAGATGCATTGTATTAGTTCAAATATTGGTAGTGAGACACCCTTTATTCTTTCTCTCTTATTCTCCAGACAATGTGTCCACCTAGTAGTGAGCCTTTCTATAAATATCTTTTAATTGGTTATAATATATTGTGAACTAATCCTCATCATAGTTTTTTCCTTCTTGGATTTTCCATGTAAATATAGTTTTCTTGTGTTGTGTGATGTGATGCATGTTTTAATTGATTCTTTTCATTTTTTCAAGTTTGATGAAATGTATTGAATAGATGTTGAAGTGGTTTTAGAGAATACTGATTCACCCCCCTTCTTAGTATTTTGGGTGTTCAATAGTTATGGTTGACTTTGGACTCACTAAATGAAATTTCCTAATTTTAGACACTAGGATTGGTGAGTTGTGGATCTTTGTGTATTTAATGGGACCCATGTGAGTTGAAAACTTGAAAATTGAGTGTCACACTTGATTATGCAAGTAATTGGAAGTTTTGAAATTAAAGATACATTTATAGTTATAATTACTATTTAGGGGGTAATTGGTTGAACTTGTGTGATGTACATGTGAAGTCCTTTATATTACACACTTCTCAAAGTATTTTCTATTAAATTATATCCTTTGTTTTTGTAGTCCATTTATGGTTTTCTCCATTATTCTTATCTATATTGTGAGGTTATGATAGTGGTTTCATAAGTTTATTTTGTAGTTACATAGGTACTACTAAAATTCTATCAGAGTGAAGAGAATCTTAGTATGTTAGTTGTAACTCTATTAATTTTAATATATTCTTGTCCTCTTTCTCATTTATATTTTTTTTCTAAAATATTTCTCCACATAAATCTTATGTTCAAATTATTTTTTTGATTTCATTCTTATTGCTGATTTTATAAAATCATACAATCATCTTATATTAATCTTTGGATAATCAATTAAATTTAATACTTCTATATAATTATAATAATTTTTATTATATTACTTTCACCTTACTTCTTAACCTAGTGTTTGGTATTAAAGATGATAGTTCTCCATAGAGAGGGGCACATTTCTTTTAAGATTTAATGGTTTTTGGCTACAATGGGAGATTTTGTATTGTGTGGATTTATATATTTGTGCAAAGGATTGAAATCATGACTTCTAATTCCACTTGGCCATTAAAAATTAAATGGTATCAACTATAGGATATGAAAATTGAAAATGGAAGATATAGTTGGAAAATAATATTATTGTTTTCATATTGCAAAAGAAAGAATCAATCACATTTGTTTGATTAATATTAATTGAATATAGACAAGAAGGCATGAGGAACTATTTGATTATGTCTTGTAGATTTTCTTCTCTTGAATCTTTTTGAGGAGGCCATGGCTAATAATATATGAAAGAGGACTGGTAATATATAGTAAACCAAAAGGTATTACTAATAAGTTATATCTTAAAAGATTCTTGTATTCATTAAGACAAAAGATGACAATTCTATTGTAGATAATTTAAACATGTTTAATTTTATTTTAAGTCAAATTTCTTATATAGATGTTAAAATTGAAGAAAAGGAAATATGTGTCTAAGTATTACCTTTCTCTTGATTGGATACTTGGGAAAATCTAATTTTTACCATTGGTGGTAGTGGTGCAGATCCAAATGTGGATAATATTATTACTACATTTCCTTTAAGAGAAATGAAACTAATATTGATGAATTGGCTTAGAAGTGAGAGCATCATTAAAATGTTAAACAAAAGTTTAAAATTGTATATAGTGCATATGCATTAAAATACATATGAGCTATAAATAATATACACGAGTTTTGTAAAATTCATAAATATTTCCTTTAAAATTATGCATTGACTATTTTTTATCACCCATCTTGGTACAATTACAGATTTTTAATAAATCAAAAAATTAAGACATTCTTTTGTAAGGTGGGAGAGTTATTTGTCATCTTTTTGAAAATAAAAGGAAACCCATTGTTCCTTGGTTTGAAGAATTTAATGAATTGTATTATTCAAGAATTATATTGGAAACATAAATAATTAGAAAACTATGGTATTTTTTTGAAAAAATCTAGAAAGGGCGAGGACGAGTGGGAGAAATGTACGACTATATTTTTATGGGAATCAATTGTGGGGGAGGTAAAGAACTCATCCATAAAGGTTTTCCATACCCTATGGGTGCCCTCCATCCATTGTTTGAATTGTTTCTCATTTATTGCCTTGCATCTTTTGTGTACCATGTACTTGGTCAGCTTGAATCTTTGATTGAATTTATGATTTGGCTCTTGGTATTAAGTTTCACAACATTTAAGCACTTAAGAATGATGGTATGAGTACCCTCAAGGACTCTAAAAATGGGATTAAAGGGAAGAGGGTATTAATTCTCATAGTAGATCCTTCCAAGACATAGTGGATAAGGAAAAACAACTCTTTCACTTGATGCAAAATTTGTTGTGCTTCTCAATAGTGAGGGAAATGAAAATGGGTTGAATGGTGGAGGACAAGGTAAGTTATCCTTTGCAAACCCTAAAAAAATGGCCATATTTCCTAATGCATAAATGAATAATGTAATTAGTAATGCGATTATTTCATTAAGGAATGTGGCTATGTTCTTAGCGGTTGTGGATAATTCAAAACTCTCACCTAGGAATTATCTAGATGAGTGGTTTTCAAATGCCTTTTCTAAAAAGTATGGTATCCATATCTTCTTCTATAGAATGATTCAATGTGGGTTATTCTTATTCTAAAAGAACATAAAATATAGGAAATTATTGTACAAAAAGAATAATGGAATTTGGGGAATTTCCTTTACGTGCCTTTGCATAGTCACCTAACTCCCTAAATGGCAAGATTTTGGCTTAATTGTTCACTAAATGGTTTGTATTAAAAAACATTCAACCAATATTCTAGATTTTTAATTGCTGGTGTTGGCATCGATAGGGAATGTGATTAGGGTTAATGAAGAAAAAAACATCTCTTGCATATGGATACTCGAGCTTTGGTATCAATGGCTCTTGGGATGGAAATCCTTAAATAATTAGTGATTAATCTTGAAAATGTAACACATACCTACAATGTAGAATTTGTGGGTGATATTAATGCATGTTATTTGTATAGAAAGGAGGGGCATATTGGAAATATGTGTTTTTATTGATGTCAACTTGATGCCTTGCAATATGTTTTATCCTTGTTGATGTCAATTCGATGATAGTGTCATATTTGTAGAGTAATGGATTGATAGTGTGAGATCACCATTTGGGAGATATGGTTTGACATGAATGAAGACTTGTGTTTGGCCAATATTTGAGGTAATTCAAATCAAAAGACCTAGAAAATGTATCCATAGTATCATGATAGTCCAAAAGTATGATATGTATCTGATTAAGCTTGTAACATATTGGTTCATGTTTTAGTTGATAAGTAAAATCACATTGAATGATGTATACATGTTCAAGGAGTTAGATGAATGCCAATTGAGTTTGGATTCATACTTGTGCAATTAGGAAATATTGTCCAAGGAATAGATTTCATATTTTCCTAAGTCAATAACTTTGTATTTTGGTCCACACTCTACTGCATTGCATGATCTGGTTGTGCAGTTATAGAGTTAAGTTTAGTAGCTAGAAAAGAGGTTATTTCCATAATTTTATGTTATAAACATTTCTATAGAAAGAGTTAGATGTAACAGTTTTCTTGACTGTAAAATAACAAAGTTAAGTGTCTCAAATGTTCTCCAACTTTCTATGCATTCGTCTCGAATGATAGATATGGATATGTGGACTTGGGGATATGTTAAAAGAGGTGAATGGATTCATCCTATGAATTCCAATTATAGACATACATAAACACAAAAAAAAATCACATAATTAGATTCATATGCAAGTTAAACCAAAAATTCCACATAGAATTCATTTACAATGCACAAAATAGGAAATAAAGGAAGAACACAACAAAGAAAGCTATTAAATCCTATTAAAGCAAGCAAAATCTTAATCCTATGGGGGAATTGGTGCCATTTTGATGTGGAAAATGGCCCTTTCCCAATCCCTTGTAAGCTTTGTGATAACTTGAAGATTTGATGCTTCCTTGGAGAAATTATTGCATAACCTAAGCTATGAAAGATGAAATGTGGATGAAAATGCCTAAGATTGTGGATCCAAATGAGAATGGTGATCTTACATGGATTGTGGATGCTCAAATACAATAGAGGAGGCCTCTATTTATAACAAAGAAGGATGGAGGATTGAAGAATAGGATCAATGTGGGATTAAAGATGGACCAATGGCATTGTGCCACTTGTCAAGATGCTAATGGAAGGGGTTTGAAAATATTTTGATCAATGTGCATGTATTTGAAATTTGAATTTGAAGAAGTGACATATTTAGGGGAGATGTAAGAAGAGTTAAATGCCACTTGGCTCAAGGAAAAGGACATGTAAGAGGCCTTTAATGCCTTGTTGGATGGACAAGTACTTTTGGGGGGGAGATTTCAAATTTTAGGAATATTCCATCTTTTGATGCCTTTTTGAATGAAAAAGGAGATTTAATAAATCAATTAAAATGATTTTCATGAGCAAGTTGCAAAAGCTAGAGGATTTTGGTGATTAGGATTGTTGATGGTGTTTTTATGCACTTCACAACATAGGCGATGCATAGGTGCATCACCTCTCTTGAAAGACAATCTTCCACAATCAAATTGCAGAACACTATCCCAAGGTCTCTCGGATGTCAGGTCATGACGATGCTTGGGATAAATCAGTTGTTTGATGTGATTTTGCTGGAATCACAAGGCGATCTTACATGGTCAAAGCTATAGGAGAATTGGGTCGATCAATGGAGTTTTGTGGATATGGAATTACTGTACTTTACTGCAGGTTTAGGCAGCAGTTCTGGACTCCATTGTTTCATCAGATTTGGCTTTACAATGTGCAATGAACCTTAGCACAAGTTGTTTCTAAAAGAAAGGAAAAAAGGGCGAGGAAGGAGGATGGTTCTTGAACCTGCAACTACCGATGAACAATGATCATGGAGGTTCCTGCTGTGGACAGTTTCCTTAAATAGGATTTCACTAAATCTAAATTCTCACGATATCATGAAATCTATGCTATCTTCTAGGGACTGCAGATATTCATCATTCATTCACCATGGAAATGTGAACAAAGATAAATTTTAATGAGAAGCAATGAAAATAAAGTCCAGGCTAACTTTACACAGTCATCTACTAGCAGTAAATGACCAAAAGTATGGACAAGGAAAGTATACACACAACAATAATCTTCACAACCAAAGACATCATACTAAATCTACCACAACTAGTCTAAGAAACTAAAACAACAAAGTAACTTGAAGCAAAGTTTTAACTAAAGGGAGAAGAATCATGAAACATGTAGAGAAACCCAGAAATACACCAGGAAATGACTGTATTTTCTATTATATTTTCTGCAGCATGCCTTTACAACAACCCAACTCTCCTAAAATGAGAGGAGGAGAGCCCTATTTATAGTTTTCAAAAAGCAAAATGAGTGGCCAAGATTTGACTCTATTGTGTGGCCACCATTCACTTTACATTAGGGTTCCACCTACCCCCAAATACATTTCATTTAAAAGACCTATTTTTGTCTTTTCCCTATTTCGCCATCTAGTGACAACACTGTAGCAATTTCGTCCTGTAGCTGTTTGCCCTCTGCTGTAGCTATTCTTTAAGGAATTCTTCATCGATGACTGGGTTGCCTTCGTGCTTCTTTGACACTGCATACTCTATAAAGCTCAAAATCAAGGGTTTGAACTTGTCCAACTCCATGATGTCAGACCGCAAAATTTGAAAGCTCCACTCCTAGGAGTTGTTGACAAGTTTCTTCTAGTCGTCCTCACATTTGGCTGCATTGTCTCTTAGATGTTCTGACTATGCGAAGGCCTAGGCGGTGAAGCTCATGAAGTTGGTGGTGACCTCAACTGACATTCCATCTTCCATGATCTTTAGGAAGTGGGGCTTTATATTCTTAGGATTGATCATGGCCACAGGCAGCTCGTACCCCGTCATTAACTCGAGGTACTGAGCACATTCCTCTCTTGTCACCCTGGCCCATTCAATGTCTAGAACTATATGCTCTAGGATCTACTCTAGCTTCCTCTTGCTATGATCGAAGTCTCACCTCCATGTATCCACTAGCTAGTGATCATCATCCTTGAAAGCAAGGTCCTTTTCCCAGACCTCGCTCGACAAAGCAAGTATGGCCTCAATCTTTGGGTAGGACATTTCATATTTCCTTGGGAATCCCTCACAAATCTATTTTGTGCCCTCGAGAGTTCTCTGAACTTCCAAGAACTTATTCGCTATTCGGACAGCCAAGTTGATACCTGTATTCCCTATGTCCAAGACCTGTCGGAACTAGTTTTCCGTAGTCTTGTCCAAGTTCCTTCTCTTTTCCAATTTTTTGATTTGTTCGTGGGACAAAATTTGACGCAGGGCCGATGACGTCTTGGGCTGCTCATCCGGGGATGACCACTGCTGAATATAGGCTGTTAGATCAGCCACCTGTGCTTTGAGTTCTTCCTTGGAGACCTTATCCTGCTGGATAAGGTGCACCACCATGGTGACCGACTCCGAGAGGTGATCAACCTTTTGTTCCCTCATGGCTACTCCCAAGTCGATGGTGGAGATGTTATAAGTTATACCTTGTTCTCCAAACACCGGTGTTGCTACCTGTACTGCCCTAGATCCTGAGGCATCCATGGTCACCTTCAATCTAATCTTTGGTTTCTTCTCTTTCCTGGTGCTTATTTGGGCTCTGGCCAGTATGGCCTCCAACCTTGCCTTAGGATCCTTGGTGGTGGGAGTCTTCTATTTCAACTGCTTTTCTAGCCAGTCGGGCATTTGAGGCTCTTCCCTCGATGGTTCACTGTGATCCCTATTGTCCTCCCTCTCAGGTTCAATGACTCAGATGACAAGAGCCTTCTTCTCGCTTTCTGTATCTCCCTTCTCCTCATCGGAGTCTTGTTCAAGTGATATATGCTTCTGAGGAGATTTGGTGCGTAGCTGGTCATCAGAGGGATCCTTCCTTTTAGTATCCCTTTCCTCTTCATCCTGGCCCTATTCGTGTTCCTCAGGATTCCCTTTTGGTTTTTCCTCATGGAGGGATTCTTGCTCATCATGCTCCAAGGTTTGGTCAAACTTCTTAGTTGGAGATTTGTTGCCCTCGATCTCTGGAGTAACAGTTTCCTCCTCACATACAAGCTGATCCTCGACCTCTTTATCTTCAATTTCCTTGAGCTGTTTGCTCCATTCTGCATTAAGCTCAGGGTCATTTTATTCTTTGATAAATTCAATTTCTAGCTCTTTGCTGCTCTCGCTGGAGGACTCATAGGCTACCTCATCAAATTTTTAGGCGTTCGAACAGTGGGTGTTCGTGATACTCAAATTCTTGGTCCTCTAGCCTCATTGCAACCTCTAGCTACCATCACTCAAGTTCATCAGATATTTGCATCGTTGCCTCCATTCTCAGTGGTTTAGAAGGTGGAGGGAGAGTTGGGGCATGTGCCATAGCCTGAGCTATTGTGGCCTACACTACGGGATTAGTGAGAATCTTCGATAGTTCGGATGACACGTTCTGCATGTACTTCACAAAAGATTTTGGGAGACTGAGGGCAGGCATTGTGGTAGCAGAAGCAGAGGGAAGGCAAGGAGACATAGAGGAAGAGGAGATTAGCGAGGTCATGGTAGAGGAAGAATCCATGGGAATGATTTGCATGATTGGAGAGGTGGAAGCAAGGTGAACGAAGATGTCCACCGTAGGCGGGGAAGAAGCAGAAAGGGCAAGCGAAGCATGCGAGACGGGGGCAATAGTAGTAGCGACAGTAATCATAGTGGAGGGAGACCTCGGGAGGCTAGATTCTTTTGCCTCTCCTCCTTGGAGTGGGCCTCTGGGTATTACAGTTGTCTCCGTAGCCCCAGTGGTTTTCCTTTTATTCCTGGAAGGCTCACCCTCCGATGCCTTGCGGGCATAAATTTTTGGTTTGGGCAGCTGCCCACTGGCTTCTTTTCTTTTCTTGGTTTTAACTGATGGTGGGGTTTTGGATGTTTCCCCAATTGCAGTGATAGCTACCCCTCCATCAGAGCCACTTGGCTCACTCTCCAGTCCCTTAAATGTTAAGGCGACTCCTTGCTGCTTCAATCGAGTCACCTGCTGGTCGATCCATGCCCTTGTTCTGATCTCGATGGGTTTAGTGAGTATGTCGAGGTCGTCAAGTTCTTGTTCATTCTAGTCAATTACAGGCAGTGGCAAATTAGCAATGGCATCATATCCTGAATCAACCATCGTATCCTCATCCTCCTCAAGCTGGTCAAGAACTAGGCACAGATTTATTCTTCGTACATAAGCGATAGTCATTCGCATGTAGTGCTGCACCCGCACTTCGAGATGGTCCTTACAATTGGCCCAAAAGTCTTCTATGTTGTGGAGGTGGGCGTATTCCCATCCTAGTGCCTTCCTAATATGTCCATAAGGGTCCATCCGAAGCCGTGCTGTATGTTGCCGGACGTGGTACTCCGATAACTCCCTCTCTGAGTATCCCGAACACTGGGAGGTATGGAGCTTGTACATCCCTTGGTCGAGCCGAATGGGGTAAGGTGTACCCGCTAGATTTTTGTTGCACAAAATATTATGGATGTGCCAAAGTTGCCAAGTCAGCTCTAGTAGTATGATCCGGTCCATGGGGTACTGGGGTAGCTTGTTCGGTCTTTCTGTGAATCCTTCAGCATGGATGTATGTGAATTTTGGGAATTGAATGTACAAAAAGGTATATTGCCTAAGGAGGGCTCTAGCGCTATGTGAAAATCTTCTTTGAAAGTCACCTCCTAGGGATTGAATGATGTGGGTGATGAATGCATCATTTACTCTGTAGTAATCCTTCTTGAAATGGCAGAACTATAGTTGATGGTACTTATCATAGGGCTTGAGCTCTATCCCCGATGCTTGACTGGGTGCCGCAGTGAATCCTATATAGTGTCATCGGCCAGCGAGGGAATACACCAAGTATGATGTCATGAAGAACTTGGAGGTTCTCTTCATGGTTGTAAATTGCTTGTGGAAAGAGTCATTGATTATTTCTCCCCAGTAGAAGGTGGCATTTCCACAGAGAATCTGCTCTACAAAATAAAACATCCATTCTTGGAAGACTGCAGAAGGAAGACCCATTAACCGACTTAGCAAGGTCACGAGGTCATGGTAATCCTTGAAGAAGTCACTGTGAAAGAGCTCTTGAGGGAGCTTCTGACACTGCCCCGCTTGTCCTTCAACCAATATTGATTGATTAGCTTCTTACACTGCAGCAGATCCTACTCCCATAGTTCTTTGCATTCGTCTACGGTGGGGGTCTCCATTCCTTTGAAGGTAGGGATGTGGAAAGTTGTTGTTATGCCCGATGGGGACATGTCTGCGAGGATATTACCATCTCGGTCCACTATGGTTTGGGTCTTAGATTGATATGCCTCTGCGCAAGCCATTACCAACTCCAGGGCCACCAAGGCCAGCGAGAAGCCTGCAGCCCTGGCAATTCTGTTGCTCCTGATCAATTTTGCATTCTTTGCCTTGGGGTTGACCTCGACCCTCTATGTAAATTCATCAACATTGACCTGACCGATGTTGGTATCTGTGACATCTCTCCAGAGAGTGGTGACTCTGGATTGTAGGGGCACCCCCTGAAAGTTGTATTTCATTAGGTCTCTATCTTCCTTGCCTCGGGTGTCTTGGCAATCCCCTTTCCTTTCTCTTTGGAGGCACCAGAAGTTTCTACACGGGATTCCATAAATCCTGCACAAAAGACGTGAATTAGCAACATTTAAACATGATGAAATGGCCTGTTACAAGTCCTTGCACAAAAATATTAGCCATATAATCATTATTCATATTCAACAACCTCATAACAATTGTTACTTTATCATTAAAAGGGAAGGTAGGCAATTCGGGTTCCCAAGGCCGGAGTTCCCTTGGCAGAATGCCGTTTGGAAGGGAACTCCCTAAGGCATTTCCCGAGGTTGGATTTGAGTATTTGAAGGTTGATATGAAGGAAGACCTAATTTTAGTAAGTGGGTCGAGATCCATTTTTGAATTGGAGGTCATTCGATCCTTCATTTGAGAGTTCGGGCATCACCTGTAGGACAACCGTTGGAAACGACGCAGAGGACACGGAATTCCGGGCGCTAGAACCCAGATTCCAGAATGCCATCACCGGGAAGTCGCTATAGGTCAGGCGTTGGAAATGGCGAAATGGAAGCAGAAATCCGGACGGGGAATCTCGGGGGGCAATTACCAGAGGCAGTTTAAAGACATGCGGAAGTTCGGCGGCGAACAGCGGATCAAGACCCGAAGGTTGGAAAGTCACCCCAGGTTCGCCGTTAAAACGGCGCCAGCATAATGGAAACCCGGGAAGGGAAACCCGGGGGTTGGGACCCGAATGATGTTTAGACCTCAAAGGCTTGGGTTCGACAAAATGCAGACCGGGGTCCGGGACTCGGAAAGACGTCTCGGGACGACCGTATAAAATGGCAAAGGCAACACAAAATTATGGGAATGAAATCCTGGAGGTCGGGGTTGCGAGTGTTTTTAGGTTTAAAGGCTCCGCTTGGAAATTGGAACGGACTTTGCGGGGTCGGCACTTGAGGTTTGGAAAACTACTTGAGGAAGGCCGTCGAAACGGCGAAATCAACACGTAATTCCGAGAAAGGAATTCTGAGGATCGAATCCTGTGGCTGCTTTGATCTCGGCCGATTTTTTCGATTTTTCTAAGTCTTCACACGGACTTCGTGCATCCGGGGTCCGAGGGCCGGGAAGACACTCGGACGAGGCTTTATAAAACAGCAGGGACGCAATGGAATCCTGCGAGGAGAAATCCGAAGGTCGGAGTCCGAGGTGGATTCAGCCGCATGAATTTTGAAGTTTGCTTGAGTTTGCGGATGGCCGCAGGAAAGTCTGGGCCTGGGAGACGTTGGCAACTATTCTGAAGAACGACCGCGGGGAGGTGAAGTTTCGGTTTCAAATTCGAGGCCCTAAATGATTGTTTTTCGTATTTTAACTTGTGGGTTTTTACGGGAGGGCATATTCCTACCCTATTTTAGCCTGGTTTTGCATTTTACATTCTCTTAAGGCTATGAATTTCACAAAAAAGAGGGCAAGTTGCGTGGGTGGTGGGCGTACCTCAAGATCCCGAAGATGATTGATGTTGATCACACAAAGGACACTGAAAAAGGAATTCAGACTGTGGGGCTGAAAATGTTGGGCGCTCAGAGCTCTCCAAAATTCGCTATCACTTGGTCGGTTGACAATGACAGTCGAAAAATCCAAATTTATAGCCATATTCATCATTAATGCAGCATTGAATTCCTTCGTACGGTGGCAGGGGAAGTTGGTAAGTTGAATTTCACAGAATTTGGTGGGAGGTCCAGAGTCCGGTGGCTGGGAAGACATCCCGCCACGACCGCGAGAAACGACAAAGCGTCAGAGGAAATCCGGAAGGGGAAACTAGATATCCGGGGTCTGAGGTCCAAAAAGATGTCGGACATCGGGCGCTGAAAACAGCAAACTCAGAACGGAAACCCGGAAGGGGAATCCCGGGGGTCCGAGCTCGAAAGGAGCCACGAACGTCAGAAAAGGCATTCCGATAAGGAAAATCCGAATTGATCCCAGATTTAGCATTTTTTAAAGGGGGGGATTTTGGTCAAGCTTAAAATATGACTTTGGGGAACGTGCTAACCTTTTAGGACACAAAATTGGGAATGCAAAACGAGGCAAACCAAAAAGGGCCCATCAATCAAAAGAGGGAAGAGAGGGTCCCCATTTCGAACGGGGCATGTGTGCAAAAGGCACAACAAGGATTAGCATTAATCAAGATTTGATTAATTAAGAGGGAGATCAGCTAATTTGACCATTTGACTTAGATTTTAGGATTTAAATAAATCAAAATGAGAGGAATAATGATTTTAGACTTAATTAAATAAAGTTTGATTTATTTAATTAAAGAGAATGGTGTTAGTTTTAAATCAAATAAAGATAAATTTATTTAATTTAAATGAGATGAATTTAGAGATTAATTAAATAAAATGAATTATTTAATTAAAAGAGGGACTATAGGATTAATTAAACAAACTGATTTATTTAATTAATAAGAGATGATGACTTAATAAGATAAAAGGGGATTTATTTAATTAAGAGATGGAATGTGATGAATTTAATTAAATAGAGATTATTCAATTAAATTAATTAGTAAAGGGGGTGATTTACGAAGAAATGATGTTAGTAAGATCAGGATCAAGTGTGTAGGATCAATCTGTATAATTTCCATGTCTACATTTTTGCCCCTCTTTGAAGCAAAGTACTTGTTGCGTTGGTTCAAAGAATAAATTGTCTTGATCAAAATTAAAAAAATATTTGATTTTCTCAGATGCCCCACTACTGCCCAAATGAATGAAGAATTGCATCGGTATACTACCCCCTCAAGAGATCAAGCAAAAAGGTTCAATTTGAAGGTTGATCTCACGTCAAAGAGGTTCAATATTAGTTCAGCTCGAATGTTTGATGTAGACAATCATCAATCATAGGTAACCTCATGTCTATTTTGATATATTACAAACACTTGATCTTGATTTTGTACCATGATAGTTACATTATTGATGATATATATGAGATGATTATGATTTTTATATGTAATGGATGATATGATTATGCATGGATGATATGGATGCACATGATATGATATGATGATGCTTTTATGACTATGCAGTGGATGATAAATGTATGATTTATGAGATGCCTAGAAAAACCAATATATATTATGCAATGATGGAGATGATTAATGCTTTCTATATGATATGATATGCATTATGTAGTATGCTAATGGTTTGTGGATGTAGGATAGATGCAATGGTGATGATTTATGAATAACTATCATGGTACCATGTTAACGTGAAGGGAAGTAAGAAGAAATAAGACAATAACAAGAGAATCCAACAAGCCAAACTTAATGATGATGATGATTTTCTTATCACGAATTGGGATTTTAAAAGGTCCATTTACCTTATGTTTGATAACACACATAGATACGATGCATCAAGGTATAAAGAACAAGGATGGCGTTGTACCTTGTGTGATGGACTTTGAATCGACAAATAGATAGGCGTATTCTTGTTTACACTTGACATACGAAACCTTATTCAGGATGTAGTTCAAATAATCTAAAAATCTCAAACCAAAACATAGAAAAGCAAGCCTTCCTATGTAGTCAACAATACATCTAGAACACCCTCCCTACAAACCAAACAAAGCACACATGATAAAATTATTTTACAAGAATAAACAACAAGCACAATAGATAAAAGATAATGATTTTTGCCCCATTCCTTTCTCTCTAAACCATTTTGATTAGGAATCATCGAGAGGTCATTGGAATGAACACAAAGCAAGAGAAGTCAAAAAAACCAAGATAATGTAAACAAGCAAGCTAATGTTCTTCATACCGCTAACCAAGACTAAACTATGGTGATGCATGATGTTGATGTCCATTGTGGGAAGGATGCATCTAGGACATGTTGCGATCAGGTGATGATAAGATTGACTAGATGATAAGCTATTGATATTCTGAGTTGATTAACTTGCTGACTTTATTGACCTAGACTTGAGGCTTTGACGATTAGGTTTTCACTTTTGAACCTGCTAGACTTGCTTCCAATTGTTTTACCAAAGGATGAAAGCAACCATGACTTATTATGGATGAGATTATTGCAGGTGAAAGCGAGATGAGATGGATGCATCATTTTTTGGGGTTTTTCAAATATATGGATGTTTTTGATGTTTTTGAAATATTTTGAGGTTGTTTTTAGGATTTTGAGATTTTCTAAATTTTTTGGTATTTTATGAGATTTATGAATGTTTTTGGATTTTGTGTCTCGAGGGCTGATCAAAGATTAGCTTGGCCTACGTTTAAGCTCAGAGACAACGTAGTTTGGATGCCATTTTTGACATTTTTCTGACTTTTTGACCTTTTTTTGGATTTTGATATGTATTGGATTTTTGATATGATTTGGATGTTTTTGGATTTTCTCATGATTTTGACGATTTGGATATGGATATGTGATGATATGAGTGCTTTTTTTTGGGATTTTGTTGAAAACGAAGCTAGGATTGATTGATTATATTGATGGATTTGATGATGATAACATTGTTGAGGATACACAACAATGCAAGGATTGTGTTTAAGCAACATGAAGATTGGGAAGGATATCTCGAGATGATGATGGATTGGTTGGATTTGATTGATAAATATTGATGATGATAAAATTGTTGAGGATATACAACAATGCAAGGATAGCGTTAAGAAACACAAGGATTGGGAAGGATATCCTAAGATGATGATGGATTGATTGGATTTGATTGATCAAGATTGATGATGATAACATTGTTAAGGATATAAAACAATGCAAGGATAGTGTTAAGCAACACAAGGATTGGGAAGGATATCTTGGGGTGATGATGGATTGATGATGATAATATTGTTGAGGATACACAACAATGCAAGGATAGTGTTAAGAAACACAAGGATTAGAAAGGATATCCCAAGATGATGATGGATTGACTGGATTTGATTGATCAGGATTGTGAAGCTTGATTTGGAAACAAAATAGTTTTGATGATTTGATGTGACACTAAAGTGCTAGTTAGATGTGACTGATATGGATTGTTTGGATTGAAGTTCAAGGAAAGATAAAGCTTGATAAGGAAAATCTTATCATCCAAATATTTCATGGGCTAGTGATTTGTATTTTGGCTCACAAATGCTTGACCAATTTTCTTTCAAGTTTTCCAATGTTTGGATCATTACATAAGTTGGAAGATATAGATCAAGATTTATTCCCGAAGCAATATGTAATTATCTTCCCCTAGTGTCTAGAAATGTTTGAAAGGCCATGGGTGGAGTCTTGGATAGATGGGTGGATGGATGGATATGGTAAGCATGCAAAGGATGCCAATGATTATCTTGTGATAAAATAAGGTGCTCAAACAAAGGATGCTCATTTGGATAATGCTTCATGGCTTAGATAATGTTGGATTGGATAGGATCAATGAAAATGACCGATGTCAAGATGTTTACCATAAACAAGTGTAAAGTATGCACCAAACTTTTATCAAGATCAAGATAAGGTAGATATATGACAATGCATTGGATAAATGGTTCATGGATGAATGGATTTATTATAGATAAGATGGAGGGAATGTTGGCTTTATTATGGATGTGATAAGATGATTTCACCCGAAGTGGCACATGTAGATGCTCGATTCTACACATGATGTCTATTTCCAATTTTTCATCATGTTACTTGCCCAAAGTTCCACCGAAGTGGTTTTCACTAGAGGATGATTTTTTCTTTACTATTTTCAATCCTTTTTCTGATTTTTATATTTTTTGATTTTTTTGCTAAAATATTTTAAGCTCTTGTTGAATCACCTAGTGGTGTCGATGTAAATGCTTCAGTCATAATGTTCCATCAATATCTTGCTTGAAGAAGCTGATTTACCAAGATATGTTCACTTGAATACAACTTTTGAGAAATCTGTTCTACTTTGCTGATACAAGAGTTAACTCTGTCTTTGTGTGCACAACACGATAGAGTGACTTCTAAATCCTTATGATGAAGGGTCATTGCCAACACATGGTCAATGTGAGAATTGGATATCATGTGTGGAGGCATGGATGGTGGAGTGTGTTTAGGAATAAAAGATGGATTGGTTGATAGTTTGGAACCTTTGACTCTCCAAACTTGGGAAGATGAGCAATGATGAGTGGATACAAAAGTGTGCATGTAATTAGGACCAACTTCTTGATATACTTTGTACATTGCTTGAGAAGCCTGATTTTTCCTTTGTGGACATCTTTGATGGATACTTGCCCCTTTTTTTAATTTTTCCCCATAGTTTCTTTGACTAATGGAGTTTGATAGGAATAATATTTCTTTGTACTTTTAGGTATCCATGTGTATTTTATTTTCCCATTATGCTCCTTAGCTTCTTTTTCTTTTATGATATTCTTCATTCTTTGATTCAAATCTTTCTTTTGATGTTGGTCCCACTTCGTAGATGGGGTGATGGGTGGATGAAGATTCATGACATGGTAGGTTATAGTATTGGCATTAGTTTCATCATAAGGATTCTTTGTGTTATCTATATTAACATTTTATTGAGATGAAGTTTCCCCTAGCACTGAATAACCAAGACCTTGATGCTTAGGATTTCCAATAATCTGCACTTGTTCTAGGATACCCTGTTCATGTAGGCCTAATCCTCTGCCTTGACAATTTATTTGTTGAAACATTTTATTTGCAATAGGATACAATTTATCTTGGAAGTAGGGTGCTAATCCTTCTCTTCTCTATCATGGATCTTCAAAGGTGATAACTTCTTCATTGATAAGATAGGTTGCCCTAAGAAAGGTAAGTGATCCAAGTTTATAAGTGGTAGGATCCTCCATATGTGGGATGACTTCTTGATTGATATATTTGGCTTGATTTTGTGAAGTATTAGATTTCAATGCTTCTCCCAAAGGTGTTAATGATCCACAATCCACATAAAAGTATTCCTCATGATTCATTTCACAAGATGTTTCTGATTCACAACTTCTATAGAATCCTTCTTCATGATCTTTTTCGATATGTCTCCATAGGATGTTTTTGATTCACAACTTCTGTAGAAGCCGTCTTCATGATCCATTTCTGATATGTCTTTATATTTTTCTACATCTTGGTCTTGTGTACAAATGTTAAGAGTAGGAGACTCTTGTTCCTTATTAATGATGTCAAGAGTATGAGACTCTTGTTTTGAATGAAGATCATCTACGTGTCCATCCAAAGAAAGCATGTCATGGGTAGATGGAGGAGTATGTGCTATATGGATGTGATCATCATTTGTGACAACTTGTATAGATAGGAGAGTTCCCATTAGATCATTTTAGTATCTTGGAGATACAAATTCTTGATCTTGATTAATTTTGGAATTTCTTTCAACATGCTTTGGATCAAGTTCTTGACATGGGTTAGTTTCAAAGGATGGATTTCTTATAGAGTGTTCTTGGAACTCATCATTAGGCATGGGAGGTTGCTCAATATCTTGTTGATCTTTGAGTGGACTTGGATCAAGTGTTGAGTTGAGGATCCCTTTAGTATTTGTATTCATGAGGTCAAATGATGTCAATATGTCTTGGGAAGGACCATTGCTAGACCTATGTGATAGATGTTGACCATGCTTTGGAATAAGTTCTTAGGATATGTCCTCTAACTCATTATGTGATGTAGAGACATTGTCAACATGATCATTGGTGAATGATTCTTGGATTATTTCAATTAGATCAAATAATGTCAACACGTCTTAAAATAGATCACTAAAAAGTGGCTGTTGATGAATGTTGATTTGATCATTGGATGGGGTAGACATATCTTCATAGTGCTCATTGATGGATTAATTTTGATCATTGTCCCCAGTAGTTATGGTGGAGAGATTGTCAAATTTTTCAATCATAAGATCACATGATGTTAATGTTTCTTGCATTGGATCATTGTTGGGTATCGTTGGTGGGGTCTGATCATGATTGAAAGGTGACTCTTGATAGATGTTGATTTGATTGTCAAAGGAGATGGAAACATCTTGAAGGTGCTCATTGATGGGTATTTGTGATTGATATTTGAGATGTGATGATTGATCTTCAAGATGGGGTGATTGGGTTTGTTGTTGATGTTGTTGATCTTGATATCCAACCTCTTGATATTGGAGATATTGTTCTTGATATGATTGTGGAGACAACTCAATGCTTTGATGACATGGTTCAACCAATGGAAGAGTGTATTGATTTTGGGGTGGAGATGTCTCTTGGTGATATGAATCAATGATTTTTTTGAGTGGAGCAATTTTGTTTCACAAGATTTGACCTTGACATTCTTGATATCGTTGACTTGGTTTTTGAGAAAGCATATTTGGCATGTATACTTGTGGTGTTTGCATGGAATCATGGATGGATTGATCTTGAACAATGTTCTAATTTGGTATGATGTTTAGATTTGGCATTATTGGTTGATATTGAACATTTTTGTGATTGAGGAATGCATTGCTTTGGTTTAGGTAACTTTGATTTTGCATGGGGTTACCTTGAATTGGTTCAATACATGGAGTTTTCAATATATTACCTAGATTTTGAGCAACATTGGTGGGATTTCCAAACATATTCATCACAAAGTTTACCAATTATGGATTTGATATGTTTCTATTTGGTAAGCTTGGATTTGGTACATTCACATTTGGCATGTACGGATTTGGTGGTATAATGTTGTTTGGAATACTTATGCCTTGATTATTTAGTTGATAGATTTGTAGGTTTTGAATTTGATTCAAATCTATCATAAGAAAAGGTGTTCCAAAATTTAGATTGGGAAAACTCACATAAAGGTTTTGTTTTCCTAAATTCAGGCTGGGAAAAGTCACATTTTTTGTATCATTGAGATTTGTAGGAGGTAATGATCCCATGTGTGGATTATATAAATGTGAGTTTTGACAATCAATTGGTATTGTAAGGCCTTGATAGTTTTTTTGAATTGGATTACTCATGATGTATGAAGAAAGTTTGTATTCCATGTTCTTATGTTTTGATCTTGTTGCGACAGTGAACCTCTAAGGCATTTAGGACCAATGATGAGATGAAAGATGAAAGGGTGAATGATATGGGTGTTTGAACTTTTAGGAACTTTGGAGGGATACTAGACTTTAGGACTTTTGGATTTTTTATTTTTGAATTTTATTTGGTTTGGTATGATTTTGGATTTTAGATTTGATTTGGGGTTTGCATTTTGATTTGGATTTGGATAATGAACAAATAGACCCCAAGATGTTGGATATTATCTATGGGATAAATGTTCTCATAAGATGATAATTTGACTACGTATGGAGAAGGATGCATATACACACACCTAGCCAAACAAGAAGAATTTGATGTTGATTTGAAGGATTTTACCCAAAGTCTAGTATGAATGATTTTTCTAAGGGTTCAAAAGTTGTTTGTAAGATGGAGATGATAAATGTTTGGATGGATGAAATGTTTGATTTTGATCCTAAATGAACCTAAGAATGACTTGTTTACTAGACCAAGATATTTAAGAACATGCTTTTCCCTAAGAATATTTCAAACCAAAAGACCAATGTTTGCATTGAAAACCATATGACCAAAAGATACCAAGAACATGTGTGGGGTTCAATTGTTCTTAACTTTTCTTAATGAGTTCTTTTTACCACAAACACTCTCTTGATTAGGTTTTTGAAACTAGATGTCTAATTTCCTAACTTCCTCTCATCCCACAAAATCTATTATGTGGAAATCAAGGAAATCAAGGAAATTTTTTCCTAATGTTGACTTTAGTAAGAGAAAATTGTGATTAAGTATGAATACTTAGAAGTCTCTAAGGATGAAATCCCTAGGGCAAGTATGAGTACTTGAATTCGTAAAAGGTGTTTGCTTCCCCTAAAGGGTTTGAAATTTGATGACCATGTTGAATGTTTGTTTTTTCAATGTTTAGGATCCAAGCAAAGTTTTTTCAATTCCAAGAATATGCACAACCCTAGGATAAAATGAGACAATATTTCTTGGGATCCCACTTGGATAAATTCAACTATGCTTACTCTTAACGGATGATTAGATGCTTGACCACACTGGTTCCCATCCATGAAAAACACTTCTTGGGTTAGCCAAGAATCAGTACCCATGAATCTCTCATGGCATACTTCTCATCTCTACTAAAATTCATAAGAATGTGGGGTGGCTTCAAAATGACCGTTCTTGCACCAACAAATAGTTTAGAATTTTGGCCTTTCTAAACAAGGGGTTTTAATGCAGGCATTTCGTTTGTGGGGGATCATCCATGTGCCAAGAGACCATTGTTTTCCTTCTTGTTGGAATGATCCTCATGATACTTGAACTTTCCTTGAGTACCCACACTTATATACCAGTTGGACGTCGCTTGTCTTTAGGGTGTTATCGGTTTGGTCATTCCCTGGGGTGATTACTTTTTCCCCACCAGGCATGCCCTCTATGGATAAACAAAAGCGAGAAAGTACATTCATAGTTCAATCGATCTTTGTTGAGAAATAAAGAGAGAACACTCACAATGCACTCCACTCACACTCACAAGATTTTGTTCAATTTTAAAATGGCCAAATTGAAATGTGGAGGCAATATTTTACACAACTTAATATCACCAAAATACTTTTGATTCTCAAGATCACCATGAGGTGCGAGAGAAGCACATACGTCTTTTGGATGATATTATTTTGGGTAGGTGATTATAAAACATAGAAGAAAATGTTCATTTTAATCCTTGAAAGCAATAATGAATTCTTTTCTTAAGCACCAAAAGGAAAAGTGAAAGTTTCTTGTTCAATTGTTAACCTTCAAACAAAATATAGTAAATTTTCCTAAGGTTATTTTTAATCCTTTTGTCTTGTTCTTTTTAGATCCCAAAATGAAATCTATTGAGTCCTAAAAGCTTGAAGAGATAAAATCCTTAAACTTGGAATTATAATTGCTTACAAGAGTGTCTAAAGACACTTGATACAATAGAGAAATGGTGTCATAAGAAGCTTTTCTTTTGTTTCCTCCTCCCCTTTTTGATTTTCTAACCTGCAAAAGTACTCAAAATTTTAGATGAGATCAAGAAACAAGAAGATATAAGGGTTAGATTGATCATTAAGCATAAAAACCCTAAAAATTAGACCAAGTTATAATGTGATTTGAATTTAACTGTAAAATTGAAAATTTTCACTATATCAAAGTTAATAAAAACCTACACCACTGCATAGATCATGAAATTCTACCCCATTTCAAAAAAGACCATATGACAAAAATATGGCCATTTTAAGATTGACTATAAAAGCAAAAAAAATAGAGGCCAAATTCACTAAAAGAGGTGCCAGATGCGCTAAAATAGGTGCCAGATGCGCTAAAACAGGTGCCAAATATGCTATTATAGGTGCCAGATGCACTAAAACAAGTGCTAGATGAGCTTAAATAGGTGCTAGATGTGCCAAAATAGAGGTTGAATGCACCGAAATGGGGGTCAAATGTGTCGAAATGGATAGTGGATGCGCTACCTCATGATTTTCAAGCGGACCTGTTGATGAAACTTGCAAAAAATGTTAAAAATGGGGTCTTTGTCCCACAGTGGGTGCCAAAATGTGAATATCGATTATAGACCTACATAAACACAACAAACAATCACATAATTAGATTCATATGCAAGTTAAACCAAAAATTCCCCATAGAATTCATTTAGAATGCACAAAATAGGAAATAAATGAAGAACACAACAAAGAAAGCTATTAAATCCTATTAAAGCAAGAAAAATCTTAATCCTATGGGGGAATTGGTGCCATTTTGATGTGGAAAATGGCCATTTCCCAATCCCTTGTAAGCTTTGTGATGACTTGACGAAGATTTAATGCTTCCTTGGAGAAATTCCTGCATAACCTACCTATGAAAGATGAAATGTGGATGAAAATTCCTAAGATTGTGGATCCAAATGAGCATGGTGATCTTACATGGATTGTGGATGCTCAAATACAATAGAGGAGGCCTCTATTTATAACAAAGAAGGATGGAGGATTGAAGAATAGGATGAATATGGGATTAACGATGGACCAATGGCATTGTGCCACTTGTCAAGATGCTAATGGAAGGAGGTTGAGCACATTTTGATCAATGTGCATGCATTTGAAATTTTAATTTGAAGAACTGAGATGTTTAGGGGGGATGTAAGAAGAGTTAAATGCCACTTGGCTCAAGGCAAAGGAAATGTAAGAGGCCTTTAATGCCTTGTCAGATGGACAAGTACTTTTGGGGGGAGATTTCAAATTTTAGGAATATTCCATCCTTTGATGCCTTTTTGAATCAAAAAGGAGATTTAATAAATCAATTAAAATTATTTTCATGAGAAAGTTGAAAAAGCTAGAGGATTTGGGTGATTAGGATTAGCATTAATCAAGATTTGATTAATTAAGAGGGTGATTAGCTAATTTGACCATTTTGACTTAGATTTTAGGATTTAAGTAAATCAAAATGAGAGGAATACTGATTTTAGACTTACTTAAATAAAGTTTGATTTATTTAATTAAAGAGAATGGTGTTAGGTTTAAATAAAATAAAGATAAATTTATTTAATTTAAATGAGATGAATTTAGAGATTAATTAAATAAAATAAATTATTTAATTAAAAGAGGGACTATAGGATTAATAAAACAAACTGACTTGTTTAAGTAATAGGAGATGATGACTTAATCAAATAAAAGGGGATTTATTTAATTAAGACATAAAATGAGATGAATTTAAATAAATATAGATTATTCAATTAAATTAATTAGTGAAGGGGGTGATTTAGAAAGAAACGATGTTAGTAAGATCAGGATCAGGTGTGTAGGATCAATCTATATATTTTCCATGTCTACACATCCATATGTGTTTCATAGGTTTTAGTGAACCATAGTACAATATCCTTGGTGTTGATTTGTTACAATAATTTGGGAATGCTTTGTTCTTTTATGTTTAGTGGGTTTCTTCATTTGTTCTAGCATATGATGATCTGATACTTGAGGAGAAGGTTGTAAGGATGTTGTTGATAATGTATATTGTTCACATCTTGGTTTGCATGATGTTTTTGGTCTCTCCCTAGTGGTGCAAAGATGAAAAATTCACAATTTTGGTGGTGTTGATGTTGTTTGGGATGCCAGTTTGGTTTCCTTCATTTATAGTTGATCTTGATTAATTAGTTTTGCTTTGGAGAATGTATTGTGATTTTTTTGGGATTTGTTATGCCTTGAGTTGATCCACAACTCATTTTTCTTCATGGTACATATGTGTGAATCTGACCTATGTAGTATCACTCGTTTCATTAAATTATGGATCTTTTTGGAGCCAATCTATTTGGTGCTTTGAGTTGTTTTGAAGGGTATTTATAGAAGAACAAAATAATTTGTGAATGGTGACGAGAGAGAATGTGTAGTATGTTGAATATGAAGTGTGAAAATCCAATATGATAGAGTAATTATGCAAAAAAGGACTACAACATCAACATATGTTAGATCCTTCTTTTATAGCAATTCACGTTCTTGTTTTTATTATAATTTTCATATATCTTGCTATTAGGTAGTGAGCATCTTTAGCAAGTCCTTGTATCTTGTCCTAAAGTTATGTGCCTTAGCTTTCAAGTCCATAGGTAGTGAGCCTTAAACAATATTTTAATTTTAGTAAGAAGTGAGCTTCATATATTGTGAGTTAAATCTCATCATGGTTTTTCCCTCATTGGGTTTTCCAAATAGAAATCTTGGTGTCCTTGTATGGTGAATGTTTTCATCTCTATTCTTCTTTTAGTTAATGTGATTTGATCTAAAAATGGAGTTTATTAAATTTTAGTATAGGCTGATTCAATCCCCCCCATCAACAATTCAGTGTGTTTAACAATTGGTATTAGAGCCAAGTGCCTTTGAGAAGCATAATAGCTAAGGTAGATCCTACACTTGAACACATGGGATCTAAAGTAATGATCAATGATATGCTCTCTCTAGAACTAGATCTAGAATCAATGGAACCTGAAGGTTGAGTCATCAATTCAGATGATTGTGAAGTAAATTTTGAAGGAGAACTATGTTCTACTCTTGAAGATCTGGATAAATCAAGAACACTAAATATGAAATATGAGTGCATTATCAAAAAATCAAAGGAGATATAAAGGAACAAGATAGAGAATCAAAAGAAGAAATTAGAAAAGAAAAAACCCAAATGGAAGGAGGTAAAGGATATGAGACTAAACTCAAGTAGCTAGAAGATGTGATCTCTAATTTGAGAATTAAAATTGAATAATTCAAAAGGATTGAGGTTTTCTTGAATACCAAGCACAATGATAAAGCAGTTGAATTTTCAAAGCTTGAGGAAGATATTGTCACCATAAGAAAATAATTGGAAAGAGAAAAATAATATATTTGTGAGGGTTTAAAATTGCTAGATGATTTGATTAAATCTCAAAATCCATCAAAATAAAAATCTAGTCTTAGTTTGAAAAGGGGAAAATTCCTATAACTAGTGCATCTACAAACTTGTATGATAACTTCAAAGTAGAAGGAGATTCTGGAACAAGGGGGGAGAAATTTTGCATTGAAGAACCTAAGGGTACATCCTTTGGAGATGTAAAGAAAAATTAAGACAAGAAGAAAGAAAATGGATTCATTCTTGTGTATAGACAAAAAGGACTTAGAGGTCCTCCACTAGCTTGACAACATGCTCCTACCAGGTTCATTCAATCTTTTCAAGGTTATTTTTATTCTTGCAATAATTTTGGACATAAGGATTTTAAATTCAGAAGAAAGATGAGTCAAAATTCATTTAGGCCTCCAAGGTACAATGGTATGAACTCTTAATAATTTCATGGTTAGTTCTATGCTTGTAATAAGATTGGTCATAAGGCTAATGAATGCAAAAAAAAAATGACGAGGAATAGTTTTGTGAATAAGAATAATTCTATGAATTCTCAATCCTTCTATGGTTATTGCTACACATACAACAAGTTTGGTCATAGAGATTCTGATTGTAGATCTAATGTGAAAATAAGTAACTATGCTCCGCAACCTAACTTATCACTTGCTACAAATGCACTAAACCAGGACACCTTTCGACATTTTTTAAGGGAAAAAATGTAAGACCTTATGATCCTCTAAAGAAGAATGGAAATAATAAAAAAATAAGGAAATGAACAAGATATGGTAGAAGAAGTAAGAAATTGAAGAAAAGAATGAATTTGTACCTTTGCCTTGTGTAGATGGATCCTTGGGTAACTAGAAGAAAGTATTATCTCAAGGGGAGTTGCAATTGAAAAGCTTTTCAAACCCATATAATGCACAATATGCTAAAGTATTTATCATAATAGATAATGGTGACTTGGATAGTGATATTATGGTATTTTCTCAAAGTTTAAGAGAAAATACACTCTTTGCAAAAGATTGTTGAATGATCATGGATCTCTATGATATCATAGTTCATAATGAAAATTTTTCTTGTGTCAAAAACAAAAGATGTATTTAATTCAAAGAAACTAGGGTAGGTGTGAAAAGTATTTAACCCCTGCTTGATAAAATTTGATCTCATTCAAAAAATATCAAGTGTGTGCAAGAGTTGAGGAAGTGAAGAAGGTTTTCAATAAATTTTCATGCAAATAATAATGACAATATTTAAAGGTATTTTTAAATTTCCTTGAACAAACCTACCTGATCACAAAGAATGTTATTAGGGTTGCGGTTGGGTTGTGCTCCTCTATACTTGTGATAGAACTGAAGGCCATGAAGAATGAAGAGGTTATGAAGATTATAGGAGAACATTTTGATAAGAGAACTTTAACTATGGATGACATCACTAAACTATGGGTTTAGTATGTCATGATGGGCATTACATACAAGTTTTATTTCACAGATTGGGAAGGGTATGCTTTTCTACCAACATCTACACTTCTCATTAGATGATAAAGGAAGGAAAGGTTTATGATATTTGTGAGATCTTGGAGCAATACTTGCTGGATAATTTACAAAAACCCAAGGGGACATGCTACAAATTATGGTATGGCTATCTGATTATTTATCTTATGTTTTATTTCATGAAGGAATTGACTAGTTTGAAGAATGTGGTCTGGAGAAGATATTTTCATATTGCACATTAGATTATGGACCACATCTATAGTTTTTTGGACATAAAACATTGTGACATAATGTTTTGGGAATTATTTAAAAATTTCCAAAATGAAATGCAAATGAGTGATAGGATACCTCCCAAGTTATAGAGAGATACAAGAATGATATCACTTTTATGGTGGATAAGGAAAATTACTACATGAAGGCAGTTGAAATAAAAACTTTATGGATAATTTTTTTTTCCTATGAGATTTCTAGACCTAATTGGATTGAATATGTTGATGTCTTACTCAACAAACCTAGGGATCCCATTGTTGAAATATTTGACACATATGATGAGATAACCAACAATATGATCAAGAATAATGTAGAGTAAAAGGTGGAGAAGATGAATAAAAACTTGGAAAAGATGTTTAACATTCTCGTGGGTCCTATAATAGTGCCAAAAGCTTCTGCCACCACTCCAAAAATTCCACAAGGACCTAGAAGGATAAGTAGCTCTGTATTTTCCACTACCACTTCTCTTAAACCTTTCAAACTTACTCAAATACCTCCTAGTAGAAGCATGGATGGTACTATAATACCAATACAAATAAAGAGAAAGAAACCAAGACCTAAGTAGTACGTACAAAGGGATAAGATTATTCCTATGAATGTGGATGATGATGAAGAGGATGAAAAAGAAGTACAATATTTTGTTTTAAGAAGAGATAAAAGAACAAGACAAGGAGAAGAAGAATAAATATCCTTACATAAAAAGAAAGGAAATAATATTGCTAAGGAAGACTTAAAAGAATCCTCTAGTCAAACATGACCCTTAAGGTTTTAGTGCAATATTTAATGGAATTGTTAAATATGGTTTATTGAACGATACAATGAAGTTACATCTGGATGTTCCTCTGTAGGAAAAGAAGAAAATTGAAAAATAATTCATTGAATATATGCTAAAGTAGAACATTCCTTTCAATGGAATTGTAGAAAACACTTTAGATAGCATAGTTGAGGCTTTAAGACAAATAAGAGAAGATGCCATCAAAGCTGATGAAGAGCTGAAACTATAAGCAATCAATAAGGCTACAATTCTTATTTCTTAGGAAGAAAATGAGAAGATTATCTAGAGACAAGCCAAGGAGCTTCACATAAAAAGAAGAATAGATCTACTAATGAGCATGGATGAAGATTTTAAAATAAATATTTAGAATAAAATTGAAGATGCCACAAATAAAATCATTGATGAATTACAAAATAAAGTTGATGTTGGTTCATAGAAGCCTCTAGAAAGAAATGGCACTAATGTTGAAGTAAATGAATAAGTGCCTCCAAATGAACAAGAAACTAAAAAATATGCCTCCTCTGGATAATAAAAATGTGCAAGATATATCCAATTAGAAATAAGTACAAGGACTCTCTAGACAACAAGAATTAGAAGATGTCTTTGGTGTGCATGATAGACATGAAGTCTCTAGTATGGAGATAGAAAAAGAAAAAGGGAAAGAAGAAGAGAAGAAGAATGTGAATGATGAACATAATAAAGATGATAATCCTAAGAAAGTTCAAGATGCAATAGAGAAAATAGTTGAGAAGAAAGATGCTTCTATGGATATAGGTCAGGGTTTTTCATCACTAGATTCTTTTAAGGACCTATTGACTTTGAAGATGAAGTTTCATTTTGTGGTGACACTCCAACTTCTACAAATTCCTACTCATTAAGAACAAGTTGACTTGTCGAATATTTATCCCCTTCATAAGTTACAACTTAGTGATATCTTGCATGCTTCAACAAGGAAAGAGATTCTATAAGAACATTTGAAGAAGATTGAAATATTAGATGATGTTGTAAAGGTAACTCATGAAGGTTTACCAGAGGTAAACATATATTATTCCTTTCCTTAAGAACAAAAATTAAAGCATTTGTTAGATCCTTTTAAGGATCATTATTTAGAAATTGAGTAGAAAGCATAAAAAGAGGCTTTGAGGAAGATAATTGATAAGAGAATGGCTAAAGTATCTGACTAGTGTGTTAATACACACAATAAATTTTAAGAAAACATAAATATTTTTAAGGATTGTGTTGATGAAGTCACTACAATTTGTTGATTTTGTTTGAAATGGCCTAATTCCACTAAAAGCATCAAGGATCACATTCACTCCATTGAGTCACAAATCACTTAGAGTGGTAAGAATATATGATTTGTCAAAAGATAAGGATGTGTCCAATAAAAAATAAATAGAAAAAAATTGTGTGCAATTGTTATTGCTTATAGACCAGAGAGAGAAGATAAAGAAACAATTCATTACATTAAGAGAAGAAGTTAATGTGAGGCTTGCAACATTATCCAGGTTGCTAATTGAAACAAAATAGATTGATCAAAAAATAAAGGTTCCTAATAATATGGATGAAGTTGAGGATCTATTTATATAGTTTAAATGCCAAAATAATATTCTTGCCTCAGAATCTAGAGATTCATTTTAACTTACTTTCATGTAGTTTAAAGGAATTTTGGAACTACATGTTAAGTGGGAAAGTGGAAGAATTTATAAAAAAAAATTAAAATTGTATACATGAAAGGAAAAAAAAGCCATGAAGGCCACTAGGATGTGAAGAAATTAAGAAGCTTTTATTATTTTAAAATAAAATGGGAAAAGTGGGTGGAAAAGGAGTTATGCAACTAAGAGAGGGATATGTTCTATTAATTAGAGGAGAATCGACAAAATGGGGTATTTAGACTTCTTCATTAAATTGGGAATCATACGAACATGGGGAGTGTTGGCAAGAGACACTGCTAGTATCACTTGGTGTTGTCATTGATGGAAACCCTAATAATTGAACAAGTATGCACATCACCATTCGATCATATCGACAGATAGATTGAAGATTGACAAAGAAGAACAAAGTATCTAGTAACTTAGTGTTCATCAATTTGTATAAATATTTCATGTTATTATTTTGTGTCGCACATCTTAGGGAAAGATTTCTAGTATATTATCTCTGTTACTATTGAAGTGCAGCGGCTCGTATCGATTCATGTGGAAGTTAGAAGGTCCGATTGACTAATTCTCTATTTTATCTTTATTGGAGCCAATTTCATGAATAAATTATGTCATGGATGTATGAGAAGTAATTCGATAAGTATTTTTCTCTTCATACATCTTTGTTTGGGTCCTAGCCAAGTTGTAGTTGACTATTGAGGATACATATTGCATATTTCTCATAATTTGAGCTGACAGTTGTAATTATTTTGTGCTATATTGAAGCTAGCAAAGTATAATTGAATTCTATGTTGTGGATATATATAAGATCTTCCATATCATTTTGTATGATGTATGAAGTGTGTGTTGATGTGAAGTGTGAAGAAGAGTAGAGCAGAAGCGTGATAATGCATAGTTTCACTTTCGCATAGAAGATCTATGTTGTGTGTGAGAAGAATAGAATAAAAGTGTTGAATCAGGTTATAGAAAAGTAAATTAGATATTGTGCTTAACCAAAACTATAATCATACATATGTAGATGCTATTTTTCTCAGTTCAAACTCTTAGATGGTTTTAATCTAATTTTCTTTGTAAGGCAATGAGCCTTCCCTTTGAGTAGTGAGCTCTAGGTAGTGCGCCTGAATGCAAGTGCATTCCCCTTATTGTAATATTCATTTGAGTATACTCAGATCATAATTGTGGATTGGCCATCCACCATGGTTTTTCCCCTAACAAGGTTTCCATGTTATTTTTTTGGTGTTATGGTGTTGTGTTTATTTTCATGTTTATGCACTATGGTTGAATGTTACTAATTCTTTGAAGATAAAGGTTAATAAAGTTAATTTTTGCACTACACTAATTCATCCCCCCCTCTTAGTGTAGCTTGTTTCCAACAATTGGTATCAGAGCTAGTTCCTATGGAAGACACCAATCTACTTGGGGAGATCTTGGAAGGTGTTTCAATGAATTCAAGTAGTCTTCAACACAAGCTCTTGGTGGCCCTAGATGATATTGAACAACCAAAGGATGAGGTTTAGAAATTACAAGATAACCTCACAAATTCTAAGAAATTCATTGAGTCTTTGACAGAAAAAATCAATAAGTCTAGAGAGAAGAGAAAGGAAATCTGTGATCAAATTAAGCAAAGTGACAGTAAGAGCATTGAAGAAGAACAACTCAGTCAAGCCCTAAAATAAAATAAAGAATAATGTGAAAATATTACTAGAGATAACACAGTCCTAAAGTATGAGATGGAATCCATCATGATGAAGATGGCTAAGGAGATTGAATACAAAAATATGAATGAAGAGAATCTAGTACAAACCTTGAAAGAAAAATCTGAATTATGCAGCTAATTGGATGATGAACTAGAAAAATCTAAAATCAATGAAGAGGCACTTGAAAAGTAGATGGATGATCTCAAAAATGAACTTGCTACAAAAAATGAGTACAAGTAAAAGTTCAAAGCTAGCTCTTCCATGCTTGATGAAATAATTAGCAGTCAAAGGACTCATGGTGACAAGCGAGGTCTTGGATATGAAGAAGGAGAAAGTTTCAGATTCGAGCAAAGGATATTTAAACAAGAAAATTAAATGAAGAAATATGGAAGGTATCTAGTAAGACAACCTAATGCTCAAATATTTAATGGATACTATTTTAGTTGCAATAAGTTTGGACACATGGCTACTCAATGTAGAAGTAGAATGAAGCAAAGTGGTCCATCATTCAAAGGTTGGTGTTTTAATTGTCATAAGATTGGTCATAAGTCAAATGAATGCAAAAATGTGATGAATAAATTTTATATAAATATTAGATGCTATACATGTAATTGACTTGGCCATATTGCTAATCAGTAGAACAAATGGTATAGATAGAAAAATACTGTGTGTTATAATTGCAACAAACTTGGTGATATTACAACATTGTTGGAACAGGAAAGGTTCGATAAACCAAAAGAAAGATATGTAGAAGGATATCAAGGGTAAAGGAAAAGTCACTATAGATATGGTGAGGCAATAGATGCAAAAGAAATGGGTGAAGAAAGATCCCTCTATTGAAGAAAATGTGCCAACACTAGAACCTACTTTGGTAATTCCTTTGGGAATTAGTTGTAGGCCTCTGGCCTATGGGGAGCTATCAAGAAAATAATTTAACCCCTAATCAGTAAGGAACAATGGATGTGGATATGTACAATAGGTGCATAGTTCCTCTACGGATGTTAATGAACTCATTGGAGGGAGTGGTATGCCATATTGGAGGTCTGTAGAAGATGTGTCTACCACAGTGCACAAAAACATGGTAACCAGATGAATTAGGGTTGAAGCATTTATTGCGACAAAAAGGGTTAGGTATGCAAGTGATAAAAAGTAATTTCTACTCTTCATTTGTCACTTTGTATTTGGAGAAAATAAGGTTGGAGAGCTCTAAGTTGAACCCTGGCAAGTTGAGGTGAAAATCAAGTGTGGAAGGGGTTCAATAAACAAATTGTGATCCGACGAGAAAGGTATTTATTAGAAAAAATTGCAAAATTTTGATTTGATTGAAATGAATACTCCTTTGGTAGTTGAAGTTAAGGATAGACCTCATCCTAAATTCAAATGGCATCCTTACAAATCTCTTGAGACTAATCCGTTAGGAGCATTGTCATCTGTTCCACATGGAGTGTTACACACAAAAGATATTATGGTTTAATTTTACACAAATATTGAAGAACTAGGAAGTTCACAAATGGTGAATTTATATAACAATCACATAATTGGAGAAGATTTCTATGTGATACCAGAATACAAAACCCTAGAAGAGAAAAAATTCACTCAGATTGCAAAATTTCTTGTCTTTGGAGAAAATGAATGGGTATGGTATATCTTGAGTAGAGTGCATGCACAATTCATGTGGCTAAACATACCATTCAAGATAAAAAGAGAAGCCATAAGTGCTATTATAGGTTTTTGTTCCTTTGGTGGATTGCTTGTCCTGAAGTCCGTAAAGAATCAAATAGTTACTAACATAATCAGTTCTCAATATGACAGAAGGGCAATGAAAATTGATGGCATTGTTGATATAGAAGTTGAATTTTCTTCCATGGTTATTGGGTAAAATATTTATCACTCCAGCCAAGACAACTCAGTTTTTGGTACAAAAATTTATGCCACCTACTAGATGGTAAAAGAAAATGCAGAATATGATCTCTGTGAATTGTTGAGGAGTCAACTAATGGAAAATATTGTGAAGATTAAGAAAGATAAGAAAAACTCTTTCAAGTATGGAAACTTTTTGCTATGCCTATTCTTCTATTTTATGGGTGAAGTTCCAGGAGTTGGAAAGATTCATTGGAAAAAGGACAAGCTAGTAGCCGCTTAGATTAGAGATCTGTTACACAATCTTACATACACCAAAGGAAGGGATGCAACTATGTGGGGATACTTTAAAATTTTTCCCGCTAGAGAGAGGATTCCTACCTCCATTGGAGAGAAGTACAAAGATACAATCTTCTTCATCATAGATATTGATCAATGTATGACAAAAGTTTTTGATCCTAGAACAATCTGGATCATGCCAATGGGATATGAGGTTGAAGGGAAGGTTTTGGATATGTACGTTGAACAACTATTTAGTAAAACCGTGGATTCGATAGAAGAAAGGTTTGGTACCTATGCAGAGAAGGACATACAAGTGCATACCGAACTTAGAAAACCTTTGGTAACAAAAAGAGTCAGAAAAGAAGTAGAATTTCTTGCAAAAATTTTGGGGGTATCTACAAAATTATTAAAAGAAGTTAGATAGAAAAGGCAAGAGGCTAAAGTAGCAAGGCAAGAAACTAAGGAAGTAGCTAAAGCTCAATCAACTGGTCCAATAGCACCATCTACCTGAGCTAGATCAATTAGAAGCTCTACATCCCATTCAACCCCTATGAAAAAATAAATCCCTATGAAAACTGAATCTAAGGAATCCAGTAGAGATGGAAAGAGGAAGAAAGATAAGAGAAAAAGAGTCTATGTAATAGTCTTTTAGGATGAAGAGATAGAGTTTGATGAAGGAGTAAAAAAAATTAGACATCAAGGCACTAAGGCAACAACAATCACAAAAGGAAAACCTTCTGATGGAGATGACTAGACAAAGAAGAAAGCAAAGACTGACAAACCAGGTATGTTAGTAGAAGTAGTTGGAAAATATTTGGTTAAGGATGGAAATATAAAACCACTTTGTAAATGGTATGAATATTTTGGTGAATCTGATAAAATGTTTCTTGAAGAGGAAAAGATAAATAATATGAACATTTTCAATAAAGTGTTGATTGAAATAATGCCAAATCTACCTAAAAGTCTATATGACATACTAGAAATGAGGAGACTTAATGCTAGAACTGAAGAAGAATATATGAGAGAAAGGATCCTAGCAGAACTATGTCTAGTAATGTCAATGGATAAAATAAAGGCATTCCTGAAAAGAGATAATATAGAATTTAAGAGAAAATCAAGGGTAAACAAGCTCATGATTGGCCAAACATATGAAGTCATAAAAAAATTGAGAAAATCCTCAGAAAGATTTTACTAAATGATAGAATTGATGTTGTTGCAGAGGAAACATATGTTGAGAATGTTCCCTCTTGTTTGGAAAGGGAAACATAAGAAATAAATGTTGAAAACATTGTATCTGATCCTAAAAATGAAAAGACAAATGATGATATGATTGAGGATACTCAAATTCATCCTATGGTGGAAAACACATAAATTCCTATGAAAGTTGAAATTCCTAAAAATGTATCGGTTGAGGAAATGGAAATCAATGAAGGTAAATTAGAACTTGCAAATGTGGAAGTAATAGTTGGAGAGAAGAAAGATGATGTAAAAGCAGTCTCGATTGAAGCAAGAGACACTGTTGAGGCAGTGAAGAAATTTTTGGTTGAACAGAAAGAAGAATTGGATCTAGAATTGATTAAAGGTCCTATTGACCTGTCTACCTTAAGTCCAATCTAGAAGATGAAAGTAGCTTCATTTTCTCAAGCACAAGCCAAAGAAGAGCTATTGAAGTCACACATTGAAGATTGTGAACTACTAAATATTGGATCTAGAATATTGGAAAAGATAATACCATCTTATGTAAAAGATCCAACTGGTTCCTATTCTAGTGAATTCAAAAGGCTTATCAACTCAGTTGGCACTCATTTTGAGTCACTAGAAAAATCAGCTATGGTGAAAGTGCAGAATGAGTTTGATGTTAAGAGGTTTGATGGATTGAAAAAGATGATTGTCAAAGATAAAATCTTTTTGGCTACATGTGTGAAGAATGTGAAAAATGCTTTGTTAGAAAGTGGAAATATTTACGAAGCATGTTTGTCTTTTTCACAATTTACTAAAGCTAATGAGAAAAAGGTAAAAGATCTAGAAAACCAGTTAAGTACCATTTCTGAAGCATTTGATCCTCTAACTAGTGGTATTGGAAAGACAAAAAGTGAAGTGATGTCTTTGCTTGACAAGATAAAAATCTTGAAGCATGAGAATGAAAAAAATGTTGCAAGAACATGTGAACGAAGAGGTATAATTTGTCCAAAAATTGACATATTGACAAGTGCTCTAAAGGAAGGAGAAGAATCTATGGCAGTTGGTGATCTAGCCAACTTGGAATTTGAAAAAACAAAATCTTATTTGATATTTGGCCATATCACAATCTTGGAGAGTCTCAAAAGATTTTGGGATACAAATATGATCCAGCCGAAAAAAGATTTTCCAAACATTTTTCAGCTTATGTAAGTTAAAGAAGCATTTTTGCATAACAGTTTTGATTGATCGATCCATTTTTGGTATGTGATCCCTGCCTTTTCCATTGATGTCAAAGGGGGAGAAGAGTGGAGTGAAAAATTCTTAATCATCTAAGGGGGAGAATTATATTTTGAATTTTTGGGGATAGTAGTAGAGTCTATGTAGGTATTGATTCGACGCTTAGCCATTTTTCACTAGGTGTTTCTATCAATGCCAAAGGGGGAGATTGTTGGCAAGAGACACTGCTAGTATCACTTGGTGTTTTCATTGATGACAACCCTAACTGTTGAACAAGTATGCACATAACCATTAGATCATACTGATAGACAAATTGAAGATTGACAAAGAAGAATAAAGCATTTGGTAACTTAGTGTTCATTGATCTGTATAAAGATTTAATGTTATTATTTTGTGTCACACATCTAAGGGAAAGTTTTATAGTCTATTATCTCTATTAGTACTGAAGCATAGTGGCTCATATTGATTCGTGTGGAAGTTAGAAGGTCTGATTGACTAATTCTCTATTTTATCTGTATTGGAGCCGACTTCATGAATAAATTATGTCACAGATGTATGAGAAGTAATTGGATAAGTATTTTTGTGTTTGTACAATTTTTTTTCGGTCCTAGACAAGTTGTATTTGACTATTGAGGATACACATTGCATATTTCTCATGATTTGAGTTGACAATTGTAATTATTTTGTGCTCTATTGAAGCCGACAAACTATAATTGAATTCTATGTTGCAGATATATATAAGATCATTTTATCATTTTGTATCATGTATGAAGTGTGTGTTGATGTGAAGTGTGAAGAAGAGTGGATCAAAAGAGTGATAATGCATAGTTTCACTTGCACATAGAATATCTGTGTTGTGTGTGAGTAGAACAAAATAAAAGTGCAGAATGAGTCTGTAGGACAACAAATCAAATATTATGCTCAATAGGAACTATAATCAAGCATCTGTATATGCTATTTTTCTCAGTTCAAACTCTCAGATAGTTTTAATATGATTTTCTTTGTAAGACACTAAGCCTCCCCTTTGAGTAGTGAGCTCTAGGTAGTGTGCCTGAATGAAAGTGCATTCCCCTTATTGTAATCTTAATTTGAGTATACTCAGATCATAATTGTGGATTGGCCATCCACCATGGTTTTTCCCCTAATAGGGTTTCCACGTAATTTTTTTGGTGTTATGGTGTTGTGTTTAATTTCATGTTTATGCACTATGGTTGAATGTTACTAATGCTTTGAAAATAAAGGTTAATAAAGTTAATTTTTGCACAACACTGATTCATCCCCCTCTTAGTGTAGCTTGTTTCCAACAGGGAACACTTTATTTTTTGTTGAACCCTCTATTAAATAATGGGTATTGATTTAATATTTTTGGGAGTGGAGCTCAAGAGGAGGAATTAGCGTTAGAAATTGGACCTGGCATCTTGTTCCAGTTCTGTCAAGGAATTAGCAAATTATCAGGTAGGCTTTCAAGTTTAGGTCAAAATCTAGTATGGTATGTTAGTTTTTGTTCATGTACCATTATATTTGAGAATTCAAATTTAAATTATTTCTATTGCATGTAAGGGTATGTGCAGGATAATCATGTAAAAAAATAGGCCCTTAAGTGGTGATGAAAATTTAGAAAATCAAAGTTAGGCAACTTGACGTAAAAATTTGAATACGTTATCTATATTATTTCAAAAGTATGTAAGAATAGAATCTATAGAAAATTGAATTTAGTTTCTAAACTACTAGGTTTATTAAAGGAAAAAAATATATATTTGGTGAAAATTTGAAATTTCAATGCAGTAGTACTTAAATTTCAGGGAAAAAATAAGAAGTAGGTGTTTGTTTTACCACCCTAACCACAATAAAATGATAATATTTTTTAATAAGATTTTAGATATAAGTAGATGAATCATGTCTCAATGTGATGCATATTATTTTGTAATTTTTTCCAAGTAAATAATTAATTATGAATTTTTTATTAAAACTTTTAAAAAATATAAAAACTTGTATGTCTGACCACCTTAACTTGGTAAAAAATTCATGATTTTTTTTTTTAATCCTATAGTATGTGAAGCATAAAATATGATGCATGTTTCAAATTAAAAAAATGTGATACCATTTGAAAGCTATAGATGTTTTTCAATCGGCCTATCAATTAGGACTTTAGTCGTAATTCAAATAGAAAATGAATAATAATTGTTTATTAAATTCAAAGTAAAGCATAATTTATATTGGTGGAAAGTTGAAAATCTCCTTTAAAAAACCTTTTCATTTTATCAATTTTTGGTAAATGAAATCATTAGCCACATGGACCATTATATCACTTACATATTCGCCACTTTTTGGCCCATCATGATCCTGTACATACCCATATTATTTATATATATATTCTTTGCATTCTATGTGTTGATATTCCCTTGGAAATTTTTGCCAACATTCATTTTATCAATTATCTATCTTGCTTTGATCTCCTTTCTACATGAAAATCATTATGCATGGCAATAGAATTTGCATAAAAGTTTCTAAATCCTTTTAAACAATACATTTTGTACATATCTAGCAATCATGACTTGCTGCAAGGTAACAATCTTTGAGGTAATCTACCAAAAGTTTACTTGCCTTTTCTATGTTACAAATTTTTTCCTACATGCCTACCATGGCAGCTACACCACAGCCAAGTACCCTCACATGAAAGTTTCTAACACCTTTCCAATTATCCTTTTTGTGTATTTTTTGCAATCATGATTTTCCATGAGACAATGCTTCCTTCAAATACTGTATCTTTTCAAATTTAAATGCAAAGACACCACAAACTAGCATGAAATTTCTTAAGGAATTTTTCCAATAGATTATGCACCATTCCTATGCTTCCACATCAACTTAGAAATGAAAAAGATTTGCTTAGAAATCCCTTATATGCAGATTTTAAATCAGTACATGAAATTTATGTTCAAACATGTAACACCCCCTAGTCATGCCAATTTTAGGAAGATTTAAGAGATTCAAGTGTTATAACATTATATTTCCAAATTGGAAATGAATTTTCATCAAATATTGTAGTCGTGAATTCCCATTTGACTCACCAAAGCTTTCACAAAAAATATATACAAAAGCCATCAAATCGCTAGAAAATGTACATTAGTTCTACACAAAAAGTGATTTTTTTATATTTTAAATTTTATTTGAGTGATATTTATTTTATTTTACTTTATGTTATGATTATTTTATGTCAATTATTTTTACCAAAGGATTGTTAAGATAAAATAAATCTTAAATTTAACTTTGTTCATTTTCTTTTATTAAGGAGGTTGGAATGAAAGTATATTTATCATTTATTATTTGTATTAAATTCTATTGATTCAAAATGTACACTAAAATATAGAAAAGTTAGGTGAAAAAAATGAAATGAGTATGATGCACCTACTTCTCTTAATTTCATTCAAAATGTGTGCTATAATGTGCAAATGAGAAATAGTAATCAAATCTAACCTAAAAATTCGTCAAAATGCAGATCTCAAAAGGTTCAAAATGTTGTGTACCTATCACCAAAGGTGCTTTTTCATGGCTCACTGAGGAATCATTTTCCCTATGGCAAATTGATCTTGGCTAGGGCTCTTGAAAAAGTAGTTTTTGGGTTTTGTTCTTCTATAATTGCACTCCCATATTGCAGTCAGTCACTATCGGAAAGTCAAAAATAAAACCTGTAGCTCAATTTCTATGATTTGTCAAATTTTCTTGCAACTTTCTTCAATTTTCTCTCCAAATGATCTTCAACCTAAAATCTACAATAACACATCAAAAAGAGAAAAAAAATGTTTTTTTAGGGAATGGGGGTTTTCCTTGGTCAAACCTCATTTTTTTAATTAAACCTTGAAATGAAATAGAAGTGTGAAGGAATGATGAATGAAAAACACTATTTAACAACTCGACAAAACCTTAATTGAAACCTTTGAGTACAAATCTACAAAATTTCTTGAAGTGGCCTCAATGAATGTAGATCTTGATCATAAAACTTGATATGGAACAGCTTTTGATATGCTTGATTGATCTTGAACACTAAACCAAATTAGCTCAAAAAAGATGCATGATGCAATACATATTTGATATGATGATAGGAATCTTGATTGCTACAATAATCTTCTATGAATCTACCCTTGAATTCCTTAAATATGCTCTTTAATGTTCTTGAAGTTATCTTGTGAAAGTACTCTTGATTTTTTATGAAGATCTAGGATGAAGCATAGTGAAATGACCTTGTATTTATACCTGTCTTAACATTAATTCCTGAAATTCAAATATCACAAGCCGACATTGAATTATAGATTTGAAATCATTAAAATACTACCAAAAAATATCCAAAAGATGGGTCCTAGGTCTAAGTGAGGACCCATTTTCCATAGGTCGAATGGGTCCTAGGCCACTTACCTAGGACAAACATCGAGCAATGTTAAACATTATGAAAAATCAATGTCATAGGACTAAGTGAGGACCCATTTTCCCTATGGAGAATGGGTCCTAGGTCACTTACCTAGGACACACATCTTCAAAAGTTAAGTGTTGTGAAAAATAATTTATGGATGTTGGGTTTTATCCCTCGGAATTTGTATTTAATTAGTCTTGTATTTGAATTAAAGGGGCCAATTAAGGTAAATTAACCTCAATCAATCAATAAAGCCCTAGATTATTGTGAAAGTGTAAAGGTACACCTTACAAAACTAAAAAAAGGCATAATTAAGTCTATTTATTTAAAAGGGCCCTAAACTTAATGTGAATATAAAAAACATATTACAACACTAAATCAAGACAATGCTAAGCTCATGTTATTATTAATTATTCCCAAATTAAGTGTGAAAAAGGGGTATTTTTCCTACACTACATTTTGCTCCCACTTTAGTGAGAGTATGACCCCATGTCAAACTCACACTAAAGTAGACATTCAAGACACTTATGTATGCATCAATGAAAAAGATATCCAATCATACATCAAAGACTAAGAAGATAAAGCCTATATTGTCCAACGCGATGTGGAATACACCTAAGCCATCATTTTTGTTAGTTTACACTCACTCCAAGGTAGTGGAACCTCATGCTATCCACTAGGTGAGTATCTCAAAAAGGGTGGTAAATGAGAATCATACTAGGCTCCCATACCATATCAAATCTATCCTCTTGACAATTTCAATAAGGCGCCACAATGGTAGGAAATGCTTGATAGACAAGCAAGGTGTGTTATGCTAGGTGGCCTTGAATTTATGGTTTCAAGTTTCATAAGGGTAACAAGTTATGTGTTAGAATTGGCTATGACTGCCAATATCTTGAGACCAAATGGAAAGCACAAAGAAGAGAGAATAATGTGACAAGAATAAACTGTATTCTCATCAATATGATTGAATGATATAAGATGATTGATTTTACAATGAGATACCCCTTGGTTATATAGCCAAGGTGAGAACATAGGAGCACATAAGATTATGACAAGTGTTGTAATCTTATGACATGAGACAACAATGAAAATCTATCACTCCACCTAAAGTGGAAAAGTGATAATGTGATAACCACCACAAATAGTGGATCACCCACAAAAGGTGGAGAGGTAATCACATGATATGTCTACGAAAGGTGGAAGTGATAAAGTGATAACATGATAAGTCCACCAAAGGTGGAAAAGCTCCAAAACCTCCTATGTGGTCCCTAAGTAAACTTAACTAAGGTATAATTATGACCTAGGACAAGGTACAACACATTTAACTACACCAACACCCCCCTTTAAGTGCAACTTAGGGAGAATATACACAAAAGAAAACAATGCAAGATGGGTCCCAACAACTAGGCCATGTGAAGTATCCATGTACAAATGCAAAGAAATCTCTCACAAATGAAGAAAAGGAGAAAACCCAGTGAGACAAAACTCCTCCCCAAAAGAGAGATGAAATACAAAAAATGAAATGCTCTTAATGATGCATGAGAAGGCCAAAACCCCATGTGAGGAAAAAGACCCCCCCATAAGAGAGAAGTAGAAGAGAGACAAAATAGCCCCCCCTCAATGAGATAACCTGCTGCAAGAGAAACACTGGAAGTACACTATGGAGTAACACTAAAATCTTCAATTTGGCAAGCAAGGAAATATACTTCTATTTGCTACTGAAACCATATGCGAATCACTGATTGACTCAAGGTGGAATCATGATAAAGCAATAACAGACCTCATGCCAAGGAACACTGGAAAACTCACAAACTGGAACAACCCTGGAATCCATGAATCAACAGTAGATGAATAAATGATGCCCCCATAAGAGGGAATGATATGATGAAAAATTCTGGAACCTATGTGTATCTCGATGCCGATGCCAAACTGTGACTAAAACTGATCCATAAGAGCAAGTACCATGAAGATTATGGAACATTAACCATAAAATGAATGACCCTCAAACTGAGATGTGACCCGATGTGAATCTAATGTGATTCACGATCACTAACCATAGGCTCTCAATCTGAGATGTGAACTGATGCAAACCAAAATGTGCCAAGTTATGAGCAAGATGTGGCCAAAAGAAACAATAGAATCCAAATACAACTCATGCGAGTTTTCATCAATATGAAGATAAGATCAAAGTGAATGGCATGCAACTACACTCTAATCAAATTATTATGCAAGAAACCCCTCTAATGGAACTTTATATAACTTTATTTATTACAATACCCCATAATTGTAAAAAAAGAACATGCAAAACATGCATAAATAAAAGATGAAATACAAACCTACTGCATGAAAACAAAAAAGAGTGCATGCACAAACCAATGTTCACATCTACCTCCATGATGAAAAATAACCTCAAATTTGTGTAGATGAAAAAATCTGAAAAAATGGTCTACACCACTATGAAGTGCTAAAAAATAGCTTTTTGTCGATATCTCGTTTGCAAAAAATGGACACCCTGGCCAAAAGTTATGAATTTTTCTAAAATCTGAGTTTAGCTTGCAAGAAACGGGTTTTCTAGCAAAAAAGTTTATTTTAAATTTGATTTCTGAAAAATCTACTCACTATTTATAGATAAAAATAAAAACCCAGAAATATTTTGAAGCTAAAACCAAAACCCAAAAATCGTTTTTTGATCCAATAAGCAAAAGATGAAAAATTGATTTTTTTTAACCTTCAACAAGTAGAAAAATGACGCGCGATGCTTTTTGGACATAGATTTTCTCCAGATCTGTGCAAGATATGCAAAATCTATAAGTTACCTAGTTCAGATTTCACCCCTGGCTCCAAAACCCAGAAATCATTTTTTCTGCAAATGAGTGAAAGTTGGATTCTTGAAGCAAAAATGATGACGGCTCGAATAAAAATGACTTGCAACAAACCTTTGTTTACCAAAAATGCAAATGGTGATCAAATTGAGTGAACTAAAAGCTAAATCTAACTTTTTTGAGCCTTTTGGACATAATGGTGAGCTCAAATTTGCACCAACAAACTCTGATACAAACCTACTATAAAAAGCCAAAAATGGAACCTCCCCAAATCTGGTATCTCCTTTCAGAAAAAGGCTCTCCAATGACACCCAACCCATTCTAATACCATGTTAGAATTGGCTATGGCTGCCAAGATCTTGAGACCAAATGGAAAGCACAAAGAAGAGAGAATAATGTGACTAAGAATAAAATATATTCTCATCAATATGATTCAATGATATAAGATGATTGATTTTACAATGAGAGACCCCTTGGTTATATAGCCAAGGTGAGAACATAGGAGCGCATAAGATTATGAAAAGTATGGTAATATTATGACATGAGACAACAATGAAAAACTATCACTCCACCTAAAGTGGAAAAGTGATAATGCGATAACCACCACAAATAGTGGATCACCCATAAAAGGTGGAGAGGTAATCACATGATATGTCCACGAAAGGTGGAAGTGATAACATGATAAGTCCACCAAAGGTGGAAAAGCTCCAACAATTCCTATGTGGTCCCTAAGTAAACTTAACCAAGGTGTAATTATGACCTAGGACAAGGTACAACACATTTAATTACACTAACATTGTGTTATGCTAACACTTATGAACAATAATGCTAGTAAAAGTTTTTTTTGTTCAAAGGGATTTTTCTTAGTTCATGTAAGGTCTTCTTCTTAGGGAACATCACAAGAAAAAAAAAATTACACCATGAAACATGAGAAATGTTGAAAGATATTCTCGATGTATTGCCCACTTTAAAGGAGTTTCTAACACCATTACTGTGAGAAAATTCTTTATGGTAGCCAATGTTCAATCCTAAGACATGAGAGCTTCCTTGGAAAGCCCTATGCCAAGTCATATGTTTCTGAAATAAAGCTACATCGTGAAAAATGAAGGAAAGGTTGCCCCTAAAAATACATAAAGAATCTATGGATTTAGGGTCAGTATATCTTTGGTACAATGTTGTAGTAATGAAAAAAGTATCCCTTTTTCCTTAGTTTGGGAATAATTAAAATGAACCTAATGTTGCCTTGATTTTGTGTTGTAATGTTTTTTACACATTCACATTAAGTTTAGGGACTTTCTAAAATAAATGGACTTCATTGTACCTTATTTAGGATGTTGTAACGTGTATCTTTACACTTTCACACTAATATAGAGTTTTATTAATTAATTGAGCTTAATTGATCCCTTTAATTCAAATCCAAGCCTAATTAATTATAAATTTTGAGGGATAAAGCCCAACATTCTTAAATAAAATTACACAACACTCAATTTTACAAGGTGTGTGTCCTAGGATAGCGACCTAGGACCCATTCGCCACCTAAAAAATGGGTCCTCACTAGGTCCTAGGACCCTAATTTTACATAACATTTAACATCCCTTGAACTGTATCCTAACTAAGTGTTCTAGGACCCATTCACCACATGGCGAATGGGTCCTCACTTAATCCTAGGACCCCCCCTTGGAATATTTTTTTTCGTAGTATTTTAATAATTTGAAATTCAAGATTTGATGTTGGCTTGTGTTATTTGAATTTTGGGAATTAATCTTAAGTTATGCATAAATATAAAGTTATTTCACTTAGTTTCACCTAGAAACTTTATGAGAAAGTCTTAATAGCAAGTTTATGAGATCAAGATTTCACAAGAGCATTCCTAAGGCATTCAAAAGGTAGATTTTGTCACATCTCTAACTTTGGTGATGCCTACTTTTACTTTATGTGGTTTTGATATATAATTGAATGTGTGTGTGTGATAGATTAAATGATAATTAATGTGGTGTTTTGAGGAATGAAATACAAAAATGTGATTTCAAATTTGTGAAAAAGAAATGAATGGAATATCATTTTACTTTGGAAATGATGCAAAATAGAAAGGTGACATTTAGAATTAATGAATTATGTAGGATTTGATTTATAATTAATGATTTATGTTGATTTGATTATATTTTACTCAGATACTAATCTTGTCTTGGTTTCCTTAGTGTATTTGAGCTGCAGGTTGTCAAAGACCAAGGGTGTGGCAAAGGTAGAGGAGGTTAGCTTCTTGGTAGGGTAAATCAAGAATGGTTCTGTCGATCACACACAAAGAATTTAGTTTCATATACATGCATTTAGCTTTTGGCTTGTATGATTGTTTTACTATTAGTATTTTAAAATGGTTAATTTTATATTTATATATGCAATTAAAAGAATTAAAGAATTAATTCTAGTTTAGTTAAATATTTATATATGCAATTAAATGATAGGTTGTGTTATTTAAAGTAATTATTTGGATTGCAACTAATGTTAATTGCCATAATATTGTTTCAATATTGATTGCAATTATAATAGTTTATTCAACTATTTGTTTTAAGGAAAAAAATGTTGATTTGTAATTAAAATAGGATTAATTATTAAATTGGGGATAAAAGCTGAACATGAAATAAATTTAATTTAATTATTTATTTTCAAGATTAGGTCTCGATAAATGAAAACAAATCTTTAAAATGAAAGATTGATTAATGAGAAAATAGAACTGCTTTTACAATCTTCTTGTTTTGCTCTGCAAAAATAACAAAAATAATGGTTATCGAGAAGGGGGTTTGGGAGGTACAGTGAATCTAGCTCGGTGGAAGGAAAAGGAAAGGTAAGAAAGAAAGGAGAACAAGGAAACAAAATTCAATAGGAAATAAATTCCAGATTTTTAATAATTTTTCATTGTAATTTAAATTCAATGTGTGAACAAATTGTTGTGTTTGTAAAGTGGGATTTGTTTGTGAAATTTCCCCATTTGAATAAGTTTTACAAAAAAATAGATAAATCTTGTGCTTACCTAAAATTTCAAAACCCCCTATGACAAACATATACTTATATGTATTTTTGCATTTGTTGTATTGTTGCAAATTGAATATGTTGATAAAATATATAATTATTTCACCGAGAAAATGATTAAATGTATTACCAGTAAGTTATTTTTATATATACATAAATACCTCAGACTACAAAATTATATATATATATACATAAATATACATACAATCTATATATATATGGTGATTCTAGACCTACACAAACACAAAGAAAAAACACATAATTAGCTCATTAAGCAAGTTAGAAACAACATTTCCCATAAGATTCATTTGAAACATTAAAACAAGAAAACAATGTGAAGAACACAATGAAAAAGTGATTAAATCCTATTCAAATGAACAATCTCTCAATTCCATGGGGGAATTGGTGCCATTTTGATGTGGAAAATGGTCCTTTCCCAATTCCTTGCAAGCTTGATGATCAATGATGAAGATTGGATGCTCCTTAGTGTAATTTATCCATAACCTAGCTATGATAATATGAAAATGGATGCAAATGGATAAGTATGAATGAAAAATTGCTCAAAACTTGAAGATAATGATATTGCATGAAGTTGTGGATCCAAAATTCAAAATAAGAGCCTCCCATAAATAAAAGAGAATGATGGAGAAAGAGGCAAAAGGGATGAATGTGGGATAAAAGACCAGCCAATAAGAAGAGGCCACTTGTCAACATGTGATTGGAGGAGGAATGAGCACATTTTGATGAATGTGCACATAAATATGTTTAGGTGGAATTTTAATTTCTTGAAATGACAAGTTGGAGGGAGAAAGAAATGGAGTAAATGCCACTTGGCTCAAGGCAAAGGACATGTAAGAGGCCTTTAATGCCTTGTTGGATGTACTCATCCATTTTGGAGCGATTTATGAATTTGAGGAATATTCCCTTATTGATGCCATGTTGAGAGAAAATAGAAGAATTTATAAATCAATTACATTTATTTACTTGTGCAAGTTGTGAAATCTAGAGGATTTGATGGATTAGAATTACCATTAATCAAGATTCGATTAAATTAGATAGAATTTATCTGATTTGACAATTTGATTTAGATTTTAAATAAATCAAAATGAGATGAATAATGGTTTAGATCTAATTAAATAAAGTTTGATTTATTTAATTAAAGAGGGTGGTGTTAGATTAAATAAAATAAAGATTATTTAATTTAATTTAAAGGAGATGAATTTAGAGATTAATTAAATAAAGTGACTTATTTAAAAGAGGGACTATAATATTAATTAAAAAAATGATTTATTTAATTAATAGGAGATGATGATTTGATCAAATAAATTTGATTTATTTAATTAAGATATGAAATATGATGAATTTAATGAAATAAGTATTATTCAATTAAATTGATTAGTAAAGGAGATGATTCGGAATGAACTAGTGTTAGTAAGATCAGGATCAAGTGTATAGGATCAATTTGTATATTCTTTTGTTTCTACATTTTGCCCCTCTTTGAAGCAATGTACTCAATGCGTTGCTTCAAAGAATAAACTGCCAAGATCAAAATTCATTTTATTTTTATTTTTTTAGATGCCCCACTACTGCCCCAGTGACAAGGATTATGTTGGTATACTACCACCTTGAGAGATCAGACGAAAATTTGGATTTTTGGTTGATCTCACGAAAAAAGAGGACAAGCCACTAAATGGGTCCAAAAATGGGCCAAGATGCCAAAAATGTGCCAAAATGCAAAAAAATGATGCAAAACAATCCTCAGTTGGGAAAAAATGGGATCGAGGGTCCAAAACCCTAGTTGGACGGCTAAACAAGGTACAAAAATCCTAACTTCCAAGCTTAAATAAGCCTTAAGGGGTCATTTTCAATTCATTTGTGCACCTAGCCCTTAAGAGATTTTGTGATTTTGAGCTCTGACCACTATTCAAGATGGCACAATGAGTGCTTCCACATCACATTTCATATTGAGTGCAAGTGTACCCATGGCTAGAAAGTGTAGGACCATTGGTATTTGACCCTTACTTGACTTGTTTTTTCAATTTTCATGCACATTAGTTAGGGTCAAAGGTCAAACCAAGTCAAGTGATGCCATTTAGTGTCGCTAAAAGTGCATAGTTGATGCCACATGGCCTTAAAGAGTGTCACATTTGCAAATTGCACCACCATGACTTAAAGTTTAGAAATTAGGTTTAGGGGTCAAAGTATGTCACCTTTGCAAACTACGCTGCAACAATGCAATTAGGAGTTTAGGTTTAGAAGCTAAAGTGGTATGTGGTCAAATTGTGATGCAATGGTGTAGTTTGGGGTTTAGGGGGTCCCAACGGCATAGTTTGGAACTTCCAAACAACACTGCAATTGCAAACAACACCACATTTGTTGTTTCAGTTGCGAAAATAGAGAACAAGATCTTGAGTTTTTACAAAACTTGACATTATGGATTTACTTGTGTAGGAGGACTTAGGGATTCTTCATTCACAAGAGCACAAGTCCTCGTTTTTGAGCTGGTTAGTTGGTATGCATGACCTGATCCGGGAGAACCTTGGGGTGAAAGGGTTGTGGTACATTTCCAATGTAGCTCTTATCCGGACACTCTTAGGCATGATGACCGCCTTGGCAGAGTGATGTCATAGTGAGACATCATTGTTTCACTTGCCCATGAGTGAGGCTATAGTGACCTTAGAGGATGTCTGGTGCATCCTTTGATTTCCCATCCACAAAGAGAAAGTGATCTATTATGTGGATGTTGGGAGAGATGCATACTTTGAGGTCATGGAGGTTGATGAGATTATTTTTATTGAGGGTTAGATTAAGCTTGAGCAATATAGGGGCACATTGCCCACTTTTTGATTGATCGTTGTCACTATCATCTCAGGCCTTGTGGCACCAAATTGATGTGGCTGATATTTTAGCCCAGGATGGGGTCTTTCCTAGAAATGAATTATCTAATGGAGAGAGTGATTTGCATGGGGGCCAGTAATATTAGCCTCTCTTTACCATGACCTTCATGAGTTTGCATACTTGGATAGTAGAGCTATCGGGGTTGGGGTTACACTTTTGCATGTCTGGGCCTAGGAGCACATTGTAGTGCTTTACCCATAGGTTACATTGATTGCCTTAGAGCCAGATGATCCCATATTCTGGCGGTATGAAGGGGCCTTGAATACTTTTTCTCACATAGGGGCAGGTGACATCCCTCAATAGAGGAGGGCTATTGACGAGATGACAGTTTTCATCGGACGGCCTTGGCTTGGTATGCCTACATGGTTTGATGATTTATAATACATATTTTTTGTGAGAAAGGACAAGCTTATGCAAGGGAGCGAGCATACCATGATAGGAGGTATCTTCTAGATCGAGTGGCTAGGCAGTTTGGGGATAGTAGGATCGTCCTGATGACCAGTACGTGGCGATATTTTCACATACTATGAGGGATATTGCATGGGGTAGGCTGATCCCAACCAATGAGGTAGTGACATCATTTAGACAGTTGGTGGTTAGGCCATGGCCTTATGATTAGGGATAGGGAGATGCAGGGGTTACTCAGGCATATACTGCATGGTTTAGACCACCTATCTGATTGATAGATCTAGGAGCATCACCCCTATAGCGAAGGCCCAAAGGTAGATCAATAGGTTTAGGGTGGGGATGGGGAGGTAGAGGAGATGAAGATGGGGATGGGGGCAGAGGAGGAGGTGGACCACCTCAAGGATAGAGGGATCAGGTACCCAGTGATGAGAAAAGAGATGGGGATAGGCAACCTTGAGATGGGAATGGACATAGAGAGGTCCTGAGGGACCACTAGTAGCAGCCCCTACCACCACCACCACCTTGGCTAGATCAAAGAGATGCCATGATATAGCAGCTATAGGCATAGGTACATGGTTTACAGGCACAGGTACAAGAATTGACTTTCAAGAGGGATCAAGCCAGGTCAGAGAGAGACCAGGAGATAGGCAAGAGAAAAAAATAGAGAGCATGGTCGTTGCTTCTCAGGGAAAGATAGTCTTGGTGTGGATGTACCATGAGGCTGTCTGAGAGGCAGAGTATTATAGGCTGCACTATTGACAAGTCATACTAGTAGGGCCCCAAGTACCAGAGTGCTCACAAAAGAAAGACATGAGACAAGCAAAGGATAATTCAAGAGACAGGTGGGTGAGAGGAGTAGCTAGCAAGGTAGACCACCATGACACATTTTTGATTGACACTATCCTTTAAGATCCATGGGCTTCATTTTTAATAGCCTCGATTGTATATTTAATTGATACACACATTTGATCCTGATCTTTGTACCATGATAGTTATATTTTTGATGATATATATATGATATGGTTTGATTCATTTATGAGATGTGTCCTATTTTACTTATGCATGATGGATGGATGTATTTAATTTCCTATATACAATGTTATGACTCATGGTTATGGATACATTTCTTTTTGTATGTTTTCTTAGGCATTTGATGAAAATGTGATGATGTATATATATGATATGATGACACAAATGTATGCTTATGAGATGCTTAATAAAGCTATATGATATGTAATTCTTTTGATGTGAAATGATTATGATGATGTATGATATGAGATGACCTATGATATGCAATGGTTTTATGACATGCAATGATTCATGATTATGCATTGTGATTTATGAATGTAATTATTTAATATGATGTGATATGTAACTCAAATGATCACAAAATGATAATGATGTGAAATGATTATGCTTTATACTATGTGATATGATATCCCTATGCAATGATTCATGTTTTGCAATGGTTCATGAATGCAATGTTATGATATGAAATAATTTTTTATGATATGCAATGATTTGTAATAATATGATAATGTGAGATGGCATGATTTATGAAATGTAAATGACTATGATATATAATGAGATTATTATGGTGTGATATGCCTATGACATGAATACGTAATGATTTATGATGTGTGATGATGATATATATGTGTTTATGCAATGGATGATTTAATAATGCCTATGTGATAATACCTTTATAAAATGAATGCAAATTTATGATGTTTATGAGATGTTTTAGAATAATCAATCTATATTAATGATGAAATGTAGTGCATTTATGTTTCCTATATGATATGTATTATACTGATGATTTGTGGATGCAGGGTGGATGCATTTAGTGATGTTTTTGATTAACTCTCATAGTACCATGTTAGTATGGAGAGAAGAAAATGAAAAGAGAATCCAACACCTAGATTATTAATGATGATGATGATGATGATGATGATTTGATTATCAGGAATTACAATTTTAAAAGGGCCATTTACCTTATGTTTGATGATACACATAGGTACGATGCATCAAGGTATAAAGAACCAGGATGGCGTTGTACCTAATGTGATGGACTTTAACTTGACAATTAGATAGGAGTACACTTGTTCACACCTAGCATACAAAACCTTATCTAAAATGTAGTTTAGATATTCCAAACATCTTGGACCAAAACATGGAAAGGTATGCCTTCCCATGTGGACAACAAGACATCTAAAACATCCTCCCTACACCTAAACAAATTACACATGACTAGGTTATATTACAAGAATATCCAACAAGAATACCAAATAAAAAGATACCGATTGTTGCCCCATTTCTTTCTCTATAAATCCTTTTGTTTTGGACATCATCGAGAGGTCATTGAAATGCGCACAAAATAAGATAAGTCAAAAAGACAAAGATAAAGTAAACAAACAAGCTAATGTTCTTCATACCACTAGCCATGACTAAACTATGGTGAATCCTAATGTTGATGTCAATTATAGGAAGGATACATCCTAGGACATGTTGTTATCAGATGATTTTGGATTATATGGATGAAAAGCTATTCATACTTCAAGCTGACTAACTTGCTTACCTACTGACCTAAACTTAAGACCGCGATGATTAGGTTTCACTTTTGAACCTGCTAGACTTGCTTTTGATTGTTTTACCAAAGGATGAAAGTGATGATTGATTTGTTATGAATGAGATTATTTCGGGTGAAAGCGAGATGATACAAATGGATTTTTTGAAATATTTGGTATTTTTGAAATGTTATGAGGCTATTTTTTGGATTTTTGAGATGTTTTACAAATCTCTTGATTTTTTTTTTTGATTTTGGTTTTTTCTGAGATTTTGACCAAGAACCTAACTAAAAGACCTATCCTAGGGGTCTTAGGAGCTGATCAATAGATTAGCCTTTCCTATGTTGTACACGTAGAGACCATGTAGTTCGATTGACACAAATTTGATTTATTGATGAGATATGAACAAATGGATTGCTAATTTATTGTGACAGACTCCTAAAGGACTGACCTAGGGTGTCTCGAGGGATGATCAAAGATCAAAATTTCCTACATTCAAGCTCAAAGATGACGTAGTTTGAAAAGATGACTCCAATTTTGATTTTTTAGATTTTTCACATGTTTTTGAATTTTTAGAAGGATTTTATGATTGTTTTTAGATTTTTGATTCTATGAAAGACCTCAAGGATATACATGAATCTGATATGATGCAGGTAAAATAAAATGCCCCTAGTGTGATGCGATAGACTACTCGGTACAGGTAGGAAAAATTGAACTTAGGAATGTGCCAAATAGTACTAAGGTGGAATATGATATGAACACTGGATCAAGCTATGATGTAGATGTAGACGACTGAATGGAAGAATCAATGGAATGCGATGAATGGTAAGTGTGAAAAATAAGTCATGAAGATCTTGGTGGATGGAGAGTGCTTTATTTACACAAGGCACCTGTTTTCCAAGTTTTCACCAAGGTACTTGCCCAAAGTGCCACCGAAGTGGTTTTCACTAGAGGACGAATTTTGTATCTTTACTATTTTTTTTTTTTCATATTTTTTGTATTTTTGGTTTTACCCTTAAAAGATCAGGCATCATTTTTTTTGAGATGAGACCTATTCATGGGTTCCTGTAGAGGTTCCCCTTCGGGTGTCGATAGCTGATATGCCCCTAACTTGTAGTTTATAGTGATGATGAATGGTCCCAACCAATTGGGCTCAAACTTGCCCTTGTTACAACAAGAAAATCAGGAGGTGGATCTTCCAAGTCCATGGAAGTGAAGATAAATTTATGCCCATTGGATGAGGTGGGAGTGATTTTACCAATAAGATTGAACCCCCACTATGAAAAGTGCCAAGGTGTGATAATTGGGTTGATCTCCTAGCTGGTGCATGGATCATGAGGTCCCCATGCTACTGACACTACAAACACCTTTCGACATAATTTTGTGCTTCTCTTTCCATGGTAGGCCAACAGTACCCCATCCTTAGCAATTTATTAGCCAAAGTCATACCGCTCGAATGTGAACCATAAATGTTGTTATGTACCTCAGTTAAGGCAATCAAGGCTTCCTTAGTGTTTAGGCAACATAAAAGGGTCCCTTCAATGCTTCTACAACACAAGGTATCTCCTAGGATGACAAAATGGGATGAATTTTTGACAAAGGCTCTTTTGAGGTTCAGGGTTATGTCGGTAGGGAGGACTCCTATTCTCAAGTAAGTGTAAATATCATGGTACCAAGGATCACCAAGACCAATAATTTCACACACCAATTTAGACTCTAGTACCTCGAATGTTGGTACGAGAAGCTTCTCTACGAGGAGTTCTTATTTTGGGATGTTGTCCAGGATCTCTAGGAGTGATCCAATCGTAGCCATTGCATCCACTACTCTGTTATTTTCTCTCGGTAGCTATTCAAATGTGATATCAATGAAGGATTCCCTAAGTCTTTCGACCGACTTCTTGTATGGGGTCAACTTGTCGTCCTTTGTTTGATATTCATTATTTACCTGGTTGATTATGAGTTGTGAGTCTCTGTAGACCTTAAGTGTCATGATCTGCCACTACACTGTAATCCTCAACCCTATGATAAGAGCCTCATATTTTGCTATATTGTTTGTGCATAGGAATGATAGCTTGTATGATTTAGGTATGCAGTCACCTTGTGGAGTGATGCAGAGGATTATCGCTCCTAACCCGTGTTGTGTGTAGGATCCATCAAATAATAATTTTTAGTGATCTTCTACACTAAGGTTGAAGATTGATTCGTTGGGGAACTCTAAAACAACTGGATTATATGAATATATAGGTTCTTATGCCAGTTGATCTATGATTTTTTATCCTTTGATAGCCTTTTTTTCTACATACTCAATGTCATGTTTTTTCAGGATCATAACCCACTTACTCATTCGTCTTGTGAGAGTTACTTTGGAAAGTAGGTACTTGAGCGGGTCTATTTTTGCAATGAGCTTGATCCGATGTGCTAGCATGTAATGTCTAAATTTCTATGCTACAAATATAGTTTCTAGGTAGGCTTTCTCAATGGGTGTGTAGATAATCTCATGTCCCACCATAGTCCTACTGATGTAGTAGTTAGCTCTCTCCTTCCCTCTTTTGTTGTGTTGTGCTAAGAGAGCGCCAAGGGTTGTTGTTGTTGTTGATATGTATAAGATCAAGGGTTTGACCAAAATTGGTGGTATAAGAACCGGTGGTGTGAAAAAGTACTCCTTGATCTTGTTGAACATCTAGTCACATTTCTCATCCCATTTGTATGCTACCCCCTTGTGGAGTAGAAGAGAATATGGGATTTCCTTGTCTGGTAGTTGCGCTATGACTTGATAGATGGACTAGAGTCTTCCTTGTAGGCCTCTTGGTTGTTTCAATGTCTTGGGTGCCAACATTTAAAGGATTTCTTTGACTTTGGTAGGGTCTACCTCAATTCCTCTCATGGATACGATGTACCCTAGGAGCTTGCCTGATTGTACTCCGAAAACACACTTCTTTGGATTAAGTTGGACCTTGTAATTTTCTAGTCTATCAAAAATGGAGCTTAGGATTGATATGTGATCTCATTGATTCTTTGATTTAGCCAGTATTTCATACACATAATCTTCCATATTTTTATGGATCATATCATGAAAGATTAATCTCATAGCCCTTTCGTAGGTTTCTCTTGCATTATTCAACCCGAATGGCATCATATTCCAACAATATGTTCCCTATGGACAAGTGAAAGTTGTCTTGTGCTGGTCTTCATTGGCTATCATGATCTGATTGCATCCTAAGAATCTATCCATTAATGATAGCATCTCATGTCCTTCCATCATATCCATGGTCATGTTAATGTTTGAAAGAAGAAAGTCATCCTTTGGACATGCTTTGTTGAAATCTCTAAAGTCCGTGTAGATGCAGATGCCCCTAGTGGGCTTTGAAATAGGTACAAGGTTTGAGACCCACTCTAGATAATCGATCGGCCATATGAACCCTGCATCTAGGAGCTTTTGTAATTCCATTTTGACCAAGAATGCTATCTAGGGATGCATTTTTCTCAACTTTTGTCTCATTGGCTTTACTCTAGGATATACAACTAGGTGATGAACTACAACTTATGGATCAAGCCTAGGAATGTCAGCATAAGTCCATGAAATTTTTATCTTTCTTTCCTTTAGGAATGCAACTAGGAGTTCCTATTCTTCTATGAGAAGTGACTTGGCATAGAATTCTACGTGTGGTAGTTTTTCTGTTCCTAGATTAATTGGATTGCATTGTTGTACTAGAATCACTACCTTCTCCTGATGAATAGCATTGGGAGGAAGATTGAATCCTTCATACTCCGGTGCCTTAGAGAGGTTTTCACCATTGGATGCATCCCTTATTTTTATTTTTTTTAGGTCAAATAAAGCCACTGTGTGGTTTTCACTCAAAGAACTAGAGATTATTCTCAATTTTTCACTTTTGTGACTGAAGGATTCAATCGTTTCCTCGTAATAGGATTGTGTATCTAGTATGATGTTGAACCCAATTTTGTGATCTCCATATGGTATTGCATTTTATAATCCCATGAATTTTGAGAGCGCCTCATCATTTTTGAATGTGTCTAGAATTGGTGGTTCTCATTGGTTATAACTGATGAGTTGGGGATAGACTAGGTTTATTGCATGGGCTTGATGGTCTAACTCAAAATATAGGGTAATAATCATGAATAAGGAGGGATGTTAAAAAATAATAGGCAAATCAGTTAGGGTATTCTCGTCAATACTACACACATCATTTACGTCAAAGGTAAAGTTGTCTAAGGGTAGAAGTATAGATACTGGTAACTGAAGGGTGATTGTCGATGGCGAAGGGGGAGCTTTGACCTTTTTAATTGAGGAACCTCTACCAAGTATGGTCACCTTCAGAGGGGTACATCCAAGGAAAATATTTCTCATATGCATCTTAGGAATGAGAGGTACTAAAAGACCACTGCCATTTTGTCCAAGCTTCTTGTTTTGGTTATTGCCCATACCAAGCATCATTTGTAATCCTTTGCTACTTTCATCAATGGGAAGATTAGGCGCATGCCTTTCATCTTGGTATAGTAAGCTTGATATGTCTCTTTCATCTACTATTTCCCAACTTAGATCCCCCAACATTTGAATCTAGAAGGGTCTGCCCTAAAAGTTTGGGATGATGTTTCAACTAGTTGGGGTTATCCATGTGACTTAAAAGATTGAGGTAACTCTCCTAGCACAATGGAAATTTTCTTCATTTTGTAATCCCCACTCATTGTCTTGGATAATGACCTTGATTTTAGATATATCAAGAATGGCAGGTGTCTTTGTCCCAGAAGTGGAGGTAATGGTAACTGGGTCTACATAAAAAGTTAAAGGGCCTTCATCATTCTTTGGGACCTAGGGGATTTTATGGTATTTTTCTTCCAATTTTTTGCAGTAAGCAAAGAGCTCAGGATCACCATAGATCATGAGCTCTTGATTTTGATATGAGAACTTGACACACTGATGGAAGTTTGATGCAACTGCCTACATCCCATGGATCCATGGACACCCTAGGAGGATGTTAAAAGGTAGATCAAGGTCTAGGACCTAGCAAGTGGTTTCCATAATGGCTGGCCCTACTTGAATAGGGAGTTGGATAGTTCCCCGAGACACCCTTTCTTGGTCATCATACGCTCTGATTGTGATTACCTTGTCTTTTTCAAAGGAATCATTTGAGAATCCTAGATTCTTTATGAGCTTGAGAGAACATATGTTTATACCTGCACCCCCATCCACTAAGACCCTTTTGACTTTGGTTTTATGAACCAGGAAATCAAGGTGGAGTGCACAATTATGAGATGGTTGGGTGGGGAATTCCTTATAAGAAAATGTGAGGAGATTTGGGGTGGTAATGTTTCTGACCATAGCTTGGAATTATTCAATATCAAGATTGGTAGAGATGGTAGATGAAGCCAATTCTTCCTCAAGGATTTCTCTATGGGCGGATGAGATCTTTAGTAACTCCATGATGAAAATCTGATTGAGAGTTCTTTTCAACTGGTCCAAGACATTGTAGCCATTAGGAGCGGATTTTGGCTTTGAGGTGGGTTCCATAGGTTGCTATGATGACCCAACAATAGCAACTTTGTTGCCGTGTGTGGTGACTCCACCATCAACTTTGGCTCCCTTGATATTAACAATAATGACCCATTCATCTAGGGATGTGACAACATGATCATACATATGATTCACATTGGCATAATTTTTCTTTGCTTCATTATGGTCTAACATCAAATTCGTGTATATTTTAAGGTCTTGATTTCCAGCTGGTTGTTCCACATTTATGATCTTGTCAATGATGAGGTCTTGGATCAGATTTTTCAGCTTCATGCAATTGGCTATGGTGTGCCCCTTGATTTTATGAAAATCACAAAGGTAGTTTTCATTGTACCATGGTGGTTTCACTTGGGGCTCTTGATAATTCTCATGAATGGGGATTTTAATGAGATTCTCATTTACCAGTTTCTTCATGATGGATTCAACTGATTCCCCAAGGGCTATGAAATTTCTCTCGAGGGATATTTGTTTCACATAGGTGGTACCCCTTGATTATTCAAATTTTTGATTTGATTGTTGAGTGGCTGTTGTGATACTACGTTATTTTGCATGTTGTTGTAATTATTGTTTTGTGATTGTTGATATTTTTGGGTGTTCTATTTAGAGCACTAATTATGACCTTGGCATCAACCACACCATCATTAGTGATATTCCTATTTTTCACCCATGTGCAAGGTTTTTTGTTATAGCTGGTGGAATGGTGGTTGTCTTGATGTTCTAGATATGTGGGTGTCCCCCCTTGTGCAATAAGGGCTTATTTGATGTTGAGCACCTTGGGGATCAATTCGTTGTAAGTAGTGATGTACTACATTTTTAGATGAAATGCCAAGGTTTTCTCAAGATTGGAAATGATGGTGCAAATTTGTTTCTCTTCTAGCATAGCCCACTTGCTCCTATTGGCCTTGGATCACCATCATTGTAGGAAGGAAGCAAATGATTCCCCTTTATCTTGTTTGAGCATAGATAGTTCCTCTAGACTAACATCCATACCAATGTTGAATGTGTAGTTTTTTATGAATGCATCTAAAATCTCTTGGAACCGTTTGATGCCAGTAGGCAGGTGAGAGAACCACTCTTTGGCAGGGCCAACCAAAATTTGAGGAAATAGCCACATCAAATATGTATCGTCAGATGTGACTTCCATACAATGTACTTGGAATTCCCAGATGTGATCCTTAGGGTTTCCTATCCCACGATATTTGTCAAATTTAGGGATTTCAAATCCTTTAGGGAATGGTACCATTTCCAAGCCCATGTCGAAAGGATAAGGGCATAAATTGCTTGGTGTCTTCATTATTTTCCTTGATTGGAGATCGAGCACTTGTTGTGAGAGAAATTTTATTTGTGTCATCACATCGTCATGCAAATTAGGAGGTGTATTGAATGTGTTCTGAAGTGGTTGAGGTGTTTTAGTGATGGGTGGAGTGTTCGGTATGTTGGTGGGAATTTTTTGCAAGCTCTATTGTGCAAGTAAGGATTTCTAATATGCCTACATCTGCTATTGTGCCAACAATGCTTGTTGTTGGTCTTGTTGTTGTTGGGCTAGTAATTTGGTTGATTCCTATTGCACTTGATACTATTGCAAGGCTTGTTGATATGCTTGTTGTTGATATGCTTACAACTAAGCCTGGTATTAAGCTTACACTTGTGCTTGTTGAGCTTGATATTAGGCTTGAGCTTGGGCATGTGCTTGTTGGGCTGCTTGTGCAGCTTGGGTAGCCTATGCGGCTTCTATAACTTGAGTTTCTTGCATAGCTTGGGTGGCTTGGGTAGCTTGTTGTTTTTGCAGTAAATCTTGAGCTTGGGCAGCCTGCTATGCTTGTTGTGTTGCTAATTGTGCTTGCACTTGTTGGGAAGATAGTTGTGCAACTTGTTGATTTTGAATTTCCTAAAGTGCCTTTTGATATGTGGCTTATTGATCTACTTGCAACATGAGGCTAAATGAGTTTTTCATGTTGGGTTTTGGTTGTAGTGGTGGTGGATTAGGAACAGTGTTTGTTGTTGTGATGGGAGGTATCATTGTATTGATAATTGGGGTTTGTGTGGTGGATGGTGTGATTGATATGATTGATCCTTGGGAGACCATATTTTGAGATATTTTGGGGGTGGTAGATGATGTGTTGATTGTTGGGTTTTCTTGAATGGTTGCCACATGTTGTTGTGATATTAATGGAAAGATGGGAGGATTTGGTATGATGTTTTAATTTGTGATCAAAGGGTTATTCGAATTTTGTTGATTGATGATGGGTAAAGGGGGATGGCCTAACCCAAGGGGTGGTGTGGATGTTAATGAAGAAGGTGGAAATGGTAGAAAAATGGGTGGTGTGTTCCCTTAGAGAAATAACGATGATGATGAGGGATCGAAGATTCCCCCTGATCCAAATAATCCACCTTCTCCTTGTGAGGTTATGGGGAGAGAGGTTTTCATGTTGAGAGGATATGTCGATGTGTTAAAAGAGGATGGATGGGTAGGATCATGAAATGCAATTGGAATGTATGGGTGTAATGGATTCAATGGGATGGATTGACCCAATATGGTGTTCACATCCAAATCTTGGTTATTCACGAGGGGGTGTGTTTGAAGTGCATGAAGTAGTGAGCTTGCTTTTTTGAAAATTGGTTAAGTTGGAGCAATGGATGATGTGATTTATGGGATTCTTTGAGTGATGCTTTGAAATGGAGGTGTGGGTGGGATTGGAGTCATGATTGAAAGAGGCTTCTCCACAATAGTACTTATGTCAAAATCAAAAGGGAGTTTAGCCCCTTCTTTCGCTGATTCAAGCATGTATTGGGAGGGATTGAGCCTCATCATAGTATTGGAAATTCCATAAGTTTTGGGATTTTGAACCATTTCAAGGATTTCATCTTGTGTCATCCCTAAGACATTATTGGTAATTTCTTCCACTTGACCTTCCTCTTTAGGATTTTGTGATGATAGAGGAAGGTTTGTTAGGGGATTTCTTGATCCAATGGGATTCATTTTGGGAGTGGTTTGGATCAAGTCACTCAAAATTGATGTTTATTTGTTGGTTTCCATGTTCTTCTTGTGTTGCAATCTAGTTTGCACCATAAAACAGGGATCAATTTTCAAGAATGTGTGAGATGAACCTCTAATTCTTTAGATTGATCTAACTTTAGGTAAAAAGGAGAAAATCTAGGATGATTAAGGATCAGTGTGATGATGAGGTAAATAGAAGATGGATGCTATGAATGATTAAAATATTGAGAAATCTTAAAGGAGATACTTATACTTTTGGGACTTTTTAGATTTTGATTTGTTTTGATTTGGTTTGGTTTGATTTGATTTTGACTTTGGCTTGATTGGATTTGGTTTGGATAGTGAACTCATGAAATCTAAGAGGTTGGATGTTTTCCTAGAGTAGACTTGTGCACAAGATGATAATTTGACTAAGTGTGTATTTAGAAGGACTCATCTATACACCCCTAGCCAAACAAGATGATTTTGGGTTTGATTTGATTTTTTGATTTTGGATAATGAACTTATAAACCCCAAGATGTTGGATGTTTATCAAGGGGTAGAATTGTTCACAATGATTGATAATTTGACTAAATATGTGGAGAAGGATTCATCTACACATATCTAACCAAACAAGATGACTTGGATTTTCCAAAAGCCTAGTACGAATAATTTTTTTCAAGATTTCCAAGAGTTGTTGGTGAGATGATTTTTTGTTTGATTCTCAAGGGATGGATGAAAATGTTGATTTTGATCCTAGATTAAACCTAGATAGAAATCCTTTCTACAAGACCTCGGTATTGAAGAACATGCTTGGTACTTCCTATGTGAGAAATGCAAAATTTTGAAAGAGACTTGGATGTTTTTGGTAATAAAATTCATACAAATTAGGATTGTTCTTTGATGCACACTTGTAAAAGTTGAAGGTCAATATTTCTCTAAATTTGTAAAGCATAGAAAAACTTTTCTTGTGAGATTTTTGACTAAGACCTTTGGACTTTGGTTTTTTAGATTTTAATCTTCAGGGAAATCATTTGGAAGAGCACATGTGTGGGTTTCAAATGTTTCTTAGCTTTTCTTAATGAATTCCTTTTATCACAAACAATTCTTGATTAAGTTTTCAAACTATATGTCTAATGTCCCAACTTCTTCTCATCCCACAAAGTCTATTATGTGGGAATCAAGGAAATCAAGGCAACAATTTCCTAATGTTGACTTAGTGAGAAAAAATTATGATATAAATCCAAATACTTAGGAGCCTCTAAGGATGAAATCCCTAGGGAAAGCAAGAGCACTTAGATTTGTCAAAGGTATTTGTTCCCCTGAAGGGTTTGAAATTTTGAGGATTTGGTGAATGTTTTTTTTCAAGCATTTTAGATCCAAGCAAAGTATTTTGATTTCAAAGTGATGCACAATCCTAAGTAAAATGAGGCAATATTTGTTAAGTTCTCACTTGGATAAATCCAACTATGCTTACCCTTAGCGGATGAATAGATGCTTGACCACAATGGCTCCCCTCCATGACACACACTTCTTAGGTCATCCAAGCATCAGTACCCATGAAAATCCCATGACATACTTCTCATCTCTACCAAGATCCGTAAAAATGTGGGACTACTTTAGAACGATCGTTCTTGCACCAACAAATAGATTTAAGGATTTGGGCCCTCTAAAAAAAAGTTTTTAATGTAGGAATTTCATTCATGGGGGATCATCCATATGAAAAATAGACCATTGCTACCCTTCTTGTTGGAACAATCCTCATGATACTTGAACTTTCCTCAAGTACCCACACTTATATACCAATTGGAAGTTTCTTGGCTTTAGCGTGTTATCAGTTGGATCATTCCCTTGGGGTGAGTAATGTTTCCCACCAATGTAGGTTGTCTAAGGATAAACAAAAGTGAGCAAGCACATCTGAAATTTGATCAATCTATATTGAGAAACAAAGAGAGAACACTCACAAAATACTCCACTCACACTAGCAAGATTTTGTTCAATTTTAGGAACCCAAATTGAAATATGGAGGTAATCACTTACACAACTTAGTGTCTCAATGAAATAATTATGCCATAGAGAAATATTGGTCTTTGTTTCCTTCCTTCACTTTTGATAAATCCAACCTACAAAAACTAGTTAATACAGTAGAAACAAAGGCCAAAACTAGTTAGAAGTAAACAAAACCAAAATGAAAAAAACACATGTTGAAATTAATCTAAAAACTGCCTTTTACCCAACTCTAGCAACATAGTTTGCAATTGTGGTGTAGTTTGAGGAAGTCAACAATGATATATAGCACCGTTGGGACTGATAGCGACGCTCTGCGCAAAAACAATGAGTACAAATGTGGTGCTATTTCGGCAACAACAGAGTTTGTAATTTGAAATTCAAAATTTTGGGCGGGAAAGGACTTAGTAGGGAAATTTGGAGTTTGAAAGCATCGCTATATGGTGTCATTGGACTAATAGTGGTGCAATTTGACGGCCAACGGTGCAATTTTCTTGTAGACAACAAAACTCAACAAAAAACCGCACAAGTTTTAGAAAAACATGTTAATTTTCTTCAAATTCACCCTCCATCTAGTGCCAAAATGTGAATGGTGATTCTAGACCTACACAAACACAAAGAACAAACACATAATTAGCTCATTATGAAAGTTAGAAACAAAATTCCCCATGAGATTGATTTGAAACATTAAAACAAGAAAACAATGTGAAGAACACAATGAAAAAATGATTAAATCCTATTCAAATGAACAAACTCTCAATACCATGGGGGAATTGGTGCCATTTTGTTGTGGAAAATGGCCCTTTCCCAATTCCTTACAAGTTTGATGATCGATGATGAATATTTGATGCTCATTGGTGCAATTTTTCCATAACCTAGCTATGATAATATGAAAATAGATGCAAATGGATAAGTATGAATGGAAAATTGTTCAAAAATTGAAGATAATGATATTGCATGAAGTTGTGGATCCAAAATTCAAATGAGAGCCTCCTATAAATAGAAGAGAATGATGGAGAAAAAGAGGCAAAAGGAATGAATGTGGGACAAAAGACCAACTAATAGGAAGATTCCAATTGTCAACATGTGATTGGAGAAGGAATGCACATATTTTGATGAATGTGCACATAAATATGGTTGGGTGGAATTTGAATTTGTTGAAATGACAAGTTGGAGGGAGAAAGAAATAGAGTAAATGCCACTTGACTCAAGGAAAAGGACATGTAAGAGGCCTTTAATGCCTTGTTGGATGTACTCATCCCTTTTGGAGGGATTTTTGAATTTGAGGAATATTCCCTCATTGATGTCATGTTGAGACAAAAGGAGTCAACTAACTCCTAGACAAAAGTGATCCATGTGCATATAAAAACACATGAAAAAATACATAATGACATACATGGTAGCATACATAACATGAAGAGATGACTTAGTGTGGGGCTTGCCAGATGGATGATAGAAGAGACAAAATTGACAACAAAAGGAAATGGGGAGGCACGAGAAGCGAGGAGGTGTCCCATCGTCGAATTATGCTAGTATTTTTTTGCCTTGTAGGAGAAGCTAACTGTTAAGCACATGAAGATATGATTAAGACACATGGTTTAAATTGTAATGGGTATTGTTCTTGGAAGACAATTGGGAAACATGTTGTGCTTTGGGTTTTTTGACTCTCCAAGTTGAAATTGAAATGTTGGAGAGCAAGGGCGCACCGCAAGTAGGTTAGAGGACCAACTGACTTGAGGTGAGGTGTTTCTAACCGACTGTATTGAATGTTGAAAGTTTTTATGTATTGTTTCATGTGTTTTTGCATCATTTCATGTGTTCTTAAAACTGTAGAAATGTAATCAAATGCGGATTTATAGCTGTGTTGTTAAAATTATAGGAATCTTAGAAAACATATGAATGTCTTCAAAATATTTTCTTATTAAAACAATAGGAATGTAATGAAACATGGATTTAGAAACACCCATTGTTTCAAACAACCTTTCACACTGTGTATTCTTCTCTTTCATTCTGTAGGTTGAAAGTGAAAGGTTGGAGAGTGGAGTGGCAAGTGAAAGGTTGCAAAGCAAGGGGAGACTACAAAAAGTGAGTTGAGGGGTTTCTAATCATTTGGGTTGTTAGTTGTAAAGTGTTTTAAAATTTTGTGAGGGTTTTTAATTGTAAATTATTTTTAAACTTTAAGTGGGTTTAGGGTTTTGTAAAACCCAATGTTTTGCATCTTAGAATTTTAGAAAAGAAAATGAATGTCTTTACAAGATTTTGTTATTTATACCCTAGGAATGTAATAAAGGAACTATTTTATAAACACCTATTGTGTCCCAAGAAGCATTAACACTGTGTTTCACCAATTTGAACAAGTTTACTCATTATCGATGATAATGTCAAGAAATTGGTGTTCTTGCTATTTGTAATGTACATGTACATACAGGCTTAAAAACCATGATGGTTTGAGTATGTTGTGATGTGGCTTGCAGTTTTATAAACACCCTATGTTTTCCATTTCATTCCATTGCACATCTTTCAAACCGAAAGTATTACTTCACATTGCATAGCTAATAAGTAGATGCTCATAAATAGATGACAAAATTTAAATTATAATATAGGTTTTTTACATAATCAACCTAAAAGTAGTTACACATTTAGTTCACATTGCATAGGTAAAAGCTATATCCACAGTTATAGGGAACTCCACCTACACAACCAAGTACTATTCTAAAATATATTAATTTCTTCATTCTAGAGTGATAATTGTAGCTGCCAATTATATTTTTTTCTCATGGCATTCATTGAAAACACATCTTTTTGAGGTATTTTTTGGAACAGTTCACTACCTTGTGTATGAAAGCATAATAGTAAGCAACAACATAGACAAGGTAGTGAACTATTTGGAAAAATGGCTGAAAGAAATGTAGTCTGATGGTCAATGGAATGCCATGCCAAGCCATATACAAGGAAATGAACTATTTCTATGTGGGATTGGTTATCTATGGATTGCCACTATGTTTTGGTAGACATTCTCATCTGACACTGTTTTTACAAAATAATTATAGATAGTTTTTTTGTAATAAGTATAGAGAGATCATTACATAGTGCATCTGAGTAATTGCATCAATATCAAGCCTCTAGGAATTCCTACATATGCTATACCATCCTATTGCCCAATTACAAAATATACATATCCCCACATTGACCCTAATACAACAAATTTGTCATCTCATATTAACATTATTCCAAGTGTCGACCTCCTATAATGATTTTAATAACTAAGCCTTTACAATTGTGATTCAAAGATTGGAGATATAACCTGAATAACCATTTTAACCATCATGAAGGTGCATTTAAATTGTCAAGCTAGGGACATGAACTTGAAATGGGTTAGAACAATATGTGCACTAGGAACTCAAAGTAGTCATCCTCATTCTAAAACTAAGAAAGACTCAATACTGAAAGTAAATTGCATGGAAAGGAAAAAAGTAAATGCTAAACATCACTCAACAATTAAAACTAAACTGAACATGCATGACATGAATGAAAATTTGAGCAACAAATATGAAACTACTCTATCCACTTTGGCTATAAGAATAGTCACAAAATGAAATTCTAGTGGTTGCAGGAACAATTAGTGCTAGATTCTTAACTAAGTACTAAACATAAGCTAATACTAATCTAACTAAACTAAAGGAATAAATTACTCACCAAGTGGGCCCCTTTGGATGAGTATCCTCCAAAACTAATACAAAATCAAATGCTCAACTCAAAATCTCATTTTATTCATTAGAAAATGCAAATACAAAAGATTAGTATGTTTGGTAATATTATCAAATCATTCAATAACTTAGCGACTAAATCCTGAATAAGGAGGATTCAAACCTTATTTATACCAAATAAACAAGTTAGTAAACTCCCACTAGCTGAGAGGATGCCATTTAGGGAAATAGGAGAAAAGAGTGGAAGGGTGGTTACACATGCAGGGGAATTCGGTCAGACATGCATGTCCAAACATGGACTCAATTACTATAGAAATTCTCACATTTTCTCAATTTCATTAAAGATCAACACAAGACGGTTACATGCAACTGGCATGGGGAATCTCCTACCATCATCCTCTAGTTGACCTTCGAACGATTCCTCTGCATGACCAGTTGGCAACTCCATTTCTCAACTTAGCATCCTCAAATATGTTTGCATGGCAATGCTAGTACACATAATAATTGCACATCTATGACCACCTTAAAGAAAATTCATTAACCACATGCAAGATTAATATAGGTAGTCCACATAATAGGTTAATATCATTAAAACTAGCAAAAATAGAATTAAATCCAATGTCTTATGGTTTGAGGGAAACTTTATAAAACTATAAGTATTTAATATCAATGTCCATGGAAATTTTAGCAAATAAACTATAGATTCTACCAAAAATTAGACCAAAAACTAAGCTCATCATTCCCCCCAACCTAACATTTTGTTGGACCTCCAGTAGGGGAAGAGTTATGTTTCTACTTGGTCAAGGCTCTAAAATCTACAACTAAAAACTTTCCAATATCCATGTCTACTATGGGTGAGTCAGGGTTCCAATAGAATCCTCTGAACTTGTCAATTCTTCTTCATCTTTGATTTTCTTCAACAATGTCATAGCAGTAGAACCTAAAGTTTGGTACAGGCCACATGAGGATAGGTGGCTAGAAAGTCAAGGGGAGCCATTATCATCCCTTTATTCTCCCAAGTTGAATGTACCTTTCAATTATTTTTATTGTTGCAACATAGTTGTGGATGGAATGCGGTTCATCCTATTTTGGCTCATCAGTTAAAGTGTTCCATCTCTATGATAGATATCCTCTCATGGTGTCCTGTTTTTCTATCATTTTTAGCTCATCTTTACTGTAAACTGCCTCAATCTAAGGTGCAATCCTGTTACCATAACTAGGCATGAAAAGTATTTTGTTCTAGTCTATGCAAATATCCTTGGTGTTTCTTGATTAAACTCTAATGGCCAAGGGGATATTGGATTCCTTCCCCTTATAAGAATTATATTGTTTACCCCAGCTAATCTCATTTTGCAACAAAGACATGAATGCTCTCAATTGGATGTCCCCCTCATACAACAATGGGTTCCATTCTTGGCCTTGAGTTACAACAAAATTATGTAAATAAAATTCACATAATAAATTTTTCATTTCAGGGGAGGCAATCCTATAAGCATTGAAAAAATCAGTGGGAGTCTCAATAGCGGGAGTCAAACATGAGATAATTCTTGACAACTTAAAAGAGAGATATTCATCCTTCAAGTGTAGAGCATAAACCCTTGGAGGGGTTCTGCATTCTAAAATCTATGGCACCAGGGTTTCAATGTTGCTCACCCTCTCCTTTAGAAAGACAATCTCTTCATTCTTTTCTTCAATGATTTCATCCCTCTCTTGAATTTCCTTTTTCCATTCCTCTTCCCTTCTTTGTATCTCTTTCCACAAATTCAAAATTGTTGTATGCACTGAAAAATCAAGAGGGTTATGGATTCCTATCAAAATTTTTGTTGATGGTTGCTCCTCATATAGGACCATTTGCATAGATTTAGGTTTTCCAACTAGCTCAAGCTATAGAGGTACAATTTATTTTCCCTCTTCTTGCTGTAGGGTCTCTTATTCTTGTTCTTGTAGTTGCTATAGAAAATTTTGATCTACTTCTTGGTTTTGTTGTAGGAACTCCTGGTCTTGGTCTTATTGTAGGAACTCCTAGTTTTCTTCATGATCTCGAATTCCAACTTCCTTTGCAAGGGAAACACAATGTGTTAGGGTCATTTTTACTGCCTCATCAAATATATTCTCTTCTTCTACATTTTCTTGCTCCATTGGAGGTTTTGTGCTCTTACATGATGTCCCACAATGCTTAGGGTTTTTCCACGAAGGCATATCAACAACTAGTTTTGATTTCTTGAGAGGGCTCTCACATTTTCTTTTGTTTGCAAAATGAATAGTGTCAACCTTTCTCTTCTTAGGACTTGGCACCTCTCTTTCCATGGGCTGTGTTTTAGCTTTTCCTTTTCTTTCTTTTGCCTCCTTCTTATGTGCCCTAGTTCTTATTATAGTTTCAAGATGAACATCATCATCAAAATCCAATGAAGAATTTTCTTTTGTCAGAGTGCTCTGTTTCAAAGGAACTAACATCTATGGTCCTTCCTTCAATAGGAGGATTCATACTAGAGTAGGTACTAGAGGTTGAAGCACTAGGGTTGTCTTCAACCATGCTTAATTTCTTGCTAGACCTACGTGTTTGAGGTAAAACCCTAGATTGCAATTGCTCAGGTCTAAATTGATCAACTTTAATGAATTCCTCCCAGCTCATTTTGGGTGTTGCTTTATGCAGAGATTTTACAACCAAAAATTTAATCAAACAATGGTGGGAAATAGAGTTGTCCCTACCTTTTTGAGTTTCACTCACCATGATGGAGAGAAGGTTGTATAAGATGTTGGGCACATTCATCCTCCTCCCATGCCTCATGTGACTCAATAGTTTGAAATGCACTAAATGTAGGTTTGACCATCGACCCTCACAAGTGATGTACCTAATAATGTAGATGGTTGCTTGCTTCAATGGCTCAGGCAGAGAGATTCTATTGGCACCCTATTTGTCTATAGTGATTGGCGGGTCACCATGTATTGTGAATATGACCCTGGCTGACCTGACATCTCTAGAAACAGGGTACGGCTTGCTGTCAATTGGTAACCCTAATTTTTTTAATTCATTCCTCAATTTCCATTACCTCCAGCCCTTTTACTGTGGTTTTTCCATTAGAAAATGTTAGGATGAACTCTAGTGCAATGCCTTCATCAAAACCATCCAGCTTTAGGAAATAGTCCAACTAGCCACAGTTTCTAAATTTGGCCATGCACTATACATCCTGCAATAAAGTATCATGAAATGAGGGCTCATTTTGAATTAGTCTGCCTCCCATTGTCTATAATCAATCTGTCACTCTAAAAAATTCCCTTATGTAATTCTCATTTGAAAACAAATTTCTTTCTACTCACTTGCTAGCTGAATTGTTGATTGAATTTTCCTTCACTTTGTTTTTACCTTTTACCATTTACAATTCAAGATTATGATGGGGTCAATATTGGAAAATAAATGGTAATAAAAGGGAGTTATGATGAAAATAAATGGCAATGGTAATTTAGTGTCACATCACATATGTGAGTCATCCTTCATTTCAAATTTTAACTCGACTCAACAAGATTTGCTAACACAAAAAAATCATAGATTGACATGTGGCAATATATCTACATCTTTCTTACCCCTCCCCCAACCTAAATTTGGACATGTGTCCACACATGCAAGGTGGTAGTAGTGATTTGATATAGGGATCATGAAAATTATGTGAACGCCCATACTAACATACAATGATTAAATGAAATGTTCTAAAAGATAATTAACAGTGCAATTAATGTGCACATACCTGAATGTGTACAAACATGATTTTGTGGAGGATTCATTGCAATGATTGTGGAGAAAGAACCATTTACCTTTTTAGGAAATAATTGAGCAATTAATGATGATGAAGTGGAATGGTGTGAGGTGGAATGAAGTGATGAAAGAGAGAAAGGTGGTACAGCTAGATGGATGGGCGAATGGGTGAAGAAATGGACTTCTACAAAAGTAGAAGTCTTTATTATGACAAGTATGTAACTTAATTAGCTAGAAGGAGGGACACTAGGTCCACTACCATTGGCTGCAAGAAGCTTGGGTGTTGCATGTTGGATGAATTGCTGCAAGAATTCTTCTTTGGAAGCTAGCTTGTTATGCAATTGGAGACGATGGCCATTGACTAGTAATTTGAATTTGATAAGGTCAATGGTGGTGAGCTAAACAAATCCATTGGGAAAGACCTCAACAACTTCATATGGTCCTAGCCACCTTGTTTGCAATTTTCTTGCATTTTCTTGATATCGTGAGTCATAAAGCAATGCCTAGTCACCTAGCTGAAATTTCTTCTCTTTGATAAATTTGTCATGCCATTTGACTCTTTGACTCTACACAACCTCAGTATGGTGCAATACTGTTTTCCTCATCTCATCTAAAGCATTCACCTACATGATCCTTTATTTTTGTGCCTCAAAAAATTTCATCTGCAACTCTACTATAGTTCTAAGAGTCTTGTGCTCAAATTCAATGGGCATCATATAGTAGATCAAATGGAGTGAAGCCTGCAGTTGTTTTCCGGGTGGTTCTATAGGCCCAAAATGCTTCTGATAATATTTTTTCTCAATCCTTTATGTGAATAGCCACTATTTTGGTTAGGATGGATTCAATCTCTTTTTTTGTCACCTCAACTTGTCCATTGGCCCGAGGGTGATAAGGAGTAGACTTTTTGTGCCTTGAGTTATATTCATTAACTAGTTTTGTAACAAGTGCTGTGGTAAACTGAGCTCCTTGATCAAATTCTATTTCTTTGGGGACTCCATATTGTGTAAATTTTTTTTCATAAAGAAATTTTGCAACCTTATTATCTCTTGCACGCTTCATGGCCTTAACTTCTACCCACTTAGTTGCATAATTAGTGCATACCAAAATATAAGACTTACCATTTGATGGGGATCAATGGGTCCCATAGAATCTAATCCCCACTTGTCAAAGGGAGTGACTAATACTTGGGGATAGAGTGGAATCTCATCTGATTTGGTTGGCCTACCCATTCTTTGGCACTTATCACATTTCCTTGTATATCTTCTTGCATCTTTGTAGAGTGTAGGCCAATAGTATCTCATGTTCAAAATTTTTATTGTTGTCCTTTTGGATGCAAAATGTCCCCCACAAGGTTCATCATGGCATGCATGTAGAATGTCATAGGTCTCATCTTCCCTCACACATCTTCTCATAACATGATCTCCTCTAGTATAAAACAAGCATCCAACAATCCATGAAAAAGGAAAATATTTTTTAATTAACACTCTTCTCTCTTTTGGAGAGAAGTGAGGAGGAAATCTCCATGTCACAAAGTAATTAGCTATGTTAGCATACCAGGGTGTTTGCACACTAATGGAAAATATATGATCATTAGGAAAAGAGTCATCTATGGATTGATTGCCTTATGATGTGGCCAGTCTTGAAAGAAAATCTGCAACAATGTTGGCCTTCCCTGGTTTTTCCACAATAGTTATGTCAAACTCCTGTATCAACAACAATAATCTAGCCAACCTTCTTGAGATTAGGGGTTTATTCATGAGATATCTAATGGCTGCATGATTAGTGTGCACAAAGATCTGGTAGCCTGTTATGTAGTGCCTGAATTTGTTCAGGGTGTAGATCACTTCTAGCATTTATTTTTCTATTACTGTATAATTAAATTCAACTCCCTATAAGTTTTTGCTGGCAAAATAAATGGAATTTTCAATGGATCTTTCTTTCTATCCTAGGATTGCTCCTATGGCAGAATTTGATGCATCTGTATGGATGTGAAAAGGAATTTCCTGATTAGGTCCCTTAAGTATAGGAGCATGAGTCAAAGCTGCCTTCAAGTCAAAAAAAGCTTTGTCACAACCTTCTATCCATTGGAACTCAACATATTTAGCCAGGAGGCTATACAATGGTGTTGCTATTTTTCTAAAATCTTTGATGAAATTCCTATAATATCCTGCATGTCCTAAGAAACTTCTAACATCTTTTTTATTGGTAGGTGTAGACATACTAGTGATTACCTCAATTTTTGTAGGACCTACTTGAATTCCATGGTGGGAAATGTAGTGGCCAAGAACTACACCTTCCTACATCATCATGAAGCACTTATCACTATTTAAAGATAGGTTTTCCTCTTCACATCTCTGTAGGAATTTCTTGAGATTTTCTAATGCTTCATCAAAATCAACACCATAGGTGGTAATATCATCCATATAGATTTCCATACATTCAAGGGATATGTCTAAAAATATGTTGATGAATGCTCTCTAGAAATTTGTAGGTGTGTTGCATAACCCAAAGGGAAGTAGTGAATAGGAATGTGTCTCCCATGGACATGTGAATGTTGTCTTCTCCTAGTCTTCTGGTGCAATTTGAATATGATTGTAACCACTGAATCCATCAAAAAAAGAAAAAGTATTGTTTTCCTAGAAGAGAGTCTAGGACTTGATCTACAAAGGGCAAGGGAAAATGGTCCTTCTCAGTACCAGTATTGAGCTCCCTGTAGTCAACACAAAATTTCTATTTTCCTCCCTTCTTGGGTACAATCACCAATGGAAACACCCACTGGCTGTCTAAAATAGGGCAGATAAATCCTGCATCTAGTAACTTTTGCAGCTCTATTTTGATAATTTCTCTCAATGTAGGGTCAATTCTTCTCTGTGGCTGCCTTACAAGTGTACAATCATCTTTGATGTATATCCTTTGAGTGTAGATCTTAGGATCCAATCCCTTCATATCATGATAATCCCATGAAAATGCATTTTGGTGGACCCTCAACAAATTTACCAATGTCAACTGTTGTCCCTCACTCAATTTACTGTTGACATTCAAATATCTTCCTTCAAACACCTATACTTGTGTAATTAACTCTACCATAGATATTTCATTAATACATGGTACCTTAAGTTTATGTGGAAGCATTATGTGGAACATATCTATGGTTTTAGGAAGTTTGTTTGTAGAGATAGTGGCTGCAAGAAGTCTACCTACAGAAACAATGGTTGCAGGAAGAGTGGTCATAGGAAGTTTGTCTACATAAAAAGTGGCTACAAGAAGATCAGGAAAAACAGGCAAAATTGTTTTCACTAGGTCAGTAGAACTAGATGCATGAGAGGGTGATATCTCCTCTACCTCACAATGGTTCCAAATTATATTAGATAACACTTCATCTTCATCTTGAAGCTATAGGAAATGACTTCTACCTAACATCATGAGCTACGCCATAGAGTTAACTTCTTTGGCCTCTTCACCTAGATGTGGCCACACAAATTTATCCTCATCGTGGGATGGCTAAGCAGGAGGATAAATAACAAGATTTTTTGTGTTCCTACCATTAGAAATGGTCATATCATCTAATCGACATCCAATATAAGCATTTTTTATTGCTAACCATGGCCTTCCAAGGATAATGGGATATTCACCTAGTGTAGCTTTAGGAGAAATAATCATGAAGTCAGCTAGATAATCCTAAGAGTCTAGAATCACTACAAGGTCCTCTACTATGCCATCAAACTTAATAGTGGAAATATGAGCAAGTTGTAGCATAGTAGGAGTGGATATCATGCTTGCAATAATTAGTTGCTGCAGGATGTCTTTAGTCATCACATTTATTGTTGCACCAAATTCAATCAAATAATTCTTTATGTTTATCCCATTTATATTAACTTCAACCACAAGACTATCTAGATCATTGTACTTGGGGATAATTACTTTTCCAAGCATGATGCCAACCATCTATCCCACTACATGAACTATAGTTGGGCCTTTCTTCTTCCTGCCCAACTTCTTGAGGCATATTTTTTTGATTGCTTTTCCATATATAGGAACATATTTTATGGCCTGGAATAGGGGTATCTGGACATATATATGCTTCAGCTGGTCTAGAATCTCAAAAGTGGTTTCCTCCTTGTCTTCTTTTTGTTTGGAAACTTCCAATCTTTAGGAGAATGGTGGTTCTTTTGTTGTTTGCTTGGTTGGAACTTGTTCAGGATTCTTAGGTGCACAAGGTTGAATGGGATCATTTAGAGATTCTTCTTTCTCTTCCTTAGGAAGCTTAGTGATAATGGGGGTGGAAGGAGCTGACAAAGTAGTTCCCAAACATAGATGTATGTCACCTAAACTAACAATATATGTAGACAATTGATTTGGATCAGCTTTTGTATACAGGTTGTTGTTGTGGTTTACTATTTGGGTTAGGTGTGGGTTAGATTGGTAACTAAGTAGGTTTGGGTACATTTGAACTTGGATTAGTAGGAGGAGGAATTATAGCAAATTATTGGGTTGAGAAGGCGACTGCATGTAGCTGGTTGTTTGGTTTGGCCATTGCTATCCACCTCTCCATTGAGATGTTTGTTATCATTTTCTTGGAGGTGGATGCCAAGGTCCTTGAAACTACTACCAATTCCCCTAAGGTTGTTGCCACTGATGTGAAGGATTTTGATAATTGGGCCAAGCATTTGGAGGGTTACCCCAAGAATGTGGTGGATATCCTCCATAGTTGGATGGATATGGGGGCTGCCATTAATTACAAGATGAATAAGAATTAAAATATGGATCAACAAAAGATAGTGGATTGGGTGGTATACCTTGTCTTTAATCCCATGGAATTTTTTGTGCAACAAATTAGACTTGATATTTCTCAATCTGAATTGGTTTGAACTTAGGTGGAATCTACTTGCTGTCTATGTTAACTATCATCTTGCATCTACAATCCTTCCTCTTTTGTCTGCAATGAGGACAATATTCTGTCAGCATTGCCTCTGCCTCCTCATGTTTCCTCTTGTCTTGAAGTGTATCCAATTGAGTAGCTAGAGTGCTGATAATATCCTGCTTGAAATCTGTAGAAGTTGATAAATCCAACTCCACTGACCCCGAAGATCACCTACATGCAAATAACCTATCACAAAAAGAAGAGATGGAGACAAAAAAGAAAGGGTGCTCTGAAAGATAAAAAATGTATTAATCAAAGAGTGATTATTTACAAAGATCAATCCTTAAAAGGAGATCATGCAACCCTAAAAGTAACCCTAATAGGTAGATATTTAATAATTAATATAATTATTAAATGTTACAATATGCAAACTAAAGTGAGATCTTAAGAGAGGTATAAAGGTAGCTTATTTAACATAATTAAGTTAAAACCTTTACTCTAACACCCCCCTTAAGATGAGCAAGAGTGCAACTACAAACATGTGCAAGAAATAAAAATTAACTACAATGCATGAAAGTAAACATGGGTCCTGACAACTAGGCCTGATCAAGTACCCATTTACAAATACAATGCAAACTAAAGGAAATGGGGTAAAGGAGAAAACCCAGTGGGAACAAAACTCCTCCCCAAAATAGAATGCAAAGAAAGGAATGCAATTCACTAATGAAAGAAGGATAGGATGTGGATTACATGATACCCCCCATAGACAACTTCTATCATATAAGTAAATATACAATGGTCTCCATAGAAGAGATAGAAAGAGACAAGAAGGCCCCCCCACAATGAAGAAACTCATGTCACAATGGTAGATGCTTGATGTAGAATCCAAAAGGAGATCCTAAAGTGGAAAATGATATTCCTCCCCTTGGGAAGAAATGGATCCAAAGGATGATGTCAAAGAAACCATGTGAAGAGTGATGAACCAATCTATCTCAAGATGTGTTCGATGATCAGATGCTGAAAAATCTCTCTATCTGAATTGAAACAAATGATGTAAAATCCAAACTAATGTGGAGAATCCTGAAATGCAACATCTAAATTCATTGATAATGGTGGGAATACAGTGATAACCTAACTGTCAAGGTAGAGGAGATGAATGTGCTCAAAATAATTCTCCAAATCTGCAATATAGGACTCCACAAACAAGAAAGATATGTTTGCAACATAAGAGTCCAAAGTAGCTATGTCTAGAAGATGAATGATGCCCTGCTGCATTGAATTAGAAACAATAGGTGATGTTGATGAAGTCTCAATTTGAAGAGTAGGAACTGTGAGATAAGCCTCTGATCTATCGAAACATGTAAGGGTGTCTAAATACTCAAGCTCCTCTAAAGTATCATGATCAAAGGGTGTATTGTCTCTCCAAGAAATGGGTAAGATATAATATGAAGTAGGATCCTCTAGGAATGGAGAGAGATTGGGGTCTCCATAGATCTCCCAAAGATGTGTCCAAAGTGGGTGTGGACATAAAACGTTCGATATAGCCCACACAGTGTCATTATCAACACTAGACAAGATAAGTCCTACTATGTGATCTCTAATGATTTCCCAAGCTAATTTTCCCTCTAAAGAGGCTAGTTCAAGTATGAGATCATACAAATAAGGAAAAATATTAAGCCACCTACAATGTGTAAGTATGCCCTTTGCCCATGACTCATAATTACCCCGTTCCAAGATTACAATTGAAGGGTGAGTAGAAAAACCCATGATAACTCTTCAAATGAAAAAAATTGAGGAAACTACCCTTACTACATGTAGATCAAATGAAATAGATCCTAATGATGCAAACAAGAGGTTCCCAAGTGCCAAAACGTCTAAGTAATTAAACAAATCGTGAAAAAAAAGGCTGAATAAAATATACTTGGGGAAAAATCTAGGAAAATAAGTTGCATATATGGAAAGAGAACTGAAACACCTTTCCAACTCCTATTTGTTTGCGCAAAACAGAGTCCAGATGCAAAAGTTACGCCCCTAGAGTGCAAAAAACATGTTTTGACTTTGACTGGTGAAAAATGCATCAAAACGGAAAAACCAGGAAATCAAACCTACACCATTGGATTGGGCTCATAATGAGCTTTCAGACAATATCTTGTTTTGAAAAAATAGAGATTGTACACAAAAAGTATGCTCGATTTGGTGAAAATAGCTCCAAATTGCTCAATATGGCTTGTAGAGCCCATAGGGGCTAAAAAGATTTCAGCCCTTGGTCACATGCAGGACCAAGGGGATAGTGACAGGGGCTGGAGTTGAAGCCCTTGGTCACCCACATGACCATAGGTAGGGGCTGGGAGGCCAACAAGGCTGGGCGGGTAGCGCCTGGGCGCTGATGTGACCTGGCGGCTGGTGAAATAAGCCCTCAGGGGTTGAGTTGAGTGTCGAAAACCTAGGGGTGGTGTCGCTCAATTGAGTGGTGGGCAGGTGGTTGCATGGTGGCCGTCAGGTAGTGGGCAAGTGGCCCCCTCCTTCTCTATTGGCTGCAAATATTTTTTTTTAAAAACCTTTGATTTTTTAATTTTTGCAATTTTTGGCCTCAAACTGTGTGCTGGGGAGGCCGTATGACCTCCTTGGAATTTTTTTTTGCCTTAGAAACCAACTCCTCCAAAATTGATGATTTGATAGGCGTTCCTAGGGTTTTGGCTTGTTGCAAATGGAATGGTGACCTCCATTTGAGCCCAAAGTGTCCCAAAAAATTGGTTACCACTAGATCTTGCAAAAAAGATGCCTATGGAAACCCTTGCACTTGAAACTCATTGAAAGGCCATATCTTTAGAGGACAAATAGGTAGTTTCAGGTTTGGAGCTTTGATACCATGTAGAAGTTGATAAATCCAACTTCACAGACCTCGAAGATCACCTGCATACAAATAACTTGTCATAGAAAGAAGAGACGAAGACAAAAAGAAAGGGTGCTCTAAAAGCTAAAAAATGTATTAATCAAAGAGTGATTATTTACAAAGATCAATCCTTAAAAGGAGATCATGCAACTCTAAAAGCAACCCTAATAGGTAGACATTTAATAATTAATATAATTATTAAATGTCACAATAAGCAAACTAAAGTGAAATCTTAAGAGAGGAATAAAGGTAACTTAACTAACATAATTAAGCTTAAACCTTTACTCTAAAAAAATCTACTAGAAAATTAGTAATCTCCATCCCTGAAATTCCACTGGTGGATGACTTACCCATAGAGGATTGGTAAGCTCTCCCTTTCTTTGAAGTTTTCCTATAATAGTCCTGGCATATCTTCTTGACATCCTCCTAAAGGACTTGAGTGATATCTCCTCTTGACATCAAGTCCAAGGCAACAATGAAAATTTCACTAATTTCTCTCCAGAAAAGAAACTTTTGTGAGCCTTCATTGAGTGTATGGTGTGGAGATTTCTACAAACAAAAGAAAAACCTTGAAATGAAATCCTTCAGAATCTCATCTTCCTTTTGTTTTGCTGCATTCTGAAAATGTCACCTCCTCTCATATCACTACCCCTACAATACTCCTTATATTTATCAAAGAACTTTGTCTTCATTTCCTCCCAAGTTGCCACAATGTTTCTACCAAGGCTCATAAACCATCTCAATGTAGCTTCTTTCAAAGTGGTAGGAAATAGCTTAAGTCTATGGGCATCAGTGGTATAGTCATATCTTTTGCAGAGTATATCAAACTAAAACAAGAATGTATCAAGATTTTCTGTAACAAGTCCATAGAACTTAGGAAGGACTGAAGTAGGGATATTTTTGAGGTTGTCTACTTCATTCTGTTGAGCAATGAGAAAAGGAAAATCTGGTTGGTTATGCTTATTAGGTCTGTTCCCATGTGCATCAACCATGTCTTCTTGACGAAGTTCCAAAATAGAGGGTTCTTCAACTAGATTTTGATCTTCGAGGGAAACTTCAAAACTGGTTGGTTCAGGGAATGTATCAACAAAGGGTGTGGCTCTTCTTCTTCTTCTTCTTCATTTTTGGACAGATTTGGAAACACTACTAGCTGAAATGGCTCTGTATTATTAGGAAGGAATATCCCATAAGCATCTCTTCTTCTTCTATGCATGCAGTATCAACTTAGTCTCAACCAACTCGCACAAAGAATGGGTGGAAACAAATACTAGATCATAACTTCTAAACACTAAGAGAAAATTCCAAAAATACTACAACAAGAAAAACTATTAATGACTTCAAAGGACTCCCTAGTTTGACACCATCCCCAACAACGATGCCAAAAATGTTGACCTCCTACAATGATTTTAATAACTAAGCCTTTACAACTGTGATTCAAATAGTGGAAATGTAAATTGAATAGCCATTTTAAGCATCATGAAGGTCCATTTAAATTGTCAACCCAGGGATGAGAACTTGAAATGGGTCAACATAGTATGTGAACAAGGAACTCAAAGTAGTCATCCTCATTCTACAACTAAGAAATAATAATTACTGAAAGTAAATTGCATGGATTTAAGGAACAAAGTAAATGTTGAACATCACTCAACAATTAAGCTTATACTGAACATGCATGACATGAATTAAAATCTAAGTAGGAAACAAGAAACTACTCTGTCCGTTTTGGTTGCAGGAAGTCATAGAATGAAATTCTAGTGGTTGCAAAAACATTCAGTGACAAATTCTTAAATAAGTACTAAAGAAAAGCTAATACTAATCTAAATAAACTAATGGAATGGATTAATCACCAAGTGGATCCCTTGGATGAGTATCCTCTAAAAAAAACTCAGATGCTCAACTCAATATCTCATTTTATTCATTAGAAAATACAAATACAAAAGAGTAGTATGTCTTGTAATATTATCATATCATATAATAACTTGGTGACTAACTCCTGAAGAAGGAGGATCCGAACCTTATTTATACCAACTAAACAAGGCAATCAACTCCCACTAGCTGAGAGGACGCCATTTAGGGAAAGCGAAGAAAAGAGTGGAAGGGTAGTCACACATGTAGGGGAATCTGATCAAACATGCATGTCCAAACACATAATCAATCACTACAGTAATTCCCACATATTCTCAATGTCATTAAACATCAACACAAGGTGGTTACATGCGACTGGCATGGGGAATCTCCTACCGTCATCCTCCAATTGACCTTTGAACAATTCCTTTGCATGACCAGCTGGTAGATCCATTTCTCAAATTAGCATCCTCAAATATGTCTACATGGCAATGTTAGTACGTATAATAATTGCACATCTATAACCACCTTAAAGAACATTCATTAACCACATGCAAGATTAATATAGATAGTCCACATAATAGGTTAATATAATTAAAACTGGCAGAAATAGAATTAAACCCAATGTCTCATGGTTTGAGGGAAACTTTATAAAAGTATTAGCATTTAATATCAAAGTCCATGGAAACTTTAGCAAATAAACTATAGATTCTACCCAAAATTAGAACAAAATCTAGGCTCATCACCAAGTACCATCTACAAAAGATTACATATATACCTATAGCATGTAGTTACATATGTGCAATTGTATAAGGTTCTACATCTACATAACATATGCACTAGACTTGTTACCATTTATAACCAAAAAGAGATGAAAAACTGTTCCAAGATTAATTCCTAGAGGGATCGTATTGTATTGTCCGAGTCTCCAAGTATCACTAGTGTCTCTACTACAACCATCTCATCCATTGAAAACCTAGGATCCCTACTACTTTTCCCTTCCATCAGTACAATTACAATCTCTTTTCTTTTTCCCTTGTTAGGATTATTCTTTTGCTCTTATTTTAGTTCCTCCCTAAAGGCTTGCAGATAGTTAGAGTGATATTTGCAGATGGAGACCCCCTAGCCAATTTTTTTTAGAAAGTGGGAAACACCTTAGTTAACAAGCAATGCAATTTGTCTTGTAGATATATATTTTCATCTTCAGTAGAGGTATCAAAAATATATTGTGAAACTATACCCACAACAATAGGGAACTCCACCTATGCAACCAAATACTATTGTCAAAGATATTAATTCATTCATACTAGAGTGATAATTGTAGCTGCAAATTTCATTTGTTTTTCATGGCATTCTGAGAGATCACATTTGATTGAGACATTTTTTCAAACAATTCACTGTCTTGTTTCATGGTGATTGGAATGTCGTGACAAGCCATAGGCAAGGAAATGAACCGTTTGTAAGTATTATTGATTATCTATGGCTTGCCATTGTGTTTTGGTAGACATATACTCACCTCACACTGTGTTTTCCAACTTGCAATTATAGAATGCATATTTATGGTTGTTGGAAAACATTGTGTGTTTACCATCAAAGGATAATAGTAGATCTGAACTGTCATGGCATTCCAATACCACAATGATTGGAATGACATGACAAGCCATAGACAAGGAAATGAACTATTTCTATCTATGATTTATTATCTATGGCATGCCATTATGTTTTGGTAGACATGTACTCACCACACACTATGTTTTCCAACATGCAATCACATTATGCATGTATATGGTTGTTGGAAAACATCGTGTTTTTACTATGAAAGCATAATAGTAGATTTGGATTGTCATGGAATTCCAACACCATGGTGATTGGGATTAAACGACAAGCCATAGACAAGGCAATGAATTGTTTCTATGTATGATTGCTTATCTATGACATGATATTATGTTATAGAAGACATATAGTCACCTCACATTGTATTTTCCAACATCCAATCAGTCTGCATGTATATGGTTGTTGAAAAAAATTGTGTGTTTACTATCAAAGAATAATAGTAGATCTGGATTTTCATGGCATTACAATACCATGGTGATAGGAATGACATGAAAAGCCATAGACAAGGCAATGAGCTGTTTGTATGTATATGATTTCTTGCAATTACACTATCGATTATCTTATATGTATTTTACCATTTACTTTACATTGTTGTAGATATTTATGGTCTATAGTTTCATTAAATCTAACAACAAGAATCCATTGCACATTGTGTTGTGTAAGCTTCCATGCATCATACCATAATTATTGTTAGAAGTGTATTCTCTATTGTGCACCTTAATGTTTTTGTTCTATTATATATATTTTTTGGTTGCAAACTGGAGGGTAACTCATAGTGATTAGATAATATTGAAATACCATTTTCATTGCTTATTTTATTGCTTGCATTAGAATGACAAGATTAGTATTACTATTAGTTTTTTGTGATAACTTAGGAACTTTATGGGATGAGGATTAGGAAGCAACCCATATCCTCCTAGGTAAGATTCAAATATTGTGTTCACTATTTTGATTCATTTCTTGCATTAGAATGAAATGATTAGTCTTTTGAAATAAATCTACCTATTTATGGGGTTAGTTTACAATGTTTTTTCTTGATATTGTTAATTCCTCTATATGAAATGCATGCAAAATGGTGGCAAGAACTAATCTCAAGTTCATTTATAAACTAATTTAAATAATTTTCTTCCCTCTTTTCCAAATAATGCACCATTTGTTGCATATTTCATGTTTCGACTGCTAGAGGAAATTTGTAAATCTAGAATATAAATATGCAAGTTAGACATCAGAGCTTATAATATACTTTCTTTGTTGTATCAATATGGATTTTGAATTTAAAGGCATGCTAAGCTCAAACTAGGATAATCTATAGGTATTTCTAATCTTCAACTTAATACACATATCCAATATGCCCATGCATGAGGGTATACACTAGAATAAATATTGACTATTTAATATTGCTACATGCTACTGGTTCACAATTATGACCTTGTTTTACATGACAACAAAAGTAGCTTTCCACATATTGAGAGAAGAAATCCCTAAAATATAAGTTCCATTTGTCTATGTGACATATGATAACCTTGTTCTATAATTTTGCATAGAAATGTGTTTCTTGTGATATGTATGGTACAACAATGATGCAAAGTATAATTGTGGTTATGATTGATGACATAACTTCTTAGGAAATTCTCTAATGGAAGATCAACTTGATATCAAGTTTGGGCTGCTACAGTACTAAATTAATGGATTTATGTTGTAGAATTTTCATAATACATATTACAATGTTTTTTAATTTTGTGTGTTTGATTCTAAAGTTACATAATTTTCATTGGCGAAAGTTGTCTATTTGAACAATTGCATAGCACACATTTTTTTTTTATGGAATCAAATCTGTTGAGAAAAATATAGAGAACCATGGCTATGAGAAAACAATAGCCATAACTAGTACAACTATATAGCAGCCATCTAATTAAGATACATATTAGCCCTCCAAAGAAGGGAAAAATGAAAATAGAAATGACAATAAATCTATAAGGGTATGTGCAGGATCATCATGGAAAAAATAGGCCCTTAAGTGGCAAAAAATTCAGAAAAATCAGAGTTAGGCAGTTTGACATAAAAATTTGAATAAGTTATCTATATTATTTCAAAAATATGTAAGAATAGAATTTGTAGAAAATTGAATGTAGTTTCTAAATTACTAGGTTTATTTACAAAAAATAAAATCTATTTGGTGAAAAATTGAAATTTCAATATAGTAGTACTTAAATTTCAAGGAAAAATAAAAAGTAGGTGTCTGTCTGACCACCTTAATCACATTAAAATGATAATATTTTAGATATAAGTAGAGGACTTATGTCCCGATGTGATGTATATTTTTTTGTAATTTTTTTCCAAGTAAATAATTAATTATAATTTTTTTATGACAACTTTTAAAAAATATAAAGACTCGTATGTCTGACCACCTTAACTTGGTCAAAACTTCATGATTTTTTTTTTAATCTTATAGTATGTGAAGCATAGAATGTGACGCATGTTTTGGATTCAAGAAATATGATACCGTTTGAAAGCTATAGATGTTTTTCAATCAACCTAAAAATCAGGACTTTAGTCGTAATTCAATAGAAAATGAATAATAATTATTTATTGAATTCAAAGTAAAGAATAATTTATATTAGTGGAAAGCTGAGAATATCCTTGAAAAACCCTTTTCGTTTCATCAATTTTGGGTAAAAAAGAAGTTGTCAGCCACATACCCATCATATTGCCACTTTTTGGCCCATCATGATCCTACACATACCCATAATATACCAAATGGGACTGAAGCAAGAGAAAACTATAAATTGAAACAGTCCCAATTGAACAATATCTAATCAAAGTGTTCAACTATGTAGGTTCTTGTATCGGCTTTGATATCCAATTGATCATCCACATGTTGATAGTATGATGAATGTCCTTGAAGCATTGATAATTGAGTTTGTTCAAACATTCCTGAATACAATGAATAATTATCGAAGAAGATTCAATCTAAGGAAACTTGTAGTTCTGAACAAGAATCATGGAGGCTTAGTGTATGACATCTCCAACCTAAGGCATAACACAAAGTTAATGGGTTTTTTTGTGACTAGTATCATAAGGGTATTATTTCAGGTCCTAGGAGATCGAATTTTCTACTTTGTACATTGTAATTTTTTGAACTTACGATGGATCTGCATTGCATTAGGTCAATCATAGATGCCATGAATGGATCTTATTCAATGTTATTGGTTGATTGCATATTGTTCAAAATAAGTTGGATAATACTATATAAAGGCTGATTTACATAGAAAAGGCAATGGAATTTTTTGTGTATGATTTCTTATCTATGGGTTTCCACTGTGTTTTGGTAGATATATACTCAGCTCACACTATTTTTTCTAACTTGCAATCATATTGTGCATGTGTATGCTTGTTGGAAAACATCAAGTGTTTACTATCAAAGAATAATAGTAAATATGGATTTTCATGGCATTGCAAAACCATGATGATTGGAATGCCATGACAAGCCATAAACAAGGAAATGAATTGTTTTTGTGTATGATTGCTTATCTATGGGTTGCCAGTGTGTTTTGGCAGACATATACTCAGGTCACACTGTGTTTTCCAACTTCCAATTGTATTGTGCATGTATATGATTATTGGGAAACATCGGGTGTTTACTATCAAAGCATAATAGTAAATATGGATTCTCATGGAATTGCAACACCATGGTGATTGGAATGCCATGACAAGCCATAGTCTAGGCAATGACCTATTTCTATTGTTTGTTTATGGTTTGTCATGGAATTCCAAGATGATGGTGCTGGAATGCAATGAGAATCCATATTTACAATTATGATTTGATACATTTTTCAATAATCCATATTTACTATTTAGCCATGGTGTTCGAAGCGATGAGAATCCATATTGACTATTATGATCTAATATATTTTTTGGAAGCATGCATAACTTGTTCAAAATAAGTTTTTTTTAGGGTTTTAGCCATAACAACAAGGAAGTGAATAGTTTGATAGAATGCTTTGGTAGCCATGTATGAAAAATGTTGTAGCATAGTGAACTGTTTCATATAATTCTTCAAAGAAATGTGGTCCCCTGGTGAAGGACTTCCATGAAAATCCATATTTCTATGGGATTCCTTCATCATGGGACCAAATTTATTTGAGGCATTATATGAAACTGTTCACTATGCTATGACATTTTTCATACATGTCTACCAAAGCATTCTATCAAACTATTCACTACCTTGCTGCTATGGATAAATCCTAAAACAACTTGTTTTGAACAAGGTATGCATTCTTGTAAAAAATATATCAAAGCATAATAGTAAATCATTGAACATAGTAAACCTATCTATGACAACTCGAAAAATTCAATCACATGAACTCAATCAGGTACCCCTTAAAAGGAAGTTTAATTATACTCAAGCATACTGAAATTTTGCTAAAGGGAGTAAACCTGTTATAAAATTTGCATAATGAACCTCATATACGGTTTAAGAACAAACTTGCAAGCAATGAAATAATGCAAAACAATTTCAAAAAAACTTAATGGGATTCAAAACATGTAATTGATCTGTAACCTTTCATTGTGACCATATACCTTTGATGTAGAATTTATTTTGACATTGGTTTAGATCCTTGTACAAGCATGAAGATCTCATCAACAAACACCAATCATGTCTTTATGCCAAAAACCTATCCACTGAATACCTTAGAGTCACAACATTATAATGTATTAGCCACCAGGAATAAAATGTAAATGATGAATGTGCAATGAGTACTTGTTCAATACCTCTGACTTTGCCATGAAACAACTCTGTCAAACGTTTGCAACAACTATCAATACCTTTTGCACCAGCACCATGCAAAAAAGTAATGAGTGAACAACAAGGACTTTGACATGAATATCAACAACCACTTTGGTTGTAGATCACAAAATGAATGAATAATTTATTTGAAACCAATCTATGGGAACACAATGACATAACTCATTCTACATGTAGTTGGAATCATACACCTTTTGACATCAATGACAAATAACATCAGCATAGACATGTCTAAAAAATTTTGAAGTATACATAAGGCATGCAATTTGTTTCAAGTATACAAGTAGAACAAAGCATTGTAACTCATAAATTTGTCAGTCACAATAACTAAGAACACTTTAGTAACACTTTTCAAGCACGGAGATACATATTTCAGACTTCTATATGAACATGTGAACACTTGAGATCTGTAAACACCAACTGCAAACTTCAATTGTGTCTAAGAGCTAGAAGATAATGCATGCATGAGATGAAAAAAATTCACATTCAACATGGACTCTTGATATGGTTGTTTCCCTCAGTCTTTGATTACATAACCTTGTTATTTCCTTCATATTATTCTTCATATGGTATGGTGTGAATCTTGTTATTATAGATGAAGGTATTTTTGAGCTATAGATAAATAATGATATGCGAGATTTAGAAATATGAATGACTTGGATAGGTGCAATGAAGAAATGATTGCGAAACATTTATTAGATGCAATAAATGCATATAAATGGCTTATGAAAAGTATTCAATATGGGAGGAAAGGATATGAAAGGCTAGATATGCAAATGAATGGAATGGAAATGCTATCAATTCATCATTTTTGAGTTGTCGATAGAAAATGATATGCAAGATTTACAAATATGAATGACCTAGGTGGATCCAAAGAAGAAAGGACTACAACACATTGATTTGATGAAAGAAAGTGTATAAATGTCTTATGAAATGTAGTCGATATGGGAGGAAAGGATATGAAAGGCTAGATATGGAAATGAATGAAATGAAAATGATAGGAAGTGATCATTTGTTTCATCATAGAGTGGAATTATTTCCCCTTTTTTATCGATTATACTTTTTGTACTCATCATAGGGCCGATTGAATTGATACAAAAACATAAGAAAGACTCATGCCCTTTTCCTCACTCTCCTTCATACACAACAAGGTGTAGAGATCCTCGATCTTTCTTAGAATGTGATAGGAAAAGAAAAGATATAAAAAGATAATGATATTGATGGAGACAATAGACAAGAGTTAAGATAAAGAACAAGATGTCATGCACACAATATGAAAATGATAAATATGCAAGATCATGATAATGAAAAAATGGATTTTTTTTGCTAATGCATATGATAAGGACTAGTGCACTAAAAAATTATAGGATGGAAAACACAGTTGATTGTGACCTAGTAAAGCCCAATGTTTTAGTCAAGCTGAAAACCAAAGGACATATGGATGGAGAGGGATCAATGATATGGGTTAATGATAGGAAATTTAGTATACACCCTATATGGAGGATGAAGATAGAAGGATCAAGATATGGAATGCTATGGGTGGAGGGAACCAATGACAAGGGAACACAAAATGTTTTCTCTTATACAAAGGAGAAGTAGATGACCTATGGAAGACTCCAAAGATGGCATGTCAAAGTAATAACATGCCCCCATGGTAAGAGGTATGAAAAATTATAATGAAATGAAATGGATATGGAAGATAAATGGACATGAAAGGAAACATGACATGGATGATAAAAGACGCACATGGTATAAAGCATGCATTAGATTCAATTTCTTGCTATTTTTCCCCAATAATTTATGCAAGATCAAAGGAAGGTGGATGAATAAGGTGGATAACATGGAATATAAATGAAAGAATATGATGGCTAAGTTTAAATAGGATAATCAATAATGAATCGTATGAATGGAAAAGTCTTGCCCCCAAGTGTACAAGCAAGGGTACGTGCATGGATGTGAAAGCTAGTGGATATAAATGGATATGAATGGCCATGTAAATGGAATCTAATGAAGGTGTATGGATATGAATGGAGGACTCAATTGTCTCTTTGTGGAAGGTAGTACCCCATTGACTAAATGTTTCTTATAGACCATGGCTAACATGTTCCCAGTTAAAGACGTTGGTAGGAAAATTGGGAAAGATAATGGAATGGATAGGGGTAGGCAGAAGGGGGTTAAGTATTCATGCAAAGGATTGGGTTAAAACTATGGAATGGGGGATGAATCTTGGATGGAAGTATGGAATGGAGTCATTATGAGGGAATGTGAGAAAGAAAAATATTGGCACACACCTTGAAGGGTGGTGAATGTTGAAGGATTCAGAGTGGGTTGGGATAATAAAGTTAGGCATATAAGGATGAAAAATGGATTTGGACGATGAATAATGGAGGAATGGATGATGGTGGATAATGGAGGAATTGATGATGGTGGAATAATGGAGTCTTTTGGATTAGTAAGTAGGGATACCAATTTTGAGTTTTTTATTTTGAATGCATGCATTTTTTTGCTTGCTTTGGAACCCACATTGTTTCCACTTTTAATTTTTCTTTATAGCCCTTTCATTTTTTCTTAATAGGCACCTTCAATTTTGTTTGAAGTGTTTTTCTTTTTATTTTGAAGCATATTTTTCTTTTTTTGGGCATGCATTTTAATTGAGACATGATGATATTTAGGTTTTAGTGGATTCTTTGATTTATGCATTTCTTGTTTGGTATCCCAATTGCTTGGATAGGCCATAGAGGGATTTTATGAAATGAGAGGATTTTGAATTTGAAAGTGTTGGAATGAATTCAAGGGTGTGTGCCTTTGTTTTTCTTGAAAGGGAACCTACAGATATACATTAGGAACATATGGGCCCATGATGGGTGGAAGGGTTTGTGGATATGTTCCAACAATAGATGGAAAATATGATGGAGGAGTTGGACATATTGATGTAAAGGGAGACCTATTATGTTTGAAAGAGCCACCAATGTCTTAAGAAGGAGGTATGCAACCAAATTTATAAGAAATTATATTTGTTTTAATATTAGGGTGTGTAGGTAAATGGAACTCATGAAGGCATGTGGTAGTGTATGAGAAGACCAATTTTTATAAAGGTGGATGAACCAAGATTATATGTTTGTGGTTCATGAATGGGATCTTGCAAAAGTTTAGGATTATCATGAGATGTGAGGGAAATTCTTATACCTTGGGGGTCTTGAATTATTGAACTGATGGAAAGCTTTTTTTAATGAATTTATACATGATGATTATGGTATGGAGTTGACATACTTTGATCATGATATGGTAAGGCATCATGACATGGAATGGAATGATGAGATGAATTGGGATCATGAGAGGGATTATTTTGATATTCACGTAAAAGGGGGGGTCTATGATGTCATGCTTTCAATCAATGAGGTCAAGTGTGTGACATGGTTTCAAATTTCTATAGGTGTTATGAATGTGGAAAAACATGAAATGGATAAGTTGGATAAGCATGGGATGGATGAGGTGAAAGTGGGTGGAACTAGTGCTATGCCTTGCATAACCACCCCATCTTTTTGACTTGGTAAAAAATGGGTCCCCCTTTGTTTTGGTTTTTGTCCATGGTGTTGGGATTTGGGTCTTAGGAGTTTTTTTTTTTCTCCTAAGCCTTTGTTTCTTTTTGTCTAGCGGAAGAAAAGTCAGAATCAAAATTGAATTTAGAACTTTGTAAACAGTTCCCAGGTTTGGTTTCAATTCCAGTTCTAGTTCCGACCACACTTTCTTTCTTTCTTTCTTTCTTATTGTTGTTTTTTATCGTTATTCGCACTCCTGGGTCCATTTCTCCTTTGAGTTGTTGTTCGTTTTCCTTTTGTTTTTTTTTTCTCAAGTGGAATCAGAATGGGAATGGAAATTGAATCTAGGAATTTTTTATAAATTCTCGGTTTTTGTTTCTCTCCCAATCCCGCTCCCACTCTCATGCTTTATTTGATTATTTTTTGTGTTCTGGTCTAGGTCGAGTTCATTCCTCGTTCCGATCTCGCTTCCCATTTTCCTTTGTTGTCCTTGCTTACTGTGGGATTGGAACCAAGTTGAGAGTCGGATAGGTGACCTTGTAAAGGTTTTCTCGTCCTGCTTCGGATTTGGGCCTGCGTTTGCCCTACTTTTTGACTTCCACTTGGAGTTGACTCTTTGATTATGTTGTCTACTCCACCTACTATCTACCACATTTATGGCATTAATTGTACCCTCCTTCCACATGTGAAGTGTTTTTAAAATCTTAATCATGGTTAATTGGCTCAATTACCTTTGATATTTGAGTCGTTTTAATGAGCGAGATCTAGGAGAATTTCAAGAGGAGCACAATTTGATCAGGAGGTGCGTTGGTGAGCAGATTTATCAAATTTTTAGTCTTTCCTTATGGACGTTTTCAGGTAGGGTCTCATCCTATTATTTTCCTATTTTTTCTTTGTCGTTTGGTGTCTTTGTTCTTGCACATTCATAGTTTTTGTTCTTGTGAATATTTGTTCATTTCTCTATCTTTTTGTCCTTTTTCTTCTTGTCCTTTTTTTTTTCCCATGTTGTTCTTGTCTTTCTATTTGTTTGTTTTCCATTCTATTATCGCTTTTGTGGTAGTTCATTTTCTCATGCCCTAGTTTTCAATTAGAGTTTCGTTTGATGGGGTCCTTGGTACTTTAAATGTTTTTAAAACTTATCATTCTCCCCCTTTGAATTTTAGGTTTGATTTTCATTCTGATTCCGGTTTTGATCTCATTCTGGTCCTAATCCTATCTAGGTTTAGTTTGATTCCCGTTCTTGTTTCTTCCTTAACTTCGCTTCCCATAAATGTGAAATTTAATTATGAAAGGAAGTTAGTAAGGGTATTAAATGATGTATTAATTATTATACTCTTTATTCATTTAATACTGGGTTTTGTGGTAGAATTAAGAGATGCCAAGAGTATCAGATGAGGCTTCTCAAAGGAGCCAACCTGCAGAGAGCTCAAAGCAAGGAGCTAAGCCTAAAAATATCAAGGAAGAACAACTTCCTTATACCTTAAAGTATAAGCATCAAGGTCCTACCATCACTACTGGTAAGGTGGATTCTGATTGGGCGAACATCACTGATACCAACTTGGGCCCATTCCATTATGAGGAGTTTTTCTTGGAAACATTTTGTGAGGAGGTAATAGGGAGGACTCAAAGAATTATTGAATTTGGATTGGCCCATGTTTCTTTATTTACTCTATCAGTCCAGTGTCTTGAATTAATAATGATAGCAGCAGGAGCCTACAATCTTGCTACTAGGCAATGTGTGGACTTGCAAGGGAATGTTATTATTGATCTAACTCCACAAATGATATGGTTCATGTTCAATGCACCCACTCCACAAAACCCTAAGAAACTTAATGAGGCAGAGGCCCTAAAAATATATAGTGACAAGAAGGACATTAGTAGAGCTCAATTGAACAAGAGCTGGATGAGAACTGAGAAAAAGTCTCTAGCTAAGCTTTCAGATCAGCCTAAAAGGGTAGACTTCTACAAGGAAATTGGGGACATAATAATGATGTTGTCTAGAGTATTTGGAAAGAGAGATGCCTCCTAGTTCAAGGAATAGATGTTTCCATTCATTTAGACCATCTTAGATGGAAAACAACAATTTGATTGACCTATGGTTGTTTTTGAGTGCATACACAACCAAATGCTTAGAGTGAGAGAAACCAAAATTTTCTTCATGAAATCTGATGTGATTTATGTAGCAACCAAATGAGGCATCTTTCTTGGGTTGAATGCAGTGGGAATATTGGGAGAAGCCCAAGGATAGAACAAGGTGTGGAATCATTATGATCAACTCACCTTACAGAATTTTGAATTACACTACAAAAGGGTTAATGGTGCATTTTTATATGTTATTATTAACTGGCTCATAGGAGATGTAGGATATAGATTGAGCCCAAAGCCATGGCCTTTATTGCATAGTGGGGGCATTGGTTTGTCCAATACCCCAGGTTCACTTATTTCAGGCTGGCTAGGTTTGATGGACACCCTCACCTACTCCCTAGGTGCTGCAACAATAGGATTGTCTTGATGGAATTTATTTATCAAGCCTTGGGGGTTAATTCCAAATTTGGTGTAAAACATAAGATCGGTTGCCATAAATTCCCCATGAAGTTGGGTTAATATAGTTGTCCACACCTTGTAGCAGCCAAGGTAATCTATAATGAGTTGGTGTACTTTAAGTTAGGCTTTTTACACCTTAAGAAAGTATTATGATCCTAAATGCAAGATGCATTCTTTGCTTCCTTCTATTTTTGACAAACACTTCAACCTGTTGGAGGAGTTTTGGAGGGATCTCCAAGATGATTATGATCTAAGGAAAATAAACTATAAAAGGTTTCCTATCCCACTCATGGCGGAGTATGGGGTGAAGAAGGATATTCCTGAGACATTATCAAACGATGGGGTGACTTTGGATCCCAAATATGATGCACAAAATATAGGCACCAAGGATTTGGATCCTATGGATTGGAATGCAGAAGAATCCGTAGACAACAAATAAATAGCAAGGCCAGTATTGGATAGAAGCAACCAATGGGTTGTAATGAAGATTAAGGAACCTGAGGCTCAAACCTCCAAGAAGAGAAAGGGTGTAGGTACCACTCAAGGATACAAGAGGACAAAAAGAAAAATGCCTCGTAAGGAAACTTTGAATTTATTCCCTCCCAATTCTGGGGAAGAAATTGAACCTAAAATTATTGCTCAAGAACTTCCTGAGGCACATGGAGATGAAGCGACAATAGGACTCGAGGCATCCACATCTATTGTAATTGGAGCATCCACTCAACCTTTGCTTACAAAGTAGCTAAGTGAAGAAAATTCTATGGGAACCCTCCACAAGGAAGCTGAATCCTTGAAAGGAAAGGATCCTGAAGTTGAAATTCATGATATAGAGATGGATTCTGAGAATAATCTTTCTGATAAAGAAACACATGTGGTGGAATTTCTGGATGAAACTGAGGATGCATGGACTGTTGTTTGTTTGATAGGATCATGGATATCAAAGAGGAGGTAAAAGTTTCCAGAAGGGAGTTAATCAAATTGAAAGATATGCAATAATTTGCCTCAGTAGAATTGAAGAGAATCAAGTTTGAGGATAGTTGGGTAGATGGACCTGATGTGGACGTCCTTCAAGAAGTATTATCTAGTTATGATAAGTATCTCCTTGAGCATGCAACACACGGGTGAGCTAGCAATAAAACATTCTCTCTTTGGCATACAACTTCCTCTTCTCTCATACTTTGCGGGGTTTTGACATAGGTTGAACTAAAGGTTCCCATCTACCAATTCTATCTTCTTCCTTGGGCGTCAGCTTTTGGATAGCAAGGCATAGGATCATGGATATCAAAGAGGAGGTAAAAGTTTCCAGAAGGGAGTTAATCAAATTGAAAGATATGCAATAATTTGCCTCAGTAGAATTGAAGAGAATCAAGTTTGAGGATAGTTGGGTAGATGGACCTGATGTGGACGTCCTTCAAGAAGTATTATCTAGTTATGATAAGTATCTCCTTGAGCATGCAACACACGGGTGAGCTAGCAATAAAACATTCTCTCTTTGGCATACAACTTCCTCTTCTCTCATACTTTGCGGGGTTTTGACATAGGTTGAACTAAAGGTTCCCATCTACCAATTCTATCTTCTTCCTTGGGCGTCAGCTTTTGGATAGCAAGGCAATCACTTTTTGAACTAAAATTAGTTTAGTCCTTCATATAATTTTGAATCCTTGATTTGTGGATCTGAGTTTGTAATTAAGAGAAACTTATGCATGGAAGATCTATATGTACTTTTGGGCTCTATTTTGTAAAGGTCATCTGATTGAAGAAGGATTAGCCACCTAACATGATAGTAGATAGGAATTATAGTTTTTGTTTTTTCATAGTTGTAGCAAGATACTTTAAAATTTTTAAGTTGAAATCAGATAAATTTCTTTACAATATTATATGACTTTCATGTTATTGTTGGAAGTGAATCTCTTTGATAAGATTAATGAATCATAATAAATCTATATGCCAGTGAGTTGTTGTGCTTAAATTTTTTCTATTTGATGAAAATCAATAGGGGAAACTGGATTTCAAGATTATTTCATTGAATTTTCTATGAATGGAATTACTACATATCTATTTGATATGTGTTTTAGCATTGAGTGAGTGATATGTTTTAAATCTAAAAGTATTCTGGTGAATGGTTGTGGCAATTAAATTAAGCACTATGAATGCATGTAATGGTGTAGATTATTCTATCCAGATTACATCATGTTGTGGTTTTTGGTTTGTTGAAGAAACATTCATTGTGGGAATGCATGTCTGGATACTGAGAAGTTTTATTCATATTTTACTATTCTATGCCTTGACCTATATTTTAATGTTTATTTACCCCTCCCCCCAACATAGGTTAATTAATTTGATGTGGTTTGTGTCCTTTATTATCAGCAAAGGCCCCTTGAATATTACAGTTACATTGGCCATTGAGTAACATCAACATAGTTGAGAACCAACTACCAGGACCTTGGGAGTTAGATTACTATATGTTATCTTTATTTTTTAGAAGAAATAGGATAGAGATATTCTATTTTATGTTGTTGTGCACTTTTGACCATCAACAACTAGAAGACTATGACTACCATTTTGTGAAATAGAATTTTGCATCGAGTATTGTATTCCTTATATGGTGAATTTTGGTGTTCGTTTGGTGAAATAGGATGGATAGTTGTTGGTTCAACATGGAAGACATTTTGGGTTCTCTTGTCAATGGACGAAAAGGATGAAATGGACAGTGACATGAGTTGGGTATAAGTTTGAATGGTAGGTTTATGGGTTTTCTCACTTTATTAAGATTTAGACCTTGAATACCCCATCCCACTATAGAATATCATACACACCTCTAAGCATATATACTTTCTATATTACTATGGTCTTCAAATGTATCGTTCGATGTTTTATAAATGCTTGAACGAAAATAATTTGTATGATAGTAAAATGGCTTGCTGCAATGATCGCTTTCTGTTATGTGCACTATAACAATATATTTAAGTCCACCTTCATATTGTAGGCTAGAAAACATAGTGGGTTGTATTTTGTATTTCACATAGTGTTTTCCAACTCACAATTATACATAGATAGAATGGTTCTCATGAAACTCTTGTGTTTTTTAGACCTTAATAATTTCATGAAACTCACCTAATTTTTTTATTACAACTCTTCAGTAGACTAAAATCTGGGTTTAAAAATTATGATATGATGGTAAATCAAAATGCATTGAATAATTGTAGGTTGGAAAACATCGTGGGGGATGTTAGTACATGCTTCTAAGAATATTGCATTTCCTTTTGATGGGAAGCAAGTTTATTATCCCTTTAAACAAAATCTAATCCCATACAATCACCTCTTGGCCATTCACTTTGGCCAATACGAAGACCACTTGGCTAAAAAACATTCCCTTTGTAGCGTCTGAATTGTTGCAAACTCATGTACTAGGAAATACAAATTGGATAGTTGATTCAATTTCATCTTCATATGCAACAAGAGATAGTGGCAACCTTGAATTTCCATTGCTCAACAATTTGGCTAGTGATTGTTGAGTTGTGGAGGAAATGGTATGGGCTTGGATTTTGTTTAAAGGGATAATCGTTACTCTTGTATATAGATGTCCTATTCGAAGTGGGAGCTTTCTTGTCTGTTATGTATCCACTACCACATTACACAAATTCCCTCCTCCACCAACCTCCAATGCTACTATTGTTATGGCATCTTAAACTATTATCAGCTGTACAACAACACCTTTGACTTTTGACGTATCAACTGTGCAACAACACCTTTGACATTTGACATTTATCAGTTGTGCAACAAGACCTTTAACTTTTGGCGTATTAGTTGTGCAAAAACACCTTCCATTGTTGTCTTTGTTTTATTAAATTCCTATATTTTAGATTGCAACTCTCTTCGAACAACATTAAGCTACTCTTCTTTTCACCATGACAACTTCTTCTTATGTTTTAATTCCTTTTGTAATTGGTTATTTATAGTGTTCGGTTGTTGTGCTCCACTTTGAGCATTTCCAAGTATTATTTTTGTAGTGTGTTTATGATTAGAGTACGCAGATGTTTCTTTTCACAAGCTCATTAAGGAAATTCTTTTCCTTTTCGAATAAGACTTTCATGTCTCCACCCAACCGATTCTCTATTTTTGCACTTAGATCTAGTATTTCCTTTTCCTTATCATCAATTTGCAATTGTATTTGTTCCATGGAATTTCTAACTAGTAGAATTATTTCCTTCATTTGTTCAACTCCACTTAGGGCATCATGTCTCTCTTTCTTTGTTTCACAAATTCATATGCAATAGAAAACCTTTCGAGTTAATCCACTTCTGCATTGCCATTTTCCCCTTGCACATACTACCCATGCTCCTTCCTCCACTTGTCACGAGAAGGAACAACCTCTTCAGTCAATACATTATTTATCTCATTTACTTTGGTCTACTTATTTCCAAGTGTTTTAGAGAAAACTCCTTTTTTTCAATGCACACTTTCCAATATGTCCTCGTATTTTTTTATTACTACCATGTCATACAATTGTCTGAACAAATATTTTTTGGATTCTATTGGATTTGTTTTAGGCAAAGGGATATAGTTTTGAATGTACTAAATACTTTAAAATGATAAATGGACAAACATGTGGTAATCAAGTTTTCATGTTTATGGAAATTTAAATATGAAGAACATTATACATATGCAATACAAAATATCTTTCATTCGACAATAGTGTTTGAAAATAATAGATGTGGTTATACAACTGTGAGTGGGTTGTAGTTTTCATAATGCACTATGTTTTCTAATATGTAGTTTTACAAAACAAGATTCATGTAACTAAGAGATTTTTTTTTCATAAATGTATTGTGATATTTACTTGTTTTCTCAACAAGTGACTGAATCAATAGTTGGAAGTAAATAACAAATTTTCTGTAGATGCTTGCAGAACTATTTGTTAATGAATTTTTTTCCCTTTTTTTTTTACAGTACAACTAAAAATGTTGAGCTTGAGAATTCACATTGGTTAGGTTCCCCACGAAAAATCAAGAAGACAATGGAAATTCGTTTAGTATGGAGAGGCTGCATTGTGATTTAAAATTCAATTTTTAGACACTGGAGGATGTGATTCACAAATTTGGTAGATTTTCAGAGCCCACCAAACCTATACTCCCCTATTCAGAGGCCGGTGCAGCTTTTAGGTTCCTATAAAACTCCATGGACCTCCTGACAAACCATATTCTAGTGAAAATTCTCTATGCAAAATATGTTTGGAGCCATGTGGTCAATCACGAATAGCTTGACGAAGCATTGGAAATATATGATGTTGATTAGGGTCTTGACCTCATTGGTGGCATCTTCCAACGTTCGTTGATTCAATCATCCTCGGATATGAGGTGTTTTCAAGAAACATTTAGCAGTAGTATATAGCATCAAGTTGATCATTTTTTTGACCAAGCAATGTGATTGCATGGTCATGTTGTTGAGCCACACATTGAAGTCAACATACGAGAGATGTATCTTTCCCTTCACATGCTGCTTGACCACCTCGAACCAGTTATGAAAAATGATGAAAGGGTTATTCAGTGGCTTTGCATAGAATGCCCCTATCGTTCCAATGAGGGCACAAATGTAAACATAAAAAATGTAAAGATTGAATCTGATTAGGATGTGGAAAGGATTTTTAAATGAAAAATGGAAACTAAAACTTTGAATTTTATTTTGCATTACTCTTTTCAAACACTACATTTGAATGAATGGTATTTTGTATTGTTGTTTATTAGTGTTTATTACTCTATTTTTTATCACTCTTTATTACTATTAATTATTGTTTAATGCATGAATATTGTTTTGTAAAACCATATTTTAAAACACAAGGTGTTGTAAAAAAAAAAAACCCACACATAGTTGTATAACCAGATCTATTGTTTTGAAATACTACTATTGAATGAAAGATATTTTGTATTGCATATGTTTGATGTTCTTCATATTGAAATTTTAATAAACATGAAAACTTCACTGCCACATGTTTGTCCCTTTATCATTTTAAAGTATTCAATAAATTGAAAACTCTATCCCTTTTCCTGAAGCAAATCTGATAGAATTCAAAAAATATTTTTCATGACAACTGTATGACATGGTAGTAATAAAAAAAATACGAGGACATATTGGAAAGTGTATTGAAAAAAATCAATCTGCTCTAAAAACACTTGGAAAGAAGTAGAGCAAAGTAAATGAGATAGATAATATATTGATTGAAGAGGTTGTTCCTTCTCGTGACAAGTGGAGGAAGGAGCATGTGTCGTATGTGCAAGGGGAAAGTGACAATACAAAAGTTTTTCTATTGTGTATGAATTTGTGCAATCAAAGAAATAGAGACATGATGCTCTAAGTGGCGTTGAACAAATGAAGGCAAGCATTCTATCAGTTAGAAATTCCATGGAACAAATACAATTAAAAATGGATGATAAGGAAAAGACAATACCAGATGTAAGTGTAGAAAAAGAGAATCAGTTGGGTGGAAGCATGAAAGTCTTATCTGAAAAGGTAGAGAAGTTCCCTAACGAGCTTGCGAAAAGAAACATCTGCATTCTCTAATTGTAAAAATACTGCAAAAATAATACTTGGAAATTCTCAAAGTGGAGAACAACAATCGAACACTATAATTAACCAGTTAGAAAAGGAATTAAAACACAAGAAGAAGTTGTCACAGTGAAAAGAAGAGCAACTTAATGCTGTTTGGAGAGAGCTACAATCTAAAAGACTAGAATTTGATAAAAAAAAGACAACAATGGAAGGTGTTGTTGCACAACTGATAGGTAAAAAGTGAAAGGTCTTGTTGCACAACTGATAAACATCAAATGTCAAAGGTTTTGTTACATAATTGATAGGTCAAAATTCAAAGGTGTTGTTGCACAACTAATAATAGTTTAAGATGCCACACCAATATATGCATTAGAGGTTGGTGGAGGAGGGAATTTGTGTAATGCGGTAGTGGATACAGAATAGATAGGAAAGCTCCCACTTTGAATAGGACATCTACATACAGGAGTAACAATTATCCCTTTAAACAAAATTCAAGCCCATACCATTTCCTCCATAACTTAACAATCACCAGCCAAATTTTTGAGCAATGGAAATGCAAGGCTTCCACTAGCAATTGTTGCATATGAAGATGAAATTGAACCAACTATCCAATTTGTATTTCCTAGTGCATGAGTTTTCAGGAATTCAAATGCCTCAAAGGGGACTCTTTTCAGCCAAGTGGTCTTCATATTGGTCGAAGTGAATGACGAGGATGTGAATTATATGGGCTTGGATTTTATTTAAAGGGATAATCATTACTCCTGTATGTAGATTTCCTATTTCAGGTGGGAGCTTTCCTATCTATTTTGTATGCACTACTGCATTACACAAATTCCCTCCTCCACCAACCTCCAATGCAACTATTTTTTGCATTTACATGACCATTAGAGCTAAGTTGAACTATTTTGAACCACTGTGCATGTTTTTTTACATTGTGCATAACATAAAGTTGTCATTGAACAAGAATTCAGACATGAGTGGCTACCATTTGTGTTTTCCATCATGCAACTATTATGTGAATCTTTTTTTGGAGATGTATGAGGAAATTGAAATGGAGTGTTCTATTGAAAGTAAGGGTTGTCATAAACTATCGAGGTGAAGTTAAAAAACATTTTTTTGTTATAAAAGAAAGCAATCATTGAACAAGAATTCAGAAGTGAGTCACAATCCAGTGTGCTTTCCATCATGCAACTATTATGTGCATTTTCTATTTGAAACGTACAATCAAATATTGAAATGTAGTGTTGTACTAAAATTAGGGGTTGTTATAAACTATGAAGGTGAAGTTGAAAACATTCTTTTCTTATAGTGTGCATAAAAGACAGTGGTCATTGAACAAGAATCGAGAAGTGAGTCACAACCCAGTGTGCTTTCCATCATGCAACTATTATGTGCATTTTCTATTTGAAACGTACAAACATATATTGAAATGGACTATTCTGCTGAAAGTAAGGCTTGTTATATACTACGAAGGTGAAGTTGAAAACAATTTTTTGTTATAGTATGCATAAAAGAAAGTGGTCATTGAACAAGAATTGAGAAGTGAGTCACAACCCAATGTGTTTTGCATCATACAACTGCTATGTGCATTTTGTGTTTGAAACATATAACACATATTGAAATGGAGTGTTTGATAAAAGCAAGGGTTGTCATAAAATATGAAGGTGAACTTGAAATTTTTTTTTTATTACAATGTGCATAAGAGAAAGTGCTCATTGAACAAGAATTCAGAAGTGAGTCACAACCCAGTGTGTTTTCCATCCTACAACTATTATGTGTAGTTTGTGTTTGAAACATATAAAAAAATATGGAAATAGAATATTTGATGAAAGTAAGTGTTGTTATGAACTTAAATACATTGTTTAACAAGAATTGAGAAGCGAGTCACAACCCGGTGTGTTTTCCATTTCATCCAACTTTTTTCTACATTTTCTATTCACAAAATGTACGATGATATTGAAATGGAATGTTCGCCAAAGGTAAGGGTTGTTAACAAATATGAAGACGAACTTCATTTTTTTTTTGTTAGAGTGTGCATAAAAGAAAGCAGTCATTGAACAAGAATTGAGAAGTGAGTCACAACCTTCTGTGTTTTCCAACATACAACTATTATGTATATTTTGTGTTTGAAACATATAACACATATTGAAATGGACTATTTTTTGAAAGCAAGGGTTGTCATAAAATATGAAGGTGAACTTGAAAAAATTGTTTTGTTACAGTGTGCATAAAAGAAATCACTCATTGAACAAGAATTCAAAAGTGAGTCACAACCTCGTATGTTTTCCATCCTGCAACTATTATGTGCATTTTGTGTTCCAAACATATAAATAGATATTGAAATGGAATATTTATTGAAAGTAAGGGTTGTTATGAGCTTCAATACATTGTTTAACAAGAATTGAGAAGCGAGTCACAACCCAGTGTGTTTTCCATTTCCTCCAACTTTTTTTTGCATTTTATATTCACAAAATGTACAATGATATTGAAATGGAATGTTCACCAAAAGTAAGGGTTATTAAAAAATACGAAGATGAACATCAATTTTTTTTTTTGTTACAGTGTGCATAAATGAAAGCAGTCATTGAACAAGAATTGAGAAGTGAGTCACAACCTAGTGTGTTTTCCATCATACAACTATTATGTGCATTGTGTTCGAAACATATAACACATATTGAAATGGAGTGTTTTTTGAAAGGAAGGGTTGTCATAAAATATGAAGGTGAACTTGGAATTTTTTTTTTGTTACAGTGTGCATAAAAGAAAGTGCTCATTGAAATAGAATTCAAAAGTGAGTGACAACCCATTGTGTTTTCCATCTTGCAACTATTATGTGCATTTTTTGCTCTAAACATATAAACAGATATTGAAATAGAATATTCGCTGAAAGTAAGAGTTGCTATGAAATTCAATACATTGTTTAACAAGAATTGAGAAGCGAGTCACAACCCAGTGTGTTTTCCATTTCCTCCAACTTTTTTTTGTATTTTCTATTCACAAAACATACTATGATATTGAAATGGAATGTTCGTCGAATGTAAAGGTTGTTAAAAAATATGAAGATGAACTTAAAAAAATTGTTGTGTTACAGTGTGCATAAAAGAAAGCGGTCATTGAATAAGAATTGAGAAGTGAGTCACAACTTAGTGTGATTTCCATCATACAACTATTATGTGCATTTTGTGTTTGAAACATATAACACATATTAAAATGGAGTGTTTGTTGAAAGTAAGGGTTGTCATAAATATGAAGGTGAAATTGAAAACATTTTTTGTTATAGTGTGCATAAAAGAAAGTGCTCATTGAACAAGAATTCAGAAGTGAGTCACAACCCATTGTGTTTTCCATCCTACAACTATTATGTGCATTTTGTGTTGCAAACATATAAACATATATTGAAATGGAATATTTGCTGAAAGTAAGGGGTTTTATGAACTTCAATACATTGTTTAACAATAATTGAGAAGCGAGTCACAACCCAGTGTGCTTTCCATTTCCTCGAACTTTTTTCTTTATTTTCTATTCATAGAACATATGACAATATTGAAATGGTATGTTCACCAAAAGTAAGGGTTGTTAAAAAATATGAAGAACTTAAAAAAATTGTTTTGCTATAGTGTGCATAAAATAAAATGGTCATTGAACAAGAATTGAGAAGTGAGTCACAACCCAGTGTGATTTCCATCATACAATTGTTATGTTCATTTTGTGTTAGAAACATATAACACATATTGAAATGGAGTGTTTGCTGAAAGTAAGGGTTGTCATAAAATATGAAGGAAAACTTGAAAAAATTATTTTGTTATAGTGTGCATAAAAGAAAGCGCTCATTGAATAAGAATTCAGAAGTGAGTCACAACCCAATGTGTTTTCCATCTTGCAACTATTATGGGAATTTTGTTGAAAAATGAAGTGTTTTCTTAGCTTAATACTCTATAAAACTTTAAGATTTCTGATCTAAATAAGATTTTTCCTTTTGTTACAAATTCTTTGTGGGTGATTATCTTGATTAATCCATTTTACTGTTGTAGAATGTAGATAGAAGTTGATAGAAGTAGATAGGATATTAGAAAGATTACACAAGCATATACCGTGGAGAAAACCCTTTTGGGTAAAAAAATCCACCAAGAATTAATCTATTATTCAATCTCTGAAGTAGATTACAATGGCTCCAATTCTTGCTTGAGAATGCCTCTTCTACCTTCACCAAACTTCTTCACAACCTACAAATCAAACTTACAACTCACTCTACAACTTGCTTGAGATATATAGACTTTCTCCAACATTGTAAACTCCAAAATAGTTACACAAACAATGCTCAAGCCCTAACCCTTAAAGGTACGCCTATTTCATGCAAGTGGAGTTGTACCATGAAAACCAATGTCAAACCATCTACCTCTTCCATTTGGGCGTACCAAACTGAAGTCACAACTTAGTCTTCATCTTATAAATATCTTAAGGCTTTATCCTCAAATTTGGCGCCCAAAAGAGTACCCACTTAACTAGGCCTTCAAAAATATCTCTGCATGTAAAGGATTTAATTCTAAGAAGCAACTTGGGCACCCAAAGTGGGTCCAAGATATTTCTTTTTAACTGAAACATTTCTCAAAACCATTCATGCAAGAATGGTCATCTCCTATTAACTGAAGTTAGTTCCTATTATCTATCATGCAACTCAAGTTATTAGACATGCATTCCAAGTTAACTGAAGTCAACTAACATGCAACTAAAACTAAATGAATCTAACTGAACCATAACTGAACTTGAATTGAACTGAATTGAACTAAACTGAATTGAATTGAACTGAATTGAACTAAACTGAATTGAATTGAACTGAACTTCACTAAACTTCATTGAACTAAAACTCGTACACATCACCCCCTCATTTATAGGACCTCAACATGCATAAATCAAAATCCCTATTTTGTAGGAACCTTGGATGCATTTTTGAAGTGTACTCAATTTACCAACCAGTTAACTAAACTCAAGGTGAGTTGTCACCTACCATATGTGAGCCCACGTGCTCCTATTTTATAGGAGCTAATTCCAAGGCGTCCACACATGCTTTTAAAATTTAGAATTAATTAAAAATGTCAATTAACATGATTATTTCATCAAATATTGATCTCTTCCTAATCCTAGTGTTGTTGAACACATTCCAAGGACTTAGGAGATACATGAAACAAATAATGTTTAGGATTACAATTAAATGGCATCCTATTTCCAACACATTTTATGTTCCAAACATATAAACAAATATTGAAATGGAATATTTGCTGAAAGTAAGGGTTGTTATGAACTTCAATACATTGTTTAACAAGAATTGAGAAGTGAGTCACAATCTAGTGTGTTTTCCATTTCCTCCAGCTTTTTTCTACATTTTCTATTCACAAAACGTATGATGATACTGAAATGGAATGTTTGTTGAAAGTAAGGGTTGTTAAAAATATGAAGATGAACTTCAAAAAATTATTTTGTTACAATGTGCATAAAATAAAGCACTGATTGAACAAGACTTAAGAATTAAGTCACGACCCACTGTGTTTTCCATCATGCAACTATTATGTTCATTTTCTGTTTGAAATGTATGAAGAAATATTGAAATGGAATGTTTGCTAAAAGTAAGGATTGTTAAGAAATATGAAGCTCAAATTCAATACATATTTTTGTTTTAGTCTACACAACAGAAAGTGCTAGTTGCATGTGCTTACATTTTTAAGTAAGTTTTCCATAAATAATAATACTTGAGGTGGCATTGCCTACCATTATTTGATGAAATTTGACATTGTTTTCCATGAAATTTTACATGGCAAGAAAAAGTTTTATGAAATTTGTAAGAACATAATCTTGTATTTTTTTTAATTAAGAGTAAATGCTTTTGACATGAAGCTATGAATTGGTGAGGTCACAAACGAGGGACCTCATCCCCAATATAAATTGTCAAAAACTAAACCCCAAAGGGATTGGAGCCTTGATGGAAAGATTAACAATACAACTTAAAAATCACACAATGCCACTATTGGAAAAAGACCGTAGTCTTCAAGCATACTAGAGTACTGCAATTCCACACCATAATTGTTAAATAATTACATGATCAAAGATAATGTAATTCCACACCATAATTTTTCAATAATTACATGATCAAAAAGACCAAATGGAAAAAAAATATTGTTAGCCTATCTCATCCTCTACTACATAGCCTTTTATGTGCAATTGAGGAGATGGTCAGATAAGATCTTATAGGCTTCTTTAAGTCCTTTGGAACTAACATTGGGGTGATTCCACTTGCACGAAGGTTCGGGGAAGCCTCTGCTTGGACAAATGCACTTTCAACACCTTCAGCCTATAAGAAACCCATAAATAAATGACTACGGTAGACTATTAACATATGGATATAAGGAAAATGCAACATCAGATCTAAGTGTAGAGAAAGAGAATCAGTAGGGGAGAGATGGAAGTCCAATCTGAAAATGCAGACAACTTTCATAACACATTTATATGAGCCTATGGAGGAGAATTAGAATTGAAAATAGATGAGAAGGAAAAGGAGAAATTAGATAGACCAAGAAACATTGCTAATAATCGAGGCTTGATTTTTTTTCTTCTTACATAGAAGTTGAAGGAAATTGAGAAATTGACTAGGGTAGTGTCAAGAATTAGTAAAATCAGGCCTTGATTTAATTAGCGATGTTTCTTCACACCTACCACTTCCTTGTTCATCCTTTCCATGCAATGTGAAGAATGTTAACGTCACATCAAATTCAACTGCATGAAACAAATTCATTCAAATTATAAAAAATACATGTTCAAAATAAAATCTCAAAATTACCCTTTCTTCCACTTAATTCCTCTGAAAGAACCAGGGATAGTGTGTTTTCCAATATACTGTCAAAATCAACATATTCATAGCAAAAATGAAAATTTATAAATGAAATCACAAAGACACTCTAAAATCATAGCAAAAAGAAACTATGATGACACATATTACAACCAACCACAAATGCACAACTCAAAAGAGAAAGTGCACAATCTCCTCCCCAGACACCCTTTCTTCTTATTGACCTGTCAAGGCACATTTTCCTGTCCCAAATGGACACTAACTTGCTTGCACCCACCACTTCTTTGTCCATCCTTGCCCTCTAATGCCAAGAATGTAAACTTCACATCAAATTCAAATACATGCACCAATTTATTCAAAATATCAAAATACACATTAAAAATAAGATTTCAATATTACCCTTTCTCCCACTTTCTTTCACTTTCCCCTTCCAAGTATGCATCTATGGTTGCATGTAATATGTAAAAAAATTGCAAGTGTTATGGGAAAGTTAAAGTTCCAAAATTTATTGCACCATATACTATCAGCAAGCATATATTTTTTCAATTATAAGAAACAAAAATTTAAGGTGGACTTCCTTACATTCTTGGTGTGTAGGAAACAATTTTTTTTGACATGAGCATATAACTGACAGGGGATAGTGTGTTTTCCAACATTGCAAATAATGTGAGAATTTTTGTCTTGCAATCACATGAAGATAGAGAAATACCATTTTTACTATTACAAATATCATTTAATACGACTATTCATTTGAAAGTATCCATGATGAAAAAAATAGTCGACCTCAAATGATTTAAATGTCGACCTTTTTCTTTCACTTATAAGCAAGCTACCATAAACAATAAGACTTTAGGTGGCATTGCCTACCAATATATTTCATAGTAACATAAATAGAATGCACATTATAAACACGCAACAAAATGATTATTGTCACAGACTACATAACATAAAAAAAGTGGTCATTGAACAAGAATTGAGAAGTGAGTCACAACCCTGGTTTTTTTCCATCCCGCAACTATTATGTGCATTTTGTGTTCCAAATATATCAACAGATATTGAAATGGAATGTTTTCTCAATGTAAGGGTTGTCATAAAATATGAAGGTGAAATTCAAACCATTATTTTGTTATAGTTTGCATAACAGAAAGTGTTCATTGAAAAATAATTCAGAATTCAGTCACAACCGTGTGTGTTTTCTATCCTGCAACTATTATGTGCATTTTCTATTCCAAACGTATGACGATATTGAAATGGAATGTTTGTTGAAAGTAAGGGTTGTTTAATACATTCATACTATCAATATAATCATCAGTGGGGGATACATAAAAGTATCCAAAATCAATTAAGGTGTCACCAACCAATTGGGTTCTCACAGTGTAAGTAACCAAAACATTTTCATTACATTCATACTATAGATATGTGTAATTATAGGTTCAAAAACATTAGGTGTTATGACCCCTGCAACCCAACTACTATTTTCAAACCCTTTACAAGTAACAATCCAATTGGTTACTCACCCCTCAGGTGAATTTGGATAGTCTTATATATCCTCGACCTACAACTCCCTACAGAATGAGAAAACCTAGAACACATAGTGTTTTCCAAGAACAATACTTGTTACAATCTAAAACACATGTCTTAATCACATTAACGCCCTTACCTCCCATAGTGAATGGATAGCTTCCTGCACAAGGAAAAAAAATGTCAGTGTAATTCGATGCAAGAGGACACCTCCTTGATTTCTTCACCATGGCATTTCATCCTGTCTGCCGTTTTCATCACTTTTATCATTTGTCTTGGAAAGCCTTGCACTATGCCATCTCCTCATGTTATGCATGTTTTTATTCATTTTTGTATGTATATAGGTGTGTTTTTTTAGGAGATTAGCTCTATCCATACATGGTTTTACAACATTGTATGGGTTGAAGGTTTCATAAATCATGCACTCACATATCACTGTGTTTTCCAACCCACAATCATATAGAGTTTTCATTGTTGTTGGAAAATATTGGGTGTTTAAAAATGGTGCCTTTCATTGCGTTCCTATGGTCTAAATAACTAATTTTTTTTGAGACAAGTATTCATACTATTGTGTAAAATTCCAGGTTGCAAAACACTGGTTTTTTGAAATCTACAACCCACACAATGTTTTAAAACCCTTTACAAGTGACAACCCAATAACTTACAAACCCCTCACCTCAATTCCATTAGTTTTTCATCTCCCCCACCTGCTCTCCAACCTTTCACTTTCAACCTGTAGAATGAGAAAACGCACAACATAGAGTATTTTCCAATAATAGTACTTCTTACATATTAACCATGATGTTTCCTTTCATTTTTGGTTTCGTCACTTCTATCATCCATCTGGTGGGCCCTACACTATGTCATCTCTTCATGTTATGTATTTTACCATGTATGTCATTATGTATGTTTTCATGCATTTTTGTGTATACATAGGTACTTTTTGTCTAGGAGTCAGAGAAAGATAACTCCTAGACAAAAAGAACCTATGTATGTAACATGATATCATACCCCCCATACCCCATGCCACGTGGTGGAAAAAAAGCACCTTGATGGATGGATAGTCGCATGCAATTAGGTGGCGTCACTGAAAAAGGATGCGTGATTGGAGGAAAATGAGAAAAAGCTAGACAAATCACACCTACCATCGCCATTTCTCATATTTGTATTTTTCCACTTCGGTGCATGGGGAGGGAGGAGGCACAAGCGAGGAAAATGGAGTTGCAGGTGGCTGAATCAGAGTAAAAACTTTTCATTTTTTTCATGTACATAGGCGTGTTGTTTCTACATTTTTGTTGCATGCGTAGAGCTAAAAGACATCATTGGGAACATTTCATTTTGCAGTTTGGTCAGGAGCATAGGTGACACAATGGAGGCCAAACGAGAGAAACACATTCGACATGCATGGAAACTACCTAACATGTATGTATATCTGCCATTATATATGCCATTTTGTCATTCTATATGAACTGTGAAGCATGATAGTTAAATGGGTTTTTGTGAAGCAATAAACAACGGTCAAATGGGTTTTCTGAAAAGCATTGAATGAATATTGGTTAAAGAAAAAGGGTTTTCATTGATAGTAAAATAAAATGTTTGTTTGCATGTAAGGTTTTCATATGAAATGCATAGTTCTTTCTATTTATGTAGAATAAAAAAATTGAATTGGAAATTATTTGCATTCACCAGAGTAAGCATCTCATCTATAAAAATATCATAACTTCTTAATGAAAAATAAATTTTTGAATTTTAACTGACCCGTACACTTGCAATTCAATCTATGACAACTAGAATCACATGTATATAGTGGAGAAGCTTCACATCTCCTAAAGCGTCCTTCTCAATCCACCTACCGTTGATTTCTTCAATTTTATTACCTCAAATATATCAACCACCTGGAAAGAAGACAAGTTTTAGCGATAGATTAAATTGGAAAATTAAACACATTTGGTGTTACAAAGAATTATTTTTATTCCAAATTTCACCAATATACAATTTATATGTTGTGGTGATTGCAAAATTTCAGCTTCCATAGACAATCAACAAACATATTAAACTATACAATGGGATTTTAATTTCCAATTTAACCTATCGCTAACACTAGTATTATGTATTAGCAATTATATCTTCCATTCTACCAGGTGCTACCACAATAATGGTTTACACTTTTTGGGAGATCCTGATTTTTGCTGAAATCACATATTTTTAGAAAATATAATGATAAATAAGCCTTGAAAAGTTCCATTTAAAGGATTCCAATTGAAGAGGTTTTGATCAAACCACATTAAACCAAGCCCCCTTGGATAGAACCCTGCTAGTTTTAAACCATACCTATAACGAAGTCTCCTTTACACCTATCAAAATGTTGATAAAAAACCACTTTTGATTTACTTTTTGGGGGATCAAATGAATTCATTTAATTATCTAGTCCTTATTATAAGCTTCCAAAAACATATAATTTTAATTAAATTTAATTTGATTATTATATTTATTTTTTATTTCTTGTGAATGTAGGTTTTAAAAAAAAAATCAAGCTCTTTGTTCTACACATGTGGAAAAATAGTAGATTGTCAAAATAAAATTTTGAAAAATACGTTAAAGTTGGGTATTGATGTCCTTGATCCATTAAAAAGAATGAATTTTGATACATACAAAAAAAGCTATGTTGTATACAATTCACCTATGTCTGAATTTTAATTGGTTTGACTCTCAAACTTGATTAAGGAAAAAATATTTAATAAAACACTATGAAACCAAATGAACTAGTTAGATATCATAGTTACAAATCTAAATTAAAAAAAAATAAAAAATTATCCTTCATACAAAAAATTTATGTTGTATATGATGAACATCACTCTTTAAAAATGTTATTTGCTGATAAAAAACTAGTTTTTGAAGGAGATGAAAAAAGAAGTGCTATCTGATTCCAAAAATTAAAAAAAAAATTTAGAATCTATAGACAAAACTTCACAAATCACTAGTTTTCATCATCTTCAAATTCCTCATGGTTTAGCCGCTATAGGAGCCCAAAAGTGAAGATTTAGCTTAAAAAATCAGTTCAGTGTCCAGTTTGCCCAAAAATTGTAAACCAGTATTGTGGGATCACCCTGCCATTTTGTAGGAACTGTGAAGCACTGAATGCTCATTTGGATATATAAAATACTCATCCCTCCTAACATATGAAAGAGGCCATAACTTACAATAATCAATAAGCGCATAGAAGATAGAATGAGAAGGATACCACATACCACTATCAAACTTTTGTTTATATCTTGTGTTTGTCGATGAACATCTAAATGACATCAATATCGTAACCATTATTTAATGATATTGTAAACTGAACCATTACTTGTACATACGACTAAAATATACAGATCATTGCAAGAACAAGCGTTAACAAGTGAACAAAAGCCTTGCTGATCACCTTGATTGACCAAAAAAAGCAACTAATCTATTGAAAAACACACCTATGCACATACAAAAATGAATTAAACCGTACACAAAAGAATAATTAGAAACATAACATGAAAAGAAGGAAGAATAGGATGTCAGTGTAGAAAAGAGAATCAATTGGATGGAGACATGAGACTCCTATGTGAAAAAGGTAAAATAAATTTGTAAACAACTTAAAAAAAATCAGTTGCATTCTCTTATCAAAAAGACACTCTCAGAGCTAAGAACAGTATTTGGATTACAAGTTTCTTAACACATATTGTTTTCCAACATGCAAGTATATATAGACAACATGCTTCTAATAAAAACCTTAGATTTTGTAGGCAGTAAGAATGTACTAAACTTCATTCACCTTCACAATTTATAGCAACTCTTACTTACATAAAAAACATGAAATTCAATTTCTTCATATCATTTAAAAATAAATGTACAATATAATTTGGAGGTTGGAAAACACAATGTGGTTTGCCATTTATTTCATTTTGTACATTCAATGTTACATGGTTGAGAGAATGGGAAGGAATGTCTTGAAAATATTTTGTTAATTAGGCAATAGGAATGCAATGAAAGACAACGTTTTATAAACACCCATTGTTTCCCAACAACGATTAAAAATTTGAATGATTGTAGGTTGGAAAACAAAATGGGAGGTGAGTGCATGATTTATGAAACCTCCAACCCACACAATGTTGTGTTGGAGTGAAAAGACATTGATAGAGGGGGGGTCAATCAATATTATTAACTTCTTTACCAAATATAATTGAAACTGAAATAGACCAGATGTATGCTCTCATTTATCAATGATAGAATCATTCATGTATTGAATGCAATCACATAAACTGAAATGAGAATAGTGAAACATAAAAATTTAAAGCAATAAAGCACTGAATCAAATGAACCAAATATACTCAAATAGACACAAGATATTTCGAGTGGAAAACCCCCCTAGGGTAGAAAAACCAGTCTTGAACTTGCTTCCTTTTTCAGGCTTTCATTTCAATAATCATTTTTGACAATGCCTCATTGGCTGATTTTTGAGCACCAACTCAAGGAGAACCAACCCCTTTTTTTAGAGACACCAATCTCAAGGAGCACCAACCCCTTTTCTATTTTTCAATAGTACATATAATGATACAGAGGATCTCTCTGTTTCCTTGATTTCTGTCAAGTGCCTCTTGATAGACAATGTATAGAGTTCTCAAAAGTCAAGAATGACTCTTTAGAGTTCCATCCATTATCAAGCCTTAAGACAACTTGAGGAAAATCTAGTTATAGTCTCAATACAACTTCTCATCAAACTGTATATACCAGTGGTGTGTTCTCTCTTTTATTTTCTCACCCTGTGTTTCATCAAATTTTCATGATACAACTACAAAAATAGTTAACACACTGTGTTTTCCAATTTTTCCAGCTCAAAGAAAATTACCCTCTTTCAACAACATAAAAAATAGTATTGCTCTCCTCTCAATTTTTATTTTTAGGTTTTACCGATAAGATAAAACCCTAATCTCTCTGTTTTACACTTTTTACAGATTACATCATTACATTCCAAGAAAATTACAACTTTTAGTTATAGTATAGTCTTGTTTTTTACAAATCAAAATAGAGGTGATCTTTTTGTTCGTTTCCACATTCCTATTGAGTTACATTTCAGGTAAAAAAGAGTTCTTTAGAGCATAATATTTTCTTCTGATAGGAAAAGAAGAACTGTATGCCAAAAATAGAGAGGAGACTCAGCATAAACTTCACAAGCAACCTGCACATATTTTCCTCAATGACCTAGCATGAAAAATAATATTTATACCATGAGTTATACCTGATAAAACTGCTGCAAATATAAGTAACCAAAACCACAATGAAGTGAGACTGAAACAACCTCAGAATAATGCAACCAAGAACCATTATAAATGAACCTAGGTAATAAACTAAAGAGATTCAAGGATATTATAATTACCCACAACAAGAAATCACAATCCCTTTAATAAAAAATGTAGTCAATTCTTGGAGCAGTCATTTTCGATCTAATCATGAAAGGAATAGACATTTTTCACTTTTCTATTTGCATAGAAAACTTAACTCGAAATAACCTTGCCTGAGAAGAAATGGATTTGGAAATCAGTTTGAAAGATTAATACCTGAGAATAGAAATGGAGTTGCTTTCATGAAGGAGTTTACTAGATCTGTAGATAAAGAAATGGCCAAGGCACCTTCCAATCTCGGGATTTCACCCAATGATAGGAAGCAGACACAAAGAATGACCATTGTAATTTAATGGTCCTTTGACCTTCCCCATATGTTGTCCAAATTCAGAAAGCTAGTGAGTGCAAAGAAACGACTTAGGGCAAGAATCCATGGTGGTGGCCAATGTAGGGTTTGAAATCCATGAGCATTGAAAGTGATAGAGAGTTTTCCCTAAACATCCAATGCAAACAATCAAATTCCTTCACACAAAAATGATAATCATTTGGAGTCCAAAAGGATAGACTCAAATTTAAAAACACTCAATGATATTTGAAGTCCATGGCCAAAGGAATCCAACATCATGCCGACAAACTCATTACCCGAATCAAAGACTAAGCATGTGTAAAGTCAACTCAATAATGTCTAGAATTATTTCATTTGAAGTTTCGAATTCTCAAGACTTAATGTCCCCAAGTAGTCACAAGCTTAGTCACTTCCAATGTGACATATAAAAACTAATTAGAAACCAGATACATGTTGTCGGCCTTGAGGCCTGATTAGTTATTAATCATTTAGACCCAATTTAAATTAAAATTAGAGAAAACTTTGAATATCTTCACCCAAGGTTGATTTTCCACCCCATTAATATCCAATGCATTATAGTGTCCAAAGATAATATCCAATGCCTTGAGAAGTGATAAGGACTAAAAACATGTTAAGTTCTAAAGGCCATACTCCCATGCCAATTACCATACGCAAAATGAAAAAGAATGAACAATGTGTATCTCAAAGCCCATAAGCACAATAAAGATCAATGCCCTATAGTATGCCAAAATTTGAATATCGAGTGCTCAAATCATTAACAAATATTCCTTATACCCATTGCACTGATTGAGAATAGAGAAATACACCTTTGAAGAAGATCAATAAGTTTTTCAATTTCATGATGTTGGTAACTGATCAAGCCATAATTTATCAACTTGTAGAAAAATTGAACATGCCAAAAGTATGTAATCAAGTGAATCACTGAAGCACATATTACCAAAATAGAAACATGTCACCTGATCAATGGAACAAAAAACCTATAACCAAAATGCCTCAACTAAGATCTGCACATGGAGTCAAGTTATCAGTGCCACCCAAGATAATATCATAACTAGTAAATATGCCAATCAAAATGGAAGCAAATCAAATGAGTAAACTATCACCAAGATGCCAGACTGAAATACAAATTTTCATCAAGGACAAATTAGCACAAGAAAGATTCAACAAACTCCCCCTTTGTCCTTGATGGCAAAAATTGAGCCACCAAGTCAAAACAAAGTACTGGAACTGAATGATCATAATTCTCCCCCTTTTTGTCACAAGGATAAAGAGAAGTCAACAAAGATAAAAAAAAATCAACTGTGAAATTCCATCAAACTACAGATGTAACCTTTAAGTAGCAAAGTATGAGCTGTAGGAAGAGCTAAGCAGCTCCCCTATCACCAAGATAGGTTGTTTAACATAACAAAGATTGAGAGAAAACTCCCAATCTAGACCTAAGTCTTTCAAAAACATCTTTAGCCAATGGTTTTGTAAAAATGTTAACAACCTATGCTTGTGTAGGAACATATTCTACATAAATCTTGTTAGCCATCACCTTTTCACGAAGAAAATGAAACTTAATAGTGATGTGTTTAGTGCGAGAGTGCATAACAATATTTTTTGAGATATTGATTGCACTGGTATTATCACACATAATAGAAACAGGTTTAGGTATTTCAATACCGATGTTAGATAATGTGTGTGACATCCAGATTACCTGAGTGTAGCAAGAAGTGGCAGAAATGTATTCTGCTTCAGCAGTAGAGAGTGAAACAAATTCTTGTTTTTGGATGTGCCATGCTACTAACCTGTCACCAAGAAAGAAAGCAGCACCACTGGTGCTTTTCCTATCATCTAGACAACTAGCCCAGTCAGCATCAGTATATGCAACTAATGAAAAATCATTGCTTCTAGGATACCAAAGTCCATAATCAAGTGTGCCTTTAACATATTTAAGAATCCTTCTAACAACATTAATGTGGGAATCCTTAGGAGAGGACTAAAACTGAGCAACCATGCAAACAACTTGCATTATGTCAGGTCTTGAGGCTGTTAGATATAATAGGCTATCTATCACTGACCTATAGTTAGTTGGGTTGATAGCAGGAGAGTCATCAATCTTGCTGAGTTTACAGACTGTAGCCATTAGAGTGCTAACTGGATGACATTCATCCATTTGAGACTTTTTTAACATTTCTCTTGCATATTTTTTTTGATATAGAAAGATACCAGATTTAAGTTGAGAGATTTGAAGGCCTAAACAGAAGGATAGTTCTCCTAACATAGAAATTTTGAATTCAGATTCCATAATCTGTGAGAATGTTTGACTCAAGGAAATATTGTTGCAACCAAAAAATGGTGTGATCAACATAAATTTCAACAACAAGAATATCAGACCCTTCAATTTTAACATAAATATTGCTATCTACTCCTCCTCTGATGTAACCTTTTGACAGTAAGTGATTGTCCAATCTGGAGTACCAAGCTTTAGGAGCTTGTTTTAGGCCATATGGAGCCTTTTTCAGCCTGTAGACATGATTGGGTTTGTTTTTATAGGTAAACCCTTCAGGCTGTTCTATGTAAACTTCTTCTTCTAAGTACCCATTCAGAAAGGCAATTTTTACATCCATTTGATATATAGTAAATTTTTTGAAAACATAATATGCCAAGAAAATTCTAATTGATTCAAGTGTAGCAACTGGTGCAAAGGTTTCACCGAAGTCAATACCTTCTTGCTGAGCATATCCTTTGCAGACATATCTAGCCTTGTTGTGAACCACATGGCCACTTTCATCATGTTTGTTTCTGAAAATCCATTTACCTCCTATGACATTTTTGTCATCTAGTCTTGGGACAAGCTCCCAAGTCTGATTTTTCTCAATTTGATTGATTTCATCTTGCATTGCATTAAGCCAACATTCATCAGTTAGAGCTTCATCAATTTTTTTTTGGCTCAAACTGAATGATTAAACAAAAAGCAGTAAGCTAAGCTATGTGAGCTTTTTCATCATAGTTAACAGTTCTTTTCCTTGTTTGAACTCCTATAGATTTATCTCCTATAATCAGATCTTTAGGATGATTTCTAGCAAGATATTTTGAAGGAGTTTTAGTTACACATTTTTTGGAGCTGGTTTCAACATCTTCATATTTTCCTTCAACTAGTTTAAGACTTTCTGAATTTGTTTTAGGCTTTACGATTTCAAAGCCTTCAAAATTTATATCAAGTTCAAATTCTTCCTCCTCATCTTCCTGCATAGGTTCAGCATCTAAAAGTAGATTTTCATCAAATTTGACATTGACAGATTCAATGATTTTATTCAGCCTATTGTTAAAGCATTTAAAGGCTTTGTTGTGAGTAGAGTATCCTAAAAAGATACCTTCATCTGTCTTAGATTGAAAACTGCCTAAGTTATCATCGTCTCTCTTGATAAAACATTTGTAGCCAAATATTCTGAAATATTTAATTGAAGTGGATTTTCCATACCACAGTTCATATGGAGTGAAATTTGATTTCACTCTGATCTGGACTCTATTCAAAATGTAGATAGTTGTATGAACAACTTCTTTCTAGTACATGTTTGATAGATTTGCTTCATTCAACATAGTCCTTGCCATGTCTTTTACAGTCCTGTTCTTTCTCTCAACTACCCCATTCTGTTGGGGTGTTCTGGCAGCTGCATACTATCTTTTTATGCCATGTCTTTCATAGTAGTCAATGAATTATTATGAGGTGAATTCACCACCTTTGTCAGATCTTAGACATTTCAATTTTAAATCTGACTCCCTTTCTACCATTTTTCTAAAGACTTTAAAATGTTCAATAGCTTCAGATTTGTGCTTGAGAAAGGTAACCCACACCATACGAGAGTAATCATCAACAAATAGAATGAAATCTTTCTCACCATTGATAGATCTAGTCCTTGTAGGACCACATAAATCTGTATGAACAAGTTGCAGAGGTCTAGTAGAGGAATGTTCCTTGGATTTAAAGCTTACCTTTGTTTTCTTTGCTTTGAGACATTCTTTATAGATTGCATTATCATGCTTTCTCAAAATAGGCAGCCCTCTTACATTCCGATTCTTACTAATTCTAACCATATTGTCAAAATTAATATGACCTAGTCTCTTGTTCCACAACCATCTTTCTTCAACATGACTCATTAAGCACATACCTTGATTGTTTTCATTTCCAAAAGTGTCAAGTAAATTGTAGACATTTCCCTTAGTCCTTCCAGCAGCAATAGCTTTTCCAAACTAGTTTTTAATTTCACACCCCTATGAAGTGAACAAGACTTGATAGCCACTATCACAGATTTGATTGACACTTAGAAGGTTATGTTTTAATCCTTCTACATAGTACACATTGTAAATAGGAGTGTATTCATTCAAAAAAAGAGAACCTCTACCTTTGATTTGAATTCCGGAGTTTTCTCCAAAATTTACATATCCACCAACATAGTCTTCTAGATTAGTAAATTTTTCTTTGTCACTAGCCATGTGGTTTGAACAACCACTGTCCAGAACCCATAAGTCCTTTTTCTTGGAGTGGAAGGCATTTTGAACTAGCATAGTCTATTCTAAGTTGTTGACAGCTTTGGGTTTCCAAACCTTGATAGTTTTCAGTTGTTTATTCTGTTGATCAACATTACATTACTTAGCAGAATGACCCAAAGACTTGAATGTGAAACATCTAATCTGTCTTGTAAAGCCATGATTCTGCCTAAAGCCAAATCTAGGAGTTCTAGAATTCATAAATCTGCAAGATTTCACCTTGTGACCAAATTTATTGCAGAAGTAACAATACCCATAAAAGAACAGGTAAGAATTATAAGCCATTCTGTTGCTCCTAAAAGGATGGACATGATCCTTATCAAAATCAGGATGTTTGGGTTCAGTACTTTTGTTTCCAACAACTACATTATCCTTTGCACTATCATTTGAACATTCACCTTTCACAAAACCAATACCAGTTTTGTCTTTATTCAGTTTATGTTTACTGAGCATGTCATTCAGTTTAAGAGTGCTCTCATATTTCTCAATGGTTTTTCTGAGATCTACAATCTCATGTTCAAGTTTTTGAATTTCTTGATCTTTAAAGCTTATGCCAATATGAAGACAATCCTCAACTCTCTTGGATTCTTCAAGTTGAGTTTTTAAAGAAACAATTTCAAGATTTGAGAGTTGCTCTTGAGCAAAAGCTTGAACAAAGTTTTTTTCTTGAACAAGCATTTGTTTTCCTAGTTTCCTTAACTCTTTCAGAGCACATTTCAATTCACCTTCAAGGTCTACTTCTCCTTCTTCAACATCATTGCTATTGGTTTCTTCTTACTGAATGATTTCAGACATGAACAAATTTTCATCTTCTTCATCTAAAGAGTCTTCAAATTCAGAGTCTGTTTCATTTTTGCTGAATAGCCTTTTCTTCTTTTTGAAATTGAATTTTTGTTTGTGTCTATAAGCCTTTTTCTTGGCCAATTTTTCAGATTTTTCGTTATCACTATTTGTGTCACCATAGGGGCACTTTGCAACAAAGTGGACTATTTTTCCATAGTTAAAGCATTTGAAGGGAAGTTTTCCCTTATACTTTCCAAAACCCTTTTTGATTTTCCTCATGAAGTGGGATTCTTTAGAATCAGAAAATTTTGATTCAGTGAGCTCTTCCTTTTCTTTCCTTTCAGCATTAAATGTTGTTTCTTTTGTAGAGGTGTTGTTTTTACTAATCCTCATTTCATAGGCAGTCAGAGTGCCTTGTAGGCTGTCAAGGGTAAGCTGGGTAAAGTGTTTCTTCTCTTCAAGAGTAGCAACCTTAGCTTCAAATTTTGTTGGTAAGGTTCTGATGACCTTAGTTACAACATCAAATTCCTTAACTTCTTCTCCCAGACCCTTCATGGCATTGACAATTCCATCAACTCTAAAAAAAAATCAGCTACTTTTTCATCATCCCTCATTTTTTATTTCTTCAAACTGGTGTTTTAGAGTGAGGACTTTAGACTGTTTTACTTTTTCATTCCCTTGATAGATAGTTTCAAGTTTAACCCATATTTCCCTAGTAGAGTTCTAGTGCATGACTTTGATGAAGACATATTTAGTCAGAGCACACATAAGAGCATGTTTTTCTCTTGCATTAGTTTCATATCTTTTCTTTTCATTAGAATTAGTAGGCAGAGTAGCTGGTACAGTGTACCCAGAAAATACTATGCTCCAGACATCGAGGTCAATAGAAGTTAAATAAGTCTCCATTCTGATTTTCCAGAATACATAATCAGTTCCATCAAACAATGGAGCTCTAGTCATGAAAGTACCTTCATGAGCTTGAGAAATTTTGAAAAGACTCCAAGGCCATAATGAATCCTAGGTTGGAAGGACCTATCAGAGGACCCTACACTCTGATACCAATTGTTGGAGTGAAAAGACATTGAGAGGGGGGGTGAATCAATGTTATTAAATTCTTTACCAAATTTAACTGAAACTGAAATAGACTAGATGTATGCTCTCATTTATCAATGATAGAATCATTCATGTATTGAATGCAATCACATAACCTAAAATGAGAATAGTGAAATATAGCAATTTAAAGAAATAAATCACTGAATAAAATGAACCATAGATACTCAAATAGACACAATATATTCCAAGTGGAAAACCCTAATAGGGTAGAAAAACCACTCCTGAACCTGTTGCCTTTTTCAGGATTTCATTTCAATAATCATTTTTGACAATGCCTCATTGGTTGATTTATGAGCACCAACTCAAGGAGCACCAACCCCTCTTTTTAGAGACACCAATCTCAAGGAGCACCAACCCCTTTTCTATTTTTCAATAGTACATACAATGATATAGAGGATCTCTCTATTTCCTTGATTTCTGTCAAGTGCCTCTTGATAGACAATGTATAGAATTCTGAAAAGTCAAGAATGACTCTTTAGAGTTCCATCCATTATCAAGCCTTAAGATAGCTTGAGGAAAATCTAGTTACAGTCTCAATACAAATTCTCATCAAACTATATTACCAATGGTGTGTTCTCTCTTTCATTTTCTCACCCTGTGTTTTATCAAATTTTCATGATACAATTACAAAAACAGTTAACACACTGTGTTTTCCAAATTTTCCAGCTCAAAGAAAATTACCCTCTTTCAACAACATAAAAAATAGTACTGCTCTCCTCTCTTTTTTATTTTTAGGTTTTACCGACAAGATAAAACCCTAATCTCTCTTTTTTACACTTTTTATAGATTACATCATTACATTCCAAGAAAATTACAACTTTCGGTTACAGTATAGTCTTGTTTTTTACAAATCAAAATAGAGGTGATATTTTTGTTTGTTTCCACATTCCTGTTGAGTTACATTTCAGGTAAAAAAGAGTTCTTTAGAGAAGAATCTTTTCTTCTGACAGGAAAAGAAGAACTGTATGCCAAAAATAGAGAGGAGACTAAGCATAAACTTCACAAGCAGCCTGCACACATTTTCCTCAACGACCCAGCATGAAAAATAATATTTTTACCATGAGTTATACCCGATAAAACTGCTGCAAATATAAGTAACCAAAACCACAATGAAGTGAGACTGAAACAACCTCAGAATAATGCAACCAAGAACCGTTATAAATGAATCCAGGTAATAAACTAAAGAGTTTCAAGGATATTATGATTACCCACAACCAGAAATCACAATCCCTTTAAAACTATCATAATAACCTTTAGTAAAAAATGTATTCAAGTATTGGAGCAGTCATTTTCGATCTAATCATGAAAGGAATAGAAATTTTTCACTTTTTTGTTTGCATAGAAAACTTAAGTCGAAATAACCTTGCCTGAGAAGAAACGGATTTGGAAAGCAGTCTCAAAGATTAATACTTGAGAATAGAAATGGAGTTGCTATCATGAAGGAGTTTACTAGATCTATAGATAAAGAAATGGCCAAGGCACCTTCCAATCTCAGGCTTTCACCCAATGACAGGAAGCAGACACAAAGAACGACCATTGTAATGATCATCTGACCTTCCCCATATGCTGTCCAAAGTCAGAAAGCCAATGAGTGCAAAGAAACGGTCGAGGGAAAGAATCCATGGTGGCGGCTAGTGTAGGGTTCCAAACCCATGAGTAGTGAAAGCGATAAAGAGTTTTCCCTAAATGTCCAATGCAAACAATCAAAATCCTTCACACAAAAATGATAATCATTTGGAGTCCGAAAGGATAGACTCAAAGTTAAAAAAACTCAATGATATTTGAAGTCCGTGGCCAAAGGAATCCAACATCATGCAGACAAACACATTACCCAAATCAAAGACTAAGCATGTGTAAAATCGACTCAATAATGGCTAGAATTATTTCATGTGAAGTGTCGAATTCTCAAGACTTAATGTCCCCAAGTAGTCACAAGATTAGTCATTTCCAATGTGACATATACAAACTAATCAAAAACTAAATACATGTTGTCAGCCTTGAGGCCTGATTAGTTATTAATCATTTAGACCTGATTTAAATGCAAATTAGAGAATGCTTTGAATACCTTTACCCAAGGTCGATTTTCCACCCCATTAATATCCAATGCCTTATAGTGTCCAAAGATAATATCCAATGCCTTGAGAAGTGATAAGGACTAAAAACATGTTAAGTTCTCAAAGCCATACTCCCATGCCAATTACGATACATGAAATGAAAAAGAATGAAAAATGTGTATCTCAAAGCCCATAAGAACAATAAAGATCAATGCCCTATAGTATGCCAAAATCTGAATACTGAGTGCTCAAATCATTAACAAATATTCCTTATACTCATGCCACTGACCGAGAATAAAGAAATACACCTTTGAAGAAAATCAAGAACTTTTTCAATTTCATGATGCTGGTAACTGATCAAGCCATAATTTATCAACTTGTAGAAAAAATGAACATGCAAAAAGTATGTAATCAAGTGAATCACTGAAGCACATATTATCAAAACAAAAACATGTCACCTGATGAATGGAACAAAGAACCTGTAACCAAAATTCCTAAACTGAGATCTGCACATGGAGTCAAGTTATCAGTGCCACCCAAGATGATATCAGAACTAGTAAATATGCCAATCAAAATGGAAGGAGATCAATTGAGTAAACTATCACCAAGATGCCAGACTGAAATACAAATTATCATCATGGACAAATTAGCACAAGAGAGATTCAACATGTTGTAAAACCCTTTATGGACACAACTAATCTCCTGAAAAAACACACCTATGTACATACAAAAATGCATAGAAACATACATACATAACATGACAAGTATATTTAGTGTGGGACCCACCAAACAGATGATAGAAGTGACAAAACCAATAGATGGAAGGAAATGCCAGAACGAGGAAAGCAAGGAGGTGTCACATCACATTGAATTATGCCAATTTTTTTTGCCTTGTGCAAGAAGCTATCCATTCACTATGGGATGGAAGGGAATTTATGTGATTAAGACATGCGTTTTAGATTGTAACAAGTATTGTTCTTGGAAAACACTCTATGTTCTGGGTTTTCTCATTTTGTAGGTTGAAAGTGAATTGTTGGAGAGAAAGGGGGCATTGTAGGAAAGGGAGACAACCAACCAAGTTGAGTTGAGGGGTTTCTAACCAACTGTATGTACATATGTGCATTAGCTTGGTTTTCCCAATTTTACAACACTATGTGAGTTGCAGATTTCTTAAAACTCGATGTTTTTCAATCCCATTACATTCTTACTAGATCTAATTTACAAAAGGTTCTCAAGACAATCACAAAACATACCAAATTGAGGTGAGGGGTGAGTAACCAATTGGGTTGTTACTTGTAAATGGTTTTAAAACATTATGTGGGTTGTAGATTTTGAAAAACCAGGGTTTCACAAATTGAAATTTTACAAAACAGTATGAATGCAATTTAGCTAGTACAAACAATGTGAGTATGAGTTGACATTTTCAAATAATTTTTTTCTAACGTGGGAATTGGAGGTAGAATGACATGTGTGTTTTTATTTTGGAGAAAGAAGGGGAAAAACACTCTACATTTCATGTCTGCACATTGAAAGCTGAAGGTTGGAGTGCATATGTAGGAGTTGGAGGAGAAAAACAATTTTTTGAAACATGGAATTTTAAAAAATGGTATGAATGTAATTTAGACAGTACAAATGTAATGAAAGGCACCTTATAAAAATACTTACATGGAATAAAAATTACATTTTTATTTCTTAATGTGATCTAAATATACATGCACAATATGATTGCAGGTTGGAAAACACAGTGGGAGATGAGGTGAAAACATGATTTACGAAACCTCCAACACACAAAATGTTGTTAAACCCTGTACACACTGAAGCCAAATGCCTTACTAGCTATCTAGAAAATTGTTCCTATCATCACACTCCTATGGTCTAAATAACACAAAGCTTTTCAATACATACATACTATTTTGGAAAATCCTAAGATGCGAAAAAAAGTATTTTACAAAACTAACAATCCACTCAAGAAAATATACATCCTTGCTAGCTCTGAAAACTTGCAACTCCTTCTCATTGCTCTCCACCATAATGTCATTGTAAAAAATGGTACCTCGTCTAGGCTTTTTGATAGTTGCAAATAATGGTTTTGAATGCCACACTTTTTTGGGTTTTTAAAAACCTGCTAGCACTGACACGTTTTCTCGGCAAAAAGATATACAATGGAACATGGAGTTAATGTCCAATTTTCCATTAGTGCTATTTGTTTGTCTAGCCATCTTTTCCATTGGGGCCATGTTGTCCACTGTCGGGGATGGGTGATGGGGGATGGGGGGTATGATATCATGTTGCATACATAGGTGGCTTGCAACTCCATTTTCCTCCCATGCGTCCTCCCTCCCCACCCACCAAACCACAAAATGAAATGTTGCAAATGGAAACTTTTAGCTCCGCGCATGCATAAAAAATATAGACAAAAGGCACCTATGTACAAAGAAAAACAAAAAAAAATTACTCTAGTTCAGCCATTTTCCCTGCCCGTGCCTACTCTCTCCCCACCCACCAAAGTGGAAAAATGAAAATGTGGAAAATGGTGATGGTAGGTGTGTTTTGTCTAGATTTTTCTCGTTTCTCACTAGCTACGCATCCTTTTCTGGCAATGCTACCTAATGACACATGGCTAGCCATACATCAAGGTGATTTTTGTCCATCATGTGGCATGGGATATGGGGGGTATGATATCATGTTACAAACATAGGTTTTTTTTTCCTTGGAGTTAGATTTTCCCATACTAGAGAGTATATACCAGTGTTAAAGGCCAATTCATATAATATACCAATATTAGAGGGAGCAACTAATAGGAAACAATGTGTTTTCCAACACTACAAATAATGCAGGCATTTTGTTTAAACACAATAATGGAAGGTGTGATTTTGAAGACATTCATACTATTTTGTAACATTCCATGTTGCAAAACCATAGGTGTTAAAAATCAAGACAGTGTGTTTTCCAACACTACAAATAATGCAGGCATTTTATTTAAACACTATAACAATGGGAGGTGTGATTTTGAAGACATTCATATTGTTTTGTAACATTCAATATTGCAAAACCATACATGTTAAGAAGCAAGAAACTCACTGTGAGACAACCCTTTACATTTAAACAAGGAGATTCAAATTACTGAAACCCATCATCATATTTTCCAAATTGCAATAATTTTGTGCACTTTTTCTTTTCAATCATGTGAAATTCAAACACAACAATGGAAGGTGTGATTTTGAATAGATTCATACTATTTTGTAACATTCCATGTTACAAAAAATTATGTGTTAAGAAGCAAGAAACCCACTGCGAGACAACCCTTTACATTTAAATTGAGATGAGACAATGTGTTTTACAACACTACAAATAATGTGAGTATTTTATTTGTTCCAATCAGATGAAAAAAGGGAAATGCCATATTTATGTCACCAAAGAATTGTTCTAAAAGATCAAGGTGGACTTCACTACATTTTTGGAGTGTACAAAACCAACACTTTTCATGAGGAAATAACTGAGAAGAGACAATGTGTTTCCCACCATTGCAAACAATGTGAGCATTTTTAAATTTTTTTTTTTTTCTCTTTTGATTGGTACAATCAAAATGACATTTCACTTTCCTCATCTGATTCAACCAAATAAAATAATGCTCACATTATTTACAGTCTTGGAAAACACACTGTCTCCATATAAGGTGTTAAGAAAGAAGCAACCCATAAAGTGTTGTAAAACCCTCTGCAACTAAGAGGAGAGTCTATTTTCCAACTATTCAAATAATGCGAGCAATTTATTCGTTCCAATAAGGAGAAAGCTAACTCATAGACAAAAAAGCACCTATGTATGTAGCATGAGATCAAAATGACATTTCACTTTCCTCATCTGATTCGGCCAAATAAATGCTCACATTATTTGTAGTATTGGAAAAGACACTATCTCCATATAAGTTGTTAAGAAACAAGCAACCCATATAGTGTTGTAAAACCCTCTAGAACTGAGAGCACACAATGTGTTTTCCAACTCTACAAATAATGCAAGCAATTTATTTGTTCCAATCAGATAAAGAAAGCGAAATGACATTTGAACTGTAGAAAAAAGTTGTTCAAAAATTTCAAAGTGGACTTCATTACATTCTTGGAGCATAATGAAATAAAGCTCTTCAGATCAGACTAACTGAAATGGGATAGTGCATTTTCCAACACTGCAAAACAATCTATAACACTGTGCGTTGCAGGTTTCATTATACCTACTATTTTCCAATTTCATTACATTCTTACTATCTAATTCACAAAATCTTCTCAAGACAATCACAAAACATACCAAATTGAGGTCAGTTGTGAGTAACCACTAGGTTGTTACTTTTAAAGGATTTTAGAATAGTAAGGGTTTTAGGAGAAAGTGTGTTTTCTAAAACAACGGTGTAGAAAATGGTAGAAAAAATGGGATCTCATTTGGGCTTTTTCCTATTTGCAAATTATGATTTCCAATGCCATTCTGCGGGATTATGGTTTATGTGATTTTATGTTGAGGGTTTTTTAATTTTTGTTTCTTCCCATCTATTAGTTTGAAATTTTGCACTTGTCGAATGAAATAGTTGACAACCCATTGTGGAAATATGAGTGAAATAAGTGAATAAAACTTATAGAAAGAAAAAATCATGTGAAATATATCAGAAGATTGGAAAACACAATGTGGGTTCTGCAATGAAATGGTATATTGTGAAAACGATATAAAGCCCAGAACATCGCCATTGTTTGCATTCTTATTTTGAACGTTGTAGGGTTTTCGTTGGGGAAATGGGTATTTATTTGAAATGCAAGGTTGTTAATGTTTTTTTGTGTCGAGGGTTATTTAATTTTTGTTTCCTTTCCTCCCATATGTTGGTTTTCAAAATTTTCCATTGCTGAATGAAATAAACAACAACCCATTGTGGAAATATGATAGAAATTACTGAATAACATTTATAGAAAGCAAAAACCACGTGGAATATGTTACGAGGTTGGAAAATGCAACTCGGGTTCTACAATAAAATGATATATTTTAAAAACCACATAAATCCTAGAATGGTTCCATTCTTTCACATTATTTCTAGTTTCTATAAATGTTATTCACTTATTTCACTCCTATTTCCACAATATTTCATTTGGCAAGTGCAAAATTTCAAAAACAACTATTCATTTCATATGAAAGCCCTACATGCAAACACTTTTTTTAATTTTTCCATCAAGGGAAACCTTTTTTATTTAACCAATAGCCATTCAATTCTTTTTACAAAATCCATTTAACCATTGTTTGTGCTTCACAGTTCGTACAAAATGGTAGAATGGCACAGACAATGGTAGATATACATACTTGTTGGGTAGTTATTGTGTGTGTTGAATGTGTTTCTCTCATTTAGTCTCCATTGCATCACATGCACTCCTGACCAAACTGTAAATTGGAATGTTCCAAATAGAAAATTTTAGCTTTGCACATGTAGCAAAAATGTAGAAAAAACACATCTATGTAAATAAAAAAATGATTTTTTTTACTCTGCTCTAGCCACCTACAACTCCATTTTCCTCAACCACGCCTCCTCCCTCCCCATCCACCAAAGTGGAAAATGGTGATGGTAGGTATATTTTTTCTACCTTTTTCTTGTTTCTTGTTGGTCATGTATCCTTTTCCGATGACACCACCTAATGACACTCAGCTAGTCATCCGTCAAGGTGATTTTTGTCCACCATGTGGCATGGGGTATGGGGGATACAATATCATGTTACATACATAGGTTTTTTTTGTCTAGGAGTTAGCTTTCTCTGAGAGAAAATAGAATAATTTATAAATCAATTAAATTGATTTAATTGTGCAAGTTGTGAAATCAAGAGGATTTGATGGATTAGGATTAGCATTAATTAGGATTTGATTAAATTAGGTAGAATTTATCCGATTTTACAATTTGATTTAGATTTTAAATAAATCAAAATGAGATGAATAATGGTTTAGACCTAATTAAATAAAGTTTGATTTATTTAATTAAAGATGGTAGTGTTAGATTAAATCAAATAAAGATTAATTTATTAAATTTAAAGGAGATGACTTTAGAGATTAATTAAATAAAGTGACTTATTTAAAAGAGGGACTATAAGATTAATTAAACAAAATTATTTATTTAATTAATAGGAGATGATGAATTAATCAGATAAATTTGATTTATTTAACTAAGAGATGAAATCTGATGAATTTAATCAGATAAAGATTATTCAATTAAATTGATTAGTAAAGGAGATGATTCAGGATGAACTGATGTTAGTAAGCTTAGGATCAGGTGTATATGATCAATCTCTATATTTTCCATGTCTACATATATATATAATAAATGCCAAAAATATATTTAAAAATGTTGGGTATCAACTTTGGACTATAGGATTTAATAAACAAAACAAAATTGTTTTTATTATTCAATTGTAATGTGGGCATAGCCCATGCTTGTGCCTCCCCATGTGGGGAAGGTGCTACTCTGGAGGTCATGCCCTCCACAGGTAGTGCCCCCCAATGGGGGTTACTGACCTGTATGCCCATCATACCTATGTTCCCTTCCCCTACGTATAGGTTAATTTTGAAGCGTTTGTTTATTATCACATATATTTTTTAAAATATAAATATATATTTATATATACATATATGTACATCTATATATATATGCAAATATGTATATATACTTTTCATTGGAAACTGGTTGTGCATATCATATGTTTTTAAATATTTAAGGGAATATATATATACTTCACTGAAATTGGTTGTGTATACATCTTTTGGTTGAAAATTGAGTACTTCACTTTTCCAAAAAATGGGTACCCAAATACATGAGTATATAAATGTGGATATATAAATTTATATATACACATATATTTATGAAAATATTAATATGAATGCATCTGGAAAATAATTTTTAGTTGCAACTAAAATTAGAATACATCAATTGTAAACATAGATTTTTGTTCTTATGTTTATTTACATATGAAATGTATATATATAAATGTAGAAATTACATATAGAATGATTAGTACTACAATATGTGAGAAAACAAATTGAATTGACAAAAATGATAGATATTGAAAGCTGAATTTATATGAATATATATAATTTTTGTATAAAAGTTATTTGCTTTGTTGCAATTTGACTTCTTTCTATATATATGGAAATCTTTGTAAGGAAAATCATTTATATCAAACTATAAAAACTCGTGCACTTACACATTATCTTGTGTGAAAACCAACGTTTCCTCTTAAAAAGACTATACTTTTACTTGTGAATGGTTCTTTCAATTTATGTAGATTCGTTACTTATATCTAATTATAACTAGAAATGAATATTGGATTTTTGGAATGTGGAGAAATGTTCTCATATGCTAGAAATTTTTGTATCCATTGATGTATAGTGGAATGATTCAAATGATATGGAGGTGAAATGCAAAACTAGATATTGAATTCTTATCTTAAGAACTATTCTTTTGGGAAAACTTGGAAACATAATGTATTATTTTTTCCATAAAATTATTGAATAGATAAATACTTGAAATTGAATGACATTTTGTATGAAATCATGAGATACTTGTTTTTCCATGGAAACCTCTAGGATAGGATGTCAAATTTGGGCACACAGAGATGGTAATTTATCTTTTTCATAAACTACCACTTATATTTCTTTATGCTTGGCCAATAAATGTGCCATTGAAATAGATGGATTAAAAGCCTAGAATTTTTTGTTATTTGTGTCTCTGCCACATCCTACTTGCAAGAAATATGTTTTCTAGTATAGGAATGCATATAGGAAAATAGGCATGCATCGAGAGTTCCCTCTTGCTTTATTGTTCCAAGTTGTTAGGCTCCTCGTGCAGGGTTGGGGATTTATTTGAGTTAGGAATAAACCCAAGGAAGTCATGTACTTCGTGGTTGGGTAGAAAAGGTGCCTTAACTGTACTCTTGGCCTCAACGCAATAAGACCAGTGGTGTTAAGGCAGATGGGGTTCAAAGGTTCTATTTCTATGGATGTGCTTCATATATTATTTATGTATAGCTTGTTAGCCAATTTGTAAATTGTAACTCTACTTCATGAATGTATTTATTGATGTATAATTGTTGATGTATCATTGAAATATACTATTTGTAACACCCCTTATGGTATATGCAATTTGAAATTTGTAATTCATTTAATTTAATTTGCTTACTTATGGATATTAATTTTTCTCATGTGATCTCTTTTACCTTACTTGTGATGTTAGATGAACATGTAAATACTTAATTTGGAATGTGTTAGTATTTTTTTGAGCTTTACATTTTGGTATTAGAGCATCTAGGCTAAAATATAGAACCTACACCTAATGACACTTAATGTTGTGTGTTCCAGAATAACTCTATCGATTTTAGAACCTATCAACGTGAAAATCATGGGGTGGATCATGTGGTGATTCCAATGATAGGTTGGATTAGATTCTAGCCTTGTTGAATCGACAAGAGGCCAGGATTGATAGCCTTGAGCAAGAAAGGTGCAAAGGTCCACAAGGGCCGAATTTTGGAGGAAATGAAGAAAATAATAATGTAGAACAACCTAAGACTGAAGAAAACCCCAATAAGATAAGAAAAGTGGCAAAGGAGCTGGGCAAAGACCTCAAAAAGGTCACCCCACCAAAATTTTATGGTAAAATAATTGGAAATAGGGAAAAAGCTTGAATAATTGAGATGGAGAAGTATTTTTGTCTATGGAATTTTTCCAATGAAACTAAGGTTGAATGGGGTTCGTAACAACTCACTAGTGAAGCTACCACTTGGTGGGAGAATGAAAAGACAGAAAAATGATTTTTGCATTGTAAGGTGACTTAGGAACAATTCTTACAATTGTTCAAAAAAAGATGGTTGTCACAGTCCTATTTTGACAAAAAGATGGCTGAATTCTAGACTCTCACTTAGGGGGAATGATAGTGACATAGTACTGGGAAATATTTTCTCATTTGCTCAAATATGTACCCTAGTACCAACTTGATGAGATATTTCAGGTTCACAAGTTCATTCAAGGGCTTAGGCCTCAAATTGGAGCTGAAGTGAATATACATAATCCTTCCACCATGGATGAGGCTTTTGAGAAAGCTACTAAGGAGGAGCAAAAGCTTTAGCAGGTTACAAATTATAGAAAAATAGAGATGCCAAGAGGCAGTCACAAGGGAACCATTAGAATAATAGTAATCAGAATTAGTACAATCAATGAAACAATAATAATCGACAGATCAGGAATATCAAGAGGGGTAGAAATTCATAGGATCACCATGATGGGAACTAGAACAACCAAAAGAGAGAAAATTACAATAATAATAGTAATAACAAGACAAATGGTTCTGATAGAGCCAGAGAACCCCATAGAGGTTGTTATACATGTGGTGGTGAGCACTATGCTAGTGTGTTTCCTCAGAGGAATAATCAGAACAATGGGAATCAACATCGCATATGTGTAGCAGTTGATAATCACCAAGAATATTACCAAGCTACACCAATCCAACTTTCAGGATAACTTTTTGGATGTCCCGATTTCCATTCTAATTGATACTAGTGCCACAAAGTGTTTTATAAATCCTCATGTTATTTCTAAATTATCTGTTAAATTGGGATATATGGCTAATTCATGGAAGGTTCAGTATGAAAATGAGGTAGAGAGGATAGTAGAGCAATGTCTTGCCTACAGCGAACTTGAGCTTCCTAGTTTTGAAATGTAGGTTAATTTGTATGTAGTACCTTTGGGGTAGTATGATTTAATCTTGGGAATAAATATACTAACTGAACATAAGGCCCTTGTTGATTGTGAAGATAAAATAGTGAGGTGTCTTTATGGTCAGGGTAACTGTGTTGAAATTCATGGTTTGAAAAGGCCCCTAGAACTTAGAAAAATATTTTCCATGTAGCTAAATAAGGCTCACAAAAAAGGGTGCATGATCTATGCAATAAAAGTCAGGGATCTTGATAGTTCAGAGTCGTCGATTAGTGATCTTCCTATTTTGAAGGAATTTCAAGATTTTTTTCCTGATGAACTGGATGAACTTCCTCCTAAGTGAGTATTTTATTTATCAATAGACTTGTTACCTAGAGCTGAACCTCAGTCTAAGGCACTATACAGGATGAATACTGTTGAATTGGAGGAGTTGAAGGCCTAGTTGCAGGAGTTGCTTGATCAAGGTTTTATAAGGCCAAGTGTGTCTCCATGGGGAGCACCTATCATATTTGTAAAGAAGGATGGGACCTTAAGGATGTGCATTGATTACATGATTCTTAGCAAGGTTACCATTAAGAACAAGTATCCGCTCCCTAGGATCAACGATCTATTTGATTAGATGAAAGGAGCTGAGGTATTCTTGAAAATTGACTTGAGATCAGGATAATATCAATTGGGGATAAAGGATGATGATATATTCAAAACTACTTTTAGGACAAGACACAGGCACTACAAATTCATAGTGTTACCATTTAGGATAACTAATGCCCCTGCAACCTCTATGAACTTGATGAACAACATCTTCCGAGATTATCTAGATGATTTTGTTCTAGTTTTTTTGGATGATATCTTGATCTATTCTAAATCAGAGGAGGAACATGACAAACATATGAGGATAGTGTTGCAACGATTGAGGGACCATAATCTCTATGGGAAAATATCTAAATGTACATTCTACCAAACTAAGGTGCACTATTTGGGACATGTTATTTTAGTTGATGTGATAACAGTGGACCTAGATAAGATTAAGGCAATTATGGAGTGGCCAACATTTTAGAACATTTTAGAATTTTGAAGCTTTATGGGGCTTGTTGATTATTACATGAAGTTTGTCTAGGGGTTCTCAACAATCACAACACCCATCACCACACTCCAAAAGAAAGGAAAAAAATTCGAGTGTAGTGACAAATGTGAGAAGGATTTTAAATTGTTGAAAGAGAAACTTTTGCACCTATCTTGATTGTGCCAGATCCAAATGGGCACTTCACATGATAATAAATTCTTCTCGAGATGGTGTAGATGGATAGGTGGTGGCATACGAGTCAAGGAAACTGAAACAACATGAATTAAATTATGTGCCACATGATTTGGAGTTGGCTACCACACTTTTCAAATGAGGAGTTACTACCTTTTGGGAAAACATTTTGAAGTTAAAACTGATCATGCAGGATTGCAATATATCTTTACTCAACCAAACCTGAATGCTTGTCAGAGATGATGGTTGGATTTTTTGAGTGAATATGATTTTGGCATTGAGTATATAGAAGGAAAATAAAAAAGAGTAGAATATTCCTTAAGTAGGAGGAGACATCTAGTAGTCATGGTCACTATAAGGTCAAGTTTCAGACAATAGGTTATACAAGCATTGCCAAGGGATGAGCATCATGAAAGGGTGAAACAAGCCCTAGCACAAGATCCTTTGGATCATAGATTTGTTGGATATATGTTTAAGGTTGATGGACCCTTGAGGTTCTAGGGATAGATGTATGTTCCTAACGCAATAGGATTGAGATAGCTAGTACTAGAAGAATTTCACAATGCACCATATTTTGGGCACCCCAGTGTGATAAAAATGGTTGAGGGGCTCAGGCTGTTGTATTTTTGGCCAAGAATTAAGAGAGATGTTACTTCTTTTGTAGCCCTATGTTTGGAATGCCAATGAGTTAAGGCTAAGCATGTGCATCCGATAGGATTTCTATACCCACATCGAGTGCTACAGTATAAATGGTAGGTTATCACTATGAATTTTATTTAGGGGTTTCCTATGACCAAGATCTGACATGATGTCATCTTGTTTGTGGTTGAAAAATTAAAAAAATTAGCTTACTTCATCCTTGGTAATCTAAAGGATGGATCCTTGGTATTGTGAAGAAATTTATGTAGGATATTTTTTCAGTTTTATGGAGTTCCAGAGACAATCATCTCAAATCATGAAACTCAGATGACTTCTAGGTTATGGACTACTCTAAATTCTTCTTTGGGAACTAAATTGAATTTTAGTTCCACTTATCATCCTCGGACCAAAGGTCAGATAGAGAGGGTAAACCAAGTAGTTGAGGATCTCCTCAGGATGTACTATATAGATCAACATCATAAGTGGGAGGAGTATTTACCTTTAGTGGAGTTCACATGTAATAACTCCTATCACACCTCTTTGGGAATGACACCTTTAGAAACTTTTTATGGTCATAAATGTCATACACCTATCAATTGGGATAGGGTGGAACACATGATTGTTATTGAACCTGAGATGTTGAGAGAGATGGAGGATAAGATGAAGCTCATAAAAGAAAAATTGAGACAAGCTTTAGATCGCCTGAAGAGTTTTGTTGAAAGGTACAAATTTTTTAGATAGTTCACTATGGGAGATAGAGTTTTCTTGAGAGTGAGGCCACAAAAGAGTTCAATCTCTTTCAGAAAGAACTTAAAGCTTGCCCCTAGATATGTTGGACCTTTTGAGGTTTTGGAAGTCATTAATCCAGTTGTATATAGGCTTTCTCTACCACTCACTCTATCCTGTATACATAATGTCTTCCATGTTTCTATACTTAAGTCATATCATCCAGTTTTTACTCATGTGATTGAATGGAATGCATTGTAGGTGCAGGATCCAGGTGTGGTGCTAGTGGAGCCCATCAAGATTCTAGAAAGGTGCAACGTTAAGTTGCAAAATGGTGATATTGTGCAGTTAAAGGTCCAATGGGACCAATATTCAGTGGACTATGCCACCTGGGAGAATGTTGAGGATATTGACAAATATTTTCCTCATTTTAGATTTTAGCATGTTTCTTTAGTTTTTCTACATATTATGACTATGATACACCGAATACTTGAGACTCTATTATGTGGATGTTTGTAATAATACATCGAGATGATTTATCTTCCAAGTGGGGAAGGATGTCACACAGGTCTAACTTTGGTGATGCTTGCTTTTACTTTATGTGGTTTTTCTATATAACTAAATGTGTACATGTGTGATATATTAAATGATAATTAATGTGTTGTTTTCAGGAATGAAATATGAAAATGTGATTTTAGTTTTGTGAAAAGTTGAAGTTAATGGAATATCATTTTACTTTGGAAATGATGCAAAATAGAAAGGTGATATTTAGAATTAATGAATTATGTAGGATTTGATTTAGAATTAATGAGTTATGTTGATTTGATTATATTTTACTTGGATACTAATCTCATCTTGGTTTCTTGAGTGTACTTGAGCTACAAGTTGTTGAAGACCAAGGGTGTGGCTAAGGTAGAGGAGGTTAGCTTCTTGGCAAGGTAAATCAAGAATGGTTCTCTTGATCACACACAAAGCACTCAGTGTCATATAGATTCATTTAGCATTTGGCTTGGATGATCTTTTTACTGTTAGTATTTTAAAATGGTTAATTTCATATTTATATATGCAAATAAAAAATTAAATAATTACTTCTAGTTTAATTAGATATTTATATATGCAATTAAATGATAGGTTGTGTTATTTAAAGTAATCATTTGAATTGTAACTAATGTTAATTCGCATACTATTGTTTCAATATTGATTGCAATTATAATTGTTTATTCAATTATTTTCTTTAAGGAAAAAAATGTTGATTTATAATTAAAATAGGATTAATATTAAATTGGGGGTAAAAGTTGAGCATGAAATAAATTTTATTTAATTCTTGATTTTCAAGATTAGGTCTCAGAAATGAAAAGAAATCTTTAAAATGAGAAATTGATTAATGAGAAAAAACAACTACTTTTACAATCTTCTTGTTTTGCTCTGTGAAAATAACCAAAATAATGGCTGTCGAGAAGGGGGTTTCAGAGGTACAGTGAATCTAGCTTGGTGGAAGGAGAAGGAAAGGGAAGAAAGAAAGGAGAACAAGGAAAGAAAACTCAACAGGAAAAAAATTCTAGGTTTTTAATTCTTTTCCATTTCAACTTAAATTCAATGTGTGAGAAAATTGTTGTGTCTGTAAAGTGGGTTTTGTTTGTGAAATTTCCCCATTTGAATGCGTTTTACATAAAATTCAGATAAATCTTGTACTTACCTGAACTTTCAAAACCCCCTATGACAAACATATACTTGTAAGTGTGAATAAGTAACAATGTAAATACACTAGAAACACTTCTTAATACGACATTATATCAATGAATTTAATCAACAATTAAGCTATTAAAAACTAGAAATTCATTTGAAAGCATCATATTGCTCTCTATCTCCAAAGATTTATTAAACCATTATGGCTCTCAGATCGTGTAAGCACAATTATTGTTAAAATGACAATCTAGAGAATGAGAAGTTATCAAAATGAAGAAAACTAATCCTATATGATGATATTGTAAACTAAATTGACATGAAACTATGCTGATGAAGCTACAACAAAACTAAATGTAGCCATGATTATGAATTCTAAAGCTATGATGCTATTGAGACTATTTATTGATTTCTTGAATGCTTGATTGCTATTTTTGCAGAGTAAGATTGCACAAAGTTGAGATTCTGGATCCTTTTATTATTTGAATGAAGCTGTATTTATAGATTTCCCGGCACTAGCTTTGCATAGGGCCAACAAACAAAGGCTTGGATTCAATCTAGAGAATTGAATGATGAGAGATGGAGGAGATTGAGACGATTGTGGGAATTGTCCCTACCCATGAAAACATCAGGCAAAAAGATAGGAAGGATTGATGGAAGAGGATTGAGAGATTGATTTCCAATATGTCTCCAATTTGTCTCCAAATCTTCCTGTGAAGATTGAATCAATTAATTTAGACATAATATTGACATAAATTAGACATATGATATCTAATTTGGTTTTGAGAAAATAGAGGAATTGATTTATGCCTATATTTAAATATTTTGATTTATTTAAATTAGCAAAAGAGGAATAAATAATTTAATAAAAAAAACTATAGAATTTGTTTATTAAATTAGAATAGAAGAATATGATAATTAATCAATAAAGTGTTTAACCTTTATTTAATCAATTTAGATTGATGTGATAGAAATAAATAGTTGAAATTGATAATTAAATCAAACAAAGTATTTTATTTTTGTTTATTTAATTAAGATAAGATAATAGAAGAATTAGAAGAATTTAAATGTGAACTATATAAATAAATATTTCTATTTATTTAATAGTAGAGGAATTTATGATAATTAATCAAATAAATTGTATTTAATTAATTGGATTCTCCAGACCAATTTTAGGTGTATACATTTTTCCCCTCTTTGAAGTGATCTGTTTACACATTGCTTCAAAGAAAATTTTGCTGCTACTGCCAGTATCGACGATTTTTTTTTAGTATGCCCTAGACATGCCCTAGATATTTATTTTTAGATGATGATGGATATATGCCCCCTTGAGAGATAAATTTAGATTTTTGGATTTTTTTGGATTTTCTAATATATTTGATTTTTTATGATTTTTCAATGATTGTATGATGATTCGAGGATGATTTGATGTAGAAATAATTTATCTCCTGACATTTGATGCAACAAGTTTTCCCCTAGTTGATTTTCAATTAATCTCATAATAAAATTAATTAAATGGTATAAAAATCCCATCAAAAATCCCTTTTGAAAAACTTATATAAGGTCAAAAATGTCATTTTCATAATCATTTGTGCATTTGACTTTTGCAAACTTTGTGAGAGAGATATTTGTGATTTTTGGAGCAAGATGACGATCCCTTAGCACACCCACTGGTTCGAGTGAGTGCGATGTCATCAGTGCCCAACCACTTACAGATCTTCAGTATATACCCCAAAACCTCCTTGTAATTTGTGCAATTTTGATTTTTGTGTTGCTTTTAATTTTTTTAATTTTTGTAGTTTTAGCGCTTCAATTATGCGTTGTAGCGCTTTGACACTCTGGTGTAGAGCTTTTAGAAATTGTTATAGTGCTTCGACGAATTAGCACTTCAATGTGATATTGTAGCGCTTCAGTAGGCTAAATTAGCGCTTTCAGAACATTAGTGCTTAGGAAGGATCTTTTGGAACTTTTAGTATTTAGTTTAGTGCTTCCAGAATATTAGTACAATGGTAGATTTGATCAGTGCTTTGAATGATTATTTGGCACTTCTAGGATTGTAGCTTTTTGAACAAATGTTTCAGTGCTTAGAATGTCTGAAATAGCACTTCTGATGTTTCAGTGCTTTGATAAAATCTTTTAGCGCATCTGACTAATGAAATAGCGCTTCTGATAGTTTAGCACTTTTAATGCTTGTTTTAGCGCATCTGTCTGATGAAATAGCGCTTCTGATAGTTTAACACTTTTAATGCCTATTTTAGCACATCTGACTGATGAAATAACACTTCTAATAGTTTAGCACTTTTAATGCCTCTTTTTAGCACATTTGACTAATGAAATAGCACTTCCGATAGTTTAGCGCTTTTAATGCTTGTTTTAGCGCATATGAGTCAAATTTGCAAAATTGCCAAATTTTAAGCTTGATTTTGTCCATTCTGATCGTGTCAATCCTTTGGCTTGATATGATTTGATAATTTAATAACCTTGATGATTTTTAACCTCATATTGAATGATTCGATTGTTTGATAGATTTGAATCATCCTCATGATAGGTGAGGTGTTGATGATGCTTTCTCACAAATATTTTATCAAAATTCACACCAAGAGCTGATTAGATTTGATAAGATAATTGATATGTGATAACTTGACAAAGTGTGCTGATTTTGCAATCTTTTATGATGATAGGATTCTCTGGATAACCTCCATATTCGAGAGCGTTTCCCATGGACTTTTGATTTGATTATGCAATTGACCCTGATGAGGTTCAGATTATTAGTCGATGTGGTCTTTCCTCTCTTCTTGACATTTCCTAGATTAGGATTAATCAGGGTATCCTCACAGCGTTAGCCGAGTAGTGGCATAGTGACCGCAATACCTTCAACCTACCTATTAGCGAGATGACTATTACCCCAGAGGATGTTTGGCATATTTTGTGGATACCTTTTGTTGGAGAGATTGTTGTATATGATTCACAGGAGGTTGGCGGGACAAATGCACTTCATAGAGTATTTCAGGATGAGCACATTGCTGGGATGTGGATTCCATGGTGGGAGATGGTGGACTCATATGCCACCCTACCTTCATTTTTGGCAAGATTTACTGGAGGGTTCCTTTGTCCTGATCGCAGGTCAAAGGGACTATTTGTCAGATGGGGCTGAGTTCTAGAGAGTATGATTGTACATGGGACTCGCTATGCTTGGGGGATGTGTATGCTAGCCCACTTGTAACATGATTTACATTCAGTAATTTATCTGAGGGGATGTAGTTTATCTTTAGGAGCTACCTTGCTTCAGGTTTGGGCATGGGAGAATATTTCCATTGCGCGGCCAGTGCTAGTTAGAGATAGGCTTACTACTAGACCTTATTTTTTCCGATACATAGGTCAACTTACCCAGGCTAGGGTGGGTAAGTTAGAGTATTGGAGGCACATTTTGGATGATCTAGAGGCAGTAACATAGCATCCCTATCTAGATTGTGATCACTGGGATGAGGACGACACGGAGATGGGATACTTGTGTGATTCCATGTATTTGATTGGATGGACCCATTTTATTCTAGAGAGATTTCTACTACAGAAGGTCTATAGACAGTAGGGTATTATGCAATGTATGCCTCATGGTGTTGCACATTATGCTCAATGGTAGAGTGATGTACCAGATTGGGGGCCCCGTCTATCATATGATGTTTTAGTAGAGGGATATCGTATGTTACAACCTTCAACCTGGGAAATTCATCATGATATTGCAAATTCACCAATGATAGAGGAGTACACGATGTTTCTTGCATTACATCCATGCCCTCAAATCAATATTCCTGATGAGCCAACAACCTTACCTGCAGGGGAGGATATTATGGTTGCACATGGTCAGCGATGGAGATGAGCAGAGGATGTGGTGGAGGAACTTGCCATGTATATAGAGGCAGAGGAGGATATTGGTGTAGGGGAGCAGGCCATGGATATTGAGACGAAGGAGGATATCGGTGGAGAGGATGTGGAGGGTAGTGGTGAGCATGATGCTAGTGATAGTGAGGATAGTGAGGAGAGCAGTAGTGATGATAGGAGCAGTGAGAATGGAGACAATAGAGGGGAAAAAATAGAGGGATTGTGGCACCTAGTACATGGCCATCTACTAGTATGCCTTAGAAGAGGGAAGTAGTGGAGACGTCCTCCTCACAGTATCAGACACAGATTGCCACTCTTCAGGTGCATATGCAGACTTTACAGAGGCAACTTGTGCAGGCTCAGGGTTTGCTCGTACAGACTCAGACATAGTTGTAGACCCAGGCATAGACTCATGCACATGCCCTATCATAGGTACAGGGATAGTTGGAAGCTGCACAGACTCAGATTGCCACTTTGACAATAGAGAGAGACAGTGCCAGATAGATTACCGAGCGGGAAAAGGGGACTGCTGAGACCTTACAGAGGATAGCCGATGGTACCTTTGTTGCTGATTATATGAGGGAGGTTCTTTATTTCAGTCGAGAGGAAAAGTTCTATAGGGGCCCTTATCATGATGCAGTTCCTGTTGAGCGTAGAGTGAGCTATGCCCCTTCTAGATCTAGTAGGACACAAACCGAGACAATGAGCAAGGGTGTGATGTAGCCTCCATAGAGAGATCCCATAGATCCTGGTCCATACAGTGGTGGTGGAGGTACTAGTCCTATGATGCCCGCACCCTCTTGTAGTAGTAGATCCTAGATGCTACTCATGATACTATGATATACTTTTTGAGACATGATGTACACTTTGAGTTAGCCAATTTTGATGATGTATCTCTTTTATTTCAGACTTCATTGTATACTTGACATTGATGTTTTATATGATATGCAATTGATTTCTAATGATCTGTGATGGGTCTATTATGATTCTATGATGAATGCATTTACTTTAGTGTTATATATGCCATGTGATGATTCTATTATGATGCAATTTAATATGCTTATGATGTATGATGTTCTAATTTTAATGCTTATGTATGGATATATGATGTATGGATGTATGATGATTTAATTGTATGAATATGGATGTATGGGTGTATAATGATATATACATGGATGGTTTTTAACAAAATGTAAAATTTGTGATGTAATTCATGGATGACAATGATGTATGGGTTGAAATTGATCAAATGCATATGATAATAATGTAATAAATGATATGGTGTAATGAAGATGTTGATGATAAATGTATGACAATAATAGAATGTGAATGGATGACATATTTATGAGATGGATGCAATGATATGATTTATTTTTAGAATGTTTATACGATGTGGAAAACATGATATGATTAATGCACCACTATTTAATGTTTAAATGTATGAATGATGAAATGATAAATGTCAATGCTTTGCAATGTATGTAAATGAAAACATGACACACCTATATGTTTTTGATGAATTTTTATTTATGCCAAGTATACTCAATCACTTTTCTAGAAAAAATAATCATCAATTTGAATCCTTTGTGTAACAACTACTCTGTAGATGTAGAAAGTATTATGAATGCAGTCTAATTTTATCATGCAACTATATGCAGACCATTGACATTTTAACAGTAATTTTCTGCTTGGTATCATCATAGATCTTTTTTAATATGTTGAAAGTGAGTACAAACATTAATGGTATATGTTAGACCAATGATGACCTGAGTACTACTTTCATAATTTTTGATATTGCAAGCAAACACAAGCATCTAAGTATAATTGAACCGAGATGACCTAAGCATTTCTTGTGTAAACAAAAAGAGATTAATCATTTTAGTGTGTGAATTTTGAATGTCATCAGTGATACATTTGTAGAGCACATCCCCCAAAAATTCACACATTTATATGATTAACGCATAGACAACAAAAAATAAAAATACCATTCTTCTTCCTTGTTTCTCTAGTTTATTACATCATTGAGTTACTCCAAAGAAATGATAACAATTTAAAAAAATACAATTTATCCACCTTTCACTTAGAGTGCTTTAATCATTATTCAGATTAAATCATCCATCCTAATTTTGTGATGTTTTTGATTATTGAAATCAAACCTAACCTAAAGACCTATCCTAGGGCCCTCGGGGGCTGATCAAAGATTAGCCTTGCTTATGTTATACATGCATATACCACGTAGTTCGACTGAAATAGACTCATGTTTTTGTTTTTTGTTTTTGAGACTGACTTTTTTATGACTTTTTTTTTGGAATTTTCTGATATGATATGGATGGATAATGTATTTTTGATGGTGATTGATGGTCCATTTTGGGTTGCACTTCGATCATTTTTTTTGTTGTATTTTTCATACTGTTGTTTGTCTATTTGTCTAAGCTGGTGTTTAATGCCCCCAGTGAGGTCCAAATATTGCCCCCAAGCTAGAGTGAGACATGACCATGTGATATGATATAATAATGGATGCAAAATGATGGTGAGGTAATGATCATGATATGTGTCCCAATATATAGAAAAGCTAGTTAAAATCACATACGACACCTATTTCCAGGTTTTCACCATATGTTTTATTTGCACTTTTTCTTTTTTCTTTTTTTGTTTCCATTTTTTTTTGTATTATCTATTACCAAGATGCTTGTTTGCCAAGTTTTCATCAAGGAAACTATTTTTTAGAAATTTGAAATGTGTACTAGGTGATTCAGGTGTAGTATCTTCTGAGATGGATACTATTGAGAGGTTCATCAAATAAATCCCCTTCAGGTGTTGATAGTTGATAAGCACCTGATCCATAAACTGATGTGATGAAAAAATGACCTACCCGATTAGGTTCAAACTTCCCTTTCTTTTCTTTCTTTATGATTTCTAGGATTCTCTTTTAGGAATAAATCACCAACCTAAAAGACTCTAGGTTTTACTCTATGATTGTAGCTCCTTGACATCCTTTGTTGGTAAGTTGTTAGATGATTGAAAACTTGTTGACGATGCTCATCCAATAGTTCCAGTTCTTGAAGCTTGGATATTCGATAGTCCTCATCTAAATTGATTCCTTTGAGTGATACATAGAGTGATGAAATCTCTACCTCAATGGGTAATATGGCCTCTGATCCATATATCAAGGCATAAGATGTAGCTCTTGTTGGTGTTCTGACATTGGTTCTATAGGCCCATAGTGCAGGATTAAGCTGACCATGCCATCACCTCCAACATCGTTAACCATTTTCTTGAGTATTTTTAGAATTTTTTTGTTAGAGGCCTCTGCTTGGCCATTTCCTTGAGGATAATACGGTGTTGAGAAATGATGTTGGATATGAAATTTATCACACAATTCCTGGACATCGTGGTTTTTGAATGGTCATCCATTATCAATGATAATAGATTGAGGTATGCCATACCGACAGATAATGTAATTCAATATGATTAATAAGATCTATTTTCCAGTGATAGTTGTGAGAGGAACTACTTCTATCCATTTTGTAAAGTATTATGTTGCTATGATTATGAACTTGTGTCCATTGGATGAAGATGGATTTATCTTTCCTACCATGTCCAGCCCCCATTGACAAAAGGGCCATGCTGATGTGAAGGGGTGTAATTCTTGAGCTAGTGCATGGACCAGATTACTATGAATTTGACACTTTTGACACTTCTTGACAAAGTGATAAGACTACTTCTCCATACTTAGCTAGTAATACCCTTAAATGAAGGAGTTTCTTTGCTAGAGTTATCCCACTAGAATGAGTGCCACAAATACCTTCATGAATCTAACGCAAGGCTATCTCAGATTTGTTATGTTCTAAACATCGAAGAAGAGTACCATCTAGACGTCGATGATAAAGTATGTTGGAAATCAAAGTATGTCGGGCAGATTGGCGGATGAAGTTGTGTTTTTGGTTCTTGGAAAGATTAGGAGGAAGGATATTGTCTTTTAAGTATGCATAAGTATTTTCATAGATGGAGGGTTAAATGGTATCTAAATGGTATATGGTTTGGGATTCTGAACTATGATAAGAAGGATTAGATACTTATTCTACCATAAACTCATAACGACCACGTTTCTTTGGCAATTGTAAAAGTGAAGCAATTATCGCCATAACACCTGCTGCTTTGTTCTCTGCCCTTAGAATTTGATCAAATTTGATATTGACAAATTATTATTTGAGATCATCTATCAGTTGTTTATAGGGCATCAAATTTTCATCTTTTGTCTGATATTTGTCATTTACTTGATAAATGACTAATTGAGAATCCCCATATACTTGGAACTCTATGATTTTCCACTCAATTGCTACTTTGACCCCAATGATTAATGCCTTATACTCTACCACATTATTGGTACATTGAAACATTAGTCTATAAGATTTTGGAATGGTGTGCCCTTGGGGTGTAATGAACAAGATTCCTACTCTAGATCCTCTTTGTGTATATGATCCATCAAAGTAAAGTATCCATTATTGTGGTGTTATTGTAAGAATGTTTGCATCAGGGAACTCCATTGTCATAGGTCGATCATCAGGTAGAGGAGCTTCAACCAATTTTTTGGTGATCACTTGACCTTTGATGGCTCTTATTTCCACATAATGAATATCAAACTCACTTAAAAGCATGACCCATTTGGCCAGTCTACCTATTAAAGCAGCCTTACCGAGTAGATATTTGAATGGGTCAATTTTTTCTATGAGCTTGATTGTGTGAGTCAACATATAATGACACAATTGTTGAGTAGAAAATACCACTACCAAACAATATTTCTCAATGAAAGTGTAGTTTATTTCATAGACATTTAAATTTCTACTAATGTAGTAAATGGCTTGTTCCCTTCCTTCATAATCTTCTTATGCCAATAGTTCTCCTAAAGAAATATTCGTTGTTGAAATGTATAGTATTAAAGGTCTTCCTTCTGTAGGTGGCATGAGAATAGGTGGTGACATCAGATATTGCTTTATTTGGTTGAAAGTTGTTTCACACCCTTGATCCCTTTTGAATACAATATTTTTATGCAATCAATGATTAAATGGGTGAATTTTGTCTACTAACTAGGAGATAAATCTCCTGATTGATTATAGCCTTCCCTATAGCGACCTTAGTTGACTGATGTTTCTAGGTGGTGGCATTTCCATTATTGCCTTTACCTTTGTTGTATCTACTTCAATACCCTTTTTTGAGACTATGTATCCTAAGAGTTTTTCTGATGTAACCCCAAAGACACACTTCTTAGGGTTTAGTTTGACATTGAAATTTTCTAATCTTGTGAAGATTTTGCTCAGGATATCTAGATTTCCTTCTCTAGAATAAGATTTAGCCAAAATATCATCTATGTAATCCTCCATAAAGGTGTACATAATATCATGAAAGATAGTGGTTGTTGCTCTTTGATAAGTTGCCCCTGCATTTTTGAATCCAAAGGGCATGACATTCCAACAGAAGGTTCCCCATGGACATGTGAATGCATTTTCTCCTGATCTTCTGGTGCTATCTTAATTTGGTTGTATTCGGAGAAATGGACAACATGGAATGCTCTATTGTTAAGTCTACAATGATGTCAATATTAGGCAATGGGAAATCATCCTTGGGGCATGCCTTATTCAGGTCCCTGAAATCTATACATAGCTTGATACTATTGTCTGGCTTTGAGATAGGTCCAATATTGGATATCCATTCGGCCTAATCAATAGACCTAATGAATCCTGCATCCAATAACTTCTTCAGCTCAGCTTTTACCATTAGTGCAATGTGTGGATGCATCTTTCTCAATTTTTGTTTTATAGGTTTGATTCTAGTAAGCAAAGACAAATGATGCATTAAAAGATTTGGGTCCAAACCTGACATATCAAAATATGACCATGCAAAATTGATGTGTCTTTCTTTAGAGAATTTGATAAATTCCGGTCTTTCTTGCTCTATCATAGATTCTGCCAGATGTAAGATCTTTTCTCTTTCCTTGGTGCCAATGTTTACAGAATTTGTAGGCTTCACTAGAACTGATGACCTTTCATGATAATGCTCTGGAAGAGTGTCAAATCTCCCATATTTCAGCACCTCAGAGAGGTTTTCACGATTAGATGCATTCTTTATTTTTTTATTTTTCAAGATCTAATGCTGCCATAGAATGGTTTTCACCATTAGATCCATTATTCATGTTTTTATTTTTGCAATTGGAAGATTTGACACCCTCCTACTGAGTCGCGTTGTTATGATAATTATAGATAGAACTTGTATCAGGTTCATCACAACATAGGAATTTACAATAGCATCATCTTTTGCAAATATGGGTGCATTTATAGGTTCAATTGGTTCCCAATCAATAAGTTCGGGATGGACTAAAGGCATGAAATCATTAGATTGTCTTAGGTTAATGGTGGTAAGGGTTGAGACAGGTATGTCATCAGAGTTGTTATTAGGTATGTTGAGATCAATGATGGCACACTCCTCAAGACTATCTAGTTCACTTGATGTCTGTTCGTCCTCACTTGAGTCATCGATATGTTGTGATCCTAATTCAAGTGGTCTAGACCTAGAGCTTTGTCCCTCCTCACGTGTAGGTGCATATTGTTTTATGACATCAATTTGGACATCTATGCAAGATATATCAGAATATAGATCCCATTCATAATCATTTGAATCTGTTTTAGAGCTATCTCTAACCTGAAGGATTCTTTCAACAACCTTATTTGTCATTTCTTATTTTTCTTCTTCTGAGTATGGTAGCCCCATCTTATCCTTTTAATGTAGATTAAGAGGCTGAATAGGTTCTATGATTCCTTCTTTCCTTTTTCCAACAGGTCCTTGTCCTTCATAACCCATTTTTTCTAAAATAGCCTTCCCTTTTCCATACTTATCTATGTTGATGTTGATGTTTGTTGATGCCGATGTTTCTCCATCTTTGTATAACCAATCAAGGATAGATTTCTCTTCTAATTAATCCTCTATAGTATTGAATTTCAAAAATATTTCTTCTAGAACTATGGTAGGTAGTGATGGTTGATGTTTGATCATTGATGATTGTCCATATGTCTTTGGAGATGGCATAAATTGTGAAATATTAAGAGCTTTCTCAATAGAATATTGTCCCATTCCCTTGTCTGTCAACTGGACCTGTTCTTGGAATTTCTTTGATAAATAATTTTGGGGATCTTGATTGTTAGTTAATTTAGTTTCAACAAGACTTGCATCTTTTGATTTATCCTTTTTCTCAACCCACTTGGATGTAATATTTGGACGTTTTTCTTCATTTGATGAATTTGAACTGCATGCTTCCCTATTGTGAGGCACAAAGGTGTCTTGAGAGATTCTAAGTTTGTCACAGTGCTGAGGATGGTTATAATATGCAGATATAGTCACCTCTTGTCCATTAACTAGAAATTTTAAGCATTGGTGATAGGTGGATGGTATTTCTTGCATTTCGTGAATCCATGGGCATCCTAAGAGTATGTTGTAGGTTAACTCTTTTCCCAGTACCTGGCATGCTATTTTTTTCATCATCGGTTCCACTTGAATGGGTAACACAATCAGTCCTTTGGAAGATCACTCCTTTTCATCATAGGACTTTATTGTCATTTTCCTTCAGGCATCAATAGCATTATCTAGATACCCTAGTGCATGGATTAACTTTAGAGTGCAAATGTTCAAACCAACTCCCCCATCTATTAGGACTCTTTAGACATGATGATTGTGGATCAAAAATTCAATATGGAGGGCGGTGTTATGGGGATGGTTAAGCAACACATCATCCTATTTAGAGAATGATAGATAGTGTGGTGTAGTCAAATGCCTCACCATAGCCTGGAATTGGAAAACATCTAGATTGTTAGGTACTATGGTGGCAACTAGTGCTTGTTCTAGAACTTCCTTATGTGATGGTGATAGTTTAAGGAGTTCCAGTATTGATATTTGCACTAGAATTTTTTGAAGTTGATCGACAATGTTGTATTGAGATGGAGGTGGAGTTGTGTTGTTAGGCGCAACTCCCTTTAAAACTACCTTGGATTTCCCCCTTGTCATTACATTAACTAGTTGATAGTCTTGTTGTTCTCTGATTTTTAAAACATTTATTTTATTTTCAAAGACTTGTATGCTTGGGAGCAGATCTAGTGGGGTAATGTCATTGGTTTTGTGTTTTTCCATGCGATGACCAATGATATTATCATTTTCTACTTTGGTAATACAAAGGATCGTTGTATTGTAGACATGATTGATATTTTTACCTTTATTGTTCATAGAAGATGATGCTCCTTTGTCATAATTTGGTAAAAGGTCCTTGAAGGCTATATGATCATTATTTTTTTGGTGTCCCTCTACGTATACCTTGTTATTGTCGATTAGATCTTGAATTGTGTTTTAACACCATGTAATCATTAGTCTTGTGGCCTTTATTGTTGTGGAATTTGCAATAATCCATGTCATTCCACCATGGTGGTTTGACCTTTGGATCCCAGAATCGCACTTCCTATGTTGTGATAGGACCACTTGCAACTAGTTCCCTCATTATTGATTCCAAAGTTTGTCCTAACGGTGTGAACCTACATCAGTTTGATGATTTTTGGTATGTTTGTGGTTTTGAGTTTTCATTGATTTGAATGACATTTGACTTGAAATTTTGATCATTTTTTTGGTTTGTCTTTGAAGTAGATGTTGCCAAGTTGAAAAATGGTTTGGCATTTTGTAAATCATTCATCATTTCGTTGCTCTCCATATTTCTATTCATTTTCCAGAATTTGGTTTTGTCATTGTTGGGGTATTGATTCAAGGAGTTGGTGTTATTTGATTTTTCGTTGTAATGTTTAATAACCCCTCTTTTGACCAACACTTCTTTAATTTTAAGGCCATTTTCTATCACCTTTTCAAACATAGGAGGACATTGTAATTCGATTCTGTAACTCATCTCATCCGTCAAATTGTCTATGAACAACTCCATTTTTTCTTCCTCAGGAATGGAGTGAGGATACCTAGCAAATAGTCATCACCATCTTTGTAAAAAGGACAAGAATGTCTCCCCCTTTTTTTGTTTCATGTTATATTATAGATCCTTTATCGTGACATCATGTTGGATGTTAAAAGAATACTGGGATATGAACCTATTGACAAGCTCTTCAAAAGTTCGTATCCTTGGTTGTAATTTGGAAAACCATTCCATACACGGACCTCCCAAGTTTCTTGGGAATAACCTCATCAGGTAAGTTTCCTCTTGATAAAACTCTAGGCTCATGGTCTTGAATTCTCGGATATGATCGATCGGATCTGTCTTACCATTGTATTTGTCATACTTTAGGAATTCACAGTGTCAAGGGAAAGGTACCATGTCTACTATTGAGTCAAAAGGATAAGGACAAATGTCCTGTAATGTGTATCTTTTTGTGTTTCCTCTTGTCATGTCCTGTAGTTGTTGTTGTAAGTTCTACATTTGGTTTTTTAAGGCAACAACCAGATCTACACCTTGTGTATGTTGTGGTATTTCAATTTCACTTTTTGTTGGTGTTTCCTTTAAGTGATTTACATCGAAGTCTTTAGGAAGTTTGGCACCTGATTCAACCAACATTAAGAGATATTTCTCCATGTCTTGCTCTAAGATCTTTTCCATAAATTTATGGAATTTTGGATCATATTGTGCTATTTGTATGTCTTTTGAAGTTATTTCGTTCTTGTCACTTTGATGTAGACTGTTCTAGGGATTTTCTTCTGCCATTGTATTTGATGTTTCAAGTTCTTTTTCTAAGAGCTTATGTTTTTGTAACCTGGTGAAGATTGGTATAGAAGTGTTTTGTTCTTCCTACCAAAATTTGATCTTCTACATTGGATAAATGTCGAGTGATTTTTTAACAAAGTCAAATGAGATGATATATCCTATTGATAAGACTAAGTTAAAATTTGATTACTATGCATCGTTTCATGATAGTAGGATGATAATATCCTGATGATGAAAATTTAGCTAAATAACCAATATTTTGTTTTGATTTGACACTTTATGGTTTGCAAGATCTATGTTTTAGTTGAAAAGACAGTTAACCTATAGGATGCTATCTGCTTTATGGTTTCTAGACAGTGTTTGTGTTGAAAAGATACTTATGTTTGACAAAAAAATCCGTGTTTAGATGATAATCAAACTGACTGATATGTTTGGAAACTCTCTGTTTTGAAAGCGCTAAAATAGAGTTCATAAGCGCTAAAACAGGACTTGGTAGCGTTATTTCACAGAAGTGCTAAAACAGAGTTTAAAAGTGCTCAAACAAAAGATGGAAGTGTTATTTTTGTGGAAGCGCTAGAATAGTGCTCAGAAGCACTAAAACAGATGATGGAAGTGCTATTTTGTGGAAGCGTTAAAACAATACTAAGAAGCGCTAAAATAGAGGATGGAAGCGCTATTTTGTGGAAGTGCTAAAAGAGAGTCCCAAAGAGCTTAAACAAATCTTAAAAGCACTAAAATAGAACTTTAGGAGTGTTTAAGACTCTTTATTGCAAAATTTGATTTGGCCTTATGGAGTATTCTATCATCGGTTGTGGGATGTAGGACTAACGTATGGGTTGAATATGATTATGATGTTGTGTAAGTGTTCTCCTTTGGAAGAAGGCTCATGAATAAAGAGGTTCCAAGGCATAATCCCCAGTGTAACCTCTAGCGAAGTCGTGATACCTATGTATGAAGGTTCTGTTTTGCAGCAAGATTTTTCAACTCTGATATAAGAAACGCCTTTTTCTTAAAATATTTTGGTAACCAAGTGGTCTCTTGGGTTTCTTGACTTTGATGGTTTTCTTGACAAAATTTTTGGATTTCCAATCTCGAATCATGAATTTTTATAACCTGATTTGGTTTGCAGTTTTTGAGGATGATCTGTTTATCTAAGCTATAATGATTTGAAAACACAACAAGCAAATTGTAGAATAATTATTTTAGTCCTAGAATCTGAACAAATACTGTATATTCAAGAACCACGAATGATCCTTATTGATTTCCACTGGCTTGTTTTAACAAATATATACTTCAAAGAGACTCACTCTTAAAGTAAAAAAAGGTCATTGTTATACTCAACAACGCACATCTTAAAATTGTGTTGACTCACACGGCCGTGTCACCCCCTAGAGGGTGCTCATGTTTTTGTTGTTTCCAGGTGTGTACTCAAAGTTGGATTTCTTGTCCCTTGAATAAACTGTTCTTGGAAATTATATGGTGAGTGTCTTGGGGGCAGATTCTTCCCTCCCCTTGCACTGTGAGTATTACAATGTTTGGTTACTAACTCAGCTGGATACTATTCTATGGTTTTTAGATAGGGTTTTTGTCCAGTGCGACAAATGATAAACTCCCTCAAGAGACCTCCCAATATTTAGAAAAAATATTTTAGGGATGGTTATCTTGCACACTACCGTCAAGTTGGAATTTCATCAACAACTCACATTTTTTTAGAGTGGGTTGGAATCCTTGGCTTTAGGTATTCCCACTTAGGTCGTTCCCATAGGGTGAGTACTTTTTCCCACTACAACAGGCCTTCTAAAGGTTTTAACAAAAGCATAAAATTGCATGGAAATGAAGGATGAGTTTGGCACTTTGATCACCCAGTTAAGAGGAGAGCATAAGCCTATTCACCACACAAGCACAATAAATAATGATTTATTTTAAGCCGAAAAGATAAATTTTTCTAATCTATGTGAAGATTTTGCTTCACAAAAGTCATGGTGTCAATTTTTAATTGATATAGAAAAATGTGTGATGTCTATCCTAGGATTGATAAATTTTAAACCAAGTGACTACCCTAGGATTGATTCTTTTTATTTCAAATGTATCAAAATAAAATTTTGGTTGCGGTCGCATTGGATCTAGATAAACAGTTATAGAAGTGCTAAATCAGAGAATGAAAGCACTATAGTTTTTACCAAATGTGTTATAATCGAAAGTGTTGAAACATAGTTCGAAAGCGCTACAGTTTTCCACAGAAGCGCTATATCAGATGTATTGAAAATGGATGGCCGATGCGTTGAAATAGATCATGGAAGTGCTATAGTTTCCTTCCCCGAAGTGCTAAAACAGTTCTTAGATGCACTATAGTTTCTTGGAAGGGCTGAAATAGAGCCTGAAAGTGCTATAGTTTTTGATGGAAGCACCAGAAAAGTTCTCGCTCATGCTAAACTGAACATGCCGAAAACCTGTGCGACACTTTTCAAAAAATATTGTGAAATATGGGGTTAATGCCCCATGTTGGGCACCAAATTGTAAGTGTGAATAAGTAACAATGTAAATACACTAGAAACACTTCTTAATACAACATTATATCAAAGAATTTAATCAACAATTAAGCTATTAAAAACTAGAAATCCATTTGAAAGCATCATATTGCTCTCTATCTCCAAAGATTTATTAAAATATTATGGCTCTCAGATCGTGTAAGCACTGTGATTTTTAAAATGACAATCTAGAGAACAAGAAATTGCCAAAATGCAAGAAACTAATCCTATATGATGTTATTGTAAACTAAATTGACATGAAACTATGATGATGAAGCTACAAAAAAATTAAATGCAACCATGATTATGAATTCTAAATCTATGATGCTATTGAGACTATTGCTTGATTGCTTGAATGCTTGATCGCTATTTTTGTAGAGTAAGATTGCACAAATTCGAGATTATGGATCCTTTTATTGTCTAAATGAAGTTGTATTTATAGATTTCCTAGCAGCAGCTTTGCATAGGGGCAGCAAACAAAGGCGTGGATTCAATCTGGAGAATTGAATGGTGAGAGATGGAGGATATTGAGACAATTTTTGGAATTGTCCCTACCCATGAAAACACCAAGCAAAAAGATAGGAAGGATTGATGGAAGAGGATTAAGAGATTGATTTCCAATTTGTCTCTAATTTGTCTCCAAATCTTCCTGTGAAGATTGAATCAATTAATTTAGACATAATTTTGACATAAATTAGACATATGATACCTAATTTGGTTTTGAGAAAATAGAGGAATTGATTTATGCCTTTATTTAAATTAGCAAAAGAGGAATAAATAATTTAATAAAACAAACTATAGAATTTGTTTATTAAATTAGAATAGAAGAATATGATAATTAATCAATAAAGTGTTTAACCTTTATTTAATCAATTTAGATTGATGTGATAGAAATAAATAGGGAAAATTTATAATTAAATCAACCAAAGTATTTTATTTTTTCAATATAAGCTATAACATACATGTTATTTTGAATTTGTTCAACATTCATTTTTTTGCAATTTTATTTATAGATTAATTATTTTTAATATAAATGCTAATAATTAAAATTTAAGTTAGTTTTCTAATTTGTTTCCTTTCCTTTTTTAATTATTTTCTTTTTTCAATTTTCTTTGCTTGTATTGTTTTGATTTATTCCTTTTCCTTGATTCTCTTAATTGGTTTCAATTTTAAAATATATTATTGTTGCATCTTTCTTTTGGTTCTTTATTGTTTTTTTTTTTTAAAATTAAACGTGTTTTGTCTTGTCCTCATTAGTCATTGTGTAGCCTCCCCTTCTCCTCTTATTTCTCTATTCAGATTGTTCTTGGTCTGTAGCTAACCATTTTCCTCCTTGAGCTCTTTCATCTTGATGATGGATCATAGAGTGTGATTTGAAATCTTGATGTAAAAAGCTCTCACACAATCTAATCCAGAAACGGCGCAACATTAAAAGAAATAATTCTATATTTTATCAACAGTTCTTCAATTTGCAGCAATACAACAAATGCAAAAACACATTAAACAATATGGATTATGGAAACTTGATATCATTAATAGAATTATTTCGCTAAGAAAATGATAAAATGTATTACCAATAAGCTATTTTTATATATACATAAATACTTCAAACTGCAAAATTATATATATATACATACATACATACATATACATATATATAATATATGCTAAAACTATATTTAAAAATGTGGGATGTCGACTTTGGACTGCAAGATTTAGTAAACAAATTAAAATTGTTTTTTATTATTGAATTGTAATGTGAGCATAGCCCATGGTTGTGCCTCCCCATGTAGGGAAGGCATTTCTGTGGAGGCCACACCCTCCATAGGCTATGACCTATGGAGGCAGTGCTTCCCCACAAGCAGTGCCCCCCCAATGGGGGGTCATTGTCTTGTATGCCCAACATACCACCATTCACTTCCCCTACATATAATTTAAATTTGAAGCCTCTATTTATTATCACATATCTTTTTTAAATATATATATGCATATATGTATATATAATTTTCATTGGAAATTGGTTGTGTATATTGCATGTTTTTAAATATTTAAAGGAATAATTATGTATATATATACATCACTAAAATTGGTTGTGTATACATCTTTTGGTTGAAAATTGAGTACCTCACTTTTCAAGAAAATGGGTACTCAAATACATGAGTATATAAAAGTGGATATATGTGTGTGTGTGTGTATAAATATATATACACATATGTAATATATACACATATATTTATTGTAATATTAATATGAATGCATCTAGAAAATAGACTATAGTTGTGACTAAAATTAGAATACTTCAACTATAAATATAGATTTTTGTTCTTATCTTTATTTACATATGAAATGTATATATATATATATATATCTATATATATGTAGAAATTTTATATAGAATGATTAGTACTACAATTATGAGAAACCAAGTTGAATTGACAAGAATAATAGATATTGAAAATTGATTTTATATGGATATATATATTTTTTGTATAAAAAGTTATATATTTTGTTATAATTTGACTTCTTTGTATATATATTGAAAGATTTGTAAGGAAAATAATTTATATCAAACTATAAACACCCATACACTTACGCATTATCTTGTGTGGAAACCAAATTTTCCTCTTAAAAGGACTATACTTTTACTTGTGAATGGTTCTTTCAATTTATGCAGATTTGTTACTTAGATCTAATTAATTTAACTAGAAATGAATATTGCCATTTTGGAATGTGGGGAAATGTACTCATATGCTAGCAATTGTTTTATTTGTTGATGTATATTGTAATGATTCAAATGATATGGAGGTGAAATGCAAAACTAGATGTTAAATTTTTATCTTGAGAACTATTCTTTTGGGAAAACATGGAAACATAATGTATTATTTTTTCCATAAAATTGTTGAATAGATAAATACTTGAACTTCATGAAATTTTGTATGAAATCATGAGATACTTGTTTTTCTATGGAAACTTCTAGGATAGGATGTTGAATGTGGGAACACAGAGACAATAGTTTATCCTTTTCATAAACTACCACTTAAATTTATTAATGCTTGGCCAAGCAATGTACCATTGAAATAGATGGATTAAAATCCTAGAATTTTATGTTATTTATGTCTCTACCACAACCTACTTGCAAGAAATATGTTTTCTAGTATAGGAATGCACATAGACAAATAGGAAAAGTTCCCTCTTGCTTTATTGTTCTAGGTTGCTAGGCTCCTCATGCAGGGTCGAGGATTTCTTTGAGTTAGGAAGAAACCTGAGGAAGTCATGTACTTTGTGGTTGGACAGAAAAGGTGGCTTAACTGCACTCTTGGCCTTAGCGCAAGAAGACCGGTGGTGTCAAGGCGGATGAGGTTCAAAGGTTCTATTGCTATGGATGTGCTTCATATATTATTTTTGTATGGATTGTTAGCCAATCTGTAAATCGTAACCCAAGTTCATGAATGTATTTATTGATGTATAATTGTTGATGTATCATTGAAACAAATGATTTCTAACACCCCTTTGTGGTGTATGTAATTTGAAATTTAAAATTCATTTAATTTAATTTTATTTGAGTACTTATGAATATTACTTTAACTCATTTAATATATTTTACCTTACTTGTGATGTTCAATGAACATGGAAACACTTAATTTGGAATGTGTTAATTTTTTTTTGAGCTTTATAGATTTGAAGAACTTTATTGTAGCAATCAAGATATCAATCATCATGTCAAAGTCATGCATGTTGTTGAGCTAATGTGATGATGTAGCATTGAAGATCCTATTCAAAAAAAAAGTTTATACCAAAGTTCATGATCAAGATCTACACTCATTAAGGCCATTTCATGCTAAGTTTCAAATTTATTCAAGGTTCAATAGAGGATTGGTGAGTGGTTGTATTGCTTTATTCATTCATTTATCCTTTTATGCATTGTTTCATTCCAAGGTTTAATTACCAAAATGGGGTTTGACCAAGACAAACCCATATTCTCTAACAAAACAATATTTTTCTTCTCTCATGATGTGTGATTGTAGGTCTTATGTTGAAAATCAATTGGAAAGCAAAAGTTGTCAAAATTGTCAAAGTTACAAAGTTGTCATGTTTCTTGCAAGATCACAAAAACTAAGCTACAAAATTTATTTTTGGGTTTTCAATAGTCTTTGACTTGGATCTGAGAATGTGGACTTTAAAGAACAAAACCCAAAAAGCATTTTTTCCAGAACCCTAGCTAGGACCCATTCACCACTAGGCAAATGAGTCCTCAATGAGGCTCGAAAAAACACTTTTTGCAACAGGTACATTTTACCATCTTAAAACCTACCTTTTTACTATTATATCAATTAGGTTTTTTTTTTGATATTCATTTATGCATTATAACTCTCATAATTGAGTGAAGCATCAAGCAAAAATTAGGTGCATCACATTGTTCTCTCATTTTTGTGATCACCCCTATATTTTTCTATTTTTTATTTTGGTGAACCCTACCTTGTACATCAAAATTTTGAAAATTGGAGTCCATTAAAACCCTAGATCTAGGATTTTCATTAGTTTGAATTTTATTACATTAGTTTACATTTCATCTAGGGTTGTCAAAATTGCATTAGTTCGCATTGCATTTTAGGTGTAAAATTGCATTTTGCATTCATTTTAAATTTAAAAATTCAATTTTTTTTGCATAATGTTAGATTAATTTTGCATAGTGTTTGCATATTAGCATACTTTTCATCATTCATATTGAAAAATTAGATCAAAATTGAATTTCAAAAAGTGTCATATAGTTCATCTTTTGTCCTTCATTGCACTTGCATTTTAACATCAAATTCTAGAAAAATCTATTACAGAAATACTAGTTTGAAACCTAAAATAGAAAACACATCTAATCACTTTGAAATTGTATTTTTCAAATTAAAAAAATCCTATACCAAGATTCATTTTCTATCGGGTAGATGAGTCCCTGTTAGGGTTACATAGGAAACAAGTTTTCATAGTTTCTAAGCTTCAATTTCAAATTCAGAGACTCATAAAAAAAACATACCAGGAACCATTCATCACTAGGTGAATGAATCCTTGGAGGCCTACAAAAACCCACTTTTCTAAGCTTTCTATTGATTTTATGTACTTCCTAGGCTTGCTAGTAACCTATAGTATCAGTCCATAAAGTTTTAGGAACTTCTATTTCATGCATCTAGGTCAAAATCATCCATTTAGTGTAGCCATTTTGAATCATTCCAAAATCATTTCAGTAGCAAAAATCATCAAATCTGGAAATGTTTACATTTCTAAAACTTTACATAATATGGATAAGAGTACTTTTCACTTTTGCATACACAATGTTTACATTCATGAAGATTTTCATAAGTTTGATAAAATTTATTTTCATTTTTGGATATACATTATTTGCATTGTTGAAGCTTTGCAGAAATTGGAGAAAAGTACTTTTCATCTTTGGATATACATTGTTTACATTCTTGCAACATTGCATAAGATGGTTAGAAGTACTTTTCATTTTTGGTCACACAATGTTAGTATTGTATCTTTCTAAGCATGACAAGAAAAAATTCATCCCTCACACTTATGAGAATTCTTTAGTGAAATAGAATACAATGGTGGATAATCATGACAATCAAATTTGGCCTTCTCCTAACATCTCTCCTATTTGTGAAGAAGATATTTTTGTGTTAGAAGATTAAATCAATGAGAGTTTTGATAATCCTATTTTTCTGTCTTCCCATATCTCTCCTACTAGGGAAGACATTGTTGGATACAAGGATGAGATCATTGACACATCTAATACTACATTGCCTATTTCTCTTATTTGTGAGAATGACTTTATATGAGGGGGAGAATGTTAGACCAAGAACAAGATCAAACATGCTAATATAAGAATCTAAACTAAGATCAAACATATTAATCTAAGATCTAATCCTACACATACGAAATGAAACTAAGCTATTTGAACATACATAAATGAATCTACGATTATGAAATTGAATGTATAAAATAACACAGTGTTACCATCCTGTAGTGGAGTGCATTCGCCTAATGTTGGGTTGTTCTTATCACTATGAAGTCTCCAAAGTTTGTAACACCCCTCCGTTTTGCTCTATTGTGCGAACTATGTTGTTTCCCCTTTTATGCTTTAGTTTTGTGTTGTACTTGGACTATGTACTTGGTTACCGTGGATCACTGTTTTATCGTGATGTATCTTGTTGAGATGATACTATATTTTGATGTGACTATTATGGCATGTTTGGAAATTAACATATGCGGATATTTAATTTTATGATGTTTCATGCTTTCGACTATGCTGCTCTGTTAGATGCGTCAGTTAGAACTACTGTATTGGTGGAGAGGACGGTATCACATCACTCGCTTGCGAGTGCCCTACGATCTTGTGATTTCCTCTTCACGGTGTGCCTTATTTATGATATATTATTGCATGTTGATATATTCTTTGTTTGCAGGTTGACAGGTACAAGACATCGACTCCACCTGGTTTCACAGGTTCGAGCGTGTCCATTGCCCAATGGTATTTGATTGGGAGATAGTAGCTAGGAATTCTGTGCCGAGTCGTCACCCTAGTCATAGTGTGTCGTCGGTCCTAGTATGGTCCAGTTGTGCTATTTTGTTCTAATTGTCTGATGTCAGTTTATTTTGGAAGTTAGAATAATGTTAGAAATGTGATTAAATTATTGAGTAATTTAATTTAATTAATAAATATTTTAATCTTATGGTAGATTTATTTTATTAATTGATTAAGTTAATTATGTTGAAATGAGTTACATTATTCATTTTGGAAATGCATGCATATTTAAGTTGGAATTGGAAATTAAGAAAATGAATTAAAAGGCAATTTTGAAATTTGAAAATTCAAAAAATTCAAAATTAGAGATATTTCCTATTTTTGTTTTCTGGAATTTATGAGGGTAGTTTTAGGAGTTTTGGAAGGAATTTTGCATATCTTTGAATTTCTTCATAAAAATAAAAAATGGAGTTTTTGGGGAAAAAATTGAAAAGAGAAGAGGAAGGTTGCTTAATTTTGTGGGTTTGGACAAAAAGCTCAAGGAATCTATAGAGCTTAAGAGGGTTTCATAGCAACAACAGGATCTTCCACATACTCCAAAAGAATCAGGTTTTCAACTTGTTTTAATTGAATTTATTTTGAATTCAATGGCTTTTGTGTGGATGGAAAAACTCATTGCAATCCTTGTTTATATGCAAAACAAATTTGTTAAGTTTGTTCAAGTTGGAAACAAAAATTCTTGTTGCAATTGTTTTCATCATTTTGTTTGTCCTCAATTTGTTCTTCAAATTTTAGAATTTCAATCTAATTGAATGGAGATTATGTGTAGGCTTTTATATGTTTCTTTAAAAATGTATGTTCATATACTTGTTATAAGTATATATATATATATATATATATTATAATTTCCCCATATAAGGTTATGTTGGCAAAATTTTATAAAAATAAAATTTTGCCAAAATTTTATAAAAATAAAATTTTGCCAAAATTTTTATCCATTTTCTTGCCTTTTAAGGTTCTGGTTTTGTTGAAAAAAAAAAACAAAAGAACCATGTTTTAATGGGAAAATTAAAAAAAAATAATAAAAATGAAAAAAGGAGGGGCTGGGGCTCACCCCACCGACCCCCCATGGGAAGCGGTGTGGGGGAGGCGCCCAATGCAACCCTCCCCGTTTGCGGCCTAAGCGAATGGTGCAACCCATGCCACCACGGGTGGTGGCCGGCTCCGCCACCCGTGCAACACCGCTGCTCCCGCCTCCCCTCCTCCTTCGTCTGGTGGCGTCGCCTCCTGCGGCCACCACAGCCCCTTCCGCCATCGCCTGGTTAAGCCGCGGCAGCCGCCATGTCCAAGCCCTTGGCTTTGGGTGCACGTGGGCCGAGGGATGGAAGCCTTTTTTTAGGTTTTTAGTTTTTTATATTAAAATGTATTTTTAAATTTTTTTTAATGTTGTAATATTAGAATAATAAAATATTAGTATATATTAATATTTTATATTCTAGCATATAACATTAAAATATTCGCATATTTTATTTTAAAAGTTAATTAAATACAACTATATATATATATATATATAATTATATATATATATATATTTGTTTGAGTTAGTAAATTTATTATATGTATACAAATTTTAGTTTTATCCTTATATTGAAATAATGAATTAAGTAAGGCATGATTTAATCTTATTAAGAGATATTTAAATAATGGTGATAACATTAGTGTTTCAATGTTAACATTTTTAAAATGAGATTTTTAATTATTATTATTTGTTTAAATGAGAATGTTATTCTTCTGGGTTTTATCGAAGAGGGGAGACAATATTCTATTTAATCATGGGATTCGATTTGTTGATGGATTGGTAATTATTTCTTGTATTCGAATGTTAATGTGGAAATTTATGGTTAGTATTATTTTCCCTTATTTGAAATGACATTTTGTTTAATTTAGTTTCTCTAATGCATTGATTACTGAATGCTAGTGAGGATATGGGTTTAGTGAACCCAAAGTAGATCTGAATCTTGTCTTGGTATTGATCTACGTGTAGTATCATTTGGGAATTATGGGTTGTAGCGTATAATCAAGTCTTCTAGTTGGATTTTCAAGCTTGTGGATTGTCGTACTATGTGGTCAACCTTGAGATTACCTTGGGTAGTGCATTTAACCAGTTTGTTCCCCGATTATCACGAACGAGAGTGTGTTGACTGTATGACATGGTTAGGGATGTGATATCCTTGCGTAGCACTTGTGTACCCTTGGGTAGTGGAGTTGTTCCACGTGTCATCTTAGAGGAGTGGCTTGTGACGGGGGCTAGTACACGAAGTGGTGCCAAGGTAACTCATTGTAAGTTAGTTAATCCAGTGATAACTTAATTAACTGATTAGAGTATCATGTAGTATCAAACACTTAATAAGATAATTATGCCTCGCTCAGGATCACAAGGGCTTGTAAAGACTTGTGTTGAGATGGGAAGGCCTGGAATGGCAAGATCATTATCTTGTCTCTATGAAAGATAACTGATTCTGCAGTGGTTTACATGAGGGGCCAGAAGTCATTAGAGGTTACCAAGGTAACCCGAGATGGGGGCCGGGGCCTAGGAAGACTCACCAGGGTAACCCATGTAACATTGTGATGAAACTTCTCTTAGGTCGACAGCATGTTCGCATCAGTGATGCAGTTGATTATGTAATTCTGGAAGCATTGTAACCTTGGGTCAGTAATGTCACTGTATTTATTTCAGTATGGTTATGTTGCCTATGTCTAGAGGTAGATGTCCTTGGATAGAAATTCTTGTTACTATCTCCTAGCACGGGGGGTGGACCTTTGGGTTCCACTTGGTTGGGTGGTGTGCACCTAAATCCGTTGGGTTCTTTCTTCATGTTCATGTGGATGAGACTTCCAATTGGAGAGCTCGTGGTTTTTGTTGTAGTTCTTACTTGTTTCCATTTCAGTTATTCTTGTAATTATTACCCCTCTATGTTATCGAGGTGGAATTTTGTAATTGTAATCCTATTTGTTGGACTTGCCTCATTTGGGGAATAAGTGAAAATTGTAACCTTATTGTTTAATGAATGGATTGATGCATTTGAAAGTTATATATTATGCTTGTTGTAAAATTATCTTACTTGGAATGATGTGTTATTTCTTGAATTAAATAATTGGCATGGGTTGTATTTATGTTTGTGTTGAGGTTCTATATAACCTCTGTCTCGTAACCTTAGAGGATGTTGGCATTGTTAGCGAGCTTACTTATTAATTGTACTTAAATAAAAAAAATTAGCTTGTTTAAGTAGTTGTTGCAACTTCCTCTAGGGTTGCGTGGTGGGGCATTACAAAGTTCGTGTGTAAAATCTTGATGAATGGATGATTTGTTTGGTTGGTCAAAGAAATGAGGTATGAAGCACTAACAATGGTGGTTGTGAATGCCAATAGTACTTCATTGTGCAAATGATGTTGATTCTCTGATCCATATTTGTGAGGAAAGGGGTTTGTTATGTAAAAAATGATATTTGAAATGGACTGTCAAGATCGTTTTGAAAAATATCTAGATCAATGGTCAAAATTTGTTGAGAGGATTTAGACATGAAAATATTGTGCAAAGTTGATTTCACAATTTAGGTGATTGAGAAATAGATTGGATAGTCAAGGATTAGATTGATCAGTTAGGATTTTAGATGGCTTAGGAAATTGATGGCCTAGTTAGGAAATTGATTGATTAGTTATTAAATTAGATTGATTAGTTAACAAATTGTATTGATTAGTTAACAAATTATATTGATTAGTTAACAAATTAGATTTATTAGTTAAAAAATTAGATTGCTAAGACAACAATAATAATTTGGTCAATCAGAAAGTGGGCGAGGAATATGAATTAATTGATTTAATTAATTAATTCTTTTTTGGAGTTGAACATGCAAATCAAGTTTGAATTTTGCAAAAAAAATTGCATTAGTTTGATTTGATTTTTGATAATTGATTTGAATAGTTTGATTTAATTATTAAAATTTTAGAGGGAAAGTGTCATAATTAAATTATTATGATTTAATAATTTAATCAACTTAGGGGAATAAGATGATTTAGCCACGTAATTAAATAATTGACATTATTTAATCAATCGGGATGAAATAAAGTAAGATTAGGACTTCATTAAATAAATGTGATTTATTTAATTGGTCGAAATGATGAAACATGATTTAATCAAATAATGTTGTTTTATTTAATTAATAGTAGAATTAGAGATTTTTAGGATTTTATTAGATAAATTAAATTTATTTAATTTGTTAGAAATGATGAAAAAGTGAATTAACTAAATAGTATTGTTCTATTTAATAAATAGAGGAACTAGGGTTTTGGATGTTGTTTCAATGTGGTGTGATGTTTTGGGATGTTGTAGGATGATTTTGAGACATTATGGGATGATTCTGAGATGTTACAAGATGATTTTGAGATGTTTCGAGTCATTCTGGTATGATTATGAGATGTTTTGAGCTATTTCGAGATGTTCTAAGACATTATGGGACGATTCTGAGATGTTTTGAGACATTATGGGATGATTCTGAGATGTTCAAAGACATTATAGGATGTCGTGGTATGATGTTCAATGTCGTTTGATGTTATTTGATGATGAATTAATTAAAAGATGTTAAATCACTTTATTAATAGATGAATATGAGTGCCAAAATGCTATTTTGCAAGCTAGGATATTTTTAGGTGTCTACATTTTCCCCCACTTTGAGACAAAGTACTAGTTTCTTTGTTTCAAAGAAAATTTCCTCAGTATGTCCCAAATGCAAGATTTTCCCTAGTATGCCCCATAAAGGATAGCATGGATGGTGCCCCCTCGGGAAATTTGGTGAAAATTTTAGATAATGAACCAAATTTTTTGATAAGCTGATGTGGTGCATTTAAGTGAAAGGACTGACTAAAGAAATGATTGATTAGAAGAAAATGTTAGTTTATTGAGAAGATAGAAGAAAGTGTATGATATTAATCTTGATGATAAGTTTCTTTCACTTTGCTTGGAGGCTTCATAGTTTGAAAAATCATCTTTGATGTAGCAAAAAAATACAATGTACCGGGGTATTAATGACCAAGGTGACTTTGTATCTATTGTGTGGACTTTGACTCTACAAAAAAATAGTACTCTTGCTAATACCAGACATAAGGAAACCCTATAGAGTGTATGGGTGAGAAGCTTTAAAACATGTTAGACCAGTAACACAAGAGGTATTAAGAACCTAACATGCCACTGCTACATGAAATGGTTCAAAATAATTTCCACATATAGAACAAAGCAAGTATTCATCATGGTAGTATAACAAAAATATCCAACAAACAAAAAATTGAAATGATGCTCAATTACCCTCATTTCTTCCTCTCTAAATCCTTATGGACATCCTTGAGAGATCCTGGGAATGAGTCAATAATGTAAATCAAAAAGATAAGATTACAAAAAGATAAAACCAATGTTGTTGTATCACTTGCTCTATCTAATATGAGACTATTATCCAATGTCGATCATGTCTATTGTAGGAATGAATCCATTAAGACATATCTCAGGATTTTTTTGGGAATTTTCAATAGATAGGTAGTTATAATTGGCTTTGTTTTTGTTTGTTTGCATTCAAATCCTTGTGATTGTTTGCTTGAAAGTTCTAGATTTTAATGTTTTCTTTGTTTTTTGTTTTGTTTTGTCAAAGGGTGAGTGTGATGATTTTTTTATTATGGATGAACCTTTATTGTGGATAGGTGATGGTGGAAATAGGATTTTTGAGCTTTATCAAATGTTTTTTGTGCTTTTTGATGTTTATTTGGTATTGTTTTTGTTGTGTTTTCAAGATATCTGATTTTTTTTGTTTTATCGATTGTCAAGGAGCTATGGAAATGATTGGAGGAACCTCACTTCATGTGGATGTGTTTTGAGAGTTTGGATGTCCTGTAGGAATCAATGTCCTAGCATGCACCTTTTCAATTCTTGATTTTGTTTCTCTACAGTCTTGTTATGTGTGTACTAAGTTCTTCAAGTCAATAGCAAAGTTTTTGTGATTCCTGAGCACTTGCATCATTTTCCTCACCTTTGCAAGGTCAAAAGCTCACACTTGACACTGAAACCCTTGCACCTACCATAAAACCTCGTACTTGACTAAATTTTTTTCCCTTGTTTCATGCACTTGACCTAAAAACTCACTGTTGACTAAGAACCTTGCCCTTGACGTAAAAGCTCACACTTGACCTAAAAGCTTGCACTTGCCTTAAAACTTCACTTTTGCTTGCTCTGTGACTTGTAATTTTTACCCTATCTTGGTCATACAGAAGTATTTTTCAATGCTTTTTTTAAAATGGGATAGAATTTTATGATCTTTGCAATGGTGTAGGTGGTTTTTCATTTTTGTATAGTTAAATTTCTCATTGGTTTCATAAGATTGCATTTTCCTTTGTTTAATTTAGAGCCTGTTAGCATTTGCTTGTTGTCATCGTAAATGTCATGTGTCATCATGTTTTGTGTCATTTTGTGTTGCTTGAAATGTTTAGAGTGAAACCCTAACATTGTGGGTTAAAATTATTGTAGGTAGTCCTTAAACCATTGCAACTGAGGGATAGATGAATTCGGGATCTGTTTGATCCGATTATTGGTTTCGTGGGTTTTGTTGTTTTGTGAATGTTTTTGGATTTTGGAATTTTTTGGATTTGTTTGGATTTTTTATTTTTGACTAAGTTGGAAAAAATCCTGATAAAAACCTAATGGGACTGATCTAAGGCCTTAGGGGCTGATCAAAGATAAGCCTTTCCTATTTTGTGCACATAGAGACCATGTAGTTCGACTGTTTGACTCAAAGCACAAACTTGTTTTTGGGATAAACAATTATTGGATTGATATTCCACTTCCATGTCTAGAGGATATGTTGCAAGAAATCTACTTGAAATAGCTGTGGGGTTCAAGCAAATTTTTTATATCTTAGACTATTTTAGTGAAGGAATAGTCCAATGATGTTTTTTTTTCAATTTTTTCAATTTTGATTTTTTTTGAATTTTTACGCTTTTTATTGGGGTGTAAGATTTTGAAAACTTGGATTGATACTTCACTTTGTTTTTTCTAGAGGATATGTTGCAAAGAATCTTACTTGAACTAGCTATAGGGTTCAAGTAATTGTTGATATCTTAGAAATTTTGAGTGAAGGAATAATCCATGTTGTCGTCATCTTTCAAGGTTACCTTGGTAGTGTGTTGGTGGTACACCTTGTTGTTGGGAAGAACTATTTCAAAGGCTACCCTAATAGTGAATTATTGGTATACCTTGTTTATGTGATGAATTGTTTCAAAGGTTACCCTGATAATGTGTTGGTGGTATACCTTTTTGTTGGGATAAATTCCTAGATCACAACATGAGCTAGAAGACATAGATCAAGATTTATTTGGAAGAAAAATGCAAGCATTTTCCCCCAATGTCTAGCAATGTAGGTGATGAATTATCTTGTGATAGGATAATGTGTTTGGATAGAGTATACCCTTTTGGGCAATGTCTCATGGATTAGATAATGTTGGATAGGATAGGATCAATGATAGTGACCCATGTCAAGATGCTTTTCATAAATGGTGCATGTAGATGCTTGATTCTACACATGACTCCTATTTTCTAGGTTTTCATCATGGTACTCGTCCAAAGCACCACCATAGTGGTTTTCACTAGAGGATAATTTTTTTCTTAACTGTTTTTCTTCATTTTCTTGATTTTTGATATCACACAAGATGCATGTTTACCAAGTTTTCAACATGGATTTTTTTTTTCATGTTGAACCACCTAGTGGTGTTGATGTAGATGTTGCTGGTGTTGATATTGTTGTTGTTGCTATCATGATGTGCTAATGCTACCCTATTTGGAGGAGTTGTTTTGCTAGGATGTAGGCACTTGAATATAACCCTTGATAATTCTTGTCTTCCTTGTTGATACTAGAGTTAACCTTACCTTAATGTGTACATTGTGATAGGGTTCCCTTACAGTCCTTATGATAAATATTTGTTGCCAATGCATGGTTAATGTGAGAGTTTGGATATCTTGGATGGAAAAATGTGTTGCAGGATATGACATTTAAATGGATTGGTCAATAGTTTAGAACCTTTTATTTTCCAAAGTTGGGATGATGAGAAATGATGTGTGGATATGGAGATTTGATTGGGACCAACCTATTGTTATACCTTTTAAGTCACTCTTGAAGCTTTCTTTTGCATTTTTGGACTTTTTGGATGGATGAACTTCCCTTTATGATTTTACTTCATAGTTTCTTTGACTAATGGAGTTTGGTAGGGATGATTTTCTTTCTTTTCTTTTGTATCCATTTGATTTTTTCTTGTCCATTTTAGTTTACTATTTTTTTTGCTTTAATGACTTCTTTGGTTATTTGATATAGATTTTTCTTTTGTTGTTGGTCCCAATCAAAGGGTCAAAATATGTGTGGATGTTGATTCATGGCATGGCTAGTGTAGTGTTGGTAGAATTTTCATCATAAGGACCCTTTGTGCTCTCTATGTTGATGCTTAAATTAGATAAAGTTTCCCCTAGTATTATGGAGGTATCCCTGATGTGTTTAGATTCCTTTGAATAACAAAGACCTTGATGCTTAGGATTGCCATTAATCTGCACTGGTTCTAGGATATCTTGTTCATGTAGGCCTAATCCTCTGCCTTGGTACTAAATTTGTTGAGAGATTTTACTTGTAATAAGATTTGTCTTACCTTGGAAACAAGGTACTAATCCTTATCTATTATGTTGTGGATCTTCAAAAGTGATAGATTCTTCACTAGTAGGATCCTTCAAATGTGGGATAACTTCTTGATTTATATCTTTAAACTGATCCTATGAGATTTCGAATTTTAATGTTTCTTCAAGAGGTGTTTTTGATTTAGTATCCACATAAAAATATTCCTCATGATTCATTTTTTATGTCTCCATCTAGGATGTTTATGATTCACCACTTATATATAAGTTTTCTTTATGATCCCTTTCTGATATGTCTCCATGGGATATATCTGATTCGTAGATTATGTATAAGTATTCTTTATGATCCATTTTTGATGTCTCCACATGATGTTTCTAATTCACAACTTATGTATAAGTCTTCTTCATGATCGATTTCTGATATGTCTCTAGCTTTTGCTATGTTTTGATCATGTGTACAAATGTTAAGAGTAGGATATTTTTGTTCCTTAGTAATGATTTCAAGAGTATGAGACTCTTGTCTTGGATGAAATTATCTGCATGTCCATTAGGAGTAAGCATCTCATGGGTATATGTATGTGTGCTTGGTATATGGATTTGTTCTTCTTTTAGAAAACCTTGGATGTCTTGGAAGATATTTTCCAAGTCATTATAGTATTTTGATGGTAGTGATTCTTGATCTTGACTTTGTATAGTATTATATTTTACATGCTTTAGTTCACGTTCTTGACATGGATCAATTTCAAAGAAGGGATTGCTTGTAAAGGATCCTTGGACTTTCTCAAAATGTAGACATATGGGTAGTGACTCTTCGCTTAGATTTTTTGCATTGGGCATAAGTGTTGGATTAAGAGTCTCTTAATCACCAATATGTACTATATGAGGTTTTATAATGTCAATATATCTTGGATTGGATCATTGCTAGACCTTGGTGATTGATTTTGATCATTCTTAGGATTAATTTCTTGATGTATGTCCTCTTTCTCACTAGATGATGTAGAAACATTGTCAATAAGATTAGTGATAGATAACTCCTAATCATTGCTTTCAAATTTTGAGTTTGACACATTATAATTGTTGTCATTGGTATATGGCCCTTGAACACCATTTTTAATAGCTATTTCCCCCTAATCAATGAGGTCTTGGATGAGGTTTTTGAGTGTTGTGCATATGTTCTTTCTATGAACCTTGATTTTGTGGAACTCACATTGTTCGTACTGGTTATACCAAGGGATTTTAAATCTTGGTTCACCATAATTTTGACTATTGTTTATTTTGATAAGTTCCTATTGTACTAGTTTGTGCATGATTACCTCTAAAGTTTCTCCCAAAGGGGTGAGTTTCCTTCCTAGTTGGTAATCTTTCCTTTATGGCTTTTCTTAATTGTTTTTCTCTTGATTTTGTAGAATTCCTTGATTCTATGTTTGAGATATATTTTGATATTGTAATTGAGCTACATTTTGGTGTTGTAAAACTTCTTGATACTATGATTGAGTTACATCTTGATATTGCACTTGATGTAAACCTTGGTGTTGTAGAACTTCTTGATACTACAAATATTGGAAGTGTTGTTGATGTGGATATTGAGGTGTTTGTAGAATGATGTCCATATTTTATGGATATATAATGTTTTGAATTTGCACATTTCATTGGTGATACGTTGGATTTTGATTTCGTTTAATTTCCTCAAGATCTCTCTTAATTTTATTTAGAGCAATTTGATGTTCTAGACTTATTCCTTGATGGGGGTTTTGAAACCCTTGATTTTGTTTCCCTACTTGATGTTGTGACCCTTTATAAGAGTGATTTTCATAATAGATCGACATGTTTTAGGGATGTTTTGATAATCAATACCCTATCATAAGTTCACTTGGTTTATATCCTCATTGTCTAATTCTATCATTCATGGTGTTTACTAGTGGGATGTTGGTGTTGTTCTTGCTTGCTTCCATTTTCTTCCTATGTTGTGATATCATGGTTTTCATAAAAAACTTGGGTCCCCTATGGGAGATTGATGTAATGTTTGAACTCCCTAGGTGACTCAAATCCTAAAGACCTGATGTTGTCTTATGGATAATGTGAGATATTGGAACTGTTGGAATAGACCAGGATTCTGACAGTAGTAGAAGGAATACAATTTTGAATTGTTCCTTGAAACATGTTTGTAAAAGTTGTATACCAACCTAGTTATGGTTTCATGAAGTGCCCAAAGGTGTTTCTTGAGAGCTTTTGGACTAAGATTCCTAAGTCTGAAATGATGACTCATAGACCCTACTTTAGGAATCTTGACCTTGTATGAGATCACGAAGAGGATATTTATTGCCAAGCGAGTGGTGGTAACACGGGTCTTCCTACTTCTATGTATGCTTTCTCTTCCTCTTCATCTAGGATAATTGATACAATGAGAAACTGGTGGGGTGTTTCGTTCTTCTAAAAAATGAAGGTTCTCAAGTTTATTATGATTTTAGTTTTCTCACCTTTGATGTATGTGAGACTAGGTTGAAGGATCAATGCTACAAGGTCTGGTTACTGAACTGGGGTAGTTGGTCGCCAAATGGTCATAAAGTTGGATGGTGTTATGGGATGGTTGCTATGAAGCTCAAGACCCTAGGGTTTGAGTGTTATTTTGGAATGGTACTAATTTTTGGAAATTAAAATGTTGAAGAACTAGGGTTGATATTCCACTTCCTTATCCAAAGGATATGTTGTGGGAAATATTACATGTACTATCTATGATTCCCAAGTAACTATCAATATCATAGACGTCTAAGTGGAGGAATGGCCCCAATGATTTATTTGATTTTGATTTCAAATAGATAGGATGGAAATAATGGATGTGGGACTATCTAATCTTTTGGATTTCCAATTGTTTGGTTCAAACAATGATCTTATAAACAAATTTCTCTCAATTTTTTCTCCATGTTTGAAGTATGGAAAGTGATAAAACAACACTTCAAATGACTCAACAAGCATAGACTTATGTGACCTTCATGTTTATAAATTAAGTTTTGAAATCACAACACCTAAGCCATAGTTCCCAAATGTTTACCTTGATTAATTTAACTTGAAATCAAAGTTAGAATGTTCAGATACCTTTAAGGAAAGATCATTTCAAGGGGTGAAAACATAAGGCTTCTTTCACAAGTATGCACTAAATCAAAGGGTTTGTGGTTAAACCATCTCATTCAGTGTTTTTTTTAATGTGTTATTTTTCTTTAAATCAGTAATAGAATTTGATGTCAAATTGTTTTGAATGTAGTGAGCAAGTTTAACATAAACTAACAATTACAACCCTAGCGGATAGAAACCATTCTCTTAGGTAGGCTTGCCTCATGCTTCAAGGTGATGATTTCACATGCAACTTATGGTGTGGGCCTATAGTTGGACATGGAAAGTAACTTCTCGAAAGTAAATTTTGATGCACCACTTTTAGAGAATGTTTTTGGATAATAGGGTGGCCTCTAAAACAATTTGGTTCTTAGTGATAACTGTGAATTTAGAAATATGACACTCACTTGTTGGCCACTTAGGCTCTTTAGCCATTCCCACTCCACTTAAGGCGTGGGATTAGGTGTAGTCAATTGTTAGCATGGATTGCATCAAATTTCTTATGATTTCACAACCTTTGATATAGCCCATCGTTAAATGTGCTTCGAGACCTTGCAATGAGTTCTCCAACGTGGGATGTATCTCAAAGCAAGCCTCCTCTTTAAGGTAAACTTGAAAATAAAGTGCAATGCTCAAAAAATTTCTTTTGCTCACCCAAGATCATGAAAAGGTGTGAGGGGAGAAGATAAAACACTTCAACTTTTCTAATCAATGAATGCACAATGAACAATCCATAGCAAATTGATTCTTTTTAAACACCTCAAGTGGTGTATCCCCAAAAATATGTGAATAACCTAAAAAAATCTTTTTATTTGCACCAATAGGAAGTATTCAAGATATCAGTCAAAAATAGCAATGGTGCAATACAAAAGAAATAACTTGTTCATTTTAAGCTCCAAACTTTAGTATTTCTAAGAAATATAGGCCTAGTCTTTAATTGGTCAAAAAATATAAATCGAGCATGCATCAAAAAAATAGGAATCGTTTTCACTCTTTTTATGCACCAAAATTAATGTTTCTAATTATGAAAACATGATATGTGTTCATTTTTAGATCCCAAAATTGAAGTGTTTTTTTTAATTTTTTATGAGCACCAAAATGAGAGTTCCTAAGTTAAGAAAACATGAAATTAGTTCAATTTTAAAACACTAAAATAAAATGTGAGTTTGTGTTTGTTCTTTTTTAGAGTACCAAAATCAGAGTTCCTAAATTAAGAAAGCATGAATTTGGTTCAATTTTTAACAAGACCAAGAACAAATGTGAGTTTGAGTTGTTCTTTTTAAAGCACTAAAATCAAGTTCCTAAGTTAAATTAAAAAAACATTTTTGGATCTAAAAATATTGGACTAATCATCTTCCCTACAAACAAATGTGTTAATGTCACTTGAATCTTGCATCAAATCTATTAATACCTATTTACACATCCAAAAAAAGAAAAAAATAGTGGAGAATTTCATTAAAATAGTGTAGGATCCATGCACTTGTTGGCCAGAGCAACTGCTCAGTTCTTAGAGAAAATGCTCAAAGAAAAATGCAAAAGTGCCCTGTTAGGAATATATGCTCAAATTTATGAGAAAATGCTAACACTATCAAAAGAAGATGTGCAGGTTTTGAAGAAAAAGTGTTGGTCTTGATGAAAATGTGTAATTCCCATGTCAACTACATAGTTCTTGTTGCAACTGCATGGTTTTCTTGATAGTTAGGTGTGTAGGTCTTATGCGCAGTGCGTGAAAACTCCATCAAGTGTGGTTTCGAGACCTGCAACTCAAAAAATAACTCAAACAAATGTTAGAGGATGGGACAAGGGTCATGTCAGCCATGCCAGAATGTGTGAGGGGGAGAATGTTAGACCAAGAACAAGATCAAACATGCTAATCTAAGAATCTAAACTAAGACCAAACATATTAATCTAAGATATAATCCTACACATATGAGGAATATGTGAGGGGGAGAACATTAGACCAAGAACAAGATCAAACATGCTAATCTAAGAATGTAAACTAAGATCAAACATATTAATCTAAGATCTAATCCTACACATATGAAATGAAACTAAGCTATTTGAACATACATAAATGAATCTATGATTTCAAAGTTGAATGTACAAAGTAACACAGTGTTACCATCTCATAGTGGAGTGTATTCACCTAATGTTGGGTTGTTCTTATCATCGTGAAGTCTCCAAATTTAATGTGCAAAAGCTTGATGAGTGAGTAAGTTGTTTGGTTGATCAAAGAAATGAGGTATGAAGCACTTACAATGGTTGTTGTGAATGCCAATAGTACTTTGTTGTGCAAATGATTTTAATTCTCCAATCCTTATTTTTGAGGAAGGGGTTTGTTATATAGAAAATGAGAATTGAAATGGACGATCAAGAGTTTTTTGAAGAATATCCAGATCAATGGTAAAAATGTGTTGAGAAGATTTAGACATGAGTTTTGATGATTGAGAAATAGATTGGCTAGTCAGGGATTAGGTTGATTAGTCAAGATTTTAGATTGATTAGTCATGATTTTAGATGGCTTGGTTAGGAAATTGATGGCCAATTTAGGAAATTGATTGATTTGTTAACAAATTAGATTTATTAGTTAACAAATTAGATTTATTAGTTAACAAATTAGATTGCTCAGCTAGCAATCGTAATTTTCACAATTACAAAGTGGGTGAGGAATATGAATTAATTGATTTAATTAATTAATTCCTTTTTGGAGTTGACCATGCAAATCAAGTTTTACTTTTGCAAACAAAGTTGCATTAGTTTGATTTAATTTTTTATAATTGATTTGAATATTTTGATTTAATTATTCAAATTTTGAAGGGAAAGTGTCATAATTAAATTATTGTGATCTAATAATTTAATCAACTTAGGGGAATAAGATGATTTAGCAACATAATTAAATAATTGGTGTTATTTAATAAATCAGGAAAAAATAAAGTAAGATTAGGAATTCATTAAATAAATGTGATCTATTTAATTGGTCGAAATGATGAAACATGAATTAATCAAATAATGTTGTTTTATTTAATTAATAGCAGAATTAGGGTTTTCAGGATTTTATTAAAGAAATGCAATTTATTTAATTTGTTAGAAATGATGAAAAAGTGAATTAATTAAATAATATTATTTTATTTAATTAATAGAGGAATTAGTGTTTTGGATGTCACTTCGATGTGGTGTGATGTTGTGTGATGTTTCAAGACATTGTGAGATGATTCTTAGACATTGTGGGATGATTTTGAGATGTTACGGGATGATTCCAAGATGTTTTGAGATATTACAAGATGATTTTGAGATGTTTTGAGACATTATAGGATGATCCAAAGATGTTCTAAGACATTATAGGATGTTGTGGGATGATGTTCAATGTTGTTTGATGTTGTTCGATGTTGTTCTATATTTTTTTATGTTGTTCAATGTTGTTTAATATTGTTTGATATTGTTTAATGATTAATTAATTAAACGATGTTAAATAACTTAATTAATACATGAATATGAGTGCTAAAATGCTAGTTTTCAAGCTAGGACATTTTTAGGTGCCTAAAAATCGGATATAAGATAAACATGGCAATCCAACCATTGATGATTCCCCTACTTGTGATGAAGTTATTTTAGAAGAACCAACTATTGAATGTCGTGAACATCTAGTTTGTATCTCTCCTAAAAAATCTCCTATGGAAGATATCATTGACACATTTATTTCAAACAATAGTGATGTGTCTTCCTTAGATGAAGATGATGAAGTGACATTAGACTCCCCCTCACTAAGAAATAATGAAAATAAGGATAAGTGTGTTGAGGTTATGAACATTAAAACTCCCTCAAGTTCTCTAATTCTTGTGCCTCCTATAAATCCTTAAACCATTAGACCTCCTACTTGCCTCAACTTATCATTTATCCACCCTCATAATAACTGAAATTTCAAAATAACCCCATTATTATCTTAGAACCACCTAAAAGGAAACTTGATAATGATAGTGTTTTACAACAATCAAGTTACAACACTATTTCTCATACATATAACACTAGAAACAACCCGCAACCAAGAAAAAAAACTCCAAAACCCCTCCCATTGCCTCAACCTATCTTTCCTAGTGCCCCTTGTTTTCCTTTACATAGTGGAAAGGAGTATGATCTTGTTGAAAAACTTAAAAATACTCCTACTAAGATATCCTTATGGGACATTTTTCAAGTCTCACCTAGTCATCATTACATGATTTAAAGTTCTTTACAACAAGTTCCTACTCCTCCTAATATGCAAAAAAATGATGTGGAAACCCAAATTCAAGTCATAACTCTAGTCAACTTAGACATTAATTTCCATAAAGATGAGTTACCTTCATTAGAAGTGGAAAAATAACATGAAGCTTTCCTAATAATAGGTAATGTTAATTGAATAGTGATAAGATAACTCTTGTTGACAGTTGCCCAACCCTTAATGTGTGTAGCATATAAACCTTCTTGATAATATTGAAGTAGGTAAAATCCAAATTCAACTTGATTCTTTATATACTCATGGGTTTGATAATGTAGGAAAACAACCTCTTGGAGTCATCACATTACCTATTAAAATTGGAAAGTTCCTATTACAAACTCTGGTCCATGTTATGCCTCATGATCTTTCCTATAGTCTTCTCTTAGGAAGGTCATTAATTCATGCAATGAATGGGGTTCCTTCCACCATTAATCATAAAATGAATGACATTTATGACAACAAAGTTACACACTCAAGGTTGATCTTGAACCTGAAAATTTGTTTGATTTCTGAGAAATAAGGATGAGATCATTTAAAAGTATTTAAATTAGTTGCAAAAGTGGAAGTCACAAAGGAAGAAGAACATGAGAATAATAGTGATGAAGTCACTAAGTTGTTAGAAGATGATTGGGGTTCCTTAGATTTCACACCTACATTCATGAGAGAATACAAGATCATAATAAAAGAGTCTAAAAAGGGAAAAGAAAAAGAGGTAATGTCAACACAAAATTCAAAATCATCCACCTCAACTACTTTAGAAGAAGATGAAAATTACACAACAAAATTTAATGAAGTTGATTGCAAGCAACCACCAAATCTGAAAGAAATGAATTTTTTTTATGGAAGAGGTTATGAACTTATAAAACAAATTGGATATAGTGGAAAAGGATGTGGTGCTATAGAATAAGCTATCCATGTCCCTATAGATCCTAACATGCAAGAAATGACTAATTCTCTTGGTTATTATCCCTCAAAATAAACAAACAAGCCTTTAATCAATATCAACACTCTTACAAATGATTCTTCTAAGCCATCTTTAACATTAATGCATCTTGAACTAATAGACACTAGTGTTGGTTATTGTCCTTTGAAAGAAACAAAATAAACAAAGAAGTCTTTGCTTAGTATTAATTTCATCACACAAAGCACTCCTAGGACATGTCATAGTAATGATTTGAGTTTGTTATATTTTACATATTCCTTTAAAGAAGAATACAAAATATTGCAATCTAAAGAGTCTTGTGTAAGTGTGACACCTTGTATTAATCAAGAGATATCTTTGTCACAAAATAAAGGAACATCTTCTACTATTGATCAAGAGTGTATCTTTTCAAGACTCCTCCAAGATCATTTAATAGCTCTCCCTCCAAGAACATGAAATAAATTTTACTACAAGAGTTAATTTTGTGCATATCATAGAGTTCATGATCATTCTACTAATGAATGCAAGGGTTTGAGTAATAAAATTCAACATCTTAAGGATTTTGGTGCTCTTACTTATGTTGTAGCACCTAGTTCCTCTAATTAATATTTATTTTCATGATTCTCATCAATCATCTCAGCTCATCCTTGTCTCATACTCAATGGGGGAAAGGGGTTAGGTGGCCTTGTCCTTGTATGGTACTTGATGTTGTCTCTTTTGGCTAGTTGACCACCTTACATGTATACATAAGACCAAGATTGGGATGAAGATGTCATGACTTATGTTGGCTTGCATGTGATGTACTATGTTTAGCATTGCATTTTGGGACCAACCCCTTATTCATGATGTAGTTTCATTGGGGAAAATATGACTTGGCATAGGTATTTTTTGAATAAGTTCTCATGCCTTCTTCTAATTTAATGTGGATTTCTCACATAAATGGTGTTAGCAATCACTTTAAAGTGGGGGAATATATTGGCATTATCTTTCAACACTCATGTTTCACTATATGATTTTCTTTGTTCTTGTGAATGTGTTATTTTCTTAGTGCTATCATTGGGTTTGATTTCCTCCAAGAGTGTGATATTTATTCAAATTTTCCTCTCTTGGAGACATTAGGCATGATGTTCCCTAAGAAGAAGACCTTACATGAACAAATAAAAATCCCCTTGAACAAAAAACTATATACATAATTTTTGGCATAACACACCTTCTTAAGCACATGATAGGAATGTGAGTGGAACCCTATCGGAGTTATCAGAGGGATAGCTTTGGTATGGTAAGTATAGTGAGAAATGATGTATTGACATGAATTTATCATTGAGCCACCTTCTTGGATGGATACTCACCTAGTGGATGTCCTAAGGTTCCACTACCCCAGAGTGAGCACAAACTCGATAGTCTAGATGTGTTCCACATCGTGTTGGACTACCTAGGCTTGATCTCTTTTTTAGTCTTTGATAGTGTATGATTATGTATCTTTGTAATTATTTCATACATAGGTGTCTTTAATGTATACTTTAGTGTGAGTTTGACATGGGGTAATACTCTCACTAAAGTTGGGGTAAAATGTAGTAATGGAAAAAGTATCCCTTTTCCTTAGTTCAAGAATAATTAAAATGAACCTAATGTTGCCTTGATTTAGTGTTGTAATGTTTTTTACACATTCACATTAAGTTTAGGGCCTTTATAAACTAAATGGACTTAATTACACCTTATTTAGGGTGTTGTAAAGTGTATCTTTACACTTTCACACCAATTTAGGGTTTTATTAATTAATTGAGCTTAATTGCCCCCCTTAATCCAAATCTGAGCCTAATTAATTACGGATTTTGAGGGATAAAGCCTAACATTATAAAATGGTATTACACAATACTCAATTTTACAAGGTATGTGTTCTAGGATAGTGACCTAGGACCCATTCTCCACCTAATGAATGGGACCTCACTAGGTCTTAGGACCCAAATTTTATATAACATTTAACATCCCCTGAACTATGTCCTAGTTAATTGTGCTAGGACCCATTCACCACATGGTGAATGGGTCCTCACTTAACCCTAGGAGCCCCTCTTTGAATATGTTTTTGGAAATATTTTAATGATTTGAAATTCAATATCTGATGTCATCTTGTGTTATTTGAATTTTTGGAAATAATCATAAGTTATGTATAAATACAAGGATATTTCACTTAGTTTCACCTAGCAACTTTATGACCGAGTCCTAATAGAAAGTTTATGAGATCAAGAGCTCACTAGATCATTCCTAAGGCATTCAAAAGGTAGATTTCAAGAAGTATATTGCAACAATCAAGATATCAATCATCATGTCAAAGTCATACATGTTGAGCTAATGTGATGAAGTAATATTGAAGATCCAATTCAAGAATTGTTTCATATCAAAGTTCATGATCAAGATCTAAACTCATTGAGGCCATTCCATGCTAAGTTGCAGATTTATCTAGGGTTCAATTGAGGATTGGTGAGTGGTGACATTGTTTTTTTCATTCATCTCTCCTTTTATGCATTGTTTCATTCCAAGGTTTAAATACCAAAATGAGGTTTGACAAAAGAAAATTCCTATTATCTAACAAAACAACATTTTCTTCTCTCTTGATGTGTGATTGTAAGTTTTAGGTTGAACATCAATTGGAAAGAAAAAGTTTTCAAAATTTTCAAAGTTATAAATTTTTCAAAGTTGTCATATTTCTTGGAGGATCATGGAAATCAAGCTTTAGAATTTATTTTTGATTATCTAATAGTCTTCAAATAGGATTTGGGAGTGCAAAATTTAAAGAAAATAACCCAAAAGGAATTTTTTGAGAACCCTAGCTAGGATCCATTCACCATTGGGTGAATGATTTCTTAGTGAGGCCTAAAAAAACACTTTTTGCAACAAGTACATAGTATTCTACCATCTTAAAGCCTACCTTTTTACTGTTATATTAGTAATGTTTTTTTTTTTGATATTCATTTATGCATTATATATGTCGTAATTGAGTGAAGCATCAAGAAAAAATTAGGTGATCACATTTTTATCTTATTTCGTGATTACCCCTACAATTTTTTATGTTTCAGTTATTATAGAGCTCAAAAATGTCATCATTCCCTAAATACTCATAGAACTAGAAGAATGATACAAAGTGAGTGAAAACAAAGAAAAATCATTTCGGGTCAACATGGAAGAGTCCTAAATGTCTTGACACCTTGCATCATCCCCAAAAGGAAAACACAAGGCAAGCAGAAAAGATTAAATGTTTATGACATAAAGAAGAATGTAGGTACATTGTAATGCCTCGCCACGTAACCCTAGAGGAAGTTGCAATTAACTATGTAAATGCACAATTTTTTTAATTTAAAGTATAATAAACATATAAGTTCACTTCCTATTGTCAACAACCTCTAAGGCTACGAGACTAAGGTTACGCTTAACCCATACATATATCATAAATACATCCATATAATTTTAACTACTTAAGGAATTAAATGCTCATACATTCCATACATGAAATTAAATTATAACGATAAAAATTAAAACAAGATTCCATATAACATTAACTTATCAAATGAGATTACATCACTCATTCCCCAAATGAGGTAGTACATAAAAATGTGATTACATAATACAATCAACCACCTCGAATATAACTAAGGGTTAATAAATTATGAGAACCATCTAAAATAATTACAAAGCATGAAATATAAGCTGGAAACCATGAGCTCTCCAACTAGAAATCTCGCCATCACGATCTAAAGATCAAGGGGACCCAACAGTGTAGGGTGCATGTTCCTCCCAACCAAGTGGTACCCATAGGCCCACCCCCCATGCTAGGAGATAGTAACAAGAATACATGGCCAAACCTACCACCTCTAGACATAGGTTGACTCATAATAACTCAAACAAACACAAGTACAACACTACAACACTAAACATGGGTTACATTGCTTCTAGTGCTATAACAAATCAAGTACGTTAAAAGAACCATACACATAAACTATGGTGTCCTAGAAATATTGTCATTGCACAACTCGACATGAGTTACCCAATGCAGATCTTCATAGGCCCCAACCCCCATTATGGGATATCTTGGTTCCTCAACCGATCCCTGGCCCTCATAATCACTCATGTGGAGTCAAATACCCTTTCGAAAAGACAAGGTAGATGAAATTTTCCATTCCAAGCCTTCCCACTCATCCCAAGCCCAAATGAGCACTTGCGTCTATGAGTGAGGCTAACTTATTTTATTTAGTTTGAAATACTACCCAATCCCCTAAATATTTTAATTAAGTTTTCACTTGATTAACCACTTCTGAAGGTTACCCAGTCTTACCTCTTTAGGGCTCTGACCCCTAATGAAATCCACTCTTCTACTAGACAACACACATAACAAACCAGCCACCAAGGGTACCATAGTTCACACAAAACTAGATAAAATAACCACTCCAATCCTAGAAGGCAACATATGACTAATCCACTCCAAACATTGGAGGCAACCAATCCCTGTTCGTGGAAATCGGGTAAAACACTGAAATGAATCCATGCACTAACCAAGGTAAATAAAACACATTAACAATACATTACAACAACCCCCATAATCTAAAGATCCTTCTGGAAGACTTACAAATTATTGACTAACACTTAACTCATTTCCCAAAATGAAACTAGAGGAAATAGTTAAGAAAGGGGCATCAAGATGTGAATTAAATCTAATATTTGGATTTCCTAAATCCATTCTCATTTAGTAGAAAACATTAAAATAATTTGACCAATTTCACTAATTAAATAAAAATCCTCTTTAAATAGAAGAAACAAATCTAATTATCTAAACTTCAATTCCTCGATTATTTTTAATATAATAATAATTTTCCTCTATTTTCCAAAAAACATATCTTTTTAAATTACTTATCTAACCATGCAATATTGTATGCACTTATTTAAAAATGCATTTAAATGTATATATATTCAATATATATATATTTATATATTTCATATATATATATATATATATTATTTAAATATTCTTATTAACCCATTAAAATAGTTCCAACATCAATCAATTTATATATCTAATCTAAAACTTATATTATATATATATCCTTATATATACATATATATATATACTATATATATACAATACATATATATTCAATATATACCATATATATAATATATATTAATTTATATAGATTTTAATCCACATAATAATAAAAAAAAGAAACTGATATGGAGGCAGACAAAATTAATACCACTGACTCTTGTTTTAACATTCTGATACAACATAAGGTTTGGGGCAACTGGTTCTTCCTAGTCGAACCCCCCCAAATACTCATAGGGGCGTGACCAAGGCAGTAGGGAGGGTTGTGCTGCCCTTGGCAGTGCTCCCTCCACTATATGGAGGGCATTACCAAGGAAACTGCTCCCTCCAATGGGTGCGGTAGGGTGTGCTGAGTGTCCCCACCCAAAATAAAAATTCAAATAAAAATTCATTTCCTACGGATTTTTAATCCATCATTCGTCATATGGACGACCTTTATAAATATTTATTTTTGATAGTAAATTCTTCAATTAAGTATTTCAAAACTATATATATATATATATATATATTTATATGTGTATGTATATATGCAAACATATGTACATATATATATATATATAATAAATTTCAACATAACAATTTTAATTGGGGAAATTTTTCCCAAAAAGGACCATCTATAGGTAAATAATCATTTTTTTTTTAACAAAGAGAAGAACTTTTACAAACACACAAGGGAAAGCCAAATTCATAGAGAGAATTATATAGGAAAAGTTTTACAATCATGACGGAGAACCAAATTTCATAGAGGATACCTTTTACAATTATCTGGAAAACAAATCATGAAGGAAAACAATAAAATTCATACCATTTAAATCACAGAGAATTTTCCCGAGAAAAAACAACTTACATGAAAAACTTCTTCCTACAGAAAATAAAAATTTCTTCCAGAGAGGGTTTCCTATTTCTAGATCCCTAAACATTTCCTTTTGGGTTCCACTAATTCCACTATATTACCAGATAGCCATTAATTAAGGTTTTCCTCAAAGGATTTCAACCTACAGAAGAAATTGCCTCTACAAAGAAATTATCTATGGAAATACATTTTTTCTTACACAAGGCAATATTTTAATAGATAAGATGTAATCTAAAAACCTTTCAAATTAAAAACTTAACAAAACAAAGGAAAGAACCTATAATCCAATGCTTTAGTATTTGAAGATCTAATGTAGTGCCTTCTCCACAGCTCGAAGCAAGTGTTCCAGACAAACAATGGCTTCCTCGAAAGTAGTATGATTTCCCAATCGCAAGAGCAATCCCAACACAACAAGAATTTCTGAAAACAAATTTCTAAAGATGCAAGAATTACAAAATTAGCTTCTATAAAAAATTCTTCCCCAAAAATTATCCAGATCACAACAAGAATTATTTTTTTCTCCAACAAATTCCCAACAACCCAAAATATCCCATGCCTTTGTCGTGAAGAAGCTTTTCACTTCCTCACTCAAAGCCAAAATTATCTCCCATGAATTAATTTTCCCAACCAATTCATTAATTTATTCTAACACTTGTTGGAATTTGAAAAATATCTCCAACAACCCTCTTGGCATAAAATCCTCTAATATGCAAAATTAAATATTTTAAAATAATTAAAACATTTCCCCTTTTAAAATATAAAATATTTAACTAATTTAATTAATCAATAAATAAAATAATCCAAGGATTAATATTTTTATCAATTAAATTAAATTAATTAATTTATTAATTCAAAACCCTCTAACATTAAAATAAGAATAATCTAATAATCAACTTTTAATAATTAAATTCATTAATTCCTCTTTTAAAGCATTTTAACATGATAATTAAAAGCAATAATAAACACATTAAATAAGCACAAGTGACTAAACCCGATGACACACTGAGACTAGGGTGTAGACTTGACACAAATATCCTAGCTACTATCTCCCAATCAACTTAACCATTGGGTGGTGGACACGCTCAAACTTGTGAAGCCAGGTGGAGTTGATGTCCTGTACCTACAAACCTGTAAACGAGGCATCAATAGCACATGTATATAAACATCATCATAAAACACACTATGAAGAGGAAGTCATGAAATCGTAGGGTGCTCACAAGCGAGTGATGCAATTTTGTCCCCTTCACCAATACACTTATCACGAACTGATAGTTCTAACATAAATAAAATACTCATGTGAAATAACCATGTTATAACAAACCATCATTATAGTAATCAAAGAATTTCAAATAAAACATCAAAGATAGTACATCACATCACACATATAATCCACGTTTCTCTATAAATAGTGATCAAATAATAAACAACACCATAGAGTATATCAAAGTATAAGAGTAACCAGGAAACCAAACAAAGCAAGAAAGAACATTGTCCAATCCAAAGGCAAAATAGAGGGGTATTACATACATATAGATGAATGCACAAAAGAGAGAGAGATACATAAAATTAAATAGTATGGGGGATCACATTACACACATGAAATCACATAACAAAACATGAAAAGGAAAAAAAAGTAAAATACTAGTAATGCACATGTGAGTCAACCTAGATAACATGTTGTTTGCATCCCAATCTTGTTCAGTATATGTGGAAGGTAGAAAACTTGCCAAAGGGACAACATCAAGTGTCAAAGTAGGACACACACCAAGTTCAACACTCTTGTCATCATTTAATTTCATAGAAGAAGAGAACAATTGATTCAACTCATTATGCACTTGCTCATCAATATTTGTAATGTCAATGCCATCATCTTGATTAATCACAATAGGAGGTCAAATGATAATTTCTCGAGTAGGTTCTTGTTTACATTATGGTGAGGGTGAAGAGACATCATGCCTTGTGAGAGATAAATTTGGATTTTGATTTTCTATGTTGCTCTTTTATTCTTTATTTTATAACAAATGAGCAATAGCATGACGTCTACGTCTACACTCTCTTGCATTTCGATATATTCATAATCTATTGTTAATTTGTGATTGTGTAGGAGCAGGTTTGTCAACCATAGGTTTCCATTCTTCCCTTACGGGAGGAACAAAAGGACCCATAGGAGGTTTCTCAATCACTTTCTCTTTATCTTTGTAAACTTGTTTAATTTTAGGAGGCATAATGAGATTATTTTGGTTGTCTTGTGGTCTCTTATAGGAGATGGTAGGCTTCTTTTAGATTTTTTGAAGGGCTTTAAGTTCAATCATGGTTTGATCAAGGGCAGATGGCTCAATCAAAAGTTGAGGCATGTTTCTAAGGGATAATTCTACTATACACTTTTCCTTAAACTTTTGATATGCTTTGAAAAAGTAGTCCTCATGAGGTCTAATAGGTTCAATAGGCTCAGGCCAAAATAAATCTAATGAAAAGTTTCCATGGGGAGACATAGGATCAAATCCACTATTATGTACTATAAATATTTCATTTCCAAAGGGAAACTTTAGAAATTTATGCATAAATGATAGGATGAAATACATGGAGTGAAGCCATGGATAGCCTCACTTCACATGAAATTGGTCTGACAACAAGATGATGGTGAATAAGACATTTAATGTTTTTGGCCCAAATTTTTAAGGGAGATTTATCAAGCCCATCAAAGGACAAGAAAAATTATTATTCATTTTGATCCATGATTTTGCTTTGTCATATGTATCTTGATATTGTTCATACACAAATAGGAATTCTTCAGTGATCACATTCTCTACATAAATGGGATCAATAAATATCCCATTGGTAGGGTTGTCATTGATTCTTCCATCTATGTAAAGTGGACCATCAGGTGCATGTTTGATTATTTCTTTTTGTGAGAAAGAAATATCAAGGGGCATTTTGGTTGAGTCCTGACAAGGTTTAGCTTCAATAAATGACACCACTTTAACCACTTCATCCATATTTTCATCTTTTTTGGTCTCATCATCTATGTCAACATTCATCACATCATTCTTTGTTTCACTAGCTTTGACAAATGAAATAGTGTTTTTCAAAATGGGATTTGTAAATATTTGTAAGTTTTTGTTATGGGGAGCTATAGACTTATTACCTTGATCATTCACACCTCCAACTAGAAGATGATTAAAATCAATGAGGTATTGTGCATGATTTTTAAGATGCTTACAATATTCCTTATGTCATGTCCATTTTTTTGGTGGAAATGGAAATAGGAATTTTATCTTTAGTTTGATGGTAATGGTTTATTAGGATCAAGAGCTCTGACGGGAAGTAAGGATATCATATTCTTTTCCACGAGCTACAACATGATATTATGAATGGTATTAGGTAAAGGGGTGAATTTTCCTTTCCTATCCCCAAAGGAAAAAGGAATTTTCATCTTTATATCAATGACTTGTTCATTTGGTTGAGGAGAATTAAGCTATAGAAAGTCCCTATTCTATTTCTTGAAAGGTTGGTAACTATTTTGAGGTGTAGATTCAAACTTTTTAGGATGGCTAGGGGGATTTTTCACATCATGACTACAAACCAAAATTTGATATTCATGAAGGGTTGTGCATAACTGTGTGAAGGAGGTAAATCTCACCATCTCTAATGGGGTCCTTTATTAGCCTATTTTATGTTACTTTTATGCATATGTTTTAGAAACTTTTATATATACCTTTCATACAATACTCCTATATTATGCTATCTTCTCATACTTATTATACAGACTTGGACCTAAATCATAATGATGGAAATATGGTTATGAAATACTAGTATTTCATGTTTTATATATGAGTATACATGAAATGTGAATGGAATTCTATGTTTCAATTATGGTATTTAGTCTTTTGCACATGTTTTATGAATTAACCTTTTTGCAGCCAAGGAAGGATTGTAGCATGTAGCAACTAGAAGCTATAACCTATAGAAAAAGGAAGACTAAGATGACAAAACAATTGAGTTTTAGATTAAGCTTAATGCAATAAATACTATTTGAAGACACCTAATGGAGATTGAACATGCATCATTATAACAAGTTAATAAGAGCTAGAGAAGGATAACTCTTTTGTTGATAGGATTTAGATAAATGTTTTGTGTGTTTGCATGTAATTCTATTTTACTGAGTTTTAGTTCTATTAGTATTCTTCTTTCTTTTTAGTTGTGGTTTGATAAATTCAATCTTAAGTATGCTCTCTCATATCTAGGAGTGGAATTTAATGAGTGCAGTTAATTTCTTGCCTAGAATAAGACTCCCCCATACTTGTATATAACCCTGGGTCAAGTCCTTAGATTAGTTAGTTGATTTAAGTATTTCATTATCAATTATTTTTCAGTTTCAAGTTATCTGTAGACATGATGGTTGTTTAGAATGATTTTCATCGAGTAAAATTTGTGAAGAAGATTTTATGTAATCTTTCATGATATGTAATGAATAAATTCAATTTCAAATGGATGCTTAGAATCTGATAGTTAGATTTGGTTTTCGTTAAGTGAGAACAAATACTTGAGTAGGCCATTCAAGGTAAATTTTCTTCACTTCATTTATAGTTGTTTACGTTTGTTTAGTGCTTGATTTTTTATTATTAATTCATGAACTACATGCAAGTTAATTTAGAATTTCATACTTTGATTGTTAATAATGAATGTTCGTGAGAATTCATGTATATGGTTAACTAGTAGTACTCTAGAGGTTAAATTAGTTGTTTTTTTAGTTTTGATCAGTTTTAAATTGATATAGTAATACTTTATTAGCAAAAATTCCATTATAGGTTAATCTATAGGCACCAATAGCCATTAGCGCTAGTTTATTTCTTTTATTGTTCTATAATTCTAGCAATTTTCAGCAAGTAGAACATCTTGAATATGATAACTTGGGTAGTTTTGAGTCTTTGAAGGCCTATATAGTGTAGCACCATCATACAATTACAAACCTTGTGTTGAAATTTTAATCTAGTATTTCCAATGTTGAGTGGATTGTTCATTCAAATAATCCTCTGAATTGTGTAGGTTCTACCAAGTTTATAATACATAAGTTTAGACTCTACATTTTTGGTTTCATTGTTGGGGATGGTTCTATCTTCAAAGAACTGTTTTCTAAATCTTTCATAGTTTACATTTTGTTTTCAACATTAGGATTTTTAGACTTCATTTTTTACAACACCAGAAGATACACTGACATTGTGCAGGACCACTACTATGTAAAGCCATTTTTTATGTATACATAGGTAGAGGGACTCTTTAGGCCGATTCCTTCCCTCTACATGCCAAGAATCCATAGTAGAAATTGGTGAGCCCAGTACTGAGAGTGAGGGTCATATTGAAGAAGAAATTTCCCCATCACCAACATCTAGCACACAAATAGAGGGAACATAAAGAACCATGGGAAATATAGTGGATGATCCTGCACATGCCACTTTTGAGTTTCTAATCACTAACTAGGAAAGGGCTGCTGTGCTGAAGAATATCCCTCCTTCATCCTTACCAATATTCTATGGGTTAATGACTAAGTACCTAGATATATTGATGTTTGAATTTGACGTCCTGTGCAAAATTTATGACTATACTTTTGATGCTCATATGCTCAAACTCTTCCCTACCACTCTAAACGATGCAGCTCTAAGATGGTTGTTCCTGATCGGGATACCATGAAGCCATTCTTCTTAGAGAAGTACCAAGAGTATTGTAGGGGAATTGATAGGAGGAATGATGGAATTTTCAAAATTTCATAGAAGGAAGATGAGCCATTATAATATTATGTAGAGAGATTTCAGTTTTCCTTGAAGAAAAACCCATTGAACAAATTATTTGAATAATCCTCAAGTTAGTATTTTTGAGGGGAGTCAATGAAGACTATATGGATGCCATCAACCTCATTAGAAAAGGGGATATTTCTCAAATACCATTTGAATACATCTACAAGGTTTGTAGGAATTACTCTAGGACCTTCATTAAAAGACCAAGAAGAGATAGGACATCCACCATTAGAAAATCCTCTATAGGGGTTTCATACATAAAATTGAGCAATTTGTTGTCCATCATGAAGGAAAAAATTATCAGACACTTATAAATTTAGTTGGATACTCTCCACATCAATAAGAATAAAGAGGAAGCTAAAGAAATTTTAATTGAATATTGCACAAGCTATAGGCAAAGGAAATAAAATTGTAAATGCAAGAGGGTGGCTAGTATCCAACAAGATAAAGTTAAAAAACCTAATTTCTAGCCCCTTGAAGGAGAGGATGGACAACTCTTTTATATAGCTCAAAGAATACCATGGAAACAAAAATATTGTATGCCGCAAGACCCTCTTAGCTTCAATTCATCATTTCCCATTGGAAATCTAAAATTTTCTAATTGGAACTCTCAGCCCTGGCCCATAAACCAAAATCGATAGAAAAACCCTCAACAATGGCCACAACGCTAGAAAAATTAGAACCAACATAGCTAGATCCTTGGTCACAACAAATTTTCTAGGGTTCCAATTACAATCCTCAATGGCCAACATAATAGAACTAGTGGTAGCCTCAATGAAAAAAAGGCTGGCAATGGAAAAAACAAAACATGAACTATCAACAGTCTATGCTTCCTCCTCCAACATAAAAGCAAGCTATTATTCCTTGATAAAATATTACATCCTAGCCACCCAAGCCACCAAAAAGACCTGCGCAACTTGCACATAACCCTAACAAAAATCTTGTCCAACAAGCTTATACTAACGAAGCTATGCAATACCCGCTTATGGGGTAGAGGCGAGTGATATCCACCTTAGATCAAGAAAACAACTTGTTGGAACCTCATCCACTCAAATTACTAATAGGGAAGATGATGAACCTACAATTGAAGCTTCAAATGAAACACCTTTGGAACCTGAGTCAAGTCAAGTACACCAAACTACCTCAAGTCCAAATCCTCATTTTCCTAAATGCTTAGACATTCAAAATCATCACACATAGGCTGAGACATAGCTCTTGAGTCAATTAAAATATGTAAGCATTAATATTCTTCTCATCCAAACTATCAAAGATATCCCTATCTATACTAAAACTATAAAGGACCTATGTATTAAGAAATCAAGAAGGAAAATGAAGGATCCTCAAACAGTACATGTTCTTGGAAACCTTGCAGATATCATGTTAGGGAACATTACTATCCCTAAGTACATAGATCTTGGTAGTTTGGTAGTGGAAATTAAGATTAATGGGACCCTTACTAAGAACACTTGATAGACTTGGGGACAACAATCAATGTTATGACTAAAGAAACAATGCAATTACTTAAGTTAACAAACCTTATACCTACACAAACTATTTTACAATTAGTTGATAGGTTAACATTCAAGCCTAAATGAATCATTAAAGTTTTATTTATTGTATTGGACTCTTGGTAATATCCTAATGATTTCTTATTTCTACAACCAAAGGTTAATCTTACAAGATACCCCCTCATCCTAGGTAGACCATGGTTATCTATAGTTGATACATTGATAGGTTGTAGGTCTGGAAATATGATAATATATAATGGGAAAGTGACCAAGAAATTGGTCCTCTATCCTCTAGCCCAACCTTATTTTGATCTTGAGCAAACTATTTGGCCCACTTGGGATGAGGATGATAACTCTTCTCTATAGAAATTGATGACCATAGAACACAACTGTCTATTAGATGAATAGGATGAAGATGAGCCCATTGTTCACATAATCTAGAATGAATGTGGTAGGAGCCTACAGCAATAGGATTTCCTTGCATGCCTACAAGACCCTTTTCAAAGTATTATACCTATCAATTCCTCAAAAGAAATATATTAGATCTTTCATTCCTTACTACCACAATAGTGTGTACCAATCATTCCAAACCTTAATCTCTCATCTATGCAAGAATCATCCAAGGAACTAGAATTCATGCCAAGAAAAATACTAAACATAAACAATGCCTTGATTGAACTGTAGACACCGAAAAATGTCCTAGGCTTAGTAACACCATTTTTCCATTATCTAGGGTCATACTTTTGCTATTAATTGAATAATTCATAACTATTTAATTAGTTCATTTAATTCTTTTCTCCATTACTCTTGATTAATTTAATAAATAACATTTATTTAATTTCATCGCTAATATTTCTAATTTCTATAGTTAAATAAATTTATATTTTATTTAAATATTTGTCATTCTCCACTATAATTAAATAATTATATTAATTATTTAATTATTCACTGTTGGCTTTTTCTGACACAAATAAATTAAATCTTATTTAATTAATGACTTATCTTTTTCCTCACTTTCTGAACTAAATTTCTATTTAATAAAAAAAAGATAACTTGTCTATTCCTCTTCTAATTAAATAATGTTTCTATTATTTAATTATGGTTTCTTTCCTCTTCGAACTAATTAGTTTTATCGAAAAATTGTTCAATTTCATCTTTCTTCCTCCTCTAATTAAATAATGTTTCTATTATTTAATTATTCTTTTCTTTCCTCTTCACACTAATTGATTTTGTCAAAAAATGTTCAATTTCCTCTTTCTTCTTCATTATCAATCTTATCCTATCTCATCTCATTCAATTTCAGCCATTGATCGAAATAAAAAATCAATTGACCTCATATGTCCATTTTCCATTTGGATCTCTATAAATAACATTGTCATCTATCATTTTCATCATCTAGAATTTATATGCTATTGTGCTATTGAGAATAAACTTTGATATTTTTCTATTCATTAGACATAGGCTTATTATTGCAAGTCATAATCTAAGGGAATCAATCATTTGAAAGCGAAATGAAGAAGGGCTATCAAGATAATTCAATGAATGCATGAAGTCTTGGGTGATATTATTCCATTTATTTTACTTTATTATGCTTTCATTATTCTCAATAGTTGATTGGGGTTTAAGTTTAATTGATTTAATATCTTTAATCTTAAAATATAATTTCCTAATCACATGAAGAACAAAAAAATTCCTTGCACACAGTGTTGCAGGCACACTCAACATAGATCTTGACCAATTTATGCATAGGATCTATATCAATGATGGTTATAGATGCATTAGACAACCTTAGTGATGAATGAAACCCACCTTAAGAGAAATAGTGAAAGATAAACTTCAAAAAATACTTGATGTAGGCTTTATTTATCCTATATATCTAATAGTGAATGAGTCTCACCTTTAGTAATTTCTCCTAAGAAAGGTGGAAAATGGAGATTTTTTGTAGATTACAAGGAACTGAATACAACCACTAGGAAAGACCACTTTCCATTGCCCTTCATAGATCAAGTACTTGATTCCTTAGCTGGGAAAAGTATTTCTCATTCCTAGATGGCTTTAGTGTTGCAAGGTGTTGCCCTTGGTCTCCTCGGTGTGGTCCAACACAATGCTCAAGCTTTGTGACATGGTTTAACCACCTCTTGTGGATTACAAATCTTGTATATATCTAGTAGTTGTATCAAGCATTAACAGGTTGATATTTTGGTGCAATAGTAGCCGTCTTTGCAACAATTGGTATCAGAGCCAAGGTCAAATGTTCAAACCCCTTTCTTTTGTTGGGGAATTGTTGCAAGGTGTCAAACTTGGTCTCCTCGGTGTGGGCCAGTGCAATGCTCAAGCTTTGTGACATGGTTTAACCACCTCCTATGGATCTTAGATCTTGTATAAATCTAGTGGTTATATCAGGCATTAACAGGTCGATCTTTTAGTGCAATGGTAGTCATCTTTGCAACATTCAATGGCTACAATCAAATAAAAATTTCTCCAGAAGATTAGGAAAAAACTAAATTCACCTATCCTTGGGGTACTTATGCCTACTCTTTTCTGCCCTTTGGTTTATGCAATGCTCTAATGAATTTTCAGAGGGAAGTGATCAACATATTTTTTTGATTATGCTTATGACTATATAGAGATATATATGGATGATTTCACCATATATGGAGAGAATTATCAGGAATCCATCAATAATTTGGAAAAGGTATTAAAAATGTGTAAAGAACACAACCTATCACTCAACAATGAAAATTTATTTATGATGATGGCATATGGCATTATTTTGGGGCACTTTATATCTAGTGTAGGGATTCAAGTTGATCCACATAAAATAGAAATTATTTATATATTACCTATTCCACATAAGAAAAGAGATATCAAAAGTGTCCTTGGTCATGCATGCTACTACAGGAGGATTATTAAATACTTCAGTAAGATTTTTGCACTATTATTTGTTTTGTTGAGTAAATACATTGAATCTAAGTAGACATCAGAGTGCCAACATTCATTTGAAGAATAAAGAAAGCCTTGAATCAATCACCTATTTTGAGGGGGGTAAATTGGACCTTACCTTTTCATATACATACAAATGCTCCAGATTTTTCTATTGGAGCAGTTTTGGGTCAAAAAGAAGGTAACAAAGATTATTAAAATTACTAAATTAAAAAAAATATCCAAGGAGTAGAGTTGAATTACACTGTAACCGAAAAGGAGATGCTGGAAGTAGTATATGCCATCAATAAATTCAGGCATTATATCACTTGTTATTCAGTTTTTGTCCATACAAACCACACTACTATTAGATATCTTATGAAAAAACCTATAGTAGGAGGAAAATTAGTCATATGATTTCTCCTTCTAAAATACTTGTATATTACCATAATATAAAAACCTAGTAAAGCTAATATAGCAGTAGGAGATTTTATATCAAGATTACCAAAGCAATCAGTTGAAGGAGTTGTGGATCCTAGATGAACACCTATTTTCTCTAAATGTACATGTACCCTGATATGCTGACATTGAAAATTATTTAGTAATAGGGAAGATTCCACCACACTTTTCTCCAAGTGAAAAGAGACAATTGGTACATAAATGTTTTCCATACTCTTGGATATCAGGTTATCTATTTTATACTAGCCTTGAAAAAATCATTTTAAGGTGCATAAAGGAAGATGAAATCTTAGATATTATGAAGGATTTTCATGATGAGCCATGTGGAGATCATTTTGTAGCAAAAATAACAATAGTTAAAATCCTCACAACTGGTTGTTATTAGCCAGCTTTGCACAAGGATTTTTGTAAATACAAAAGAATATGTGATAGGTGCCAAACAATGGGTAAACCAACAAGAACTGATGAAATTCCATTGTAGCCTCAGTTAACACTAGCTCATTTTAATAATGGGGTCTATAATTTATTGGACCAATATCACATACTTCCAACAACAAGGAATACATTCTTGTTTGCACTAATTACATAACTAAGTGGGTGGAATTAAAGGCCTTACAATTTACCAGAGATGGAAATGTGGCTAAATTTTTGTGAGTATATATTTACTAGGTATGGAGTACCTAGAGAAATAGTCACTAATCAAGGTCCGCTATTTACTTTTGACCTCATCACCAAACTAGTTAAAGAATACCAAATTAGCCATAAGAAGTCAACACCTTACCACCCTTAGGCTAATGTTCAGGTGGAGGTTACTAATAGAGAAATTGAAAGTATTCTCACCAAAATAGTGTAGCTACATAGGAAAGAATGGGTTGCAAGGTTACTAGAAGAATTATGGGCACATAGAACAACCTAGAAAATAGAAACTAGTTTTACACCCTATGAATTAGTGTATGGTAAAACATCAGTACTTCCAATTGAATTTGAATATAAGAGATTAATGACGGTAGTGGAACTAGAAATGGATCTAATAGAATCTTAAAAGGAGAGGTTGCATAATTAAAATTCATTCGATGAAATTAGGATGGAAGCAATCCATCACTCTAAGGTAGTACAACAAACAAAGGATGGAGTCTCATGACCAGTAAATCAAAGAAAAAGAGTTTAATGTAGGGAACTAGGCATTGCTATATGATTCAAGGTACAAGGACTTCAAAATGAAACTCCAATCCAGGTGGTTGGGATCTTATGAAATCATTCAATTCTATCCTAATGGAGCATTCAATTTGCACACCATGGATGTAGTCATATTTTCCCTTCTTGTTAATGGTCATAGATTGAATCTATATAAGAAGCCATTACAAAAAGATAATTTTATTTTCTCCCTATTTTAACAATATGGCACTCGTAGTGATCTAGATACAAGTTCAAACACCAATAGTGACATTTTAGCAACACATAACATACCAAGTAATTTAGGTGACCTAGAGATTGAGCTACATAGCTCAATCCCTGAGATCACTTAGGATTAATTTCTTACTCTATCTCACAAGCACACACATCACATTTATAATGATCTTTATATTTTCTCTAGAGGGACCTATTTTTATTACACATTCAAAAAGGGTATTGATGTTGTAGGGACTTGTAGAATAATAGTTATCAACATTCATAATGATTTATTTTACTAAAAGTACCTAAAGGATCATCTCATAGAGAAAAATTTCAAAATTACTTCATGCAAAATTAACTATAGTTCATGTGCATTCACCTCACAACTCTCACATGCAATAGCCATAATTTCATAATAAGTATTCACAACATGAATATTTTATTTCTTGTTGCAAAATCTCATTTTGAACATTTGATCTATCACATCACCAACTACTCAACATCTAATCCACCTTCTTACCTTCCATCTGTCACCTCACAATTCATTCACTTGCAATTATTCCAAGTCACATCAAATCGCAATCTGAATACATGTTATTTAGTTTACATGTGCAACAATTAGTTATTCTCTTTAAATTGGTACACAAGGTACGCTATCATAATTACATAGATTTCCTTTAAACTTTCATTATGTATTTCATATTAACTTATCTATGCAAAATATTCATACCATTAATTTCCTTACCTCCTAATCATACAACTTCCCAATCACATGTTGAAGTGAGGTCACTTCAACCATTAAGTTGGGGAGATGGTACAAATTAGCCAGTTTTTTTGAAATCTATCACCCAAATTAAATTCAATAGATAGATATGATATGAAAAACCCTCCTAATACTACATCTATTTTTTGCTGCTACTTCTAATTTCCAATTCCAAACCTTGAGAACTTGAGAATAGTTTAAACTAGAGTCAAACCTAGAACCTATGTGTGAGCTCAAATTAAGTTGATACTGAGAAGGGGAGTTGCAATTATGGTATGGTAGTAAAAGTGCAAGAGGAAATAGTAGGAAGGAGAAGGGGTTTGAAGGTGGTGGAGTGAGTTGAGTTGAGTTTTCAAGCCTAAATTAAACACATTGAGTAGAGAAAATAAATCCATAATGGGAGGCTACATTATCAAGAGAGATGTTGGGTCATAAGAAAATTTTGAGTTGGTTGGCTTGATTATTTCCTAAGACTAACAAAATGAAATGATGATATGACAATAAAGCTTGTAGCTACGCTTGAATATGATGAAGAAATGGTGAAGGGAATATTAGTGGATGCATCTAAGGTCACAATAGCATAATTTTTTGGGTTATCAAGAATTAGAGTAGAGTTTCTAGCATGTGCAGATGTAGTTGCAGCCAAAGAGAAATTATTTGAATGAGGAGAGAATTTGGACTCATCTTCACAAGTTACAAACATACTATCTCTTCCTTGGTTATGGGTTAATTGTGCTTCCTACATTATCATATATCTTACTTGTGATGGTAGGAAAAATCTCGTGTATATAGTACATTTTAAATAACTTAGTCACCTTTGGCATAATAGGCTAGTAAATGTGCCAAATTTTATTTATAATCTATTGAAAAGAATGGTATTAAAGTCTCAAAGGAAACAAAGTGACACTTCCCTATCACACTACTATTTGATTTCTTTACTGGTCAAAAGAAGTTCGAGGATTCAATATCACAAGTAGACTAGGAATATTTTGAGGAATGTACATATATTAATAGTTTACTGGATGCACTTATGGTACCTAAGACTATAGAGCCACAAGATGAACTTATAAGAGAAATCCCTCATTTCTCACCTATGGCTTCATTTACCCATAGCCAAGGTGAGAATGATGAACATAATGAGCTAGAGTTTAGGTTACCTGTAGTTGAGGAAATTCCATCTTCTTCAAAATCACAAAGACCCAAGAGCAGAAGAAGCGGTACATCCAAATCCCCCACACCTTCTAAAATAGAAAATAAGGGGGGTGTTCAAAACAAGGAGGATTTTCAAAAGAAGAAGGGTGTTCAAAAGGAGAAAAAGACTATTAAGAAGGAAATACCTACACCTAGACATTCCAGTAGGTTAAAGAGACAAGGTGTCATGAGGGGATGTAGAGAAACCTGAAGAAGAGGAAAAGAGAAAAAAATTACATGAGGAAGGGGTATGTGCAGGATCATCATGGAAAAAACAGGCCCTTAAGTGGTGATGCAAATTCAGAAAATCAGAGTTAGGCAACTTTACATAAAAAATTGAATAAGTTATCTATATTATTTTAAAAAAATGTAAAAAATAGAATCTGTAGCAAATTGAATTTAGTTTCTAAACTACTAGACCTTTATTTTTTTAAAAAATCCATTTGGTGAAATTTTGAAATTTCAATGGAGTAGTACTTAAATTTCAGGGTAAAAATAAGAAGTAGGTGTCTGTCTAACCACCCTAACCACAATAAAATGATAAGATTTTTTTATAAGATTTTAGATATAAGTAGAGGACTCATGTCTTGATGTGATGCATATTTTCCTATAATTTTTTTCCAAGTAAATTAATTATGAATTTTTTATTACAAATTTTAAAAAATATAAAAAATCGTCTGTCTAACCACCTTAACTTGGTCAAAACTTCATGAAATTCAATTTTTTTTTTAATCCTATAGTATGCAAATCATATAATGTGACACATGTTTCAAATTCAAAAAATATGATACCGTTTGAAAGTTATAGATGATTTTCAATCAGCCTATCGATCAAGACTTTAGTCGTAATTCAAATAGAAAATGAATAGTAATTATTTATTAAATTCAAAGTAAAGCATAATTTATATTGGTGGAAAGCTAAGAATCTCCTTTAAAAACCCTTTTTGTTTCATCAATTTTGGGTTTAAAAAAAGTCATCAGCCACATGGGCCATCATATCGCCACCTTTTGGCCCATCATGATCCTGCACATACCCAAATATGTCATGATAGTAGAGAAATATTTTGAAGGGAAGGGAGATATCCCTAGTAATGTAAATATACCAGTGAAAATGAAGAGATATGTGTCTACTACTTCTGATTCAAAATTAGAAGATGTGTTTACTGCTAAGAAAACACAAGGAAATCCTACATAGTTATATCTATGAGGACTATGAAGGAGCAGGTAATGAGAAGTTCATGGAAATAGAGGAAATGTACATATAAGAAAGAGATGTTAGGAAGGACCTCCAAGAAGCCTTGTATAGAATCAAACATTTGGAAGAGTTAGTATAGAGCTCTGAAAATAAGTACAAGGAGAGGGAAACAAAATATAGGAGATGGAGGAAAAATTGCAAATGTATGGCCATGGTACTAAACTTGATTTGTTGGCACAATTGGCCATAACAAAGAATGGGGATGGAGAATTAGCAATACTAGATAAGAACCATCCTTCCATCAAAACTCTAATTCATTATACCACCTTGTCACTTGGTCATCAACTATGGAGAGTGATTAAAGAGTTTGCATAGGAAAAGGAAAAGTGGAAGAAAGAAAGAGAGATTTTGATTGAAGAACATGTTAAGGAGCTAGAAAAGACATATTTGGAGTTAAGAAGATCAATAGTTAGGATAGAAGCAACAAACAAATTTACATAGATCATCAGATGTAGACCTCTAGCAAGGACATATGCATTATTTTTGTAGGAAATATTTCTATTTTTTCAATTCAGTAGGGTAATTAATAAACAATCAATTAGAATGAGAAAAGATTTTGAGTTTTTTAATAATATTTTTTATTCTACACTTGAGGATCAAGATCAATTGTGTCAATATTATTTACACAATTGTGTGGTGACAAAAAAAATGGAGTGGAATTCTTTGATGTTTTTAGGGGATCTCCAAGGGCACTTGCATCCTATTACATAAATGAACAACTAAAGGGGGGAAATAATGGAAGAATATGAGGAGAGAGATAAATCAGTTTCTCTCTCCATAAGAAAAGAATCTAAAAACCCTGTTGCAGTTATTGATGAATGGTTCAAACTCATTGATCATAAAGGTGTAGGCAAGAAAATTATGAAATTAAGGAAATAAGATTATGAAACAATGAAAACATTAGCTATGGGTTTGTGACAAAAATGCTTCAGTTACATGCAAACCAATTGGACTAACTTGACCCCAAAATTAGAGAGAAAGGAACCTCATTCCATGTATAATTTCATGACCATGCTTCACAAGGTACACAAGTACATGACAATTGGTGTTGACAAAGGGATTTACTAAGTACCACTCACATTTCATCTGCATATGCTACTCTATCTAGTTCCATATTGGACAAGGGAGAAAGGTGATGAATGTGAGAGAGATGGGAATACCAGAATGAGGCAACTTGCAACTATAAAGGTTTTTACTTGAAATAGATCTAGGGAGTTGATGTTGTTAAGGACTTGAGGAAAATCACCTTGCAATATAACTTGCACACCTAGTTTTTTTCTTAAGGACAAGAAAAAGTGTAGTTGGGGGGAATGATGGGGTCCTTTATTAGCCTATTTTCTATTACTTTTATGCATACTTTTAGATACTTTTAGATATACCTTTCAGACAATAATCCTATATTATGCTATCTTTTCATACTTATTATACATACTTGGACCTAAATCATAATGATGGAAATATGGCTATGACATACTAGTATTTCATGTTTATATGTGAGTATGCATGAAATTTGGATGGAATTCTATGTTTTAATTATGGTAGTTAGTCTTTTGCACATGTTTTGTGAATTAACCTTTTTTCAGCCAAGGAAAGATTGTAGTATGTAGCAACTGGAAGCTATAACCCACAAAAAAGGAAGACAAACAAAAAAACAAGGGAGTTCCAAATTAAGCTAAATGCAATAACTACTGTTCAAAGACACCTAATGGAGATTGAACTTGCATCAATGTAAAATGTTAATAAGATTCAGAGAAGGAGGTCTCTTTTGTTGATAGGATTCTAATAAATGTTTGTGTGTTTACATGCAAATCTATTTTATAGAGTTTCAGTTCTATTAAGATTCTTCTTTCTTTTTAGTTGTAGTTTGAACAATTCAATATTAACTATACTCTCTGATATCTAGGAGTGGAAGTTAATGATTTCAATTAAGTTTTTTCTTAGAATAAGACTCCCACGTGCTTGTATAAAGCAGTGGGTCGAGTCCTTAGATCAATTAGTTGATTTCAGTATTTCATTATCAATTATTTTTTAGTTTCAAGTTATCTATATACATGATGGTTATTTAGAATGATTTTCATTGAATACAATCTATGAAGAAGATTTTATGTAATCTTTCATGATATGCAATAAATACAATCAATTTCACATGGATGTGTAGAATTTGATAGTTAGATTTGGTTTCAATTAAGAAAGAACAACCACTTGAGTAGACCACTCAAGGTAACTATTCTTTACTTCTTTTATAATTTTTTATTTCTATTTAGTGGTTTTTTTTGTTTATCATTACTTCATGAACTACATGCAAGTTAATTTAGAATCTCATAGTTTGATTTTGAATAATGAATGTTCATGAGCATGCATGCATATGGTTAACTAGTAGTACTCCAAAGGTTAAATTAGTCGAGTTGTTAGTTTTGATCAGTTTTGAATTGATACAATAATACTTTATTAGCAACAATTATGTTATAGGTTAAGTTGTAGGCACCTTTAGCCTTTAGTGCTAGTTTGTTTCTTTTAGGGTATGTGTAGGATCATGATGGGCTAAAAAGTGGCGATATGATGGGTATGTGGCTGATAAATTTTTTATTACCCAAAATTGATGAAATAAAAATGGTTTTTAAAGGATATTATTAGCTTTCCAACAATATAAATTATACTTTACTTTGAGTTTAATAAATAATTATTATTCATTTTCTATTTGAATTACGAATAAAGTCCTGATTGATAGGTTGATTGAAAAACATCTATATCTTTTAAACAATATCAATTTTTTTGAATCCAAAACATGCATCACATTCTATGCTTCACATACTATAGGATTAAGAAAAAAAAATGAATTTCATGAAGTTTTGACCGAGTTAAGGTGGTCAAACATACGAGTTTTTTATATTTTTTAAAATTTGTAATAAAAAAATAATAATTAATTATTTACTTGGAAATAAATTACAAAAAAATATGTATCACATTGGTACACGTGTCCTCTACTTATATCTAAAATATTATAAAAAAATATTATCATTTTATTGTGGTTAGGGTGGTCAGACAGACACCCACTTCTTCTTTTTTCCCTGAAATTTAAGTACTACTCCATTGAAATTTCAAATTTTCACCAAATATATTTTTATTCTTTTAAAATAAACCTAGTAGTTTAGAAACTAAATTAAATTTTCTACAGATTCTATTCTTACACATTTTTAAAATAATATAGATAACTTATTCAAATTTTTACATCAAGCTGCCTAACTCTGATTTTTCTGATTTTTTTTCCACTTAAGGGCATGTTTTTTCCATGATGATCCTGCACATACCCTTTACTATTTTACAATTCTATTAGTTTTCAGAAAGTAGAACATCTTGAATAGGATAACTTAGGTATTTTTGAGTCTCTAAAGGCACATATAGTGTAGCACCAACACAAGATTATAAACCTTGGGTTGACATTTTAATGTAGTCTTTGCAATGTTGAGTGGACTATTCAGTCAGATAAACCTATGAATTGTGTAGGTTCTACCAAGTTTACAATACATTAGTTTAGACTTTACAATCTCGAGATTTTTTTGAATTTTTTCTTGCAAGTTAGAAATAAACATTCTTTGAAGGTCAGCATCAATAATATTAATTTTTACTTGCAAATAAATCATTTGATATATGTGCTATAAAATCAATGACTTTCTCATCATCCTTTTGTTTACATTTCATTAGGTTATCTAAAGTCATCTTGGGACCCATAGTAATTTGGAAGTGGTTGTAAAAGGCATCAATAATTTCATTGAATGAACAAATTGAATTATTTGGTAAGGAGAAAAACCACTCTAAAGAGGTATCCTTCAAGGAACTAGGGAAGAGTTTCCAAGAGATTATCTTCAAATATCAAATCACTACATAGGGTTGTATAACCAAAAACATGGATAATGAGATCTCCTTTCCCATGATATTTCTCAAATCTAAGAACCTCTATACCTTGTGGTATTTATGTTCATAGTATCTCCAAGAATAGCGGATTGGTTTTCATGTATTGCAAAGGTTGGCCATTGTTGTTTTGATTTAGGGTTATGATTTATTGTTGAAGGGATACCATATTTTGCAAAAATGTGCTAATGATGGGATCATTTTTGGTATTATGAGATGGAGGGGAATAAGGTTTATTTGTGTATGTTTGTGGAGGGAAAGTGAATTGAAGGTTTGTAAGGGGATATTGTTGAGGAGATATGATATTTGAATGCACAAAACTAGAAGGATTCCCAACATAAATGCCTAAGGAAGTGTTGACATGTCTATTAGGTTGAATGGTTTTGGTAACATGATTACTAGTGTATGTAGGAATGGAGATAGGGATCACAGAAGGAGGAATTTAAGTTCCACCTTGGATTTGAGTATAGCCCAAATCTTGAGCACAACTAGTCATGGTAGACATGTTATCATTGATAAGATGACCTATGACCTAGACCTCGCATAAAATCCACTACCTTGTCGATTTCAATCATTATCCTTACATCATCTAAAGCAAAAATAACACTAGAATCCATGTTTTCATTATATAGAAAGTCTTGTAACTTTTCTAGGCCTTCATCCATTCTTTTTTATGTTTTCTTGTGAGAAATGCAAAATATCATGCACATTGGTTGTAGGTAGGGAAGTCATTGGAAATGGGGTATACATGTTATGATCCATAGGGGGTTGATTATCAATACTATTAGAAAGAGAGTTAGAAAACCCAATATCCATGGAAAATGGTGTATTATGGGATGAAATGAGTCTCAAACTATATCTCACAATAGTATTGCTAATAGGACACCAAGCTGTAAAGCTCATACATGTTTTAAAAACTCAATGCCAACCCAAAATGGAAAGAGGGTAAATATGCAATGCAATGACCTAGGATGTAATGCAATTTTCAGATTCTAAACAAGGTAATTTTGTTGATTACACTATGTATGTAACACCCATATGTTTTTCTCTTATGTTAGATTATGATGCTTTATTATTTTAACATTTCTTATAGAGCGACATGGACTATGTGTGTGATGAGATGCACTTTCTTTGATGTTATACATGACATGCTTTGATTAAGAATAATGTTGGTTTATTATAACATGATTATTGCTCATGAGTTTTATTAATGATGGAAGTGTCAGTTTGGTGATATTGTATTGGTGAAAGGGATGTGATTGCATCACTCGCTTGGGAGTGCCCTGCAATTCCACGATTTCCTCTTCATAGTGTGTTTTATGATGATTGTATATACATGTGCTATTGATGCCTTGGATACAAGTTTGCAAGTACAGGACATCGACTCCACCTGGCTTCACAGGTTTGAGCATGTCTACCCAATGGTATGTTGATTGGGAGATAGTAGCTAGGTTACCTGTGTCAGGTCTATACCCTAGCCCCAATGTGTTGTCAGTCCATGTTCGATGTGGCTTCGTTTGCCTTGTTGATTGCTATTTAATTCTGCAAGGTTTATGTTATGGAAATAAATGTTAAATTATGCATTAAATGATGTTGGTATTTATTTAATTAATTTTAAATTATGATGCTTTATAATTTTATCATTTCTTATAGAGCGACATGGACTATGTGTGTGATGAGATGTACTTTCCTTGATGTTATACATGACATTCTTTGACTAAGAATAATGTTGGTTTATTATAACATGATTATTGCTCATGAGTTTTATTAATGATGGAAGTGTTAGTTTGGTGATACTGTATTGGTGAAGGGGATGGGATTGCATCATTCGCTTGTGAGCACCCTACAATTTTGTGATTTCCTCTTCACAGTGTGTTTTATGATGATTGTATATACATGTGCTATTGATTCCTTGGATATAGGTTTGTAGGTACAAGACATTGACTCCACCTGGCTTCATGGGTTTGAGCGTGTCTACCCAATGATATGTTGATTGGGAGATACTAGCTAGGTTACCTGTGTCAGGTCTACACCCTAGCCACAGTGTGTCATCAATCCATGTTCGATGTGTCTTTGTTTGCCTTGTTTATTGCTATTTAATTCTGCAAGGTTAACGTTATGGAAATAAATGTTAAATTATGCATTAAATGATGTTGGTACTTATTTAATTAATTTTAGATAATATGATAGGAGCTTTCTATTTAAATTAATTAATTAAATTTAACTTATTTAGTAAATCAAATTTAATCCTTGTGGTTAAATCTATATATTAAGTAATTAAATTATTTATTAAGCAAGTAGTTTAATGAAATTAAATTTAATTTGGAAATTAAATTATGTTTTAGAATTATTAAATTACTTTGAGAAAATAAATGTGGGTTGTTAAAAGATATTTGTTATTTTCCAGCAAGTTTGAGTTAATTAATTTGGGTTGTTGAGAAAAATGAATTCCAGGAGGGAATCTTGGCTTTGGGTGAGGAAGCAGAAAGCTTCTTCATGGCAAAGGTTAAGATATTTTTGGGATGTTGAAAAATTTGGAGGATTTGCTTGTTGTGAAGAAATTTGGAGAGAAACTTTGGATTGTAGAAAAAATTGTTAGGAATTGTGCAATCTTAGATGTGTTGGGTGTAATACCCCTCCGTTTTGCCCTTTGGTTGAACAGTGTTATGTTTTGTTGTGTTGTACTTTCTGTTTGTACCTTGACTATGGTACTCAACTTCTATTTGGTCGCTATCTATAAAGCGACGTTAATGTAATCTTTTGGATGTGAAGGTATTTTAATATGATGTTATCTTATGGCATGTTTTGGATTAACAAAATGGATATTTGAATTAATGATGATTATGCTTTGGATTATACTAGCATGTTAGAATTGTCAGTTATTTGCAGTGTATTGGTGAAGAGGACGGTATCGCATCACTCACTTGCGAGTGCCCTACGATTCTGAGATTTCCTCTTCACGGTGTGTATTTTATGCTGTTCATATTATATGTTGTGGTTTACTTAATTTGCAAGTTGACAGGTATAGGACATCGACTCCACCTGGTTTCACAGGTGAAAGCATGTTCATTATCCAATGATATTCGATTGGGAGATAGTAGCTAAGTTTCAGTGTCAGGTCGTCACCCTAGTCCTTGTATGTCGTCAATTGTTTGTCAGGTTGTGTTGCTTCGGTTATCTTTTTCCCCTCTTCATTATTTAATTGCAAATTGAATTGGGTGATTTAAATAGTTTAATGTATTTAAGTTGTGGATTATTGTGTTATGGAATTATGTTGAAATAAAATTTATTTTAGTATTAATTTAATTTAATTAATAAATAATTTAATCTTTGATTAAATCTATTTATTAATTGATTAAATTTATTTGGTTGAAAGAAGTTAATTTATCTTTGTTGAAGTTATTGATTTAATTGTTGAAATTGGAAATTTGAAAATTCAAAAAAATCAAAGAAAATGTTTTAGGAAGTCAAATTTGAAATTGCATTCAAAATTGGAAAAAATGAGATATTTTGGAATTTGAAAATTAAAATTATTTAAAAAAAATTAGATATTTTCTAATTTTCTGTTTTAGAGAATTTATGATGGTGGTTGAAGGATTTAGGGCAAAATCCTTATGTTTGAAAATTTTGCTTCAATTTTTGGATTTTGGAGTTTTTGAGAAAGATTGAATTAGTGAGTGGAAGAATTCTTCAACTTTGTGGGTTTTGGATTGGGTTTGTGAAAATTTGTGGGGTTGGATTTGGAAGCAAGGTGGGAATCTTGGCATCATCTGGACCTCCTCAAACTCAGAGAAAAACTAGGTTCAAATCTTTAAATGATTGTTTTGAAATTTTGAATTTTAAATTTTTGGTTGAAGATCTTATGGAAAGAAATTTTAAATGTTGTTGTTTGAATTTAAATATGGCAAGGTTGAAACTTTGTTCTTCAAGTTTGCAAGAAGACCCTTTTGAAATTTAGATTGTTTCAAAAAAAAAAATGATGCTTTGAATGTAAATGATTACTTCATATATATGTTATTCTGGTTTTTTTTCAATTTATTCTATTCTTATGAACCAGAATGTTCCATATGTATGTATATATACATATATAATTTCATTTTATGTTATTTAATATTCTTAAAAGTGGGGTTATGCTGGCCATTTTATTTTCATGTTTAAACCAACAGGGCGTATGAAAATTTTCGTGGGGTTTTATCCCCTACTTTTAAAAAAAAAAATGTCATGGGGGTCACCGGGGGCTCAACCCCCACTGCACCCATGGGAGGGAGGGAGCCGTGCCCAGCGTCCTCCCCTCCCCACACCTTTCCCCACCTTGCCACCGGTTCCGGTTGCCTTGCTCGCGCACACCTCCCTCCACGCCACCACCCACAACCATGACACTGTGTTGTGACGCTACCACTGCTTGGTAGCATGGCATGGCTTCCAAAGGCGCGAGCCCTAAATTTTGGGAGGCCCTTTTGTTTAAAACAAAAAAATAAAATAATTAAAGTCAAAGTTGCATTTTAAATAATTATTATTATAATTTATAATAATAAAATATATTTATTTTAGATATTTAATTATTATATTTTATAATAATAAAATATGATTATATTAATATTTATTTTATTGTTATATTTTATCATAATAAAATATGTTTGATTAATATTTTATTATTATATTTTATAATTTTAAAATATTAATATTTAATATTATTATATTGATTTTAAATAGGAATGTGTAGTTATCCTTTGAGAGCATGTTTGTTTAATGGTCTTATTGTGATCATAAATTAAATTTATTGAAGAAATGGAATATAATTAACTTGAATTACATCATTGTTTTATTTTAACACCTGATGTTAAGGGATAATAGTTTTGTATTAAAATAATACGTTTTCAGGTCAAGTTAAACGTTTGTTTAAGAATGGCTATATTGAAATATGGAAACGATTACTTCAAGTTATGGTGTTTTGATTAGTAGAACCAATTGATTATTTTATTATTAATGAAATGCAAGTAGGAGATTAAGTAGTGAATATTAAATTTCTCCCTTGTCTGGAAAAGACATATTTTGTATCGGTTTATATAATGCAATAAAATCCTGAATGTTAGCATGAGGACATGGATTTAGAATATCCAAAGTAGATTTAATTATCATTTTGATTTGCATATGTTCTTGTCATCATTTGGGAAATTTGAGTCATTGCATTGGACAAGGCTTCCAGTTGAGTTTTTCGTTTAGTGGTTGTCATTTCTTATGTCAACCTGTTTTGTATTCCTTGGGTGGTGCATGTGAAGTTAGCTGTTATTACTCAGTTTCTACTAACGAGTATGTTTTGTATCTCCTTGGTTTAGGAGCGGATTATGGGATCTGTGTCTCCTTGTAAGGAGTGACCCTGTTTTGTGGTTAGTGCCTCCTATGTTGGAGTGGTTTTATCCTTGTCACCTCCTGAGAAAGGAGTGGATTTTGTTATGTGTGTCTCCTTGTCAGGAGCGGTCAGAAGCAGATTTGTTACCTTGTTACCTCTAGTGTTTGGAGAGGGTTTGGACTTAGGTTGCCTCCTAAGAAAGGAGTGGCTGTAATACCTTGTTTGTTGCACTTTGTACCCTTGATGGTTGGGTGTTATATGTGTGTTGTCAAGTAGAAGAGTGGCTTCCGTTTGGGGCCAGAGCCCAAAAGAGGTAAGATTGGGTAACCTTTAGAAGTGGTATAATTAAGTGATAACTAAATTAATATACTTAGAGTTTGGGTAGTACTTCACACTAAAAAGATAAGTATCCCTCACTCATAGGTGCAAGGGCTTGTTTATACTTGGGATGAGTGAGAAGGCCATGGGATGGCAAGGTCATCTATCTTGTCTGTATGAAAGGTATTTGGCTCCGCATTAGTAAGTGTGAGGGCCAAGGGTCGATTTGGGTTACCTTCCTTACGATTTGCTGGGTAACTCATGACGAGTTGTGCAATGACACTCTGTCTAGGACAATAGTTAACCTTTGGTTTTGCTCTAGTAGGTATGAGGTCCAATGATCGGTTAGGGTCACCATCTTGATGATCAGTGTGGGTAACTCATGATGTGATGTTTGATGGCACTTTGTGTGACCATAGTTGATACTTGTTTACTGTGGGCATGGTTTCCGTAACATACCTGATGTGACCATGATTGGTGTTTGATTATGTGGTATGGTTCTCATAACATGTTTGTTCTTCTTTATTCGTGGAAGCAATGTGATCATGTAGTGTTGTACTTATGTTGTACTTGCATGGTATTTGAGTTGTACTTATATTGTTCTCGAGTTGTACTTTGGGATGTTCATGTGAGGTTCATGTGTTTGGTTGTTTTAGCTTGATTCAGTTATGTTAGCCTGTGTCTAGAGGTAGATGGTCTTGACTAGGATTCCTGGTTACTATCTCCTAGCATGGGGGGTGGGCCTTTGGGTTCCACTTGGTTGGGTGGCGTGCACCTAAATCCGTTGGGTTCATCTTCATGTTCGTGTGGATGAGACTTCCAGTTGGAGAGCTCATTGGTTTCAATATCAGTTCTTGTTGTATTGCATTTCAGTTGCTTTGTATTATTTTACCCCTCAATTGTTATCGAGGTGGAAGTTGTAATTATAATCTCATTATGTTATTGGACTTGCCTCATTTAGGGAATGAGTGTTGTAATCTTATTGTAATTGAATATTTAATGATGGTTTAATGCAATGGAAAGTTATCTTGATGCTTTGATGCAATTCATCTTCTTTGGATGTATGTGCTTTAATTATTGGTTAGTTAATTGACATGGTTTAAATCATGTTTTTTTTTTGGGTTCTATTTAACCTTTGTCTCGTAACCTTAGAGGTTGTTGGCATTAGTTAGCGAACGTGCTTATTAATTATACTTTAAAAAAAAAAATTATTCCATTTAAGTAGTTAAATGCAACTTCCTCTAGGGTTGCATGGCGGGGCGTTACATTGGGAAAGAATATTGTTGTGATTGTGAATCAATACTGTGCTCGAGAATTTTGGTTACTTGGAAGAAGCCGTGAAAGCTTTGCTGGAAGTTTTGGAGGAGGCTCGGCACCAAAAAATCCTTTTACTCTAGAAGCTTTGTTGGAAACAGGTTCCCTTCTTAAAATCTGTCTTTTGTTTAAATTCTAAAATGGAAATATATTATTGTAGAAATGATTGTTATGCTAGATCTGAAGTAAAAGCTTTAATTTGTTTGAAAGAAAAATTAAGGCTTATGTGTTTGTCATAAAAATATAGTGCCTTTGTAGGAATTCTTTTACAATGAAATCAAAGAGGGAGATTTTTCCAATCCTCTATGGATTTAATAGTTAAAATAATTGAGAGAAAAACGAAAGCAAAACAATATGAGAATTAGGAAATTTTATTTTAAAGCCTTTGTGTAAATTGTAGAAAACCTCTGTAGGGAAATTGTTTTTAAACAATAGAAAACTATAGAAGAAACAATTGAGACATTATGATTCTCTATAGAATTGGATTGGAAAAATCTCCCTATAAGCAAATTTGGAAAAAAAAAAAACTTTTCCTCTTATTCTTCTTTGTAAATTTTTGTTGTATAAATACTCTCTGGAAATGTTTCCCAATTTTGATAATTTGCATGTTTGATTTAATTTAATATATACATAAATATATACATATCCATATATATACATATGTATATACCTTGTAAAAAATATATACATATATATATTTTATATATATGATTTCAGATTTATTAAAAAAAATTGGAGATACAAATGTCGTCGTATGGCGAAATAGAAGCACAGTAATTAAATGAAATCGTGGTTTGTAAAGCTTATTGTTTATTTGTTTTAAAGTCTGTATGTGGCTATGGGGGGGGGAGCACATGGCTTCCCCCACCACCGCCCCTCCCATGGGGGAGGTAGTAGCGGAGGCAGCCATTGTTGCCTCCATTTACTAAGCCCTCTTAGGTAAGTGTGAACTCGGGGGGGGGGAGCACATGGCTGCCCCCACCACCGCCCCTCCCATGGGGGAGGCGGTAGTGGAGGGCAACCATCATTGCCTCCATTTACTAAGCCCTCTTAGGTAAGTGTGACCTCGCAATTGTTCATAGCTTTCACTGTGTATTAATCTGCAGGCCCATTGAAACTTGCCTTGGGTTTGGTGTTATCCGCCACTGGTAATAATTAAGTGGTTCAGATTTTATATGTATTAAATTTGATTTTTATGCGGATTATTATGCATGAGTTTTTGTTTATAATTAATTATATATATATATATATATATATTGTTTGTATATGTATGTATATATGTATTGTATATATATCGAATATATATATTAATTATATTATTTATTTTTATTTTTATAAAATGAAAATATGTGGTTCAATAGTTTAGAAATATATATATATATATAGATATAAATATATAATGTATATATGTCAATATATACATAATTATATATATATATATATTATAATTTTTTTAAGGAATGATCAGAGTTTATAATATTGAATTAATTATATATATATTATATAAATATATATATGTGTGTAAGTGGATTTTATATTTGAAATTTCTATTTTAAGTAATGCATGCAAGTGATATAGTTCAAATAGGAAAATTATTATTTTATTAAAAAATGAAGGAAATGAATAATCTAATAGAATTTAGAATTTTCTTCTCTGAGAATATGAAGGGTTTTTTTTAATTAATTAGTGAAGTTGGAAATTTATTTTAAATGCTTTCTACTAATTGAGAACGGATTTAGGGAATCTAAATAGTAGATTCAATTCACATCTTAATTTCCCTTTGTAACTATTTCTTCTAGTTTCATCTTGGGAAATGGGTTAAGTATGTCTTTAATATGTAAGTATTCTAGAGGATTCTTAATTAGAGGGGGGTTGTCATATTGTGATGTCAACCATTTGTATTTCCCTTGGGTAGTGCATGGAGTCATGTCAGTGTTTTACCCAGTTTCCATGAACGGGGATTTGTGCCTCCTTGAATGGAGTGGGTTTGTTATGTGTGTGACTCCAATGTATGGAGTGGGTTTGGCATATGTCACCTCCTTAGATTAGAAGTAAATTGTGTGATTTGGTTCCTCCTTAGTTTGGAGTGGTTGTGTTTCATGTGTTGATAGTAGGAGAGTGAATCTTGATGGGGGCCGAGATCGGTGAAGATCTGACAAGTAACTCATAAACCTATGTGGTGACACTTCTCTTAGGTCAGATGTAAGTTCATTTGTGAAATGAAATATTTTGTAAACTAGAAACAATGTGACTTCGTGTTGTTTGGTTTATGTGTTTGGTCGAGTCGATATGAGTTGGCCTAAGTCTAGAGGTTGTAGGGTTGTCCATGTATCCTTGTTATTGTCTCCTAGCACGGGGGATGGGCCTTTGGGTACCACTTGGTTAGGAGGAACATGCACCCTACACCATTGGGTCCCCCTTGATCTTCAGTTCATGATGGTGAAGTCTTCCAGTTGGAGATCTTGTGGATGCTAGTGGTTTCATTCCATTATCTTGATGTATTTTATTTCAGTTGGTATTTTTAATTAATTCATTCCTCAGTTGTATTTGAGAAGGAATCTTGTAATTGTAATAGTTAGGTTTGATCTACCTCATTCTGGGAATGAGTGTTGTAATCTTACTTGTAAAGTAATGTAATCAGAAGCTTGTTATTTCATATTCTTTGTGTTGGGATCTTTAATGTTTTGTATCTATGTGCATTTAAATGTATGATTAGTAATTTAATTAAATGCTTTATAAGAGTATCAAATGTGTTATGGTTTTAGTTTTACTCTTGCTGTGTACCTTATAGGTTGTTGCGGTACAATGGTGCATGTTATTAATGCACTTTTAAGAAAAAAAATTATACACTTTTCTAGTGGTTGCAACATCCTCTAGGGTTTCATAGCAGGGCATTACAATGTAAAAATCTTAAAATATTCTCTTGTAAATACAATTTTCAATCACATAATGCACTAAATTTTCCAAATTAATCTAGGTATGATCAAATTGATAAAACAAAAATTCTTGAAACAATAACAGAAATTTGAAAGCAACAAATAGAAATGCAGAACTAAATATTTGAATGCCCAGAAATTTAGAATATGAATTGATCAAGGACTCATTCACCCTAGGGAAAATGGGTCCTAGATGAGGGTTTTGTAACAAAATTTTATAGATTTTTGAGTGCTTTTCAATGGTTTTCAAATTCAAGTTTTTTACATAAAGGTTTAGTTTTGGTTTTCTATGAATTTAATGTGCAATGCAAGTGAAAATTATGACAAGATGACAACCAAGAAAGGCTAGTTTGATATGCAATTTTTTTTTCAATTTTCAAATGCAAGTTAATATGATGTAATGCTATGTAAATGATATGTTATATGACTGATTTTTTTTGTATTTTTTAGATTCAAAGAATGCAAATTATGCAATCCTAAAACCTTAAATGAAATTCAAAGACAATACACTCTAAATGAGACCTAATTCAATGCAAAGAAATGTAAATGAATGCAAGATCTAAATCTAGGATGAAAGAGGACTCCAAAATCAAAAAATGCAAGGATCAAATCTAGGCTAACCAAAAAGAAATAATGTGAAAATAAGAAATAGTAAGCAAATCTAACTGAAATAGCAGTCAAAATGCAGGTTTAGAAAGGATCAAATGTTGTGTACTTATCACCAAAGGTGATTTTTCAAGGATCACTAAGGACTCATTTTCCCTATGGAAAATAGGTCTTGGCCAGGGCTCCTAAAAATTAGTTTTTGGGTTTTATTATGTTGGATGTTGTGGTTATGTTTATGATATGTGGTTTTCATTGATGTCAACACTATTAGCATTAAATCTACTTAAGGTTGTATAAATTGAGGAGATTGAGAAAATTTTAAAAAATATAATATAGGAAGCTAGTGGAGCTAAGAAGGTCAGAATGTTAGAAAACTCTGTGTTGAAAATCTAAAGGTGTGCTTCAAAGGGTTTGTTGTTGAATCTTTCTAGTATGTTGTTCAAAAGTTTTAGAGGTACGCATGAAGATTTGTGGAAGTTATGAATATCTGTGTGCCTACAGTTATTCAGTTTCCGTAGATGGTGTTCTTAGTTGAAGCAAATGAAATTATAGAAATTTCATGTGTTGTGCATGTACATGTGATGTTCATGGATGAGTCTTGATTTTGCTCTATCCTTGTTGTACGTCCGTAGTGATTGGAGTGATCATGATCAGAGATTTTTTTGATGTGTGCCCGAGTGTTTATGTTCTTGGTCGAAATTGTGGTGTTAGTGTGTTGCAGATCCATGAGGATTAATATCTTATTGTTTGGCATGTTTGGTGGTGGTTTTGTAGGTCCTCACTATGTTGTGACTAAATTTTTTTGGTGCACATTGTAATTTATTCATGTATCAAGGCTGACATTTGTAATTTATTCTTTATTTGTGGTTGACTGATAGTGGATGTAAATCCATGTAGCTGATATATATTTGAGATTGTTTTCCTCATTTAGAGGCAAGTTCTCAAGTGTACAAGTAATGTACAATTATGAATAAAGGTTAGATCATTCAGAACAAAGTGTGGAAGAGTTTGAGTAGAGGGTGGAAGAGTTTGAAGAAGTTTTTGTGTGCGTAACTGGAACTATAATTAGGCTTTTTCAGAAGCTATTTTCTTAGTTCAAATTCATAAAATGGATTTAATCTGATTACTGTATGTAAGGAAGTGAGCCTTCCCTTTGAGCAATGTGCTCTAGGAAGTGCACCTGAATACAAGTGCATTCTCTTTTTATTCTTTATTATACTTCTAATAGGGTATAATCTTGTGGACTAACATCCATCGCGATTTTTCCCCTAACGGGGTTTCCACGTATAGAATTTTGGTGCTCATGTGTCTCTGATGTATTGTTGATTTAATGCTTGCACTATTAATGATTAGATCTATTATATAAGGTTGATTAATGTTACACAAGTTTGGTTTTGGTAACAAATGATTCACCCCCCCTCTCAGTTGTCTATCCTTATTTTTCCAACAATTGGTATCAGAGCTACTTCCTCCGAAAGAATCCTAATAGCTTGAGGTGATCCGAGATGGCATCATTTAAGAAGAATAGTCCTAGATTTGATGGTACAAATTATCTCTCTATGGAAAGTTAGGATGGAATGTCATTTGAGGTGCATTGGTGAACCTTTCTGGCAGGTGACACAAATTGCATATAATATTCCTCATAATGGTCCTTCCTCTGAAGATGAGATCAAGCAAACAAAAATTTATACCAGGGTAGTAGAAACACTGGTGAGTGCTTTGATAGATTCAAAGATGACAAATGTGATGGGATTGAAGTCTATATACCAGATTTGGAAAAAGTTGGAAACATTGTATGAAGGAGATGCACTAGTGAAAAGTGCTAAGATACAAAGTCTAAAAGGCAACTGTGAGAGCTTGAAGATGAGTGAATATGAGAACATCTTTTCCTTCTCACATAAGATAAATGAATTGGTGATGGACATTAGATGTGCCGGTGGAACTTTGGATGATGATGAAATTGTGGCTAAGATACTTAGATCTGTGCCCCCTTGCTACAAGACAAAATCTCATGCTATTGATGAACTCAGGATAGTGACCAATATTACAAAAGACATGTTGATTGGAAAACTTGCTGAATTTGAACTAAGTGAATTTGGTGAGTTTGCTCCTAAAACTGAATCTGCTTTCAAGGCTACTATATTTTGGAAAAAGAGATATGATTTAGGAGAGATTTCCCAGAGTACATTCAGATATGAAGATGAGATGAAGTGGATTGAAGATGAAGAAAAGGAATTGGAAGAACTGGAAGCATTGATTGTGAAAAGAGAATCAAGAGGTCATGGTAAGTACAAAGGAAAGTTACCTATTAATTTTTTTTCTTGCATTAAGATAGGTCATTTTGCTTCTAGATGTCCTAAAAGAGTTTCAAAGTATAAACCTGAGAACACTAGATTTCAAAGTAAGTGCTATTATGTTGAAGAAGGTGTAACTGATGAAGAATCTAATAAATAAATTGGAAATTAAGATAATGGTTATTTATTGCTATCAAAGAAAATGGTCAGGTGTCCACTGAATCTACTAGTAATGTGAATGTTGAGAAAGCTCTTGTATCAAAAGTTGAAGAGAAACATGAGTGGGTGATTGATAGAAGATGGTCACATCATATGACTAGTGACAAAAGAAAATTTTTAAGCTTGGAAGACTATGATGGTGGTGTTGTGAGGTTTGGAGACAACACTTCTAGTGTGGTTTGTGGAAGAGGCACTATTTATTTTGGTGGTAAGAACAATATTGATGATGTTCTTTATGTAGAAGGCTTAAAGCATAAATTGTTGAGTGTTGGATATATGGTAGACAAATGTTACAATCTACAGTTCAAGAATGGTAAGTATAGAATAATGGGAAGTTCAGGAACTATGATTGCTTTAGAAACAAAGACAAAAGGTAATATCTTTCATTTGAGTGTTGCTAGTGAAATTTGTTTGATTGATCAAATTGATGTAAGCTGGCTATGGCATAGGAGGTTGTGTCATGTGAACTTTGATAAAATTGTCAAGATAAGTTCTACTCAAGCAGTCAGAGATCTGCCTAAGTTAGTAAAGCCTACTAACACTATGTGCAAGGAATGTCAGATGGGAAAGAAAATAAGAAAGTATTTTTGGAGAAAATAGTACAACTCTAATGGAGTACTGGATTTGATACATATTGATCTATGTGGTCCTTCTAGAATCAGAAGCCTACAAGGTGAAAGGTATTTTATGTTGCTCATTGATGATTATTCTAGAATGATATGGGTCGCTTTCTTGAGAGAAAAACATGAAGCATTAGAAAAGTTCAAAAGTTGTAAAGCTATGGCAGAGAATGAGATAGGTCAAAAGATCAAATGCCTAAGGTCAAATAGAGGTGATGAATTCACTTCACGGTAATTAAATTCTTTTTGTGAAGAACATGGAATCTAAAGACAGTTATCTACTCCCTGAACCCCTCAACAGAATGCAGTTGTTGAAAGAAAGAACATAACCATTCTAAACACTACTAGAACCATGATGTTGGAAGCATATGTTCCTCATTTCTACTGGAGAGAAGATATAATTACTGCTATGTACACCATTAATAGGGTGAATGCCAATAGTAACTCTGGTAAGACACCTTTTGAGCTATGGTTTCGTTATAAGCCTACTGTCAAATATTTTAAATTTTTTGGAAGAAAATGCTACATCAAGAGATATGATGATATAGGTAAGTTTGATGCTAGAAGTGATGAAGGAATATTCCTAGGATACTCTACTAAAAGAAAAGCTTACTGGTGCTTTATTAAAAGGTTGAAGAAAGTGGTTGAAAGTGCAAATGTTAAGGTTGATGAAGATATTGGTAAATCATCCAGATCTAGTGGTTATGATTCGGATGATCAACATGATGATGCTAACAATAATCTTCGGGCACAAAATCAACTTCAAATTGTTCCGGTGAACCAAGGAACTCAAGAAGCAGAAGTCAACAAAAGTGCAAAAGAAAGAACACAAGAACAAGAGGTAAGAGAAAACTTCAAAACTCCTAAATATGTAAGATGAAATCATTTTGATAGTCAAATAATAGGAGACAAAAGAAAAGGTATGAAAAAGAGAAGAATAATTCTAGAAGAATATTGTCTAATTTCTAAAGCTAAACCTAGAAACATAAGTGAAGCACACAAAGATGAACATTGAATGGAAGCCATGAAAGAAGAATTGTTGCAGATACAGAAGAATGATACATGGGATCTTGTTCCTAGACCTCAGAATGAAAATTTTATTGGAACCAAGTCGGTGTTCTGGAATAAGTTGAATGAACAAGGTGATGTGGTTAGAACCAAAGCAAGATTGGTTTGCAAAGGTTACTCATAGATGGAAGGTATTGATTTTGAACAAAAAATTTCTCTTATTGCTAGAATTGAAGTTGTTGGATTATTTCTTAATTATGACACTTTCAAGAATTACAAAGTTTATCGGATGGATGTGAAGTCATCATTTCTAAATGGTGAACTAGAAGAAGTTTATGTTGAACAAAGAGATGGATTTTAGTTGACTGATGAAAAGGACATGGTATGTCTATGAAAAAATCTCTTTATGGACTAAAGCAAGCCCCTAGAGCTTGGTATGCTATATTGGATAAATACTCGTTGAAACTTGGATTCCATAAAGGTACTATTGACAACAATCTATATTTCAAGCTAGATCAAAGCAAAGAACTAATCATTGAAGTCTTTGTTGATGATATTATTTTTGAAGGTGATGATGATTTGTGTATGAAGCTTTTTGATGAAATAAAAAGTGAATTTGAAATGTCAATGATAGGAGAACTCAAATTATTTTTAGGATTGAAAATTACTCAGTTAGATGATGGAATATTTGTATCTTAGTCTAAATATGTGAAAGAGTTACTAAAAAAGTTTGGCATAGAAGATTCAAAACTAGTTGGTACACCTATGGTGACTGGATGCAAACTTACACAAAAAGATGATTCTCCTAAAGAAAATCAGACAAGATATAGGTCAATGATTGGTGGATTACTCTATTTGACTTAGACCTATCCAAATATAATGAATTTTGTGTGCATGGTTGCTAGATTTCAATTTGATCCTAAAGAGTCCCATGTGACTGTTGTGAAAATAATATTTAGATATCTGAAAGGGACAGTTGATCTTGGTCTTTGGTATCCTAAGGATGGTGATCTTACTCTAAGTGATTTTACTGATGTTGATTGGGTAGGAGATGTAGATGACAAGAAGAGTACCATTGGTGGTTCATTCTTCTTAGGTAAGAAGCTGGTATCTTGGGTAAGAAAAAATAAAAAAATAGTTTCATTATCTATAGCTGAGGTAGAGTACATTGTTGTTGCAAATAGTTATACCCAAGTATTATGGATGAAGCAAATGTTGAGAGATGTCAAAATTGAGTATGAAGAACCCATTGCGATATTTTGTGACAATTCAAGTGCCATTAACATTTCTAAGAATCTAGTTTTGCATTCAAAGATAAAGCATATATCCATCAAGTATCACTTCTTGAGAGACAAAGTAAGTGAAAATGAAGTTAGATTGGAGTACATACCCACCAAAGAGAAAATTGCAAATATATTTACCAAGCCATTGCCTAAGGATAATTTTGAGTACATTAGAGGAAATTCAGGGGTGATTTCCCCTCTTGATCAGAACTAAGATGCAGGTATTTACATCACTTGGTGAATTCATTTCCATATCATATTCTAGATTGATGTTGTGGTGACTGCTACTCAGGGGCAGTAGTCAGATGATTCAAAATAGAGATCAGAGCATGTGTACCTTTTCCATTGATGTCAAAGGGGGAGAGAAGCAATGTGAAAAAAGTGGGAAAGAAGAGCAATGAAGGAAACAAGAAAGAGTCCACAATCTCAAGGGGAGATTATTGAAGAAGAGTTAGTTGGGTTGGTATTATTTTTCACATCATGTGTTGCCATCAATGCCAAAAGGGGATATTGTTGGATGTTGTGGTTATGCTGCTAATATGTGGTTTTCATTGATGTCAACACTATTAGTGTTAAATCTGCTTAAGGTTTTATATGTCGAGGAGATTGAGAAAATTGTAAAAAATATAATACAGGTAACCAGTGGAGCGGAGATGGTCAGAATGTTAGAAAGCTCTTTGTGTTGAAGATCTGAAGGTGTGCTTCAAAGGGTTTGTTTTTGAATCTTTCTAGTATGTTTTCCAAAAATTTTAGTGGTGCGCATGAAGATTTGTGGAAGTTATGAAGATCTATGTGCCTATAGTTATTCAGTTTCTGTAGATGCCATTCTTAGTTGAAGCAGATGAAATTATAGTAATTTCATGTGTTGTGCATGTACTTGTGATGTTCATGGATGAGTTTAGATCATGCTCTATCCTTGTTGTATGTCCACGGTGATTGGAGTGTTCATGATCAGAGATTTTTCTGATGTGTGCTTGAGTGTTCATGTTCTTGGGGGACATTGTGGTGTTACCGTGTTGCGGATCCATGAGGATTAATATATTATTGTTTGGAATGTTTGGAGGTGGTTTTTTAGGTCCTCACTATGTTGTGACCAACTTGTGTTGGTGCACATTGTAATTTATTCATGTATCAAGGTTGATAGTTTGAGAAAGGTGTTGAAGAGTTTGAGCAGAGGGTGGAAGAGTGTGAAGAATTTTTTGTGCACCTAATTGGAACTTTAATCAATCTTTTGCAGAAGCTATTTTATCAGTTCAAATTCATTAGATGGATTTAATTTGATTACTGTATGTAAGGTAGTGAGCCTTCCCTTTGAGCAGTGTGCTCTAGGCAGTGCGCCTAAATGCAAGTGCATTCTCTTTTTATTCTTCATTATAATTCTAACAAGGTATAATCTTGTGGACTAACATCCACCGTGGTTTTTCCCCTAATAGGGTTTCCACATATAAAATTTTGGTGCTCATGTGTCTCTGATGTATTGCTGATTTAATGCTTGCACTATTAATCATCAAATATGTGATATAAGGTTGATTAATGTTACATAAGTTTGGATTTGGTAACAACTAATTCACCCCCCTCTCATTTGTCTATCCTTGTTTTTCCAACATGTTATTCTATGTCTAAACTCCCAAATTATGGTCAGTCACTATCAAAAATCTGAAAATAAAACCTATAGATCAATTTCCATGATTTGACAACTTTTCTTGCAACTTTGAAAACCTTACAACTTTCTTCAATTTTTCTCTCCAAATGATCTTCAACCTAAAATCTACAATTACAAAAAAAAGAGAGAAAAATGTTGTTTTGTTAGGGAATGGGGGTTTTCCTTGCCCAATGTTGGTAATTAAACCTTGAAATGAAATATAAGCATGAAGGAATGGTGAATGAACAACACTATGTAACAACTCACCAAACCTTAATTGAAACCTTGGAGTATAAATTTGCAAACTTGCATGAAGTGACCTCAATGAATATAGATCTTGATCATGAAACTTGATATGGAACAATGTATTTGATATTATTGATTGATCTTGAACACTACATCACCATATTAGCTCAAACAACATGCATGATGCAATACATCTTTGATATGATGATAGGAATCTTGATTGCTACAATAATCTTATATGAATCTACCCTTGAATGCCTTAGAAATTCTCTTTAATATTCTTAAATTTCTCTTGTGAAAGTAATCTTTATTTCTTATGAATATCTAGGATGAAACATAGTGAAATGACCTTGTATTTATACCTATCTCAACATTAATTCTCTAAATTCAAATATCATAAGATGACACTGAATTATAGATTTAAAAAATACTACCAAAAAAATATCCAAAAGAGGAGTCTTAGTTCTAAGTGAGGACCCATTCTCCATAGGTTTAATGGGTCCTAGGCCACTTACCTAGGATACACATTGGGCAATGTTAAACATTATGCAAAATCAGGTTCATTTAACTAAGTGAGGACCCATTCATCCTATGGTGAATGGGCCCTAGGTCACTTACCTAGGACACACATCTTCCAAAGTTTGTTGTGAAATGGAATTTATGAATGACAAGTTTTATTCCTCATAATTTGCATTTAATTAGGCTTGGATTTGAATTAAAGGGTCAAATTAAGTAAAATTAACCTCAATCAATTAATAAAGCCCTAGATTAATGTGAAAGTGTAAAGGTACACCTTAGAACACCAAAAATAAGGCACAATTAAGTCCTTTTTATTTAAAAGGGCCCTAAACTTAATGTGAATATAAAAAACATATTACAACTCTAAATCAAGGCAGCATTAAGCTCATTTTATTATTAATTATTCCCAAATTAAGTGTGAAAAATGGACACCTTTTCTTACACTACATACACTTGCAGTGTTAAATTTTCAATTTCTTTCATCAATAATGTTATATAATTATATATATATATGTGTGTGTGTGTGTGTGTGTATCATCTTGTTTGAAATGAAAAAAATATATATTAATTACCTTAAGGAAAATGTGCAATTTTAAATCTCTAGTAATGCAAATTATATTTACATGTTTAACTAGGAAAAGTATTATCAGTTGACTTCTATTGCAAAATTCTCTTTAGCTAATTAAAATATTTTCAAATGATTTTTAGGATTTGTTCCTCTATTTTCTAGCTTTTTGTAACATTTTGAATTTTTAAATTTTGACAATGAATGAAAAATGTATTGTTCTTTTACTTGGACTATGTTAAACCTAATTTTAATGAGTTTTTAAGTTTTCAAATTTTTAAAATTTTCAAGTTATTAGTCATGCAAGTTTATATTTATATTTTTAGAAAAATGTTATTTTCTCCATGTCTATGTAAAGTTGTCTTCTGGGACAGGTGTTGAATGTGGGTAAATAGGGAGTGTAGATTCTTCTTTTCTAGATATACTATTACATTGCTATATGATATTATGCCTGGCCAAGCTATGTAGACCATTAAAATAGATGGACTTATTTTATATTATTGCTCTCTGCCATATCCTAGCATCGATCATTGTATGTTATAATTTGATAGAAATGCATGTACATATGCTAGGCATGCACTAGATTCCATCCCGCTACAAATTCTTTTTTATAAGTATTCCATGTAGGGTTGGTGCTTCTTCATGTCAGGAAGGACTCTTTAGGGAAGCGTAGCTTCATGGTTGGGTGAAAAAAGAATCTAAATCACGTTCTCATCCTTTAGTTGCAGGTCGATTATTGGATTGTATTTTCAGAGGATTCTAGCATAAATTTATATGTACACTAATTTTACTTATGTTTGTATCATTGTTATGACTTATTGGTGATCTTTTCCAAGTCAATAATTATAACACAATATCCCATGTATTGATTTTTTTTGAATGAATATGACGACGAATGATGACTTGACTACTTTTAAGGATATTCCTCTTGTAATAATGAATAACTAAAATTATCTATTGTTATTAAGATTTTTTTAATCCATTCAAGTTTTGTACTTTACAAATCCTATTCAATCAATACTATGACATTGGTCATGATCTACCATGATATGACAAGGGTTAGATTAAGTTGGGATGACTATTATTGGAGGTACTAACATTTTGATTCTTGGTCAGATCATGATTGCTATTACAATACTAGTTATCACTCTAGATAGACAAGGAACACACCTACATTGAGGCCTCATTCATACTATATGGGTGATGGAGGATCTCTAGACCATATTCATTTGGGGGTGAAGCATGCTAGCACACCTATACTACGATCTCAAACAATATGTTCATTATGAGACAATCTTATGACATGCACACTCCTTGAGGTCTAGGATTTTTAGCACATGGCTTGCATGTGGTCCATGAGATATCCCAGAGATGTAGCATAGACCTATCTTTGAGCCTTTCATTATCCTCTTAAGGGACCATGGTATTACCAAGATGTACTATACTAGCGCATCACATCCAATTGGTTAGATGTTGTGAACATTCTTTAGAGACCCTATTGGAATTTACATCCCTAAACAAGCCTATCATGTTATCTGCAAAGGATGTATCACAATTAATTCCTCATTGGTTTCTATGAGTACATTTCCATGCCTTTTTATGATGATCGAGTGATGAGGTAGACCAGTCGTATTTAGAGGTTCCCATTCATCGACTAACCTATCTCTAGTTGAATTGTAGTGGGGCCAGGTCATAAGATATATCTTGTCCTAGCATCATAGACATCCCACTAAGTGACTCAAATAATGAGTGAGATTGACATCTAGTTGCTAATACATATGATTTTAGATTCAACACTACATATATCAGATGGTGGGACACTACACTTCCAAATCCTATATTTCTTACAAATCATCCTACTAGTGATTTGGGGCCATGATCACAACATCAAGAGGATTATGATGAGGATGATGATATAGATTCAAGTGAAGACAATGAGGATGAGGATGATGAGCATCAAGATATAGTAGGAGGAGGATGAGGTCAGCAATTCCCTTGAGGAGAAACCAATGTCTTTGCATCACATATCACGAGCATAACTTGCTACACTTGAGAGACCGTGCATCCAAAAGCATAGGGATACTAGTAGAGCAGAAGATACTATGTCCCTGGACTCTCAATGGATTCTTGACATAGCCATAATAGTCACATGTAGGGATCCTCACTAACGTGTTGGTGATCTATTTGATTTGATATGCTTTATTTATGCATAATAATATTCTAGATTCTATGTTTCATTTTATTTATGATTTATATGATACTATTATATAATGTTATTTTATGTGTTTATCTTTTTATAATTGGCACTCAAGATTGACTCAACTTTCTAGGTTGAATAATAGGGATATTGTTCCTAACATGCAACTATATCAGCCAATATCGGCTAAGCATATGCCACTATAGAGTGTTAGGCATCATGTAGAGGTATTTGATCCTATAGCATGAAAAATATTTGTGCATGAGGAGATGAGAGTGGCATGTAAGGACCTAAGAGTAAAGAGATCTTGATCTCCTACTAATGATCAAATGCAAACATACTTGCAATAAGAGCTTGATAGGGTACAAGCTGAGAGAGATTAGTTTGAATAGTAGCACATATTTGTCATTGAGGTTAATGTAGAGCTTAGAGGTGACCTCAAGGTTGTATTGGCACATAGTAGCTTTAGGAGTTACTCATGATCTATAGTCTCATATGGACCACTACTAATAGGCCTCGAGGAGTCTAGTAGCCATAGGCCCATAAGATGATGATTGTACATATTTTGTATGGTAGACCAATTTTTTTTAGTGTGGTGATATGATGATGTATAGGAATGTTGTGATATTTATATATGATTATTTTCATTTTTAAATGTGATCCTATTTAAGAACGTGCACTACATTAACATGTTTAATAAATTGGATACATTTGTGATCTAATTAAACACTTATTAAGATTATTTAATAGATACAACAATAATCTAATTGATATATGTAAATAGATGATTTGATCTAATTAAACAAAATAATAAATTAAATAGTAAATTTTGACTAAGTGTACATATGTAATCTTGATGCAACTATGATCTAATTTGAATAATTAAATGATATAATGATCTAGTTAACACAATACATAAGATCATTGAATAGTATGTCAACAAGTAATGATCATATTTAATAAATTACTCTAAAATACAAGACATGCTAATGTTTGTTATGAATGAAGCAATACAACATTAAATAGAATGTAAAACTATCTAATCTAATCTAAATTCTTTAAATAATACATCCTATTTATAGATTGAAATGAATCTAAGCATAAAATATACACAATGCACAACATTAATAAGATATTTGAGAGTCATACCATCCATCATATAAATCTTATATGCACCTCATTCATAGTCACCAGTGATGATGTAAGTTCCTAACCAATTTTGGATAAAATTTCTTTTTTCTCCCAGTGTGGAATTCACATTGTGTTGATTTCCATATAGCAGCAACTCACCAATTTTAAGTAAATTATGTATAACTCCTTCATTTTATTTTCATTGGATACCTTTGTAACAAACTTTTAGATATTTGAGAGTGTGTATGCGCTATTCATCAAGAATCTCAAGTTTTTGAAGCTTTTTTTCTCTATAATAAGTATACTCTAGAATGTCATTGAGAGAAATTTGGTGTGAAGGAATTTATAACTCCAAGACATGACAAAATTGACACCATACACAAGGTTATATGGATTATTACTCATGTTCATACAAACACTTGCATGATAGGCCCACAATGTATAGGAAAGTTGAGTATGCCAATATTTACCATGTTTTTTAATAGTTTTGCAAAACAATTACTTAATTATTTTGGTAGATGCTTTCATTTTTCCACTTTATTGTGGATGATAGGTGTAGAAAATGATGTTGTATAGGAAAATTTTAAAGGAAATTCCTCACCTCTTTATTTTTAAATGTTGTATCATTATTCGAAACTAAAGTATAAGGAAGAAAAATCTTGATATAATATTATCCAATATAGCAACAAATTAATTCAATTTTCATGGAGTGAAGTAGGACTGCTTCAACCTATTTCATGAACTAATCTATATTTATAATGATAAACTAATATCCTTGTGATGGAGGAAATTTTTTACCAATAAGATCCAAGCCCTACAAAAAAATAGCCAAATAGAAACTTTGACAAAAAGTTCATGGGTAGGAGCATGAATCAAATTGTTTTGTTGTTGAAATTTAGGACATTTCTTAACAAAGGTAAAATAATCTTGTTCCATTTTTTCCAATAATATCCAAATATGAATTAGCTCTTCAATCAAATATCAACCTCCAAAACATCATCTACAAGTACTTGAATTAGCTTCTTCAAGGGCACTAGGGATCTTTTATTTTATCAAGAAATAGAGAATGAGACCATTATATGCTCTTCAATATAGCACATTAGCTAAAATTATATAGCATGTTGCAATTTTTTGGATATGATTTGGAGAATTTTTCATAGTTGGGTCAAGAAAGGTACCATCACACAAATATTATAATAAGTGGGAGTACCATTCATCTAAACTTTTTTCACAACACACTATCTTATCCTTAACATTTTTTGATATTGATGAAAATGTGAGATTATGAATAGTAGATTTGAAATCCACAAATGAATTGTCAAGGGATCTAAGGGACACAACACTTACCATTGCATCTACATGTTGATTATCATTCTATAAAATATTTTCAATTGTATATGAGGATTTTTTTTTTAATATTGCTAATGCTAAATAACGGTATTGAGATATTTTACTTGTTTTTCTTGATATGATCAATTAATTGGTTTCATGATTAACTAAAAATCTCCAAATATTAAAAAAAAATTGATATTCAAAGATAATGTTGCACACAAATCAACAATAAGATCTTTGTACATCATGATGTTATTAGTGCATAGGAAATTTAGATAGTAAGATAAGGGAATTCACTTTCCTAAAGGAGGTAGTAGTATAAAAACAACACTTGAACTAGTTCAACACTTATAACTATCAAAATATGGATCCCATGTTTTTACTTCTTTTAATGTCAAGACAGGATCATCGAGAAATATCTCCTGATTTGGTAAATCTAATGGTGAAAGGAGCTTTAGCTAAATTATTGATCAATGCTTGACCCTTGATTTCCTTTTGAGAGACAAATATAAGGTCACATTATGTTAACTAAATTTCCCATTTGGCTAAGCATTTGGATAAATTAGTTTTGGATAAAAGATGTTTTAACTGACCAAACTTTGTAACCACATACACTTTAGCATTTAACAAGTAATGACACAACTTACTTGCAACAAATACAAGACCTAATTTTTTTTTCTATTGTTGTATATCGTGTTCCATAATCAATCAATGTTCTACTTATATAGTAGATAGGACATTATTTTCCATTTTCATCATCTTGCACTAATAGTGTAGTGATAGCATAAGATGAAGCAAGAGTGTAATGAACAAAAGGACATCCTAAGGCAACCAATTGTAAGATAAGAGGATTAGCTAAATATTATTTTAATTTCTTGAAGGCCTTTCGATAATATTTTTTCTAATTAAAATGTGAATATTTCTTAAGAAATTGAGTGAAGAGGATAGTCCAATCTACCAATGATGAAACAAATAATTAGATAGCTTGAATATTCCCTTGTAAGCTACAAAGTTGCAAAATGTTTCTAGGAGGTGGCGTGTTTATTATAGCATAAATTTTCTTTGTTTCCACCTTGATACCCCATTGTGAAAAAATAAATCCTAATATTTTTCCACTAGCCACACCAGAGGCACATTTCTAGGATTTAACCACATATTTTATTTACAAACTAACTCAAAGACTTGGTAGAGGATTTTGAAATGATCTTCACATGATATATATTTAGACAAGATATCATCCACATTTTCCTCTAAGATATTATGGATGAAACCATGAAATATTAATTTTATTACCATTTAATATGTTTATCTAGCATTTTTCAATCCAAATGGGATGACAATCCAACAAAATGTTACCTAAGGTGTAATAAAAGAAGTTTTATATTGGTCTTTAGGATTGATAAAAACTTGATTACATCAAAAAAATACATCCATAAATGATAATAAAGAATGTACCATGATTGATTCAACTATCATTTCTATTTTAGGAAGAGGGAAATAATATTTCAAATATTTTTATTGAGGTCATTAAAAATTGTACACATATGAATATGATTATCTGATTTAATGACATCCACTATGTTTGATACCCAATGTGAATAGTTAGTAGGGCAGATGAAACTAGCTTGTAAAATCTTTTCAATCTCATCCTTAACCCAAAAATCTACCTTATGACTAATTTTGTGAATCTTTCATCTTACAAGTTTAGCTTCATTCTCTAATACAATATTATGTGTAACTACCCTAGGGTGTATGCTACGTATATCTAAATAAGGCCAAGAAAACAATTCAAGAAGGTCATGTGATAACATGGTATGTTATTATTTTTCATTAGATTCAATAAAATTTCCTATTAGTATTACCTCTTTCATGTTAGATGGATCCATTAAGACATAAATAATATTTACGACAAGTAGCATACTATGGTCTACAATATTAGGGAAGATTTTTGGGCGTTCCTTGATAATCTACCATATCATCTCATATGCAAACATCTTTTCCAAAGTATTACTTGGCATTTAGATAGGAATCCATGATCATGATGATAAGTAGGTAAGTTTTCATACACTCCCAATTTTTTTGCTAAGGATTCATCAGTCGAAAATACATCCAATGACATATTTTATTTGTTTCTCTTATCAATTTAGGATGAATTGAATTGAGTGGCACATTAAGAGGGTCTTGTGTTATTGTGTTCACATTAAGAGAGGGCCACTTAGAAACTTTGGTGGGTTTTGATAGTTGATAAAGAAGACCACTTTTTATAACTTGCATGTTTAATTATAAAGGGACCTTGATAACTTGTTCCTTTATACCACAACCATTTCCTTGTAACAAAACTAAGAAAAAAAATTATAACCTATTTCGTAGAGAAATTCAATTTCTTTCAAGGAGGGTTGATTTTCATAGTTGTTTGCACCATATTAAAATGTATAGTTGGACTAGAATTTATAAAATTAGATGTTTGGGGAGATTTTATAAAGATTGTGTAGATGTTGTTGTGGCTTCACTAGATTCTTCAAATATAGATGGTGATATTTTATACTCCCCCATGAAAGTAGGTGTAAAATATAATGAAGTCCAATCATCATCAAAGATTTTTTCATAGGTGACATACAGTCATCTAAGTCATTATCTTTTCTATACATAGGTTCTACCTTTGAAGATAAACTCAATGTGTTAAAGGGTGTTTTAATTCATGTTTGAGTTTGTGAACAAATTTCAGACTTAGGATCTAGTTTTATAGTCTAAACCATGTTTTTATATGTATAGTTCATTAGGCTATGAAGCATGGAAGGAACTCCTCCTATAGTGTGAATCCATTGTATTCCAAAGAGAAGATTATATGGAAGAGTATTTTGTGTGATGTGGATAAAGGTAGGTAAAACTACAAGCCCTATATTAATATATAATGTTATCATTCCCAATGGTTATCTACCAACATTATCAAGGACATAAATAGATAAAGCATCAGGTTGAATAAGAGATATATCCATGCCAATATTTTTTAAAAGATAAATGCTACAAATATTAAGACCTTACCCATTATCAATAAGGGTATAACTAACACCAATTTTATTAATGCAACCATTATCATCAGGGCACAATTTTTATTTTTGAATTTTAATAGGGGTAACTCACTTTGATATAAGATAATTTCTATTTTTTTTGAGCTAATGCCTTCAAGAAATGTTGCTACATTTTTTTTAGCACAAGGTTGAACACAAATCTTTTATAAAGCCTCTTGAAGAATACCATGATAGATAGGTGATTTTTGAATCAAGTCCCACAATGAAATTTTAGTGGGAGTAGCACAAAGATGCTCCACAAGAACATAATCCTTACCATTATGTTGAGGAAAATGAGGTGTAGGAGGGAGAATAGTTTGTGGAAATGGTACTAATGATCAAATGATTGGTGTTTGTTCTGGTTGCTAGTTGTTTCTTTTATTATACATATAAGTAATGAAATGGTATTTTTATTGCAATACATTTTGTTGTATGTGGTTGTATTGAGTCAATTACCTTCCAAAGTTTAAGACATGACCAAGAGTTTTTTGTTTTTTCGATGATGGTCCAATAATAAGTATAGGTTAATTTTTTGTTTGAGGTTGATTTGAAGAAGGGTGAATAATTAGTTGTGGTATGATTACATTTATTGTTATTTACCATTTTCAAACTTGAAGAGTCTTATTTGAAGATTTAGGTGAAACGAAATCATCAAGGGCTTCATCTAGCATATCAAAATCATTGTAATAACCCATCCTAAATTATTACTTAATTAATATTATTATAAATGACACATGAATATATTTAAATTAAAAAGACATAACTAAGTAGATATAGTCAATCATAGCAACACATGTCCATTTAAAATGAGTCAAATATTTGTATATTCAATCCAAAAGTCAAATTACAATATCATGTTTAACTTGGCTCTTAAGACCGCAAAGTCATTATATTGTACAACTTTACATCAAATACATCAAGTATTACATCAAGTTACATCTTAGACTAAAATAGTCTTGTGTATAACTAAGGTTCCTCTTGAAGCTCGCCTCCACTAGTGGATGGGAACATGGTTGAAGTGTTTTACCACCCAACCATGAAGCTTACCCTTCCCTGAAATTCTTCCAACTTGAAGAATACTCGACCTTGCATGGAAAGTTTAGAAATAGAACAATCTACAAGGTGGAATATGGTGTGTGCACATACATCAACATGCAATTTATATCTACAAGTTAGAAAATAAAATGCAATATCTATGCTAGGAATGACAGAGATTAATATCATAGAGTTCATACATACAAAATGAATTATATTGCTTGGCCAAGCATATAAATGTGTTGTAACAACAACAAACAATAGGTTATGGTAAAGAAAACCAATACTCCTTAAACTCGATTTCAACACCCATCCCGGAAGGTAACTTTCTATAATACAACATATCATAACAACTAGCTACCCTCTAGCAACATCTACCCGGAGGTGCTCTAGTCTACTTAGGTATCACTCTTCTATTCAAGTAAAAGAATATTCTTCTCACATATGTATACAAAAAATAAGAATTAGGTTCATTATTTACTCTCTAAACAAAAAAAAGTACATGATTCAAATAGAGAAATTCAACAATCAGTCATATCATTCACATGACCCATGTTTACTTTTCAAAATAAGCATTATCCATTTTTAATATGAATTAAGTAAAAGAACAAAAGAAGGTATGTCATATGTATGTTTATGTACATAGATGAAGTGTAGGTGCATACAAATATATGTGCCTAATTAAGTTATTGGTTTGTACATACATTCTAAAATAAATCATTAAATTAGATTGCAATCATTAAATAATATTCCTTTTGATGTTTATTTTGTCAAAATAAAGAATCTAGAACAAGTCTATATTAACAGTTTCACACATATTGTTGCTTCTTTTTCATTTTCACAAACTGTGATACTGTAACATTGTTGTTTACATATGAAAATTCACTATTTTTAACAGAACTGGTATTGTTTCCTACTAAATAGTTATAAAACAAGTTTTTAAATATAGAATGTTTCGTTGTTTACAAATCAATGTTGTTCCAACTAAGAAGCTTAATGAACACGACTATTTCCATCTAAACAATTTAATGAACATGACTATTTTAAACTAGACATATAACTTTACAATAAATGAATATTGTTTATAACAAAACATTCATTGTTTACATTAATACAATACTGTTTGAGACTAAACTTATAGTCTATGATAAAATAATATCTTTTCCAACATATCTTTCACTATTTACAATTATAGAATGTTGTTTCAAGCTAAACAGTTACAGTTTATGTCAAATCAATCTTGTTTCCAATAGATCAATGACTATTTACTATAGTACTATGTTGTTTCAAGCTATTTAGATACTAATTGATAACATTAAAATTTAGTGCTCACTATTTTTAACAAAATGGGATTATCTTACAATTAACAGATAATGAACAATGTTGTTTTTGACCATTATCAATTATGGTCTACAACTAACTCATCTATCATTATCAAGGAAAAGCCATAAAATTTACATTAACATCAGGATAACTTAGCTTCATACATAAGAGAAAAATGTCTATTATTCGACACTTCAAATATGTAAAAAACATAGAAAATTCATTGAGCAACTATATATGAATATAATGAAATTGAATCAACATACTCGTCGATTTGAAACTGAGCAACCATTTGGTCAAGGGAAAACCTCAAACGTTTTTGGGGTTCTTAACACAATCTGTGCCTTTCAAGGTCTTTAACAAAGAACTCACTAGTCGCTCTATGAGTGACTACCCCCTATGTGACTAGTACATATCTTTCTTAACACAAGGGTTATATTCAAGAATACCCATATAGGCTTGTTGGTTTTATACCATATATTTTGACATGCAGACTCATATCTGTATTTATTTTAAAGAAGTATCCTATTGATCATGAAGATCAAACCATACAAGGGTTAATGAATCCCAAACTTAAATACTCCATCGCTCCTACTAAAAAATGGTGGCATCATTATGCATACATTTGACACATTCTAAAAAATTGTTTTATCTCTTTACCATTATCAACCTAGTCGATAATGGGAATCGATACATTTGAAAAGAAAAAATAGGATATTATGACCCTCCCATAGGATCTATAATTGATCCTCTACAAGTTTAAACACACTAAAATGCACATTTGATCATAATGAAAATTATGATTGCCATAGTAATGCTAGAACCATCATGCAAGTTTAAGTGATAGTTGCATATTTAAATGCTCCAAGCCTTTCCCTAGCTCTATAAGCTAGTAGATAAGTCTCTAACTTAGATAATGCTCATGCAAGGTAGGCCACAGGCCATGCAACCCAAAGAAGGTGGTCAATATTAAACAACATTTAACTCAAAGGCATAACAACACAAACATCTAATTACATTTCTACTGTGTTATTCAACCATTCAAAAAATGAAGAGAATACCTCTATCATGTTATGGAGATGATAATAAAATTGAGCTTGTTTCTAAATGAAATCAAATTACCTTAATATTTGAGCTTTTTGTGAAGCTTGCCTTTGATTTTTCCACTTCCATGAGCTCTTCCCTGCTTTTTTCCTTTTAGCCAGTCGATTCAATTCATTATTCTTTCTCTAGGGTTATGAATTCAAAATAGAATAAATGATTTTGCATGTTGCTTGGCATTACCATTATGGCATTATTTCCATAGACATCGTCCACTATCTTGATTCAAATATTTTCATAATGTTTATGGAAAACCACATCCTTCATGGGGTGCCTTTATGATTTTCATTTTATTTTTAAATAATTCAATACGGATACTATCGGTTCTCAAAGTCAACTTAAAAATAATATCAATATGTATATATTTAATATATATATGTACTTATGTGACAGTCATTCACATTCACATTTATATACATGCATGTATAAATATATCTATAGGTATAGATTGTTTTCTTGAAGGATTTAATGAGTTCCATATGCTATCTCTAAGTTAAATAAGAACTTTATTTCACTTCGAGAATCCATATATAATTTTCACATAATGAAACTCTTATCCTTTCTAATCATACTTTTAAATATGTACTTTCATTTTTTTCAAAACACAAAGTATAGATAGACAATTTAATCTACAACCATTCGTTTTCAATCACTGAAATATTTCAAATCATGTAATTATTTTTCTTCTATATATGAAAAATAGTTCAAATGCAATTCGTCATGCCATTTGTGGTGTGTGCACCCAGATTCCATCTAGCTTACCATTCAATCTAGCTAAACAATCATACTTCAACCATTTTCTCATCCTTCAACTTGTCACCTTGCAACTGCACACACTTGCACTTGCAAAATTCATCAATAAATTTCAATTCTTGATAACATATAAGATAATTTCAAAAGATTGTATAGTCAAAATCATTCAACTTCTTTCAATCTCTTTTTTAGAAATTCCAAAATTTACATTTAGTATCCATTAAATTTTTTCAATAATTCAATTTACCATATAGTAATAAATATGCAATAAAATTGGATTATGACATCCTTCCCCTCTTGGAAGAGACATTGTTGCAATGTCTATTTAATAATAAATTTAAGCATTTATGTCTATTTCAACATCACATCCAAAATTTGAAATACATGTTTGTTTCAAAATTAAGGCATATTGTCTATTTCAACATCACTTTCAAAATTAAAGCATATATGTTTGTTTCAACATTATATATAAAATAAAAGCATACAACATCATAGTATCTCAATTTAAAATTTTAAAGCAGAATTATTAAATTCTCTTCCTCAAGAAAGAAAGTATGGAAATGAGTGTTCTATTTTTTCCGCATCCTCCCAAGTAGCACTTCCTTCTATGTATTGGTCCTATTGGACCTTAAACTAAGCAATATCTCTACTCCACAACTTAGCATTGTGTCTATCTAGGATTCTAATGGGGTCCATTAGCACCACTCTTGGATCTTGTACCTACAAGGATTGACAATCAAGCACTTGAGCTACATCAAAATGATATGGCTTAAGTAAAGAAACATGAAACACATTATGAAGTCAAGCTAGAGAAAGTGGTAAAGATAGTCTATAAGAAAATGGGTTAATCACTTCCAAGACTTCAAATAGTCCCACATATCTTGGGGCCAACTTGGAAGACTTTCCAAAAAAAAGAACTTTTATGACATCTAACTCTCAAGAAAACCGTATCCCCGATTGAAAACTGTCTAAGAGTTTGGTTCTTATCGGCATAACTCTTATATCATTTTGCTGCCTCCTTCAATCTTCTCTTAATGACCCTCATTTGTTCCTCCATTTCCTTAAGCATTGTTGTGTGCATGAAAATGTGCATATTAAAATGAAATAAAAAACACACTAATAAGACTTTAAATCAAAGAAGCTACTTAAAACAAACTCTCAAGCAACAGCTCCTTCGAAGACATCCTATTATCCTCTATCTCTAGTGTTTTGTTGAAATCCAATTCTCTCTCAGATTATATGCTAAGCTCAACAAAATGAACTCCTAGAGAACGCAATTTGAAATAAAATGCATACTATGCTAAGATGCAAACCAAATATGATATTGCTAAAATTGAAAATGACAATGCTAGAATATTAATTGACTAAATACAAATAATCTCTAATTGAACCAATGCTTGGATTCACAGAGATATTTATAGAGATTTCAAAAGCTTCTAATTGGCTGATGTGATCAACAATTGTGAAAATTCCTGGCAGATCGAACGGTCGAAGATGGATGAGACTGGAGAGGAAAATAGAAGAAAATCAGAAAGCAGGATTTGTTTCCTTTTTCATGAGAGATGATAAAGATGAATTGTAAAAATCATCTTTTTGTGAGATTTGAGATAAGATTTTGAAGATAATTAATTAATTAATTAAATTCATTATTCATTTATGGGTGACACATAGATTTTTCTTACTTAAATAATTATGGAAGATTTCATAATTAAATAAAATATTTAATTATGATTTGAAAAGATATGAAATATATTTAATTAATTTTTTAGGAAATGACACACATATGAAATTAATTAAATAAAATATTTAATTAATTAGAAGAAATATTTTGAATAGAAGAAAAGAGATATTTAAATTTAATTAAATCAAAAGATGATAATTAATTAAAATAAATAAAATTTATTTATTTAATTAATTAAGTAGACATATAAATCTGAAATAATTAAATTAAATAAAATTATTTAATTAATATGAAGGAATAAAGTAAATGAACAATATAATTAAATTAAATAATTTTAATTATATGTAGAAGAATTTAGAGGAATTAATTAAATAATTGAATATTTAATTAAATGCCAGGATTATAGACATGACCAATTTTATGCGTATACATTTTCCCCCTCTTTGAAGTGATGTGTGAAACACATTGCTTCAAAGAAAAATATTCTTGCTTTTGAGATTTAAAATCTGACTAATATGCCCCTGTTTCGATCCTGATATGTTTTTGATGTTGTTGTTGATGATGCCCCCTCGAGAGGTAAATCACTGATGATGATATGAGTTTTGACAATTTCTGAAAAATTTAATGTGATGATGAAAGCATGATGTTGATGGGGATTCAATGATTTAGCTCCCGAAAAATGATGTATAAAGATGCCCCTATTGAAAAATAAGGTGAAAGAAAATAAAATGCCACTAAACCCACCTTGATTGACCTTTAAAAGGTAAAGATGGTAAAAAGGGCAAGTCATTTTCACCTTTTTGCTATAGTGATTTTTTGCTTTGATGCTGACTTGGCGAGATGCAGATTCCATACCACAGACATAGATTCGTTTGGGCCCGCCGATACCAGAGATCAACCACGTATGGACCACCGGTGAGTCGATTCAACCCTTTTTGATTTGAAAATTTGTGAGTTTGATCGATTTTTCATGCTGTTTCATTCGGATTTAGGTTAAAATATCGTGGTTTAGCGCATACAGTGTCTATTTTAGTGCATGCAAAAATTCTTGTAGCGCATCTAGGGTGTAGTTTAGCGCATTTAGGATAGGAGCGGAAACATGTCTTTTAGCGCATACGATGTATACAGTGGCGCATTTAGGGTGCATCAAAGATAGGAAAATTTAGCGCATCTAGGGCACAAAGTAGCACATATGAGGCATAAATTAGCACATGCAGGGAACTTAGGCAGAATGCTTGTTTGATGAATTTGATGAAAAAAAATGATGGTGTATATTGCTTCCTTAGTCAATAGATAGATAAAGTGTCTTGCCATCATGCTGATATGGATAGAAATGATAGAAAAAATTGATGATGAATTGATAACTTTGTTTCCCAAAATAGAAAACAAAGAATAAATAGCTGATAACTGTGTTTCTCAGAATTGAAAAACAAAGAATAGAATGTTTGATTTATTGTTTGATAACTTTTTTTTTGAAAACAAAGAGTAAATGTGTGATATGACTTCTGATAAATTTGATTTCGGTGATAGAAAACAAATAGTAAATAATGTGATTCAAACATATTTGTATTCATGACTGAAGTACAAATAGAAAAATGATTTGAGTGTTGATAAATTTGCTTTCCTGAAAAAGAAATAGAAATGGTAAATGATGATAGAGTAGATTGATTTGATATTCAGATAGATTGATTTAGCATTGATTTCATGAAATGGGTCACTGATATTGATCAATTGTTATGGGTCACTCATATGGATCTGATTGATTTGATATGACGTGAAGTAGATAGAGGATGTTGATATGAGTCGTGATATGAGTCTGATTGATTTGTCCTTGTGATGACCAAAAATAGGAGGTTTTCAAAAACCTCCAGATTAGAGAGCGTTTCCCCATAGGTTGGGATCAGGTAGGAGATTTGACTCTGGCCAAGGTACAATGGATTGTAGGATGTGGGTTGGGATCTTTGTTAACTATGCCACGAGGGATTTAGGTCAACAGGGAACTGTTGACCGCATTGGTAGAGAGGTGGCATTCAGAGCATAATACCTTTCATTTGTCGACTGGTGAGATGATTGTGAATCCCGAGGACATGTACAGGATTCTAGGGATTCCAATGGTGGGTTCCCTTGTGGTTTATGACCACAAGGAGATAGGTGGTACAAAGGCCCTTAAGAGGGTCTATGGAGATGCTATGATAGCGGGATACTGGATGTTGTGGGATGATTTTAGGAGATATCCAACCTTACCTGTTGTGTTGGGTGCATTCATTGGAGGCTTCCTTTGTTCGGACCACCATTCAAAGGGATTATCAGTTGGTTGGGGGAGGATGATTGAGTGGATGGTGACTCAGTAGAGGAGATATGCTTGGGGGAGCTGCATATTAGCTCACTTATATCATGACCTCCATCAGGTGGTATACAAAGGATCTACCAGTTTGGTGAGTGGTGTGACCCTACTCAAGATCTGGGCATGGGAGCATATTGCTATCATGAGACCACAGTGTGCTAGAGCTAGGCCACCAAGTATGCCTTATGTATATGCTTACTTAGGTGCACTTGTCTAGTCCAAGCTGGGAAAGTTGGAGTACTGGTGCCATGTTTTGGATGATTTGGATTTAGTTATATGGAGGCCCTACATAGATTGCGAGACCTAGGACACTGATAATTTAGAGATTCCTTTTGTATGTATGCCTCAATATTTGATAGGATGGACCCCGTTCATCATAGAGAGATTTTTGGCTCTACGAGTGCAGAGACAGTATGGATATACGCAGGGGATGCCACAGGGCATTGCTCACTATGGGTGGCACAAGGATGATACAAGATGGGGGTCATGCATTCCTTACCAGGTGGCATATACAAAGTACACCAGTCTACAGGTTGAGGTATGGGTGTACATGCCAGATATTGTTGATGCGGGTATGTTAGATGAGTACTCGACATATTTTCACACACATCCATTCCCGCTATTCACATGTCCAGATGAGCTGACACCTATCGCGGTATTACAATAGCTAGGGGGAGAGAGATAGGAGGATGTGGCTGGGGTAGGTTAGGTGGTGGGTGAAGGAGTGGAGGAGGAGGAGAGCGAGGATGAGGAGGAGAGTGGAGATGAGGAGGAGGACGTCAGAGATGAGGAGAGCTCAAATGATGATGGAGATAATGGTGGAGATGGTGGAGGGGAGGAGGGGAGGGTAGTGAGGCAAAAGGTGGACATCCTAGGTAGTACTCAGATTGTATGGTGGCTGAGATTTGGTGTGAGGAAACAAACAATGATCAGGGTTGCCTCGTCAGCACAACAGGCACACATAGACGCTCTACAGGTCCAGGTGCAGACATTTCAAGATCAACATGCAAAACTATAGGGTCAGTTAGTACAGGCGCAGAGTATGATAGTGCAGTTACAGACACAACTAGCGTAGGCACAGGCATAGGCTCAGGTTCAGACACAGGAACCCCCTCTTGCCCCAGACCCATAGGTAGCCCAGTTGATAGCAGAGAGATGCTTTTAGATGACAGGTAGCAGAGGCAGAGGGTGTGGATCAAAGAATTGGGTGCCATTGTGAGTACATCCTTGTGGGAGGCTATTGCAGAGGGATTTGAGGTTGCCCAGGAGGCTGAGCACTATCGGGTTAGATATGAGGAGTTGTGTCCACTCGACCGTCGAGAGCCTTACCCATGGTCCCATAGAAGATCGAGGACGAGATCACAGACTATGACACATGGAAGAGAGTTCATAGGGCCTCGACAAAATCTTGACACCGAGGGTAGTGGTAGACCACCCTCTTTCAGACCAACACTATCAGAGGCTTCGACCAGCTAGCCGTGGTATTGTGATGCAGATGTATTTCACACATGTATATCATCTTTGGAGCGTGTATATTGATTTTGATCATATCTTATTTATATCTCTTTGGACTTGTTAGTTTCATTGGAAATTGGACATATGTAGTATTTTTGATGAGCGATGATATGCAGTGGTGATGAGTGTTGATGATGTGCCTTTTATTGATGTGATGATGATATGGATATGGATTTGTTTGTATATGTTATGAGATGGATTTTTGATATGCATGTTTAATGATTTGATGACTAATCTTGTGATGCAGGATGATTCGATATGATATTTATATGATGATGATAAAAAATGATCTATGATGTGTACTAATGATGTCATGCAGGTGGATGATGATGTTGAAATGATATGCCATATGAAATATTATGAAAATGCACTTAATAATGGCAAAATGGAAATGTATGAATGTATGTATTTTTATTTTGGTATTTTGGATGATGATTTGTGTAATGAATAATGATGAATAAATCATGAACGATATGAGTGATGGAATGTATGTGATGTGATACGAGAATATGTGATTAATGATGTAATATGAAAAATGAATGTTTATGAGAAATGATAATGAATATGGTAAGTGAAAATGATGAATGATGTTGGAAAATGATATGTGGTAAATAACAATTTGAAAATGATTGGCACATGAATGGCGATGTTTAATTATATGATATGATATGCCAAGATGAATGAAATGTGACAAAAGATAAATGTATGATAAAATGATATATGATATGTAGCGAAATGTAATGATTACAAAATGATAAGATGATAAATGATAAATGATAATGATGAATGATAATGATATGAGATGAAATGCGAAAATGATAAATGAATTGATAAAATGTTATGATAATGAAATGAGATGATAAATGATAATAATGAATGATAATGATATGATAAAGAAATGATAATGATATGAAATACCTAATGGATAAATTAATGACGTGAAATGCTATAGGATCTAAATGATATGCAAGAGAATGAATATGAATGATTAATGAAATTATATGATATGAAAAGAGATGATAAACAACCTAATAATGCATAATGATTAATGAAGTGATGATGAAGATGAAATATGATAATAAAACAAATTTCTGAATGTCCTCCACAAATAGTCCAGAGATACATGACAACTGTTGATGTTTTCCTTTAGCCTTTCAAGAATTTGATGTAAAGCCATTATGCAGACATGTACAATGATCTAAATGAAATGAAATTAAATGAAACCAACCATTTGTTGAGCCTTTTTTTAGCTTTCTTGAATCATCATAGAGAATTTTAAAATGTTGGAAGTATGTACAAGCATCATAGGGGGAATTAGCACCAATGATGACCTGAGTACAACTTTCATGATTTTTGATATAGCAAGCGAACACAAGCATCGAGGTATAATTGAACCGAGATGACCTAAGAATTTCTTGCATAAATAGACAAAGATTAACCACTTTCGGATGCAAATGTGGAATTGTCATCAATGATATGCTTTAAAAATAATGTCTCACAATATATTTGTACCAGATTGATAGTCAACCTCAAGACAACAAACAAAAAAATTCACCCTCTTTCCTCACCACTCTAGTTTAGTACATCATCGAGTGTACTCCAGAGAGATGATATTGAAAATCAAACAACCATTGTTCAAAATGTAATACTGCTATTCCAAACATTATTCAGATTTTAGATTATCCAAAATATGTTATGATATGGTACTTGCTGAAAAATTGTTGTGATATGGATCAATGATTGGATAGTTGTTTATGTGATTTGGTTGTTTGTTTGCATGATTGGATTTGATGTCATTGTCTAGTTGTTCTTGGTAGAACTTGAAAGTTGGTTGCCCCCAGTATTACCAACATTTTCCCCATGTATAGACACAACTTGCTAAAATGAATATGTACAATGATCAAGCCATGGTAAGATGTTATCGTTCTAGGCAAATGATGACTGTATGATGCTGATATGACCCTAGGATGATGGTGAAAAGATGCATGAAATGAAGGTTGAGAAGCTAAGTGCAAAACATGAACTAATAGATGGAGAGCTACAAATAGTGTTTGTTTGCCAAATTTTCACTATTTGTTTTTATTGCATTTTCTGATTTCTTTTTTATTTTATATTTTATTTTTTTAAATTTTTTTTCAGGACTTTTTCAGGATGTTTTCGATATTTTTTTAGGACATTTTCTGATTTTTTTGATATTTTTTTTCAGGACATTTTTTTATTTTTTTGATATATTTTTTTCAAGACATTTATTTATTTATTTATTGTATTTCTTCAGGAATTTTATGGATGATGATAGCTGATCTAAACATAATACTTCTTCAAGTGCATACTATTGATGAGTTCATCGAACAGGGCCCCTTCTGGCGTTGACAATTTATATGCTCCTAAACCATAGATTGCAATAACCACATAAGGACCCAGCCAATTTGGTTGAAAATTTCCTTTCTTCCCTCTGCCTTGCTGATTTCGTGGATTTTCTTTCAAAACAAGATCACCCACCTAAAAGGTATGTGGCTTCACTCGGTGATTATAGTTGTGAGACATAATCTGTTGATATGATTTCAGATGGTCAGCTGCCCTTTGTCTCTTTTTATCTAGGAGTTCCAGCTCTTGTAGTCGGGAAACTTTGTATTCATCATCCGTTGTGAGACCCTTTAATGACACCTTGAGTGATGGAATCTCAACCTCTAGTGGAAAATGTAGAAGTTGATAAAAATCAACCTCACAATCCCCAAGAATCACCTGTCACATGCAACAAATATCCAGAACAAGTAAGAAGATGTTTTGTCAACCCTCAAGCCAGAATGTTCAAGGAAAAAACATAATATGATTATTGAATAATGTATTAATTACAATGTGATCAATCCTTATGAGGAGATCAAGAAAACATAAAATTAGGAAACCCTAAATGAAACCCTAGTGTGCACACTTAATAATTAATAAATAATTATTAATGTGCCTAAGTTTAGCTTAAGCAACCTAAAGGAATAAGTGACAATTAATTAATCAATATGATTAAATTAATTAAGTGTAATAAATTATTACTCTAACACCCCCCCTTAAGATGAACTTAGGGAGTAGCTAACACACTAGAAAAATGATATATGAAAGCAAAGATGGGTCTCGAAAACAAAAGCCTGATTAGGTACCCAAGTACAAATGCAATGCAAAATAAACTAACCAGGGTAAAGGAGAAAACCTAGTGGGAACAAAACTCCTCTACAAAATAGAATGCAAAGAGAAACTAAGTGATGAAAGATGGAGGACTCCATATGACCCCCCAAGTACACCATCTATCACAAAGATACATAAAAGAACCCCCCCAGAAGAGAGGAAGAAAGAGACCACAGATCCCCCCCAAAATGAAGTAGCTCCAAAAGAACTGAAGAAACTGCATCTCCTGAAAGAAGTGAGAGGGAAGAGATTGAATGAAAGCAATCTCTAAAGGTGAATTAGGTGTAGCCCAAGATGTCTCCACAAAAGTAGGTGGGACATCAACAAATGAAGAATTCAAGGTAGGTGAAGACTAAATAGAAACCTCCAAAGATGGATGATCAACTGGATCCTGTTGCACTGAAATGAAAGAAACCACATTTGTAGTCATAGAAGTATCAACAACTACAACAGTAGATGAAGGAGATGGAATGGATAGCTCAAGAGTAGGATCTGAAGTGAGAAATCCAATGTTCAAGTAGCCAAATGTCTCCTCTGAATGATGATTCACACGAGAAGTGTGATGAACAACTGTAGGAACAGAAGCACCAGTAGTAGCGAAATTTGCAAAGGAATACAACCGAGATGAGTGATCCACCACCCCAGTAGCAATAAGTGCTCTAATCTCCAAGTCTCTGATGATAACTGAATCAGGTGTGAACTCCACATACCTTCCATTGCCTCCATGTGTGATCTGATATATAGAAAGAAGGTTGTTCATCAAATGAGGAACACACAAGACATCCTAAAAGTGTTGTCCCCAAAAATAATAGACCCCTTCCTTGTAACACTCATGTATGTATTGTTTCCCATCAAAATAGGAGACATAGTGTGAGACTCAAAGGAAGTGAACATAGACTGTGTAGAAGCTATATGATGAGATGCTCCTGAATCTAGAAGCCATCTCCCTAATCCAAGACTCAAAGAAGCACAAAGAAAATTCCCTTTCATATTTGATGAAGTATGTAAACCAATTGTGCCCCTGTCATGGATACACATAATATTGCACCCCTTACTCCATTCAACTATTTTGGTTGGAAAAAATAAATGGAGATTCACTTGAAACACAAAGGGTTGTATAGGGTAACCATGGGTACAAAAATTGAACCTATAGGTGCTTTTGAAAAGAGAAAGTGGTTTAATAGATGTGATGAAGCTTATGGTACATTATGTCTTTCTCTTTCTTCTGACCTTCTTTTTCATATTGAGTCTTGCACTACACCCCATGAGGTTTGGACTACTTTGCAGTCTTTGTTTGGGAAGTAGGATACTATGAGAGGGTTTCAGTTAGAGAATAAGCTTATTGGATTAAATCCTAGGGATTTTGACAGCATCTAGGAGTTTTTCACCAAACTCAAGTCTCTTAGATTATAGTTGTCATAGTGTGGTGTTCAGAAGGAAGACTCTTGGTTGATATTGTCCATTCTTTCTAAGCTTGGACCAGATTATTCAGTTTTTGTTTGTACCTTTTATGCTACTAGGGATGCACTTGGTACTAGATTTACTATGCCTTATTTTGATGATTTTGCATCTTCTCTCACTCGAGAGAAGCCCAAGCTGGCCAATATTGGCAAGTTGAAGCCCTCTTCATCATAGGCACTCATTGCATCACAGGAGCCCAAAAAATAGAAGGCTTCTTCAAGAAAAGGCAAGAAACAGAAACAAAAGGATTCCAAGTATCATGAGCAGCAGAAGGAGTCCTCAGATTCATCATCCTCTTCTAAGGGGAAATCATCTAGGAAGGAGAAGGGCCCATGTGCATATTGGAAGAGAGAAGGACATGCAGAACATAATTGCTACAAGAAGGACATTGATGAGTTGAAGAATCTTCTTTAGAAACATCAGATTGATTTTCCTTCTAGGATATTTGCATCATCTCCTTCCCCTCCCTCTTCTTCTTCTTCTTCAGTACAACCTGTGATAGGTGATTGCATGCAGGTGATTTTTGGGGACTGTATGTACCCATGGTTACCCTATACAACCCTTTGTGTTTCAAGTGAATCTCCATTTTTTTTTTCCAACCAAAATAGTTGAATGGAGTAAGGGGTGCAATATTATGTGTATCCATGATAGAAAACATAAATATACTCTCAAAATTAAAAAAAATGCTCGCTGTTCTAAAAAAAATACCCTGATTGCACGCTTCCCAAGAAAAAAATTGAAAAGGTAAAGGCTGAGATCAAAGAATAATTTCAGATACGTGGTAAAATAAATTGAAAAAATAGGTCTGAGATCTGTGTAGAGCATTGAATCATCTTTCTGATGCCTATTTTTTTTCACAAAATGGAGTCCGAACGCAAAAGTTACGCCTCCTAGACTGAAAACAACAACTGCTAGCTTTGACAAGCGAAAAAGGCACCAAAAAAGAAAAATAAAAAATTCTAACCTCCACCACTACGAAGTTCATCGAACCAGATTTCCGACGATATTTTGTTTTTGAAAAAAGGTCTCCATTTGCAAAATTTATGAGAAAACGAAAAAAAGGCCTGTAAAAGGCACTCTTAATGCTAAACAGGTGCAAAAAAATAGCTCCTTTTCTCTAGCCCTAGATTATGCATGTGATCATTGGTGGGGTTGAAGGTTGGCTCTTGGTCATGGATGTGACCACCGATTAGGCGAAGGGAGTCCACGGGGGCTGTTGCCGAGCAACTTTGAGGGCGACGATGTTGGAGGCCATTGCTAGGGGTGGCGGGCGCTAGTGAAGACCGCTGATGGTGGCGTCGGTTAGAGGTGGTCGTCGGGTGGCTGGTGGTGGGATGTGGAGGCCACCACCCAGGCTACTGGAAAGTTTATTTTTGAATTGGCCATGCAAAAAACCTTCGGGTTTTTTATTTTATTTGTTTTTCTCGATTTTAGCAAAAAATTGCCTCGAACTACATGTTGGGGAGGTCATACAGTTTACTTGGCAATTTTTTTTGTCTTTTTTTTCAACAGGTCCAAAATTGACAAAACGAAGGGCATTTCTAGGGTTTGTGGGTGCTTTGAATGTGATGGCGATGTCTATTTGGCCCAAAAATGCACAAAAAATTGCCAATCCCTAGAAGCTCAATAAATCAGCTTGGCTTGAAATCCTTACACCGAAAAAACTGCTGTGAGAAAATATCTTCAAATCATGAACACGTAGCCACAAGTATGGAGCTCTGATACCATGGAGAAGTTTATAAAAATCAATGTCACAATCCCCAAGAATCACCTGCATGCAATCACCTATCACATGCGACAAATATCTAGAACAAGCAATAAGATGTTTTTCAAACCCTCAAGCAAGAATGTGCAAGAAAAAAATAGAATATGATTATTGAATAATGTAATAATTATAATGTGATCAATCCTTATGAGGAGATCAAGAAAACCTAAAATTAGGAAACCCTAAATGAAACCCTAGTGTGCACACTTAATAATTAATAAATAATTATTAATGTGTCTAAGTTTAGCTTAAGCAACCTAAAGGAATAAGTGACTTAATTAATTAATCAATATGATTAAATTAATTAAGTGTAATAACTTATTACTCTAACAGAAAAATGGCTTATGCTCTATAGACAAGAGAATACGGTGTTGCTCCTATTGGTGTTTAGATACTGGTTCTATAGGCCCATAAGGCGGGATTAAGTTGAACATGCCAATCTTTCCATGCATCATTCACAGTCTTCTTTAAAATTTTCAGTATAGTCTTATTTGAGGCCTTTGCTTGGCCATTCCCTTGTGGATAATAAGGTGTTGAATATCTGTGTTGAATATGGAATCTTTCACAAAGTTCATCAACATCCCGATTCTTGAAAGTTCATCCATTATCTATAATGATGGAGTTGGGAATGCCATACCGACAAATGATATAGCTGAGTATGAATGATGATATTTGTTTTTTGGTAACTTTAGTAAGAGGTACTACCTCAATCCACTTAGTAAAATACTCTATGGCTGTGATGATGAACTTATGTCCATTTGATGATGAAGGATGAATCTTGCCCACTAGGTCCAACCCCCATTGACATAATGGCTAGGTTGGCGTGAACGGTTGAAGTTCCAGTGCACGAGTATGAATGAGATTCCCATGAATCTGACATTTTTAGAATTTTTTTACAAAAGTGAATGATTCCCTCTCCATCATAGGCCATTTTTAACCCATTCTACTCAATTTCTTGGGTAAATTCAGTCCACTCGAATGAGTACCACAAATGCCACCATGAAATTCTTGTAAAGCTTTGTCAGATTCGCCATGTTCAAGACATCAAAGTAAAGTACCATCAAGACCGCGATGATAAAGGGTGTCAGCGATAAGAGTGTAGCAAGAGGATTGGCAGATAAAGTTATGTTTTTGGTTACGAGATAAGTCAGGTGGTAAAATGTAATCTTTTAGGTAGGCATAAATCTTACCATATCAAGGTGAATCAGATCCTATCAAGTGGCAAATGATTTGGCTTTCAGGTGTGTCATAGGAAGGTGTAAATGATTGTTCCACCAAAAATTCATAGCGAGCCTGATTTCCTGGGAGTTGTAACAATGATGCGATCATAGCCATGTCGTCAATTGCTTTGTTGTCAAGTCTTGGAATTCGTGTGAACTTGATGTCCACAAAGTATTTCTTGAAGTCATCAACCATCTTCTTATATGGCAACAATTTGTCATCTTTGGTCTGATAATCATTATTGATTTGATTAATGATTAACTGTGAGTCACCATACACTTGTAGTTCTGTAATCCTCCATTCCAATGCTATTTTAAGCCCAGTGATTAATGCTTCATATTCGGCTATGTTGTTGGTGCATGGAAACATTAGTCTATATGATCGAGGAATGGTGTGTCCTTGGGGGGTGACAAAAAGTATGCTTGCCCTTGATCCATGTTGAGTGAAGGAACCATCAAAGTATAGGGACCATGGTTGTTTGGATTCTACAGTAAAGACATCAGCATCTAGAAATTCAATGTGTAGGGGATTCTTTGTTTGCAGTGGTGCTTCAGCTAGTTGATCAGTGATAACTTGTCCTTTGATTGCTTTATGATCAACATAATGGATGTCAAACTCACTGAGGATCATCACCCATTTTTCTTACCTTCCTGTCAATGATGCTTTTCTTAGCAAGTACTTGAGTGGATCAATCTTTGCAACTAGATTGATTGTATGAGTTAACTTGTAATACTGAAATTTTTGTGAAGCAAAAAATATTGCTAGACAAGCCTTCTCGATGAAAGTGTAGTTGATTTCATGACTTGTTAGTGTTTTGCTGATGTAATAAATTGCACGTTCCTTCCTTGCATGGTCTTCTTGTGCTAGAAGTGCACCCAAGGATGTCTCTGTTGTGGCAATATACAAGATCAGTGGTTTTTTTGGATTTGGTGGTACTAGAACTGATGGGGTCATTAAGTATTGTTTGATTTGTTGAAAATCTATTTCACACTTATCATCCCACTTGAAAGGAACATTCTTATGCAGTAGATGTGTGAAAGGTAGACTTTTTTCAGACAATTGTGCAATGAACCTTCATATATATTGAAGTCGTCCCTATAATGATCTCAATTGATTGATGTTCCTTGGTGGAGGAATTTCCATGATTACCTAAACTTTAGCAAGATCTACTTCAATTCCCTTTTCTGACACTATGTATCCCAAGAGTTTTCTAGATGTGACCCCAAAAACAAATTTCTTGGGGTTAAGGAAAACTTTGAAATTTTCCAACATTGCAAAGATTTTAGATAACACTTCAAGATGCCCTTCTTTTGTGTATGATTTCACCAATATGTCATCTACATAATTTTCCATTAATGTATGCATCATGTCATGAAAGATTGTAGTCATAGCTCTTTGATAAGTAGCCCCAACATTCTTTAGACCGAAAGGCATGACATTCCAACACTAAGTCCCCTATGGACATGTGAAATTTGTTTTATCCTGGTCTTCAGGTGCAATCTTAATTTGGTTGCAACCAGAAAAACCATCCATTAATGAATACATGGCATGGCCAGCTGTCAGGTCAACTATAGTATCGATGCTTGGAAGTGGAAATTCATCTTTAGGACATGCCTTATTAAGATATTTGAAATCGGTGCAAACTCTAATACATTTGTGTGGCTTTGCTACTGGAACAATATTGGAGATCCATTCTGCATAGGTGATTGATCTTATAAATCCCACATCAAGGAGTTTCTTGAGTTCTTCTTTAACGAGTAGTGCAACATGAGGATGCATCTTTCTGAGTTTTTGTTTCACCAGTTTAACTCATGGTTGGATGGACAAATGATGCATTATGAGATCAGGATCAAGACCTGGCATGTCTGCATAAGACCATGCAAAGTTGACTTGATTTTCTTTTAGAAATTCTATGAATGTTGGGACCTCATTATCTGTCATTGATGTAGCTAACTGTAGAATCCTTGGTTTTTCTGTAGTTTCTATATTGACTTCTTTTGTTGGCTCAATCAAAATAGGCGATCGCTCATGATAATGCTCTGGGAGAGTGTCAAGCTTCCCATCATCTTGCACCTTAAAAAGGTTTTCACCATCTAATATAGTCTTTATTTTATCTTTTATTTGCTCTAATACTGCCAGATTCTGGTTTTCACCATTATATCTTTCTTTTTTATTTTTACTTTTGCAGCTAGGAGACTTGACACTCTCTTGATTAAACAATTTATGCTGAAAATATCTAGTGGAACAATCATTTGTGTCATCTGAGGAAAGGAAGTTTACAATAGCTTCGTCATTTGGGAATATGGGTATATTGATAGGTGCAGATAGATCCCATTCAATGAGATCGGGATGGATCAGAGGTAGCGGGTCATTAGGCTGCATCAAATCAGTTATGGTTATGGTCATAACAGAGTTGTCGGTAAGATCCGAGGTATGAGGTGGATCAATGATGATACTATTCTCATGATATTCTTGTTCATTTAAATCTGACCCAGTATCACTAGAATCATAGTCACTTGGTAGTTCAAATTCTCATGGTTGGTACCCTGACCCTTCACCTTCGATTAGAGTTGGGGTATACTTGTGTATTACATCAACCCTTTTGTCCCTCCAGAATTCATCATTATAAATGGTGTCCCATTCATATTCAATAGAGTCTGTGTCAGAGTTATTATCCATGAAATTATGAATTCTTGCCAAGCATGCTTCCCTTGAATCTTAACCTTCTTGCAATGTGAAGAGAATATCATGCAATTGTTTGGATGTTCTTTCTTTTGAGTTCGTATCATAGCCTAATCCGGTTTTATCTTTTGCAACGAGTCCTGGAAGGTGAATAGGCTCAACTACTCCTTTTCTTTTTCCGATAGGGCCATTATCATAGCCCATCTTCTGCATGATTGAATACCCTTTACCATATCAGTTAGTTGGTAATTTGACATTAAAAACTATTTCATCTTCATCTTTATAGAGCCAGTTTAGAATTTCCCTATCCTCAGGTTCTTCCATGGGGAATTTTTCTTTGATAAATCATTCATTAAACTTTGTGCTTGGCTCTGTTGGTGTTTGTGTTGACGTTGAATCTACTAATATTTGTTGTTGAGTGATAGAATTTTTTGATGTGGCCGAGGTGATGTAGGTAGATTAGCAAGATAGAGAGAGTACTCCCCAACTCCATTGTCCTTGAACTTCAATTTCATGTCAAAACTATTGGTTAACTGACTGATTTGTGTATCAATCTTGAGAGAAGTACTAGCATGAGCTTCTCGATTTTTAGGAAACAAAGTATCTTGACTATATTTGATGTTGGCACAAGTTTGAATATTTGAATTATCAGGTGGTATCATGATTTCCTATCCATCATAAGGAAACTTAAGAAATTAATGATATGTGGATGGGATAGCTTGCATTTCATGGATACAAGGACGACCCAACAAGATGTTGTATGCAAGATCACAATCTAATAGTTGATAGAAAGTATTCTTGATAACAAGTTCCACTCTAGTTGGTAGCATGATTAAACCCTTGGACTCTCTTTCCTCATCATCATAGGCTTTAATAGTGATCTTTCTTCTGGGATCAATGAAGTCATCAGAAAATTCTAAAGCCTGAATTAACTTCCTAGTACATATGTTCAAACCAACCCCTCCATCTATTAGGACGTGTTTGACATGAGACTTGTGGATCATGATTTCTAATTATAATGATGAATTATGGGGGCGAGTCATGGACATGCCATCTTTTTCAGAAAATGAGAGAGATGTATATGAGGACAAGTGTCCTACCATGGCTTGAAATTGGTCCACATCCAAATCCATGGATACAGTTGTTTCAACAAGGGCCTTTTCTAGAATTTCCTTGTGTGCTGGGGAAATCTTTAAGAGTTCTAAGATAGAAATCTGAGCAGGATTTTTTCGAAGTTGATTGACTAAGTCATATTGATGTTGAGGTGGAGGCCTAGTGAATTTTGAAGAGGCACCCTTTAAGACAACTTTAGCTTGTGCCCTTGTCGTTGCATTGACTTGTCTATATTCCATCTTCTCATTGAATTTTATAATATTGACTCACTCATCGTTAGTGTAGATATGGTTAATTATTGGATCATCAATATGATTCACACTTTTTCCAGAAGACTCACCCTTTTGATAGTTGGGCAAAGGGTTGTGAAATTCTTGGTGGTCTTCATTTGATTATTGATGTCCTTCTATTGTGATGGTGCCATTTTCGATTAAGTCTTGGATGGCATTCTTCAAGGCTTGGTAGTTATTTGTGTGATGACCTTTGCAATGATGATAGTCACAATAGTATGCCTCATTCAATGATGGAGGATTCACACTAGGTTCATAGTTACATTGAGGTGGTAAGTTAAAGAAATTTTTAGCCATCAACTCTTTGAATGCAAATTCCAAAGATTGACCCAGTGGGGTGAAATTTCTCCTATTAGAGAAGAATGAAGATCATTGTGGATTTGTGTTCGATGCATTCCCTAAGGATTTTTAATTGTTATTGATTCCATAGTAACCTTGATTGTTGGCAGTCCCTTGATTGGGAGTAGAATTTTGATTCATGTTGTTCCTTGGAGGAGGAGGATTGTTTCCTTGATTTGTGACAAAATTGACATTGTTATAGTTGTTGTGAGGAGCACTTGGAGTACTAAGAACAAATGGCTTAGTCGAGACATGATTTGCATCTACAACACCATCATTCACCATGTTTTTGTTGCGAGTCCAAAACTTAGACTTGTTTTGATTGTTATGTTGATTAGATGAGCTAGGATTGTCCTTGTCAAGTTTTACTACCTCTCTCTTGACCAAAGAATTTTCAATGGTTATGGAATCTTCAATCAATTTCTCAAAAGAGGGAGGACAATGTAAATTCAAGTTGTTGATGAAGGTGACCATTTTTTCCTTTTCAGGAACAAGACATGGGTACCTAGCGAACATTCTTCTCCATCTCTGAAGAAAAGTAATGAAAGGTTCACCAAGTTTTTGCGCAACTTTGCAAAGATCTATCATAGTGATTTGATGTTGGATGTTGTAGGAATATTGTGATATAAACAAGTTGATTAATTTCTCAAATGTCTTGACGGGAGGTGTGATTTTTGATAGCCATTCCATAGATTGGCCTCCAAGACTCCTAGGAAACAAACACATTAAGTATGTGTCCTCATGAGAAAATTCTAAAGTCATGTTTCGTAAGTCTCTAACATGATTGATTGGATCTGATTTCCCATTATAACGATCGAATTTTGAAATTTCACAATGCTTGGGAAAAGGAGTCATGTTGAGACGTCAATCGAAAGGATAAGGACAAATGTCCTCAAGAGTATATTTCTTTGTTGTGGTTCCCCCTTGTAACTCTTTAATTTGTCCTTGAAGTGCCCTAATCTGTTGAGTTAGCACACTAAGATCAGATAGGGGTGTTTCTTCAGATTTTCTCTTTAAATTATCCATATCAAAATCATGAGGAAGTTTAGCTCCTTGATTAGCTAGATAGAGGAAATATTTTTCTTTATCACGTTGCAAGATATTTTCTATGGCTATGAAATTTGGGATCTTGTTCAACCTCTCTGAAGCGACGTTCATCCTCTTGTTCATCATCACTGTCTACAGGAGTTTTGTTCATGCCTCTATACTTGTGGAATGGATTTTCTTCTTTGTTGTCCATGTCATTGTTGAAAAGTTGATTACGACTTATACTGTAAATGGGATTACTGCTCTCACCTTCTTCTTGAGTGTTTTGAGTATGACCTTTTTGGATTTCCTCCTTCGGCTTATTATATTGGGATCTTGTAAAAATAGGCATATGATTTCGAAAAGTTCTTCTATACTTAGATCACAGTTTTGATAAGTGTGAAGTTGATGATGTTTATGATATCCTAATTCTTGATTGTGGCTTCCAATGATGAAGGATGTCAGAATCCTATTGGGGAAGTTGAATCAATAATCATTTTTTTTTTTGAAAAGTGTACTTTCAAGATTTGATCTTTGTTTTCGAAGAAAATATCAACTACCCTAATTAAGATCACTAAAGAATGTGACTGGGATGTGATGGGTATTCAATGGAAGGTTGTGGTATATAATCAAACTCAAGAGGCTGATTGTGATTGTGTCATTGAGATAGAGCTCTTCTCTGAAAATAAGCTCGAGAGTACAAAGGCTCTACAACGTACTCGTTAGTAAATCCTCTAACAAAATCTTGGTACCTATGAAGAAATCCATGATAGTGAAGCAGGATGTTTCAAATTTTGTACAAAAACTTTCTTCGTTGCAATGTTTTCTTGTACCATAAATGTTTCTTGGGTTTCTTGATCCTATTGGCAACTGATTTCTTGACAAATTTTGTTGATTTACAATCTCTAAGCATGGGAGAAATGGCAAGATGTTACTGGACCAAAGATGTCAGAAATTCAGGTCTGTGAAATTTTTTGATGGTGGCAGATGTGCTACTCTGTACCCTATATGCACTAAAACAGTTTTCCAAATTTAGTTTTTCTAACAGTTTTGAAAAATTTCAGCTAAAGTCTTTCATGTTCATTTTAGATGATCTTTTATTTGAATTAATGTGATGAAAAACATAGCAAACACTTTGAAAACAATTGTTTTTAAGTTCTATACTAAACATCAAGTGTTTGTTCAAAAAACTATTTTTCAACAATCATTTTCACAGGTTTGGCACATGAAAGACAATTCAAGCAGACTCACTCTTAGTACTCAAGCACGTCATCAATATTAACCACAACCCACATCTTAGAACTGCATCAACTCACACAATCGTGTCACCCCCGAAGGGGCGCCCATGTTTTTGTCTTTTCTAGGCATGTACTCAGAGTGACAAAATTGGATACCGGATCCCCTGAGCAAATGGTCCGTGGCAGTTATATGGTGAGTATCTTGGGGGCAGATTCTTCCCTCCCCTTGCACTATGATTATTTTGATTTTCAGAGACTGACACGGTTGGAAACTACACTAGATTCTTAGTAAGGGTTTCCATTTGGCATGGAAAATGATAAAATCCCTTAGGAGACCTCCCAACCTTTAGAACAAAGGCTTTGGGGATGGTTATCTTTCACACTATCATTGAATTACGGACTTTCCCTGAATTCGCTTTTGATTAGACTGGGTCAGAAAAATTAGCTTTAGTTGTTCCCACTTGGGTCATTCCTCTTGGGTGAGTACTTTTTCCCACAAGAGCAAACCCTCTAAAGGATGTAAGAAAGCATAAACATTGCAAAAAAATGAAAAAGGCAAGTCTAGTATTCTGGTCACCCAGTTAAGGGGAGAGCATAGACCTATTGCCACAGACAAAGCAAACAATGTTCTTTTTATAACACTAAATGACAATGATCTAAACTAAGTGAAGATGTTGCTTCACAATAGGCAAGGGGTTAAATTTAACTGCAAAAATAGTGTGTGGTGACTACCCTAGATTGCTTCATTTTAAACTGTGTTTATCCTAGGGTTGCTTATTTTTAAACCAGAAAGATCCTATATGCGGAAGGTGACAAAATCAGGATCCTATTTTTGTTACAAACTATATGCACTAAAAGAAATAGTAAATGAGATAAAATAGAGATTAAATACGCTAAAAGATACCTCAAATGTGCTAATTTAAAAAAAATAAAAATTAACTTCTAAAATAGTGTCAGTAAATGCACTAATCTGTTCTTGAAATGCGCTAATCTAAACCTTAAATGCGCTAATATAAACCTTAAATGTGCTAAAAAAATTCTAAGTTCTAAATACAGTGACAGTAGAGGCATTATCTTGTTCCTAAAATGCACTAAAAGAATTGTCGAATGCACTGAAACAGTCCTCAGATGCACCAAATGACTTGCAAAAAAATCGTTAAAATGCCTGGATGCACTACAGAAACCCTCGTATGCGCTAAAACGCGGAATTTTCCTGAAAGCCGAACCCCAAAATGTGAAATCCTATCAAAAAAAATCCTATAAACAGATGTTAAAAATGGGGCATAGGCCCCATGGTGGGTGCCAAAAATGTGTGCATATTAAAACAAAATAAAAAACACACTAATAAGACTTTAGATCAAAGAAGCTAATTAAAACAAACTCTCAAGTGACAACTCCTTCGAAGACATCCTATTATCCTCTATCTTCAGTGTTTTGTTGAAATCTAATTTGCTCTCAGATTATATGCTAAGCTCAACAAAATGAACTCCTAGAGAACGAGATTTGAAATAAAATGCATACTATGCTAAGATGCAAACCAAATATGATATTGCTAAAATTGAAAATGACAATGCTAGAATATTAATTGACTGAATACAAATGCTTGGATTCAAAGAGATGTTTATAGAGATTTCAAAAGCTTCTGATTAGCTGATGTGATCAACGGCTGTGAAAATTCCTAGCAGATCGAACGGTCGAAGATGGATGAGACTGGAGAGGAAAATAGAAGAAAATCAGAAAGCAAGATTTGTTTCCTTTTTCGTGAGAGATGATAAAGATGAATTGTAAAAATCATCTTTTTGTGAGATTTGAGATAAGATTTTGAAGATAAATAATGAATTAATTAAATTCATTATTCATTTATGGGTGACAGATAGATTTTTCCTAATTAAATAATTATGGAAGATTTCATAATTAAATAAAATATTTAATTAGGATTTGAAAAGATATGAAAGATATTTAATTAAATAAAATATTTAATTAATTAGAAGAAAGATTTTGAATAGAAGAAAATAGATATTTAAATTTAATTAAATCAAAAGACTTAATTAAATTCAAAAGATGATAATTAATTAAAATAAATAAAGTGTATTTATTTAATTAATTAAGTAGAGATTTATGTGAGAGATAATATATACATTTTCCCCCTATATTAATTAATTTTATGTATGTTTATTAAATAAATGAACTATGGACATTTAGGTCCTACTATGATCCTATCCTCCAAGTTATCCCAACTAATGCGGGTATGACACTTCTGCCTATACAAACCTTCAAATGGTGCCATACCTATGGATGTATGATATGATTTGTTGTAAGAAAACTCTACCAAAGTAAAATATTCTTCCCACCTATATTGTTGGTCCATACAATACATTCAGAGGAGGTCTTCAACTACCTGATTCACCCTATCTGTCTGCTCGTCAATTTGAGGATGATAAGCCAAGCTGAAATTTAGTTTGGTCCCCAATGTAACATTCAGGGTCATCTAGAACCTTGAGGTCATCCATGTGTCCCTATCAAAAATGATAGTCTCTAGCACTCCATGCAAGCAAAATATCTCCTGGACAAGTTTCTTAGCTAGGGTCAATGATCCATCCTTAAGGTTTCCTAGAATGAAGTGTGCAACCTTAGTCAACTTATCAATCCCAACCAAGATAACATCATGCTTGTTCTTTCTCAATGACAACCCATGTATGAAATCCATATTGATCACCTGCCATTTATAATCAGTTATACCACGAGGATACAATAACCTAGTTGGATGTGCATGCTCAATCTTGACTCGTTGGCACTCTAAGTATCTGGCTATGTACTCCACTACATCCTTCTTGATTTTAAGCCAAAAATATAGTCTTAAACTCCATGATTATCTCTGATACTCTAGGGTGTTTTGAATAAGGTGTATTGTAAACCTCTTCTAAAACCCACTTCCCCAGCTCTCTAGAGTCATGAATATACATCCTTCTCTAATATCTCAATATACCATCCAGTTCAATCTCATACCCATCAAACTGATGATCTAGAGGATTTACTACTAGAGCGCTCTTCACTCTATCATAGTGCTCATCCCTTGTAAGATATAGAATCACCTATTGTCTCAAGTAACTAGACCTTTTTGAGATCATGACTGCCAAATATCTTCGTCTACTAAGAGAATCAACCAATCTATTCTCTTTTACCTTTATATACTAAATTCTAAAGTCATACTCACTAAGGGATTCCAACTACCTTCTTTGTTGTGCATAAAGGTTTGGTTGAGTAAATATGTATCTCAATCCTAGGTGGTCTTTTTTGAGTTCAAATGGATTTCCCAAAAGGTAATACCTCCACATCTATAAGGCATGAACTATTCTAGCCAATTCTAAATCATGAGGCATATAGGTCACTTCATGTTGCTTGATCTCCCTTGATTCATATGCTACCACTTGTCAATCTTGCATTAACACTACTCCTAGGCCATCTCCTAAATAATTTGTGATTATAGTGAATCTCCCATTACGATTGAGGATGGTGAGCACTGGTGTTATCATGAGCCTCTTCTTCAGGAGTTGGAATTCCTACTCATATTTCTCAGTCCATTCAAATTGTGTTCCCTTTCTTTGGAGTGAGGTAATAGGAGATGCAATATGAGAGAACCATTGCAAAAAATTCCTATATTATCCTATAAGGCCCATGAAGCTATAGAATTCTAACACATTTTGAGGCACTGACCATTCCACAATCACCTTGATCTTCTCAAGACCCATAGAGACTCCTATAGCTAAAATGATATGGCCTAGATAATGCACCTTGTCTTGATAGAATGAACACTTGGATAGCTTCCCAAAGAGTTTCCTTTCTCTCAACCATTGAAAAACTATCCTTAGGTTCCTATCATGTTCTTCGATAGTCTTTGAGTAGACTAAGATATCATCAATGAAGATCAAAACAAAGTCATCCAAGCAGTCTCTAAATACACTATTTATGTGGTTCACAAAAGATGCTAGTGTATTAGTTAAACCAAAAGGTACCACTGTGAACTCATAATGTCCATATCAAGTTCTAAATGTAGTATTTGGAATATCTTCTTCCTTAATTCTCAACTGATGGTACCCTAAACTAAGATCAATTTTAGAGAACATAGTTTCTCCCTTAATTTGGTCAAATATCTCATCAATCCTTAGGAGTGGGTATCAATTCTTGATGGTCACTTTGTTCAATATATGATAATCTTTGCATAGATGTAAGGTTCCATCCTTCTTTTTCACAAAGATAAGTGGTGCTCCCCAAGGAGACACACTGGGTATTATAAGCCCTTTTTCCAATAATTACATTAACTAGTCCTTCAACTCATAGAGTTTTGTGGTGGTCATCTAATAGGGTTCCTTGGACTAAGGCTCGACTTTTAGAACAAGGTCAATAGAAAAGTCAAATTCTCACTTTGAAGGCAATTCTGTAAGTTCATCAGGGAATACATCTTAGAAATCCTTCAGAATAGGATAGTCATCTAAGTATGGCTCCTTGTTGTCAGGGTTACTAACATGCACAACATAAATTACAAATCCCTTTTGATAAGCCTTCTTGAGCTACATCACAAAAGTCTATCTAAGCTCTAAGAGTCTCTACATTCCACAAACCTCGATTGGGGTTCCATAATAATCCAGATAGTTGAATACCCTATCCTCACAGTTTACTATAGCCTTATGCTCAGTTAACCAATTTATTCCCAAGATTACATTTTATGAGCCTAAAGCTACCACATACAAGTTGACCTGAGTTTGAAAGGTTGGAAGCTCTAACTCACTACAAAAGAGAGAAGTATCTACCCTTTGCTTTGATCAATTACCATACTAGATTGTCCATGAGTTTTCCATATATCTAGAACTAATAGTTATCTTGTATATTATTCTAGGATCTATAAAAAAATAAGTAGCTCCAATATCGATAAAAATAGAGATAGATTGGCCATAGAGCTTACCCATCAACTAAATTGGTGAAGCCTGATACTCTGCCTATCTATTATCTACTATTGTGTGGATCTCGTGATGTTGAATTTGTTGATAGCTTCCTTCCTTCCACAACTTCAATCATTGAGGATAATTCAAGGCATAATGATCACCCCCACAAGTATAACATCCATCACAAGGCCCTTTTGTAACTTCCTAGCTTGTCCTATCTAAATCCCTTCTACTTATGTTCATATTTACCCTTAGTTTTGTTTTCCTTCTTGTTCTTTTCACCATTACCATCTTCACCCCTCTCTTGTGACTCGATTCCCCTCTTGAGAATATGAATCTGATTGATCTCATCTCCTTTATGAAATTTATTTTCTAGTAGCGCAACTTAGGATTCAAGTCATTATGGAGATTGAATAATTGTTGTAGTTTTTGTTCTTGTTTGGTGGCTTTTTGGAAGAATTCATTCATGGTAATAGGTTGATGCATATCAAATTCAACTCCTATGTGAAGTCTCATTCCAATTATGAATTTCCAAATATGAAACCCTTCATATCCCTAATACTATGGTACATATTTCAATAGGTTGGTGAACTTTTCCTAATATTGGATCACACTCATGTTTCCCTAAGTTAAATTCTGAAATTCCATCACTTTCTTGTCATACAAAAGTTGCGATAACCATCACTTCTTGAAATATTGGAGGAAGAATACCTAAGTGACCTCATTGGGATGAAGATTCCTTTCTAACTTCTCATCATCCCACCAAGTGGTTGCTTCACCTGAGAGCTGATATGTAGTCCATGACACCTTGGTCTATTCATAAAGGTTATGGAGCCCAAAGTATTTTTTCATCTCTATAATCCAAGCCTCACCTCCTACTTTGATATCCTTACCATCAAAATTGGGTGGTGCTACCCATTTGAGATCCTTTCCAAGCTCTCCCTTAATTCATCCTTGTGGACCTACCCATTGACCATTGTCTCCTTGATTGCCTTATACATTCCTGCTGTCTAGGTCCTCATGTGCCACTCAAAATTATTGTTCTATGTGATCCATGTGAGACTCTTGTTAGTTCAAAACCTCTAGAATTTGGTCTAGCCTCTTGGTAGGTCCATTATCAGAACCACTACTACCCATCTCTTGTCTGGTGGTCACCATGTTAACTCACACTTAATCCTACAACACATTCATATTTATCACATCTCAAAACTAGTTTCTACAAGTAAAATTTCTTATTCTACATCACATAACTCACACATGCATGAATCCCTTACTCATAGAAGACATAAAAATTCATGCATAATAAACACATTTTGGATTCTTTTGTTTGAACACACCAAAAATATTATCTAATTTTATTTATATTAAATGTGAGTCAATAGACCCTTATTTACAAAAGGCTTCTTGTAACATCATTTCATTTTCTTGATATTAGAAAGAGGACATTCCTCTAGGTCCTCATCTGAATTTACATCAAACTTTATTGAAGAGGATGGTTGAGCATGTAGGCCATCCTTTTCCTCTTTAGTCAACAAGGGCATATTGGGTCCACACCCTAGAGGCTAGTCTCAAATTGTGAAAAGATTTTTGATCTTAGGTGTTCACTTCTCCTCAATCTTCAAGCCTCTCTCTAGCTTGAGTCATGTAAGGGCCTGAGCTAGAGTTTCATCATCGATAATTTCTGATTGAACCTTTTTCTTGGCGTTTCTCCCTTTACGTCATTATTATATGAGGTTCTAATAATTTTCCCTTTCCTTCTTCCTTCCTTTGACCTTCCCATACCTACATTCAATTCAGGTTTGTTCAATTTTTAGTACAACTAAATTTTGGCCAAGGGTCAACTATACCTAGTCAACCTATGGTAGAGTCAAAAGGCCTAGAGTTCAACCCTAAGTTCTGATACCAAATGTAATAACCCATCCTAAATTATTAGTTAATCAATATTATTGTAAATGACACATGAATAAATTCAAATTAAAAATACATAACTAAGTAGTTATAGTCAATCATAGCAACACATGTCTATTTAAAATGAGTCAAATATTCATATATTCAATTCAAAAGTCAAATTACAATATCAGGTCTAACTTGGCTCTTAAGGCAACAAAGTCATTACATTGTAAAACTTTACATCAAATACATGAAGTATTACATCAAGTTACATCTTAGAATAAAATAGACTTTTGTACAACTAAGGTTCCTCTTGATGCTCTTCTCCACTAGTGGATGAGAACATGGTTGAAGCGCTTTATTGTCCAACCACAAATTTTATGCTTCCCTAGAATTATTTCAACTTGAAGAATACTCAACCCTTCATGAAAATTTTACCAAGAGAACAATTTTTAAGGTGGAATCTCATGCATGCCCATACATCAACATGCAATTTCTATTTACAAATTAGATAATAAAATGCAAGATCTATGCTAGGAATGACATAGAGTAATATCATAGAGTTCATATATACAAAATGAATTATATTTCTTGTCCAAGCATATAAATGTGTTGCAACAACAACAAACAATAGGTTCTAGTAAATCAAACCTATATTCTTTGAACTCCAATTCGACACTTGTACCAGAAGGTGACTTTCTACAATACAACATCTCATAATAACTGTGAATGGCGATCCTAGACCTACACAAACACAAAGAAAAAAAACACAATTAGTCTATTATGAAAGTTAGAAACATTACCCATGAAATCCATTTGAAACATGAAAACAAGAAATAATATGAACACAATAAAAGAATCTATTAAATCCTATTTAAATGATCAAACTCTCAATCCCATGGGGAATTGGTGTCATTTTGATGTGGAAAATGGCCCTTTCCTAATTCCTTGCAAGCTTGATGATCAATGGTGAAGATTTGATGCTCCTTGGTGAAATTTCTCCATAACCGAGCTATGACAATATGAAAAATATATGAAAATGGATAAAGATGGATGGAGATTGCTCAAAAATTGAAGATAACAATGTTGCATGAAGTTGTGGATCAAAATGCCTAAGATTGTGGATCCAAAATCCAAATGAGAGCCCTCTATTTATAGAAGATAATGGTGGAGAAAGAGGCAAAAGGGATGAATGTGGGACAAAATACCAACCAATAGAAAAAAAACACTTTTCAACATGTGAGTGGACAAAGGTAGAGCACATTTTGATGAATGTGCACATAAATTCTATTAGGTGGATATTTGAAATTGATGAAATGAAAATTTGGAGGGAGAAAGGAATGGAGTTAATGCCACTTGGCTCAAGGAAAAGGACATGTAAGAAGTTTTTAATGCCTTGTTGGATGTACACGTCCTTTTGAAGGGATTTTTAAATTTGAAGAATATTCCATCCTTAATGCCATGCTGAGAGAAAATAGGAGATTTAATAAGTCAATTAAAATGATTATCTCGTGCAAGTTGCAAAAGCTAGAAGATTTGAGGGATTAAGATTAAGATTAATCAGGATTTGATTAATTTGAAAGGAGATTAGCTGATGTGACAATTTGATTTAGATTTTTGGATTGATTTAAATCAAAGTTGAAAGGAATATGAATTTATATTTAATTAAATAAAGTTTAATTTATTTAATTAAGAGAATGGTGTTAATTTTAAATTAAATAAAAATGAATTTATTTAATTTAAATGAGATAACTTTAGAGATTAATTAAAGAAAATGAATTATTTAATTAAAAGAGGGACTATAGGATTAACTAAACAAAATGATTTATTTAATTAATAGAAGATGATGACTTAATCAGCTAAATTTGATTTATTTAATTAAGAGATGAAATATGATGAATTTAATTAAATAAAGATTATTTAATTAAATGACTAGCAGAGGAGATGATCTAGGAAAAAATGGTGTTAGTAAGATCAAGATCAGGTGTATAGGATCAACTTGTATATTTTTCGTGTCTACAATAGCTATCTACCCTCAAGAATCATCTACCCTGAGGTGTTGTAGTTTACTTAGGTATCACTATTCTATTGAAGTAAAAAAATATTCTTCTCACATATGTCTACAAAAAATAAGAATCAAATTACTTATCTACTTTCTAAATAGAAATCAAATACATGATTCAAATAGAGAAGTTCAACAATTAGTCATATCATTCACATGACCCATGTTTACTTTTCAACATAAGCATTATCCATTTTTAAAATTAATTAATTAAAAGAACAAAAGAAGGTATGTCAAAAGTATGTGTATGTACATAGATGAAGTCTAGGTGCATGCACATATATATGCCTACTTAATTTATTGGTTTGTGCATATATTCTAAAATAAACCATTAAATTAGATTGAAATAATTAAATAATATTCTATTTGATGTTTCTTTTGTCAAAAAAAATGAATCTAGAACAAGTCTATATTAAAAGTTTCACACATATTGTTGCTTCTTTTCATTTACACAAACTATGATACTCTAGCATTGTTGTTTACATATGAACATTCACTTTTTTTAATAGAACCAGTACTAAATAGTTATAAAACAAGTTTTTTAATTAGAACATTCACACTTTACAACAAATCAATGTCGTTCCAACTAGCTAATTTAATGAACAAGACTATTTTTAGCTACACATATAACTTTACAACAAATCAATGTTATTTACAATAGAAAATTCACTGTTTACATCAATATAATGTTGTTTTAGACTAAAAAGTTATAGTTTATGACAAAAAAATATCATTTCCAACAAATCATTCACTGTTTATAATAACACAATGTCATTTCAAGATAAACAATTATAATTTATGTCAAAGCAATCTTATTTCCAATAGATCAATCACTATTTATGATAGTAATTTATTGTTTTAATCTATTCAAATACGAATTGATAACATTACAATTTAATGCTCACTATTTTTAACAAAACGAGGTTATCTTACAATGAGCATATATGAACAATGTTGTTTTTGACCATTATCAATTATGGTCTATAGCTGACTCATTTGTCATTATCAAGGTAAAGCCATAAAATTTATATTAACAACATCAAGCTAACCCAACTTCATACATGAGAGTAGAATGTCCATTATTTAGTACTTTGAATATGCAAACAACACTGTAAATTCATTGAGCAACTATATATGAATATAATGAAACTAAATCAACATACTCATTAATTTGAAGTTGAGTAATGATTCGATGAAGGAACAAAACTTAGAATTTTTTAGGGTTCTTAACAAAACATGTTCCTTTCAAGTTCTTTTAAAAATCTCTCATTGGTCGCTCTAGGAGTGACTACCCCTTATATGATTGGTACATATCTTTGTCAACACAACAAGGGTCATATTAAAGAATACCCATATAGGCTTCTTGGTTTTATACCATATATTTTGATATGCAAAATCATATCTATATTTATTTTAAAGAAATAACATTTCAATCATGAAGATCGAACTATACAAGGGTTAATGAATCCCACACTTAAATACTCCATCACTCCTACTAAAAAATGGTAGCATTATTATGCATACATTTGACATGCAATTGTTTTAGTTGTTTACCATTATCAACCCAACTGATAATGGGAATTGATATATTTGAAAAGAAAATCAAGGTATTATGTCCCTCCCATAGGATTGACAATTGATCCTCTAAAAGGTTAGACACACTAAAATACACATTTGATCGGAATGAAAATTTTGATAACCATAGTATGGCTAGCACCATCATATGAGTGTAAGTGATAGCCACATATTTAATGGCTTTGAGCCTCGACCTAGCTCTATAAGCTAGCCGATAAGTCTCTAACATAGATAATTCTCATGCAAGGCAGGCCATAGGCCATGTGACCCCAAAAATGTGGTTGATATTACACAACATTTGGCTCAAGGTTGTAACAACATAGACAAAGAATTACATTTTTACTCTGCTATTGAACCATTTATAGAATGAAGAGAATACCTCTAGCATGTTATGGAAATAATAATAAAATTTATCTTGTTTCTAAAATAAAATAAATTACCTTAATATTCAAGCTTTTTAAGAAGCTACCTTCATTTTTTACACTTCCACGAGCTCTTCCTACTTTTCTCCTTTCAGCTAGTCGATTCAATTTGTTGTAATTTTTCTAAGGTTATGAATTCAAAATGGCACAACAACGCTTTTGCATGTTGCCATGTGTTACCATTATGGAATTATTTCCATAGTTTTTGGCCACTATATTAATTCGAATATTTCCATAATGTTTATGGTAGACCGCGTCGTTCGTGGGATGCCTTCATGATTTTCATTTGATTTTCAAATAGTCTGATATGGATACTATCGGTTATCGAATTCAATTACAAAAGAATATTAAGATTTATATGTATATATGTGTATATATAATATATATATATGTATTTATGTGGCATTCATTCACATTTACTATATTTTCTCTTCATTATATTTATAGATATATGTATGTATTCACATTTATATGCATACATATATATATATATATATATATATATATATATATATATATATATATATATATATATATATATATATATATATATATATATATATATATAGGTATAGATTTATTTGGTTGAAGGTGTTTATGAGTTCCATATGCTATCTATGAATTAAATAAGAACTTTATTTCACTTCGATTATCCATATATAATTTTCACATAATGAAACACTTATCCTTTCTAATCATACTTTTAAATACATACTTTCATTTTCTTCAAAAAACAAAGTTTAGGTAGAAAATTTAATCTATAGCCATTCATTTTCAATCACCAAATCATTTCAAATCATGTAATTATGCTCTTCTATATATGAAAAATAGTTCAAATGCAAGTCATCATGCCATTTGTGGTGTTTGAAACCAAATTCCATCTAGCTTACCATTTGATCTAGCTAAACAATCTTACTTCAACCATGTTCTCATCCTTCAACCCATCACCCTACAACTACACACACTTGCACTTGCAAAATTCATCAGTAGCATTCAATTCTTGATAACATATAAGATAATTTCAAAAGATTGCATAGTCAACATCAGTCAACTTCTTTCAATCTATTTTTTGAAATTCCAAATTTTCCATTCAATATATATTGAATTTCTCCAATAATTCAATTTACCATATTATAATAAGTATGCAATAAAATTGGGTTATGACATCTTTCCCCTCTTGGAAGAGACATCGTCTCGATGTCTATTTAATCAAAACTTAAGAATTTATGTCTATTTCAACATCACATCCAAAATTCAAAATATATATGTCTATTTCAACATCACATACAAAATTCAGGCCTATTGTCTATTTCAACATCACTTTCAAAATTAAGGCATTTATGTCTATTTCAACATCACATACAAAATAAAAGCATAGAACATCATAGTATATCAATCCAAAATTTTCAAGCAAGATTATTAGTCTCTTCTTCAAGAAAGAATATGTGGGAAGGAGCATTATATTTCTTCTGCATCCTCCCAATTAGCACTATCTTCTAAGTAATATTCCCATTGGACCTTAAACTAAGCAATATCTCTTCTCCACAACTCAATGTTGCATCTATCCAAGATTCTAATGAGATCCACTAGCACCACTCCTAGATACTATACTTGTAAGGATTTCCAATCAAGCACATGAGCTATATCAGGATGCTATGACTTAAGAAAAGAAACATGAAACACATTATGAAGTTCAGCTAGAGCAGGTGGTAGAGCTAGTCTATAAGAAACTTGGTTAATCACTTCCAATACTTCAAATGGTCCCACATATCTTGGGGCCAACTTGGAATACTTTCCAAAATAAATGGAACTTTTATGAGGTCTAACTCTCAAGAAAACCTTACCCCATGTTACAAACTATCTAAAATCTTGGCTCTTTTGACATAACTCTCCTATCAATTTGATGCCTCATTTAGTCTACTCTTAATGAACCTCATTTTTTCTTCCATTTCCTTAATCATTTAAGGTCCTACTATGATCCTATCCTCCAACTTATCCCAATTGATGGGGGTATGACACTTCCACCCATACAAAGCTTCAAACATTTCCATGCTTAGGGATGTATGATAATAGTTGTTCTAAGAAAAATCTATTTACGGAAAATATTCTTCCCACCTATATTTTTAGTCCATGCAATACATTTGAAGGAGGTCTTTGACTACCTGGTTCACCCTCTTTGTCTGCCTGTCAATCTAAGGATGATAAGCTGAGATGAATTTTAGTTTGGTCCCAAATGTAGCATTCAGGGTCAAATGTGCGTCCCTATTAGAAATGATAGTCTCTAACACTCCATGCAAGTGAAATATCTCCTAGAAAAATTTCTTAGCTAGGGTCAATGATCCATCCCTAAGGTTTCATGGAATGAAGTGCACAACCTTAGTTAACTTATCAATCATGACAAAGATAAAATCATGCTTGTTCTTGTTCAATGGCAACCCTTGTATGAAATCCATACTGATCACCGACCATTTATAATCATGTATTTCATGAGGATATAGTAACCCAGATGGATGTGTATGCTCAACCTTGACTCGCTAGCACTCTAAGATTTTGGCTACGTACTCCAATACACCCTTCTTAAGTTTAGGAAAAAATAAAAATTCTTCAATTCTAAAATCATATTAGATAATATGAGTTGTCTTGAATAAGAAGCACTTCAAACCTCTTCTAAAACCCACTTCCTCAGCTCTCTAGGGTCAGGAATATACATCCTTCTCTGATATCTCAATATACCAAATGGTTCATTCTCATACCCATCAAATCGATGATTTAAAGGATTTACTACTAGAACACTCTTCACTCTCTCATAATGCTCATCCCCTAATAGATACTGAATCACCTATTGTCTCAAGTTAGACCTTATTGAGATCATGCCTACTAGATATCTTTGTCTACTAAGAGCATCAACCACTTTATTCTCTTTTCCCTTTATATACTCAATTCTAAAGTCATACTCACTAAGGAATTCCAAATACCTTCTTTGTCATGAATTAAGGTTTGGTTGAGTAAATATGTATCTCAATCCCAAGCAATTTGTTTTGAATTCAAATGGATTGCCCAAAAGGTAATGCGTCCACATTTGTAAGGCATGAACTAATGCAACCAATTCTAAATCATGAGGCATGTAGTTCACTTCATGCTACTTGAGCTTCCTTGATTCATATGCTACCACTTGTCCATATTGCATTAATACTGCTCCCAATCCCTCTCCTAAATCATTTGTGATTACTGTGAATCTCCCATTAGGATCGGGGATGGTTAGCACTAGTGCTATTATGAGCCTCTACTTAAGGATTTGAAATGCCTACTCACATTTCTTAGTCCATTCAAACTGAGTTCCCTTTCTTTGGAGTGAGATAATAAGAGATGCAAGCTGTAAAAAACCTTGTGAAAAATTCCTATAGTATCCCACAAGACCCATGAAGTTATGGACTTCTGACACATTTTGAGGCACCGGACATTCCACTATTACCTTGATCTTATCTGGGTCTATAGAGACTTCTTTATCTGAAATGATATGGCCTAGATAGTGCAGGCTGTCTAGATAGAATGAACACTTTGACAACTTCCCAAAGATTTTCCTTTCTTTCAACCATTCAAAAACTATCCTCAAGTGTTATCATGTTCTTTGATATTCTTTGAGTAGACTAGGATGTCGTCAATGAAGATCAAAATAAATTTATCCAAGCAATTTCTAAATACACTATTCATGAGGTTCATAGAAGTTGCTAGTGCATTAGTCAAACCAAAAGGTACCACTATGAACTCATAATGTCCATATCAAGTTATAAATGTATTCTTTAGAATATATTATTCCTTAATTTTAAACTAATGGTATCCTGACCTGAGATAAAATTTAGAGAACACCGTTGCTCCCTTCATTTGGTCAAACAATTCATCAAACCTTGGGAGTGGATAATAGTTCTTGATGGTCACCTTGTTCAACATCCGATAATCTATATACAAATGCAAGGCTCCATCCTTCTTTTTCAAAAAGATAATTGTTGCTTCCAAGGAGACACACAAGGTCTTACAAGCCCTTTGTCCAACAATTCAATTAACTGGGTCTTCAACTCATAGATTTTTGTGGTGGTCATCAGATAGGGTGCCTTGGATTGAGGCTCAACTCCTAGAATAAGGTTAATAGAAAAGTCAAATTCTCACTTTGGAGGCAACTTTGCAAGTTCATCAAGGAATAAATATTGGAACTCCTTGAGAATAGGATAGTCATCTAAATATGGCTCCTTGCTATCAAGGATACTGACATGCACAACATAAATTGCACATCCCTTTTGATGAGCCTTCTTGAGGTGCATCACAAAAATCTATCTAAGCTCTAAGGGTCTTCACATTGCACAAACCTTGATTGGATTTCCATGATCATCTAGATAGTTGACTACCTTATCCTCACTATTTACTATAGCATTATGCACAATTAACAAATTTATTCCCAAGATTACATCATATGAGCCTAATGGTGCCACATACAATTTGACCTAATTTTGAAAGGTTGGAAGCTCTAACTCATTGCAAAAGAGACAAGTATCTACCCTTTTCTATGCTTGATTACCATACTAGATGGTCCATGCATTTTTCATATATCTAGATCTAATAGGTATCCTATATATTATTATAGGATCTATAGAACACTTAGTAGCTCCAGTATCAATAAAAATAGAGATAGATTGACCATAGAGATTACATGTTAGCTGAATTGGGGAAGCCTGATACTCTTCTTATGTTGGTTTTATTTCTAGTACACCTTAGGATGACTCTAGAAGGTAGCAAACCTTCATCACTAAGAATCCTAAAGATGAATGGCCAACTCGATGGGTAAAGGTTTTCAAACCTCTAAAACCTGTACTTTAGGCTCTATGGAACCAAGGAGGGTATTTCCCAATTTTTTTCACAAGATTTGTGTTATGATGGTGAACACTTGTACACAGACAGGTTCCTTTCTCATTCAAACAAACATCATTCAATAAACATGTGGCTGAACTTTACATAAATAATCATCTATTTTATAGGAACAAGGGTATACTACATAATTATATCTCAAAATTGATAAAATTTGGTTTAAGATTGTCATCATTATGAACCCATGGCTAGGTATTTCAGATGATACATGGGATTACAAGAATTTACAATGAATAGACCAGTGTCTTGTCAATTGGGAATGGAGTCAAATTTTTGATAGTCAGTAATGCATGAATTAACTAACCATGAAATACGTGGCTTATATTCATAATGCCTTACATTATGAAACCTCACAGTTCCTAAAAAGTGACTCCTTATCATAATCCTGAGAAATTTCTTACAAACCTACAATTCCCTTGAAGTATTTTAATTAACCCCTTTAGCTAAAACAAGAACAAAATATACATTCAAATAACCATTGAAGACAAATGAAAAGACACTTGGTTTTTCCATTTATAATAAGTACTAATTATGTATAGGAGAGTACATGCTTTAGTTTTGCAGATTTGTTTCGATGTCAGGAATCCACGCAAAACTATTTTAAGAATATCACATACAAAACTTGTACCCAAGATAATATTCCAGCATATTCATTATACATTTTGTATTACTTTAGTTTTTTGTATCATACCTAAGTCATTTTGGACTTAGAATCCGACCCTTGTAATAAGCCTTGAAATCCCTTTTATAAGACAAGGGAGCAACAAGCAAAGGGCTCATTCTAGTTACATTTTGATAATTTTGATGTTAATTTCATTTCACGGTGTTCCCTTCCTGAACCATTACATTTCATCATTTACACACCACATGAAAGAAAAAAGGAAAAAGGAAAGGAGTGCCAAACCATTTGTTGAAGATGCCACACAAGCCTTCCAAAAGGCACCATCAATATAATCTGCACACCACTCAAAAATGGGAATTCACCATTGCCACCAACAACCAAAAACCATTAAACTAGCCACATAGGAAGTACACATCACAACACCCAAGAACCAAAAACTAGAAAGAAAGGAAAGATGGGAGTCACCCAACCTTGTTAGCCATTGAGTGAACACCCTCACTAGGCTTCTTCATAGAGAGTGGAGTTGCAACTACCACCTCATCATCCAAGTCAATACATAGCACCAAAGAAACAAGGCAATGGCCAACACCAAGGCCGACCAGAGAGTGGGGCTTCTCCGAACAAACCTTAGGGTCTACATCTAGTCTCGTTCATTCTTTCAAAAAATTTGCAAACCCTTTCACTTTAAATTTGATCAATTCTTCGGAATAGGTCCTTGTTCTAAGATTATAGGCAATTTTGATGATAGTTCCCTTGGCTCCTCTATGAGCAGTCCTCTTAGCCTTTGAAATAATTGGTGCTTTTGCCACCATGGGTTTCACTTCTGGCTCATAAGCCAACAAATCATATAGACTTAACCTTCGTGACATGTGAATTGGTGCAGCAAACGAACTTGGTTGACTCACTTAAAACTCAACACCAACCAAGCACTAATTATGTAAGGAGAATACCAGCTAAAACCCCTAGAATACCCCTATGTGCAAAAAATATGAGCCCCACAAGCACCAAACACAAAAGAGATCACCAAAACGCAACAAAAACACCATATGCATCAATATACTAGTAGGCCACCTTTACAAGAACTTCTTAGGCAACAAATTTACCACCTCAACACCTGTGAGAATTAACCATAGGAATTGATAAATGTAGATGAACAAATGAACTACAGAAAAATCCTCATTAAATAGAGGAATTAAAGGCATGCTACAATTAATGGCCATCCTAGTTTTCTCGAATGAGTGAAAAAATTAGTCTTTCATGTTGCATCTCAGCCGTTGATCACCAAGGATTTAAAACTTGATTAATGAGGATCATTAAGGATCACCACTTGCCTTATCAATTGTACTTAGAAACAATGAGGAGATTCTTTAAAACTTCCATGTACTCAACCACATCCTAATTCCATCATCCTTGACATGCATGTCGCCAATCCTAATAATCACGGGTAAATCTGGGCCACAAACTGAAACACATCACCCATCACAAGTTCATCCTTCCCACAAGAGTCACATCACATGATGGCATTGAGGCCAGCGATGAGACATAAACCATCGATTGTGGTCTTAGAAGGATCCTAACCCTAGATAACCACTTGCATTTCCCATCACGCATCAACATCCATCCAAACAATCCCAACCGACAATAGACCAAGCCCACGCAATGGGGAGGAACTCAACCCATCGACAATATTGGGTTCCACTTTAAAATGAAAAGGATGACAAGAAATAGTAGGAAATATAGAGATGTGAACCACAACAAACCCTTGGCTACCACATACATCTTTCATCACTCGTTGTGTGTTGTCCCTCCTTAGACTGATGCCAACCAAAGAAGCATTATCTCCCAATGATGGGAAATAGCTAACCCATCGGCATTAGCGGGTTCCACCTTAATCTACACAAGACAGTCAACAAAATTTATAAGGGCAGTGATGGGTTAAAAGATTAACCGCATTTCCCATTGGGTGTTACATCCCAACCGAGGTAAAAAAACACGCGATGGACTAGGGATGACCAACCAAAGGAAAACAAAGGACATCGCTAATAATGGGTTGCACATGAATATTTAAAACCTAATAGGTGATGAGCGATATGCTAATCGGTGTGTGACTTATGATGTGTTTGAAAAACATGGGCTAGAAGTTGTTTTAAAAGGGGGCCACCTAGCCGTGATGAGAAAGGAAATAAAGGGGTTCGTAAAATCATGAGACTCAAAGCCATGAAATATTATGAAATGATCAGGAACCAAATATAGTCGATCAACTCAAAATTAGAAGCCCAAATACTAAACAAGGGTGTAACCATGAATAAAGCTTGTAAACCCCAGCCCTTGTGATAGAAAAGACTATGATTATTAGGTTTTAATCACAAAGCTTTAGTTGAACCAAGAAAATTTTGGGGGTTCCACTAGTGGCTCTGACTAGGGATGTATGCCTCCTAGAGGCATAGAAAGATCTCAGAATCTCAAGTAGAAGCAGACCATAAGCCAAATCTATTAGGTGCTCTTGAATATCTCCTATACATAATTTATCCTTCCTCCTTTCTGACTTCGTTTGGTGGCCCTAGGCCACCAAATGGACAAGGATAATCAATTCTTTCCTCTATCAAAAACCTTGTCTTGTTTCACTTGCAATGGGCACACAAGTGTGTTGAGAATTCTAGGACAATCATCATCATTAAAATTGGTATCCCCAATCCCATCCAGTATACTACTCTCCCTTTCATCAGCTGGCTAGACCCAGATCTCATCAGACTGAACTGGAGTAGTAAAACATTCATAAGTTGCCTGATTGCAGATTTAGACATAAAATTGGAAACCTTCATACATACATTGCTGCATACTAGACTCAACCTATGTGATATAAAAAAAATGATCCATATTCAATAACATCCTCATCATAGTTGAGGTGAGTGTTGTCATTACTTGGTGAGAACAATTCTGTGATAAGATCCAAAAGCTGAGGGGTATCTGTAAAAAATTTAAGGGAAAATTCATACTGGTTAACACCACATGCCAGGATATCCACACCCCTTACTTTGTCTTCGGATAAATTAAACAACCCTACCATATCCACATGATCTAAAGGCTCATCACCATGCACTTGTTTTTCATCACATAATAGAGCCAACCCTAGATCCACAACCTGATAACCTAGAGGTAAGCTTCTCCCTTTACTAAGGTGTATATCATCTTCTTCACTATGGAAGGATAACATCTCTTTCATTGCTTCAGTGCCACTATCCTAAACCACAAGAGCAAAAATATACACACCAAATCTTTCCTCATCACAACAAACATTTACTAATTCATCTTGAATATCCTCACTAGCAGTGGTATTATATACAATATCATCATCACAAGAAATAACATTCCTAACCTTATTCCATTCATTACCAGTATTAATACTAGTATTCTTATCACTACATCCCTTTGGTGATTGGGAAGCTTACAAATCTAGGTCAACCTTTGTGAGGATAGAATCAAAATCATTAATACCATTCTGAATTTTACTTTTTGTCATCTCACCTACACTATCTCCAATACCTTTACAAGACACATCTGCCAAGAAATCACCAGAATTTGCAACAAACAATGGATTATTCCTACATCAATAAAAATTACTTCCTATCACCTCATCCATTGGTAAAGGGTCATCACATAGGGGGTTCTTCCATATTATTTTTGTAGACACATTCATCCATGTCTCTCTAGCATGTGGATCACAACCCTCCATGTCATAGTCCTTCGAGGAGAAAAAAGGAATCCTCTCATAATCATCTTCATCACTTGTACTCAAAATTATGGATCCACATTCTGAAAAAATCATCACATGAAGAAAATTGCTCATCCTCATTCATTTTTGTCCCCTCAAGATTTCTAATATATCCTCCACTCGAGGCCATAGATTCCATTTCCATTTCATAAGATGATTTATAACCAACAGAACATAGCTCTAAATCAAATTCATCACTAGATGAAACACTGGTTTGTGTATCATAATCTCTAGTCAGACCAAAATTTGGAAACCTTCCCCTACTTCTATCCATTTTCCATAACATCCCAAGGCTAGAAATCATGCAATACCTCTTCATCTTCAAGATGTACCTCAAAAACCATATCACTTATAAAACAAACAAAATCATTGACCAACAACTCATGCTCTAATACATCATCTTGACCCAACTATAAAGATTCCTGATCCTCTTGATAATGGGTCTCATTGGTAACATTTTTAGGTGACACTTGTCTAGTATATTCATCATGAGCTCCCTCAAATACCCATATCCAATCAGTGACTTGGCTCAATGCATGAGGCCTCAATTCTTCTAGTAAAGCACTCAATCCAAACTAATACAATTCACAAAACAAATCAATGCACATTGGGATATTAGGTCTAACATTTTCAGGTATTCTAAACAAGGAATTCATGAATCTAGAGAAAAGATGATCAAGAGATTCCCCTACATGCCTTTGCAGATCACACAACCTCTTAATTTTAGTTACTTGGTCAACCTTGCTACACATAGGAACACATTCCCCTTTAGATTCATCATGATCTTCATGTGGTGTTAATGAAGAGCTTGGAGCAGCAAGAATCTCACCCCCTACCTCAATCCTTTATTGATTGATCTATCAACTATAGTAGCATGAGGAATGCTAGGATATTCAACACAAGTATTAAAGCATCCCTTCATCATTGATTATTTCAAATTATTTTCAATGTCTATGGGAATGTGATATGCTTTTTGCAATGTTGTGGGTTCTTTGTCTCTCAACATCAAATACACCTAAATATACAACCAAACATTCAACATCATTTGGTCTTATGTGTGTAGGGATCTCTCTTATTACCTTTTAAAATATAAGATTAAAAGAGGGAACCAACTCATTATCACCTTCCTCCATGTTCATAAATTTCTACCTGAATAGGATTGGATCAATCCTTTCACCAAACTGTTCCATGAATGCCAATCTAAAATCTCTCCATGAGTGTATCAAGGATGTAGGTAGGTAAGAGATCCAATATCTTGCATCTCCTTTTAAGGATTGAACAAATAATTTCATAACTACATATTCAAAGACTACCTCATAATCTCCCATCACATCAACAAACTCCTGTAGATGTTGATTTTTTGACTCAACCTGTTCACCTTTGAGTCTTGGTATCTTATCCCTAATCTTGTGTGGTAGAATATTTGGGTAACCACAAATGCCACTAAAAACTAAAGCATTGTACCTTTCACTATTAAAACCTCCCTATTGCAATAGGGGAGAACCATTACTTAAATTTTCATCAGAAAACATGGTCTGAAGAGACATCTCATTGTACCTTTGCAAACTTTGTTAGGTATTTCACAAGGGATATTCAAATTTTTCTCACAAAGTGAAATCTCAAGCCCTTTATTACTATAATCTTTATGTATAATTTTCTTAAGATCAGGATTTACATGTTCCTTCTATAATGAACTATAATCCCACATTATTCCTCTAGAAACATACAAAATTTAACTATTCTTCCCTTAACTAGTGTCATTTTACTTAATTGGGAATCATGTACTTCTTAAAAGAATTCTCACATTTTTCTTACAAACATGATCAAATTTTTCTCTAATAACATGAAAATACCTGGCCCTCCTATAGCATTCACCTAGCTTTCTCTTCAATCCCACAGATCTGTAACTTTAGTACATCCTTTGTTAGGTTCTTTAGTCAAAGTCAACACCTTCAATTGAGAGGAATAAACTTAAAATGAGATGAATTTTCTTATCAAATAAACATGTTCTAGGTCTAACTCCTTAGTGGAGTCACTTTCAGATCCTTCAAATTTTGCTACAACCAAATCTTTGACCAGACTCAAGAATTCTTCAAAGTATGAACAAAATGCTCACACTATTTATACCATTTGATTCTATGATACAGGGATCTGCATCTGGAGAATGGAATTTATCCCCCATAGAGTTGCCATTCTATTGGTGTTTTTTCTAGTACACCTTAGGATGAATCTAGAAGGTAGACAACCTTCATCACTAAGAATCCTAAAGATGAATGACCAACTCGATGGGTAAAGGTTTTCAAACCTCTAATCCCTGCACTTTAGGCTCTATGCAACCAGGGAGGATATTTCCCAATTGTGTTCACATGAATTGTGTTACAAAGGTGAACACTTCTACACAAACAGGTTCCTTTCTCATGCAAACAACCATCATTCAACAAAAGTGTGGCCGACCTTTACACAAATAATCATTTATTTTCTAGGAGCAAGTGTATACTTCAGACTTATATCTTAGAATTGATAAAATTTGGTTTAACATTGTCATGATTATGAACCCATTGCTAGGTATTTCAGTTGATACATGGGATTACAAGAATTTACAATGAATAGACCAATATCTTGTCAATTAGGAATGAAGTTGAATGTGTGATAGTCAATAAATGCATGAATTAACTTACCATGATATAAGTGGCTTATCTTCATAATGCCTTACATTATGAAAACTCACAGTTCCTAAAACATGACTTCTTATTAGAATCCCGAGAAATTTCTTACAAACCCACAATTCCCTTCAAGTATTTTAATTAACCCCTTGAGAAAAAACAAGAAAAAAATAATACATTCAAATAACCATTAAAGACAAATTAAAATACACTTTGTTTTTTCATTTATAATATGTAATAATTGTGTATAGGAGAGTACATGCTTTAGTATTGCAGATTTGTTTTGATGTCAAGAATCCATGCAAAACTATTTTAAGAATATCACATACAAAACTTGTACCCAAGACAATATTCCAACATATTCATTATACATTTTGTATTACTTTAGTTTTTTGTATCATACCTAAGTCATTCTGAACTCAAAATCCAACCCCTATAATGAGCCTTGAAATCCCTTTTATAACATATGGGAGCAACAAGCAAGGGGCTCATTCCAGTTACATTTTGATAATTTTGATGTTAATTTCATTTCATGGGGTTCCCTTCTTGAACTGTTACATTTTTTCATTTACACACCGTGGGAAAGAAAAAAAGAAAAAGACAAGAAGGAGCACCAAAAAATTTGTCGAATATGCTATGCAAGCCTTCCAAAAGGCATCATCAGCTAAATCCACACGTCGCTCAAAACCAGGAAGAGTCACCATAACCACTAGTCACCAAAAGCCATTAAACCAGCCATGTAGGAAGTACACATCACATCACCTAGGAACCAAACACTAGCAAGGAAGGAAACATGAGTGTCACCCAACCTTGTTAGCCATTAAGTGAACACCCTCACCAGGATTCTTCACAAAGAGTGGAGTTGCAACTACCACCTCATCATCTTAGTCAGTATATGGCACCAAAGAAATAGGGAAATGGCCAACACCAAGGTCGACCCATTCACCCTCTTACAAAGAGAAATAAATAATATTGACCAGAGAGCTGGGATTCTCCAAACAAAGCCTAGGGTCTGCATCTAGTCTCATTAATTCTTTTACAAATTCTGCAAACCCTTTCCCTTTAAATTTGATCAATTCTTTGGAACAAGTCCTTGTTCTGAGATTGTAGGCACTTTTAACAATAGTTACCTTGGATCCTCTATGAGAATTCCTCTTAGCCTTCAGAATAATTGACACTTCTACCACCATGGGTTTCACCTTTGGCTTATAAGCCAGTGGCTCCTGTAGACTTAACCTTCGTGACTTGCGAACTAGTGTATTAGAGGAACTTGGTCAACTCATTCTACACTTGACACCAACCCAACATTAATTATGTAAGGAGAATACCAACTAGAACCCCCAGAATACCCCTATGTGTAAACAATGCGAGCACCACAAGCACCAAACACAAAAGAGATCACCAAAACACAACAGGAACACCATATGCATCAATATACCAGTAGCTACCTTTGCAAGAAATTCTTAGGAAACAAACTTACCACCCCAACACCCATGAGAATTAACCATAAGCACTTATAAATGTAGAATAGCAAACAAACTACAAAAAATTCCTCATTAAGTAGAGGAATTGAAGGCATGTTGTAATTAATGACCATCTTGGCTCACTTGCATGAGCAAAAATATCAATCACTTGCATGTCGCATCTCAACCTTTGATCACCAAGGATTTAAAACTCGATAAATGAGGATCATTAAGGATCACCACTTTCTTTATCAATGATAATTAAAAATATCAAGGAGATGCTTTAAAACTGCCACGTACTCAACTACATCCTAATTCCATCATCCTTGACATGCACATCGCCGATCTTGACAATCATGGGTAATTTTGGGACACAAACTGAAACACATCGCCCATCATGAGTTCATCCCTCCCACAAGATTCCCATCACGTGATGGCATCGAGGCCCACGATGACACATCAGTTGTTGATTGTGGTCTTAAAAGTACCCTGATCATAGATAACTACCTGCATTTGCCATCACATGTCAACGTCTGTCCAAACAATCCCAACCCATGACAGACCAAGCCCACATGATGGGGAGGAACTCAACCCATTTGCAGTTGTAAGTTCCACTTTAAAATGCAAGGAGGACAAGCAATAGTAGGAAATTTAGCGATGTGAACCACAACAAACCCTTGGGTGCCACATACTTCCTTCATCACTCATCACACATTGTCCCTCCTTAGATCAATGCCAACAAGTGAAGAATTATCTCCTAGTTATGGGAAATAACTAACCCATCAGCAGTCGCAGGTTCCACCTTAATCTGCACAAGAAAACCAGTGATAGTTAGAAGGGCAGTGATGGGTTAAAAGACTAACCACCTTTCCCATCAGGTGTTACATCCTGATCGAGGCAAACAAACACATGAGGGACTAGGGATGACCGACTAGAGGAAAAGAAAGGACATTGCTCATCACGGGTTGCACATGAATATTTAAAACTGAACAGGTGATGAGCGATACACTACTTAGGGTGCGATTTAGGATGTGTTTGAAACACATGGGCTAGAATTTTTTTTAAAAGGGGGCCACCTAGTCGCGACGAGAAAATAAATGAAGGGGCTGGTAAAACCACGAGACTCAAAACCATGAAATATTATGAAATGACCGGGAATCGGATACAATCGGTCAACTCAAAATTAGAAGCCCAGAGACCAAACATGGGTGTAATCATGAATAAATCTTGTAAAACCCAACCCTAGGGACAAAGAAGACTATGATTATTAGGTTTTAATCACAAAGCTTCATCGGAACCAAGAAAATTTTGGGGGTTCCACCATCCTATATATTATTCACTACACCATGGATTTGGTGATGCTCAATCTATTGATAGCTTCCTTCCCTCCATGACTTTGACCATTGAGGATAATTTGAGGCATAATGATCACCTCCACAAGTATAACATCCATTATGATGCCCTTTGCAACCTCTTGGCTTTCCCTCACTAAAGCTCATCTTATTATGGTTGTATTTACCATTGCTTTTGTTTGCCTTCTTGTTCTTTCCACCATTACCATCTTCACCCCTATCATGCAACTCACTTCCCCTCTTGAGGTTGTAAATTTCATGGCTCTTGTCTCCTTTATGAAATTTATTTTTCTCTCACTATGACTTGGGATCTGAGTTGTTACAGAGATTGCATAATTGTTGTAGTTTATGTTCCTATTTGGTAGATTTTTGGAAGAATTCATTCATGGTAAGAGGTTCATGCATATCCACTTCATATCCTATGTGGGGTATCATTACCATTATGAATTTCTAGATACATAATCATTTAGCTCCTTGATACCGTGGCACATACTTCAACAGGTTGCTAAAATTTTCCCAATATTGGACCACAGTAATGTTTCCCTAAGTTAGATTATTAAATTTCACCACTTTCTTGTCATAGAAAATTTGTGATAATCATCTCTTCTTGAAATATTGGAGGAAGAGTTCCTAGGTGATCTTGGTAGGCTAAATATTCATTTCTAACTTCTTGTTATCCCACCAAGTAGTTGCTTCACCTGAGAGTTGATTTGTAGGTTGTGTTGCCTTGGTCTAATTAGAAAGGTTACAAAGGTCAAAATATTTTTCCATCTCTATAATCCAAGCCTTAGGTCCTACTCCCATAGCCTTACCATCGATCTTGGGTGGTGCTACTCATTTGAGATCCTTTCCAAGATCTTCCTCAATTCATCCTCATGGACTTTCCCCTAGACCACAGTCTCCTTGATTGCCTTTAGTCTAGTCCTCGCATTCCACTTGGAATTCTTGCTCTATGTGATCCATCTGAGACTCTTGCTGGTTCAAAATCTCTATAATTTGCTCCAACCTCTTGTTAGGTCTATTATCGAAACCACTACCTTCCATCTCTTGCCTGATGGTCACCATGTTGACTCACACTTAATCCTGCAACATAAAAATTTATCAAATCTCAACATTAGGGTCTACGAATAAATTTTCTTATTCTACATCACATAATTCACACATGCATACATCCCTTACTCATAGAAGACATACACATTCATGCATAATAAACACATGTTGGAGTCCTTCATTTGAAGACACCAAAAATATTATCTGATTTTATTTATATTAAAGGTGAGTCAATGGAACCTTATTTACAAAAGACTTTTTGTTAGATCATTTCATTTTCTCAACATTAGAAAGAGGACATTCCTGTGGGTCCTCATTTGAATTTACATCAAACATTACAGAAGAGGATGGTTGAGCATGCAGGCTATCCCTTTCATCTTTTATCAACAAGGGTGCATTGGGTCCACACCCTAGAGGCTAGTCCTATATTGTGGAAATTTTTTGATCTTAGGTGTTATCTTCTCCTCAATCTTCAAGCCTCTCTCTAGCTTGAGTCGTGTAAGGGCCAGAGCTAGAGATTCACCATCGATAATTTCTGATTAAACCTTTTTCTTGGCATTTTCTTCCTTTACATCATTCTTATGTGAGGTTCGAACATTTTTCCCTTTCCTTCATCCTTCCTTTCACCTTCCCATACCTGCATTCAATCCAAGTTCAGTCAATTCTCAAGACAACTAAATTTTGGTCAAGGGTCAACTATCCCTAGTTAAACTATGGTAGACTCAAAATGCGTAGAGTTGAACCCTAGGATGTGATACCAAATGTAATAACCCACCCTAAATTATTACATAATTATTATTATTGTAAATGAAACATGAATATATTTAAATCAAAAAGACAACTAAGTAGCTATATTCAATAATAGCAACACATGTCCATTTAAAATGAGTCAAATATTCATATATTCAATTCAAAACCCAAATTACAATATCAAGTTTGACTTGGCTCCTAAGGCCGCAAAGTCATTATATTGTACAAATTTACTTCAAATACATGAAGTATTATATCAAGTTACATCTTAGACTAAAATGGTCTTGTGTACATTAAGGTTCCTCTTGATGCTCACCTCCACTGGTGGACAAGAACATGGTTGAAGTACTTTACCACCCAACCTTGAAGAATACCTAACCTTGCATGGAATGTCTAGCAAGAGAACAATCTACAAGGTGTAATTTCGTGCATACCCATACTTTAACATGAAATTTATATCTATAAGTTAGAATATAAATGCAATATCTATGCTAGGAATGGAAGGGAGTAATATCATAGAGTTCATACATACAAAATGAGATATATTTCCTGGCCAAGCATATAAATGTGTTGCAACAACAACAAAAAATAGCTTCTGGAAAAGAAAACCTATACTCTCTGAACTCCATTTTGGTACATGTCTCGAAAGGCAACTTTCTAGAATACATCTCATAATAGCTATCTACCCTCTAGTAGAATCTACCCTGAGGTGCTCTAGTCTACTTAGTTATCTTATGAGGGTACTCCCCTTACAATCTAAAACTCACAAAAACAACAAATAATGGCACAAACAAGATGCAAGAAGGAAATAAAATATTTTCTATTATCACTAAAATCAAAATGAAATTACAACATTATATTTTCCATCACATGGGCTTTTTTTATTACATAAATATGAAAATCTGAAAATTGGTGCCACCAACTATGCTGCCCTAGCCTCCCTTTATATCCCCCCTTTCACATCATTTATTTGGAAGGTGTAACTGCCCTAGAATCTTCTTGAAAGTGTAGCTTCCTTAAGAAGATTTTTTTAATTTTATTAATATTGGTAGTACAACTTCACAAGGTCATACCTTTTGATCCAACCATCATATTTCCTATTATAGTACCTTTCCAAAAAGCTCTGAAGAAATATTGTGTTGGAAAGTAGGGCCTAAAGGCTGACTAATTTCATTTTTCACCAAATTTTAGGCCCATCCGGAGCCTCTAAGTGCCTCAAAATTGACTCCAAAAAATTTACTAGGATTTTTGAAAATGGAAATTTTAATATCTCTCAAATAACAAATGGTATTGAAGTGATTTATTTGCCATTGGCTTCAATTTTCCATTCTAGAGGTCTTTGTAAGATTTTGTGTCCAACCATGCATAAATGCAAACTTACTAAAATACTAACCCTACCAGATTTAGCCCTTATTGGAAAGAAACATTTTGTTTTGGGTGATGCAAGATTACTCTTACACCTTGGATGCTCCTGCATCAGACACTCGGGGTAATTTGAAAAGTGACCCTGCCACTTCTCAAGATTTAGAGGGAAACCAAGATGGTTAACCTCAAGCTCAAATAACCATGATGAGTCTTCAACAAGCCTTTCCCTCCATTTCACCAAGTACTTTGCATATTGCTTGTTTCTTGTGCTTCTTCCCACATGGCTATCCAAAATGTCCTCTGTCTCCTCCTTTTTTGAAGTGGGTGCTATAATATTCCACTGTGCCTCTATTATTTCTTCATCAATTCTTCCCTCATGATATTTTGTTAAATCTGAGATGTTAAACGTAGGTGAAATATGAATTTCATCAGGCAAATCTACCTCATATGCATTTCCTAAATCATGATTCTTCAGGATCTTGCATGGTCCAAACTTCTTCATCCTTAACTTGTTGTATGTACCAACTAGAAACCTTTCCTTTCACAAATGAACCATGACTTCATCCCCCACCTGGAACTCCTTATACCTCCTTTTTTGATCTACCTTAGCCTTATATTGAGATTTCATCTTATTGATATGCTTCTTCACCTCGCCATGCAAATTCTTCAATTTCTCAGCAAAATCTTTAGCCTCAGCACTACTCTTCTCCCCTTTATCCATATTTCTCAGTTTAGAAGCAATCCTCAGACTACTCCCATATATACTATGGAATGGTGATTTACTAGTGCTCCTATTGAAAAAATTGTTATAAGAAAATTCTGCCTGTGGTAAAATTAAATCCCATCCCTTTGGTTTATCTCCCACTAAGAACCTTAGTAGGCTGCCCAGAATCCTATTGACCACCTTCGTTTGTCCACCAGCCTATGGATGGTGTGCAGAACTAAAGTTCAAATCTATCTTCAACTTCTTCCATAATTATCTCCAAAAATAACCAACAAATTTGGTATCTTTGTCTGAAACTATACTCTTCGGTAGATCATGTAGTCTCACCACCTCTCTAGAAAACAAATTCACAATATGAACAACATCACTAGTCTTGTGACACATAATGAAAGGTGCCATCTTTGAAAATATATCCACCACTACAAATATGGAATCATGCCCTCTTTGTGTCCTTGGCAATCCAAGGAAAAAATCCATGCTAATATCCTCCCATGGCCTCTCAAGTAAAGGTAATGGCTGATACAATCCAGTATTTTGACTTGTTCCTTTCACCATCTGACATACTCTACAAGTTTGTACAAACTTCTTCACATCTTGTTGTAACAATGGCTAGTAATATTTCTCACTAACTAGAGCAATGGTATTATCTTGACCAAAATGCCCAGCCAATCCTCCACTATACTTCTCCTTTATTAGATTCTCTCTCATATAAATCCTTGGAATGCAAAATTTTCTTCCTCTAAACAACATCTCAACTTGGATTAAGAAATCCAACCATCTTTTCCTATCCAATGTAACAGGTTCCAAACAAGCCTTCCAAGCTTCTGCAAATTCTGGATCTTCTAGGTACAAACTCTTGAGTTCATTGAACCCAAAAACCTCTATATTCATCTCTATCAACAAATTTTTCCTTCTACTTAAGGAATCTACAACTCTATTTGACCTTCCACTCCTATGCTTCAAAATAAAATTTTAACTCTACAAAAACTCGGCTCATTTTAAGTGCCTTTGATTTAACTTCCCTTGACTATTGAGATACTACAAAGCTTGGTGATCAGTATGTAAAACAAATTCTTTTGACAACAAATAGTGTCTCCATTTCTTCAAAGCTTGAACTATAGCATAAAACTCTTTATCATAGACAAAATATTTCTTCTTAGTATCATTCAACTTCTTGCTAAAATAGGCAACATGATTACCTTCTTGACTCAAAAAAACTCCTATGTTAGTGCCATTAGCATCACAATCTACCTGAAAGACCTTATTGAAATTCAGAAGTGCCAAAATAGGTTGCTCTGTAACTTTCTTCTTCAACATATCAAAACTTTTGGCTGCTCATGTAGTCCACTTAAACTCTTGTATATCTCCTCTCATTGCTTCAATTGTAGGTGCACAAAATACTACTAAAATTATTAATAATTTTTCTATAAAAAAATTGCTAGACCATGAAATGATCTTACCTCTATAACACTCCTCAAGTTAGGCCATTCAATGATAGTTCTCACCTTCTCTCAGTCCATTTTAAGATCCTTTGTTGAGACAACAAATCCTAGATACACCAATTTTCTCTTCACAAAGCTACATTTCTTTAAATTAATCAGCAACTTCTCCTCCCTTAGCTTCTCAAAAACCTTTCTGATATGCATCAAATGATCCTCCAATATCTTGCTAAAAAATAAAATGTCATCCAAATAAACAATAACAAATTTACCCAAAAACTCTTTGAGTACCTCATTCATGAGCCGCATGAAGGTGCTCAGTGCATTGGTTAGCACAAAGGGCATGCCTAACCACTTGTATAAGCCCTCTTTGGTCTTGAATGTTGTCTTCCATTTGTCTCCTTCTCTAATCCAAATTTGGTGATAACCACTCTTCAGATCTATCTTTGTGAAGTACTCAGCTCCATTCAAAAAATACATGATGCCATCCATCCTTGGCAAGGGAAATCTATACTTGATGGTGATTTTATTAAGGGCTCTGGAATCTGTACACATCTGCCATCTCCATCCTTCTTTGGTGCTAGTATTACAGGTACTACACATGGACTCAAACACTCTCTGATCAATCCCTTCCGCAACAATTCTTGCACTTGTCTGTTCAACTCTTTACTCTCTACCAGAGTTATATGATGAGCTTCCTTATTTGGCAAACTAGCTCTAGGAATCAAGTCCATCTGATGAATAATCTTTCATACTGGAGGAAAACCTTCAGGGACTTTATCAAAAATAATAGCTTGAAACTCATTCAACAAATATGAAACCTCTATAGGTAACTCATTAGTATCTTTTTTATCAACTCTAGGGATCAATGAAAAACACATATTCTCATGCCTCATACCTTCTAGGAACTTTCTTCCATCAACCAAACAAATTATTGGATTACTGCATACCTTTTCCTCCGCCTCTTTCAAGGGCTTCAGCTTATGATGGACCCCATCCTTTGTAAAAGAATGAGTGTTGGCATGTCCATCATGTACTGCTCGCCAATCAAACTGCCATGGTCTACATAACAACATATGACAAACATCCATAGGAATAATATCACATAATACCTCATCATGGTAATTTCCAATCTTGAACCTTACCAGACATTGTTCATTTACCAAAGATTTATGGGCCTTCTGCAATCAAGAAATTCGGTATGGATTTAGATGCCTTCCTATTTCCAACTGCAACTTACTAATCATCTCTTCTAAAACAAGGTTATCAGTAATACCTCCATCAACAATAACATTATAAACTTTACCTTCACACTTACATCTAATGTGAAACAAATTATTCCTTTGAGTTGGATCTTTCTCCTCATTTAGCAAGGCTCTTCTAGTAACAATAACCTCTTCTCTTTCCACATCCTCAAAATTTGAAGACTCGACATCTTCATCTACATGTGCAACTCGTGCATTACCCTCAAGTCTTCTATTTGTCCCTCCCTGATGTTGAGGACACTCATATGCCCTATGCCCTTCTTCTCCACATTGGAAATAGGTTCCACAAAAGCCTCCTCTCCCTGGTCCTCATCCAAATCTTCCTCTTCCTTAGTCTCCATTATTCTGATCATAAGGACGATAGGTATTATCTCCTTTCTGGTTCTGGATGCTACTAGATCCTTCACCCTTCTTTTCATCTTCATTTCGACCTCCATATGGTTGTCCACTAGTCTTTCCACCATGACCTCCACCTCTTTAATTGCTTTCAAACCTTATGTTCAAATTTTCTTCTACCTTCAAAGTAAACTGATATGCATCTTTAATGGTAGACATTCTTACAAGACTCAAATCTTCTTGAATTCTTGGCTTCAACCCATTTATGTAACAGGTAACTTTCTCCTTGTTGGCCTCAGAATGACCTGTTCTGATCAAGACTTAGTATAATTATTTTGTATACTCCTTAACCAATTTTCCCACTTGTTTCAACTCTTGCATCTTCTTTAACAAATCCAACTTATTGTCCCTAGGAATGAACTGTCTGTTTAGTTTTTCCACCAAATGATCCTATCTTGTTATTTTCTCTTTCCCTCTTCTATTTCTTTCCAATTGGACTTCTTTCCACCATATGCTAGCATGTCCTTTTCAAATTTAACCCTATTTGGGTCTTCTATTTCCTCATACTCAAAATACTCTTCCATGTCATTGATCCAATTGATCAGCTCCTCTGGATTTAGATTTCTAGAAAAATTAGAAACTTCTATCTTCAACCTCTTTCCAATCTTGGAAATGGCCCTAATCAGTCTCACTTCTCCAGAATCCATTACATCATGTGCTTCCTCCTTGAATGGCTCCTCATCCTCACTTTCATCTCTTCTTCTAACATCAACTCCCTTATGCAACTCCTCTTGCAGTGCTTGAACTTGTCTTTGGAGGGCTCTAAAACCCTCTTCTATTACCCCAAAATTTCTTCCACCACAGTTTCTTCATGGAGGCATCTTTTCCTACAGACCCACAACCACAAGTCCTAGTGCAAACTACCTCACATTCGGCAATCTATTTACACACTTAGGAAAACCTACTTTGATACCACTTGATGAGGGTAATCCCCTTACAATATAAAAATCATAAAAACAACAGATAATGACAGAAACAAGATGCAAGAAGGAGAGCAAATATTTTCTATTATCACTGAAATGAAAATGAAATTAAAACATTATATTTACCATCACATGGGCTTTTATGATTACATAAATCTGAAAATGTACAAATTGGAACCACAAACTACACTGCCCTAGCCTCCCTCTGTAGCCCCCCTTTCACATCATTTATTTGGAAGGTGCAATTTCCCTAGAATCTTTTGGAAAGTGTAACTTCCTCAAAAAGATATTTTGAAATTTTATTAATTTTGGTAGTACAACTTCATGGGGTCATAAATTTTTGGAAAGCTCTTGATAAATCTCATGCCAAAATTAGGGCCTAAACGTGAACTACTTTCATTTTCTGGACAGTATTTTAGGCCCATCCGAAGCCTCTAAGTGCCTCAAAATTGACTCTGAAGATTTTACCAGGATTTTTGAAAATTGAAATTTTAATATCTCTCAAATGACAAATGGTATTGAAGTGATTTCTTCGTAATTGGCTTCAATTTTCCATTCTGGAGGTCTATGTAGGATTTCATGTCCAACTATGCATAAATGCAAACTTACTAAAATACTAACCCTGCTAAATTTAGCCCTTATTGAAAAGAAACAACATTTTTTTTTGGGTGATGCAAGATTGGTCTTACACCCTGGATGGTCCTTCATTAGTATCACTGTTCTATTCAAGTAAAATAATATTCTTCTAACATATGTCTACAAAAAGGAAGAATCATATACATGATTCAAATAGAGAAATTCAATAATTAGTCATATCATTCACATGACCCGTGTTTATTTTTCAACATAAGGATTATCCATTTTTAAAATGAATTAAGTAAAAGAACAAAATAAGTTATGTTACAAGTATGTGTATGTACATAGGAAAAGTCTACGTGCATACTTAAGTTATTATTTTGTGCATACATTCTAAAATAAACCATTAAATCATATTAGAATCATTAAATAATATTCCATTTGATATTTCTTTTGTCAAAATATAGAATCTAGAACAAGTTTATATTAACAATTTCACATATTGTTGCTTCTTTTGCATTTTCACAATCTATGATACACTAACATTGTTTTTTACATATGAACATTCACTATTTTAATAGAACCACTATTGTTTCCTAATAAACAATTATAAAATAAGTTGTTTCATATAGAACATTCACAGTTTACAACTAATCAATGTTGTTCTAGCTAAGCAGTTTAATGAACAAGATTGTTTCTAGCTAAACAGTTTAATGAACGAATATTTTTTAGCTACACATATAACTTTACAACAAATCAATATTTTTTTCAATAGAACATTCATTGTTTACAACAATGTAATGTTGTTTCAAACTAAACAGTTATAGTGTATGACAAAACAATGTCATTTTCAACAAATCATTCATTGTTTACAATTACACAATGTTGTTTCAAGCTAAACAGTTACAATTTATGTCAAAGAAATCTTGTTTCCAATAGATCAATCACTGCTTATGATAGTACTATGTTGTTTCAAGCTATTCAGATACTAATTGATAACATTAAAATTCAATGCTCATTATTTTTAACAAAATGGGTTTATCTTACAATGAACATATATTCAATAATGTTGCTTTTGGCCATTATCAATTATGGTCTACAACTAACTCATCTATCATTATCAAGGAAAAGCCATAAATTTGTATTAACAACATTGGGCTAACCCAACGTCATACATGAGAGCATAATGTGCACTATTCAACACATTGAATATGTAAATAGTTCATTGAAAATTTATTGAGCAACTATATATGAATACAATGAGATTGAATTGACATATTCGTTGATTCGAAGCTAAGCAACCATTCGGTCAAGGGACAAAGCTCAAAAAATTTCAAGGTTCTTAACAGAACTCGTGCCTTTCAAGGTCTTTAACAAAGCACTCACTGGTCACTCTAGGAGTGACTACCCCTTATGTGACTAGTACATATCGTTCTTAGCACAATAAAGATCATATTCAAGAATGCCCATATATTTCAACATGCAGACTCATATTTGTATTTATTTTAAAGAAATAGCCTATTGATCACAAAGATTGAACCATACAAGGGTTAATGAATCCCAAACTTAAATACTCCATCGCTCCTACTAAATAATTGCGGCATCATTATGTATACATTTGACACATTCTAAGCAATTATTTTAGCCCTTTACCATTATCAACCCAACCAATAATCATAATCAATAGATTTGAAAAGAGAAAATATAGGATATTACGCCCCTCCCATAGGATCAACAATAGATCCTCTACAAGGTTAAACACACTAAAATCCACATTCAAGATCGGAATGAAAATTTTGATAGCCATTGTATGGCGAGCACCATCATGCGATTTTAAGTGACAGTTGCATCTTTAATGGCTCTAAAAGTCGGCCTAGCTCTATAAACTAGCCCATAAGTCTCTAACTTAGATAATTCCCATGCATGGCAAGCCATAGGCCATACAACCTCAAAAAGATGGTCGATATTACACTACATTCAGCTTAAGGCCGTAATAACATAGACAAAGAATTACATTTTTACTGTGTTATTGAACCATTCACATAATGAAGAGAATACCTCTATCATGTTATGGAAATGATAGTAAAATCAAGCTTGTTTCTAAAAGAAATCTAATTACCTTAATATTCGAGCTCTTTGTGAAGCTTTCCTCTGATTTTTCCACTTCCACGAGCTCTTCCATTCTTTTCCCTTCCAGTCAGTCAATTCAATTCATTTTTCTTTTTCCAAGGTTTTGAATTCAAAATGGAAACAATTATTTTGCATGTTGTTGGGCAATACCATTATGGAATTATTGCCATAGCCATCAGCCACTATCTTGATTTGAATATTGCAATATTTTTTGGCAGACCACGTCCTTTGTGAGATGCCTTCATGATTTTCATTTGATTTTTAAATAGTCTGATATGGATACTATCGATTATCGAATTCAATTTCAAAAGAATATCAATATGTATATCATGTATATATGTATATATAATATATATATGTGACATTCATTCACATTTACTATATTTATTCTTCATTATATATATATAAGTATAGATCTTGTTTGCTTGAAGGAGTTTATGAGTTCCATATGCTATCTCTAAATTAAATAAGAACTTTATTTCACTTCAAGCATCCATATATAATTTTCACATAATGAAGCTCTTATCATTTATAATCATACTTTTAAATACATACTTTCATTTTCTTCAAAACATGGAGTTTAGGTAGACAATTTAGTCTATAGCCATTCATTATCAATCACTAAAACATTTCAAATCATGTAATTGTGTTCTTCTATATATGCAAAATAGTTCAAATGCAAGTCATCATGCCATTTGTGGTGAGTGCACACAAATTCCATCTAGCTTATCATTTGATCCAGCTAAACAATCCTACTTCAACCGTGTTCTCGTCCTTTAACCCATCACAATGCAATTGCACACTTTCACTTGCAAAATTCATCAGTAATGTTCAATTCTTGATAACATATACGATAATTTCAAAAGATCGCATAGTCAACATTAGTCAACTTCTTTCAATTTTTTTTGAACATTCCAAATTTTCATTTAATATATATTAAATTTCTTCAATAATTCAATTTACCATATAATAACAAATATGCAATAATATTGGGTTATGACAATCATCGCTACTAAAGGGCTCACCATATGTATACTAAACTTGGAGAAAGAGATCTAACATGATCATATTATTGTACTTTCTCCAAGAGATTAATTACAACATTAGTTATAAGGTTGATAATATTTTTGTGTCTCTTAACACTAGTTATGATAAAATACAACTCAAGCCTATAACAAGCACAATTTTGAGTAACGAGTTTCATAAATGGAGACAAAGCGCGATATCAATTTGTCTTTGAATTTTGGTTTGAATTGAGTAGGTCAGGGGTGTGGGAAACCTATACCATATTTTTTTGTGTTTATGATTTTAAATTTTGTGAAATTAATTACAGGTAACAGAGGTTTGAGATTGATACATTCTATATCTAAAACTAAAAATTCTACAATTTTTACCAATATTATAAAAATGTGACCTCATGCAATGAACTAGGGTTTCCACATTTTGAAAAAAAAAAAGGTAATATTTTCAACCAAATCATGCACTAATTCAAAAAAAAAAAATCTACAAATTTGATGTGTTATAGAAATGCAAATGAAACCAAATTTCAAATTATTGCAAGAAATCACACCAAGAACACTTCCTTTCCAAGGCAAATGTGCACTTTTTGTACACAAACATATCTAATTTTTTTTTTAAATTCTTGATAATTTAGATATATAAAGGAAATTTAATATAAATCAAAATATAGATCTAGTGTAAGATGTGTCTAGTTCACCAAAATGTGATGTGGAAAAAGAGATCCTAGACCTAATTAATAGACTACTAAGATCAAATTTTTTTGCATCAACATTAGAAGCCAAGCCAACAAGGTAATAATATTGGCTAACAACCTAGGAGGAGGGTCAATTTGCCCTGGACCTAATTATTTTGTTTCTTTGAAAATTATTTGGGTTTAATGTGAATTAATTAATCTATTTTAACTATGTAACCTAATCTAAAAATACAATATTTTTGCACAAACAAAACTGAGTATTCACAAACTAAAGACAGATTTAAGGTGGACAAAAATATGCACACCTATACTATAAATCTGGGGCTAAATTAAGAGGTCAGGGGCATTGGGCACCCTTGATTGAGAAATGAGATTTAGCTCTACAAATTTTAGGTCTAAAACTTCTAGATCTGCACTTTATACTTCTACTCTACAATTTTCTATCTTTGAGTTTGAATGTACAAAATCACAACAAATATGGGAAAAGGGGCAGTTGTATAGGAGTTTTCCTTGGTCAAACCCCCATTTTGGTATTTTTACCTCCATAAATAGCTAATTGATTGAATAATAAAACATGTGTGATCCTAACCTTAAGTGTGTTTAAGGTTGTAATGAACTAAAATGATAAAAATTGTACCCAAATGTGTTAAAGAAGGATTCCTAAATGACAAATCAAGATCGACCCAAGAGAAAGTCAAATACCCTTAGGAAAACTGGAATACATAAATACCTTATTTAGGGAAACAATTAGATCAAATTTTGAAGATGGGAACACTTTCAAAATAGGTCATTTGGTACTTGAAAGAAGCCAAATCTATCTCCAAAACTTAGATTACATCATTTTCTTCCATTGGCATCAAACTCCAATCATTGTGCTAATTTAAATAATTTTAAAATTCACTTTGTAAATCTATAAAAATAGATGTATTTTAGTAGAGTTCTTTATTAATTGATTCCTCAACTTTAATTTGAAATAATAATTCATGTTTATATAGTGGAACATAGAAATAAATTATAGTGTATGCCAACTCATTTAATTTAAATTTTTGAGATTAATTTAATACCAAGGCCCACATTTTAAATCACATCTCGGAAATTAGAGACTGACAAAATAAAAAATCAAAATTTATCGAGAAAAATACCTAGACTAGGGCACTAGGTGCCCCTCTCCAACTATTTTTCACTCATTCAAATTTGATTTGGAATTTTAGGATCTAGTTTAATTAAGACTTGTCTAGCAAAAGAGCACTTACCGGGGTCAATTTTATGATATTTTATTAACAAAGCAGTTCCTAGGGTAGCACTGAGATATTCTCCTAGGTTGATAGGAAAGGTCAAGGCTAAGGGATGTCTAAAATGTATTTAATGGAGATTTTAGTAAATCAAGTTCCAAATAGAGCATGAAATTATACTCACTTTAAAGGGAGTACAATTTTGATGCTACAAGAAAAATCAGTTATAATTTTCTATATTTCTTATGAGTCATGGGTTAACTAGGGCAATAAACCTTAACAAATATAAAGGACTCAAACAAAACTATAACAAGATTGAGTTCTAATAGACTATTTTTCTTTCTAGGTGTCTCACTTCTTGTGAGCCCCCTCATTGGGCCTCTATGGCCGTTTTGTGATGGCTAGAGGCCCTTCCCATCTTTAATCTAATCAAAACATTAGCCAAAAGAGAATTATGAGAAAAAAATTAGAAGGTATGTGATATAGTCTTATCACTTTCCTTCCAAGCTATATTAAAATTTTACTATATTGTAGAACGTAAATTATCATAAAATCAAGATTAAACTCAACACTCTTACCTATCCCATTGTGTGTATTTTAGTATATATATAGGCTATTAGTCAACAAGGAATATAATGGACACTACTAAGTTATTCTTAAAACTATGTCAACAAAACCTCTCCAATAAATATTCTTGGAAGTGGTGTTACCCGTTATAATACAGCCATTAAACAAGTCATAAATGAAGAAAACACCTCCTATAATGAGGTTATGTGGTGTGAAGCTTAAGGATCCAAGTCCTTGATCTAGTATCTACAACTACAAGTTCCTTACCCATTTGCTTTTGTAATCCAAAAGTTGTCCTAGAAGAGGAAGGCAAATAAGTTGTGAAAAAGGAATTTGGAATGACTATTTAGTTTTTCTTGAGAAGATGTGTGAGCTAATAAATTTATTTCTTCATGCACATTGATTCTTCACGGCCTTTCTTGTTGCAATATGTATAACAAAAATTATCTTTATCAAATAATGTGTTATATTTTCAAAAGGAATGTTCACATTCTTCTATGGAAGGGGATGTGGATTTTTTAGTGTTCTTCTTATGTTTGTTCTTTTTCTTCTATTTTCTACTAGAAATGTTTTCATCTGTATTGACTTGGCTTACATCAAAAGCTAGTGACCTTTGAAGACTTAGAATATGCATTTGAATAAGCCCATCCTTCTATCTAGTGAGTGAGATTGCAAAATCATCAACACATGGCATTTTAAACTTACTATCCAAGGTACCCTTTGTAGCAAAGAAGACAAACACAAAAATCATATAGTTATTTCTTATTTTAGAAATAACATTTAATAGTAGCTATATAATTATTTTTTCAATCTTACAATTCTTAAATTAAATTTTTTTACTTAAAATTTGTGATAAAGTCCTATAAGTTATTAAATTACATGGATTGACAATTAATAATTCATTTCCCAACAAGTGACCTCAAATCTCATTTGTATGTGCAAACAACTTTTTGAATTAATCACACATAACCTTAGATGTGTGTTGGTGTTCATTGTTAAATAACAACTTTGGAGAGACATGCAAGCATGAGAAGCCTATGACATCACCATAATTGTTTGACCACTATATCTTTCCAGACTCATTGATTGGTTCATTATCAAGTTCTAGAATTATTTTGTGCAACTTCTTAATTCTTAACAACTGATCATTTGAGATTTTCATGCAAAGAAGGTGTAAGGTGTGAGAAGTGGAGCACAAAACTTTTCTGTAGCAAAACAAGAAAAAATAGAATAAAGATTTACATAAATGCAAATTCAATTATACAAAAAAATTACAACAGCCATTATTAGATCGTCAAGAAACCCACAAACGAATAAAACTAACACTTTACAGTCCAAAATTTTGATAATTTATAAATGAATTTAAATTACAAAAAGTGGTTCCCTACCCCAAGAAAATCCCTCTAATAATTTTCCTCTTTACATTTTTAATGTTAGAATAATATGTAGACCCGTAAAAGACCAAAAAATTTCCCAAGTCTCCTTTTACATTACAAATCTTAAAGCCCATGTAGCACCTTGACTTAAATAAAATGTGGAGCCCATTTCAATTTTTGACTTTGAATATAAATGCTGAATCCTAGGCTCAACTAAAGGCATTAAGGAATGTCACATTAAAAACATTTTTTACAGTCAAGCTACCTTTAAGAATTCTCTTTTATGTTGTCTCTTCTGTAGCTGTTGATGTTTTGAATAGTATTTTTGCAGTTCCTTTTGCTGCATCATTCTTCTCAACTGTAATTTGCTTTATTTCAATATGTAAACAAAAGCATTTTATAGAGGGAAAAAGTTTGTAAACAAATGAATGTCAGCCATAGATTAACAAAAGCTCCTTCATGCATGCCAGTACGACGTACAATGTAATTGCATGTAGACCAACTTATAGGGATGAAGGTCCCTGATCAAATCAGCCATGACTGATTTAAAATAGGTACAGGTCACTTTGAAGGTATAGTTAGCTGTCAAATTTGATAGCACATTTATAGGTAGTTGTTGAATTGTTTGTAACTATAAATAAGTAATACCTTTGTTGAATACATGCAAAGTCTTTCAGCTATTTCAGATCTTTGTTTTGATATCAGAGCTATCATGCTATCGCTTTTCCATTAAAGTTGTCCCTTTGTTCCATTGCAAGATCAAGAGTTCTCATAGAATTTTCAGTGACAATCCCCCTTTGGTATCAATTTGGCAATCGGTTCTTATTGTGATTGAGATGATTTAACAAGTTAGAATAGAGTGGCATGTGGTAGAAAGATCTATTTGGGCCAATTTGTGTTGATAGATTTTTTACTTTTCTCTTTATTGGGCCATTGTGATCGATCTGTTCAAGAGAGTATAAAGGCAACTACTGTAAATTATCGATCTATTCAAGGAAGAATAAAGCAGGTTTCAGCATTCTGAGAAGTTGGACTTGAAGAAAAGTTGACTGGTGTATTGCTTCTAGCTTTTTTTGGGGGTTGGTTGATTATTATGATCTTTCTTTGTGTGTGATTAATTTCACACGGGGCTAAAGAAGGATGAAGAGGCGATAGGAGAAGAGAGGAGAGTTGCTTCCTTCCATTCTGGTGAGGGGTGGTTCAATTTTTCTGGTCCCTTCAAAATGGCAAATCTAACATGCTCATATCTAATTAAGTCAAATAAGTTAGAAGAGATAAATTATGTTAATTGGAAGTTTAAGATTTAATTGAAGGTATAATGTTTGGACTATTTTAAATGTTATCAGGGTTGAATCTATTGTCTCAATTCATCATTCAAGATTGGGAGAAAAGTGAATCCAAAGTTAAGATTTTCTTATGCATGCTTGTAAAGAATTTAATCATCCCTCACATACAAGATATCAATACTTCTATTGATACATGTAGAATTTTGAAAGGTTTGCATGAAATTACAAATACAAATAAAATTATATTTCTAAAGTAAAAATTATTTCTAATCAAATGGAAGAAAATGAAAGTATATATGATTATTTTTTCGAAGTTAAGGAATTAAGAGATAAATTAAGTGATATTGGTGAAAATGTTTTAGGTAGCGATTTAGTTGTTGTTACTTTGAATGGCATGTTGAGTGAATATCAAGTGTTAATTACTAATTTGGCTGCAAAGGAAAATATACCTTCCTTTTTATAATTTAGGAGGTATACTTCCACAAGAAAAGGAAAGTAGGGAGCATGTGGATAGTAGACTTTAGACTACAAAATCAACATTAATGGCCAAGCATAAGAAGCTATCCAAAGGAGAGAAATAAGCAAAGAAAAAAGAAAGTAAATTTGATGAAAAAAGGTATAAAGATGGGACATCAGTTAAGTTAATGTCTAATATTATAAAAATTAGAAATTGTAATTATTGTGGTAAATTTTGACACTTTGCATATGAATATATATAAAAAATTAAATTAATGAGTCCAACAATAATAAACATGAAGTTAACTTTATTAATGATGAGGATGAGTTAAATGGTGAACTCCATAATCTAAAGTTATTTATTTTAGATGCAACATTTTCTATTGAAATAGATGGTTGTAATTCTTGGTTTATATATTCGAGGGAATTTGTTCACATATCATGTCATAGAGATTGGTTTAAAGTCTTCCATGAAAAAAGATGGTAGTAAGATCTATTTGGGAGATGATATGTCTCATGAAATAAAAGGTTATGGTGATATAAGTCTACTATTGCCTAATGGAAATGTAATACAACATACAAATATATTGATGCTCTATGAATGAAGAACTTGAAACATCAAAAAATAGGTTGGGGGAATGTAGGGGGTTCACCAAAATGATAATAGATGGACCCATTTTCCTTGATTTCATTAGGAAATGAGATCCACAAAAAGAATTGACTTGCAACCCTTAGGTGAGTCAACTCAATGAGGGAATCTACTAATTTCCTTATGATTGAGGTAAGTGTATCAATTTGAACAACACTTTTGGGAGAAAAAATAAAAATAGTAAATCAACACAATTATGAAAGCTAACACTTGGATCTTCAATTTAAAGAATAATACAAACAAAAATAATAAACTTTCTACAAATCTGAGAAGGGTTAAACACTGTGTACCAGTCACCAAAAAGCAATTTTAAGAGGCTAATTGGGACTGATTCGCCCATAGGTGAATGGGTCTCTGTGCAAAGGTTTCAACCATCTTTTATAGCTTTTATTTGATCTAAGTTTTAGTATTGGAAAGTTGGAAATAAATCTTGTAGAAGACTTTTTGTGGATTAATGACAAATTTGACAACTTTTCCAATCTTGCTCTTCAAGAGATCTTCAATCCTTCTTCTTCAACCTAAGATCTGCAACACAAACACAAGAGGGATTTTTATTTTTTTTGGTGAATCGGGGTTTGCCTTGGTCAAATCCCATTTTGGTAATCAAACCTTGAATTGAAATAATGAAATATGAAAGGAATGATGAATGAACAATGCAATGTTGCAACTCACCAAACCCTTGAATAAACCTTTAGAAGTCTGAAATCTTGAGGTTGATCTTGTATGAAATGGCTTCAATGGATGTGGATCTTGATACTTGAAATATGATTTGAATGCTTGAATTGAATCTTTGAAACCTACATCACAATACATTAGCTCCAAAATCATGCATGATTGCAAAAGACTTTGACATGATGCTTGAGATATTGATTTCTTCAATAAATCACTAATAAATCTACTCTTGAATGCCCTTAATCATAATATTTTCTTTAGGAATGCTTACATGAAAAAATATAGCTTCATTTTGTAGGATTTGAATTGATGAAATAGCCTTGTATTTATATGTATGTATCCTTAATTTCTCAAAAATTAAACATTACAAGTCGAAATTAAAATTTGAATTCAAAGAGATTAAAATATTGTGAAAAACATATTTTAAATTTAGGTTCAAAGGCCTACAAAGGACCCATTTTTGCATGGGTGAATGGGTCCCAAGTCCCTATCCCTGAAACACACATTTCTCAAGGTAAAGTGTTATGCATTGACATTAATTGTTGTTGGGTTTCCACTTTAGAAAATGTAATTTATTAGGCTTATAGATGTAAAATAGGTCTTATTAAGTCATAATTAAGTCCACTTGAATTGAGGGGACCTAAATAAAGTGTGAAAATGTAAAGGAGTACATTTTTTGACACTACATTTGGCCCCCACTTTAGTGAGAGGATGAATTTGTGTCAAACTCACACTAAAGTAGACAATCAAGAGACGTCTAATAGTACAATTTTTGGAAAGATAAGATGAAAAAGTTCAAGGAGGGTGATCAAGCCCCCAAGATCTAAGATCTCACGATAAACCAACAAAGGCACAAGGAAACATATACCTTTGTTAAATATACAGAAACAATGACAAGATACTCAATCATACAATGTCAAAGACTAAAAGAAAGAAAAAAGAAAAAGGGTGGATCAAGCCTCGACTGTTTATCCAACTCAATGTGGATCAAGCCTTAGTTGTTTGTCCAAAAAAAATTTAATAGTGAAACCCTCTATCCACTATGCAAACAACATGTGCTCACATAGACTAGTGAAATATGTTTTCCACTAGGTGAGCCCCAAGAAGTGACAAGTTAACCATACCAAAGTTATCTTTTGATAACTTTGAGAAGGTGCCACAAAGATGGGCATAAGGCTAACAAGTTGTGTTATGCTAAGGACTCATGAGAAAGGATCCACTGGCAAGAAAGGTGTATTATGCTTGGTGGCCTTGAAAAAGGGGTTGTAACTTCAAGCTTCACAAGGCTACCAAGCTACATTATGCTAAGTACTTACAAACAAACATGGCCCCACTAGAAAGCAAGGTGTGTTATGCTTGGTGGTCATGGAAAACATAAAGGCTCCACTAGAAATCAAGTTGTGTTATGCTTGGTGGCCTTGATACATGCAATAATATATTGAAAGGGGTTTCAATTAGTTCATGTAAGGTCTCTCCTTAGGGAAAATTGTGCTTGAAATCACCACCAAGAGAGGACAAGTCAAAGGATAAAAGATTCACAACTTAGGGAATGAAAACCATAGCATTACCACTAATAGGAATGTCAAATGCTAAGAAAGATTGCACTCTTGAAGGACATCAATCCCAATGTCACCAAGAAAAAAGCATGTCACAAGAAGTTAGAAGACCACACTAAGAAACATGAATTATAGTAAAAAAATTCAAAATGATAATGCCAATATTTGCCCCCTTTAAAGAAATTGCTAAAGACCATGTTGTGAGAAATTACTTTAAAGTAGAAAATGATAAATGCTTTAAACAATAAAGAAGACATGAGAACTTATTTAGAAATCCCTATGCTGAACATTTGTTTCCAAATGACATTGCTTCATGAAAAAGTGGTTTCCTCGGCCTAGATCTACAAATCACACACCAAAGAGTGGGAAATTTTTTGTTTTGTTAGTAGATAGTGATTTTCCCTAGTCAAACCTTGTTTTGGTAATCAAACCTTGAAATGGAATCAAATAACATGAAGGAATGATGAATGAACAAATATGCTATGTTGCAACTCACCAAACCCTTGAACAAAAGGCTACAATCTTGTATGTAATGGCTAGCATGAATGTGGATCTTGACTCTTGCTTGTGTAGACACTAAAAAATTGTCTTAGGCCTGTGACTCTAATTCTCTTCATAATTCTTCCATCTTTTTCCCTTCCATTTTTCATAATTAAATAATGTTAATTATTTAATATATCCTCTATTGATTAAATAATTTCAATAATTTAATTAATTCATTCCCATCTTCATTTCCCTTTGATTAATTAAATAAATGGAAGTTTATTTAGTTCCACGCTACTTTCCACTATAATTAAATAATTTTTTTAATTATCTAATTATTCGCTAGCTTTTATTCCCCCTTTTGATTAAATAAATCTTTATTTATTTAATTATATTCCATGTCATGATTTTTGAATTAAAAATCATTATTTAATTCAAAATGATGATTTTTTCTATAATTAAATAATTGTTATAATTATTTAATTAGCTTTTTCCTCTTTTTAATTAAATAATTTTTTATTTATTTAATTACATTTCATATCTTGATTTTTTGAATTAAAATCATAATTTAATTCAAAAAGATCATTCTTCTCTTATCACAATCTTCTAAAATTAAATAATACCTTTATTATTTAATTTGACATTGGTCACTAAAATGGAAAAAGATTTGATTTCTTTCTTCATCGCTTTTTTTGTATCTTCTACATCCAATCTTTATCCCTATGTGTCTCAACTAACCTTCATCATTGATTAAATTATCTTTTAATTTAATCTCAACCATTCATCTGTTATAATTCAACCCTAACCCTATTCCATGCTTTATCTTTTAATCATGACTGTTGATTAATTTGTTTTCAAATCTTGATCTATCATTCAAAATTAGTTTTTCCTATAAAGAGACTTTACCATTATCATTTCAAACCCTCTCTAAAAATCTTAGGAATCTTGAGAGCTCAGTGCATTCTAGTTATCTTCAATATTTTGCTTTATCTTTAGGTCATAATTGCATTCTTAATAAAAATTTGAGGGCAATAATACAACAAAATGGAGAAGGGCTACAAAGATTAGCCAATGGATGCATGAATCAGGTGATATTGTTCTATTTTCGTTTGTGTGTCCTTTTCTCTTTATAGTTGATTAGGTTTTTTATTGTGACTAATGATTTTCATGTTTTAAGCTAAAAATCTTAGAAGTTTAGACATCATTGAAATCTTTAATATTTTTCTATTATCATTGTCTTTAGGTTACACTTGCATCCTTAATAAAAATATGAGGGCATTTATTATACTACAACAAAATGGAGGAGTGTAATGAAGGTGATTCATTGAATGTATAAGGGTTTGGTAAGATCTTTCATATTTTATTCTTGTTTTCTATTGTTCTTCATTATTAGTTTGGGCCTAGTTTGATTATGCTTAATATGGCTAACCTATAATTTTCCTTGTCCTACATTTGGTGAACCTAAATCCTTTGCTCTAGCTTTCTTTTTGTAGGTTTTATTGACTTTTTATTACAGATTTACCCTTTTTTGGACAAAACCCCAAGTTTTACAAATTTCTTCATATCTTTTAGAGAGCTATGAATTTTTCTATATGATTTTCATATAATATTTTAAATCATCTCAAGAGGCTACAGTAAAAAAATTGAGGGTTTATCATCATTTTTGTAGGATTTATTGTGATTTTTTTTTTTCATAAAATTGATTTTCTAGATGTTAATTGATGATTTTTTTTAGAAATTTTTACATTTTTGGAATTATCCTAAAATTATAATGGGGGTATATGTTTTATAGATTTATTTTTGGAGGTCAAATATAATGCAAAAAAATCTGATCTTTACTTTCTATACGATTTCACAAATCCAAGTTTCTCGGTGCAAAACAAGGAATTTTTCTGACTTCTTTACATTGTTGGAAAGCTCTCAAAACATTAGTAGGGGCCTCTTCTTTGTTTTTCATATTTTAGATCAATAATGTCTTCAAATAATCAAATATAATTCAGCTATGTTAAAAACATGTATCTGAAATTGTAATTTTCTGATGAGCTTTTTTTTTATGGCTACATTATAATATCATTTTTGATCTTGTAGGTGATCATAAGGAGTTGTAGTAGCAGCACATTAAAAAATTCTAAAACTCTCATTTTTTGAAGACTTCAATTGAAACTACTGATGAAATCTGATGTAGGATGCTTGTCAAAGAATTGATTTTGAAACAAATTGTCTGTATTAGGATAGAACACATTTCATTTGGTGCATAAAATGAGCAATTTCTTTATGTTTTTGGTTCTTTTTCATGTTTTTATTTAGATCCCGAATTTAATAACAAAATTATCCTCTCCCCTTACGCACTTGTGCAATTCTGGGTGTAAGAGAAATTTTTATTAACATTAGAGGGCTTGTCTCCCCACTTTGAAAGGAGGGAATGACCTAAACTGGTAATGAGCTAAAGCCAAGATACTCCCAACTAGTATATAAATTTGAATGCTACAAAAATATCAGCATTACCGGACTTCCTATAGAGAAGCAAGTGATAGTGATTCCCTCAATACCCTTGTGGTGCATTAAAACCTGTAGAGCGTAACCTCTATAGGCTAGGAAGCCTCCTTATCGGAGCTAATCTTGCGTCTTGTGTGGCCTCCTAAACGGGTGTCCTTATTAAAAACCATTTTTTTAGATTTTCCAAAATCTTTTCTATCTATTGATGCAAGAGGTCAGACCTCTGAAGTCATCCCACATTTCCATGGTTCTTAGTAGAGATGAATGTTTTTCCATGGGAGATTCATGAGAACTCAAAGCTTGGATGACCCAAGAAGTGAGTGTCGAGTAAGGGGGAGCCTGTATGACCAAGCTTCTAAGTCATCCGTTAAGAATAAGCACGACTAGAGAAATCCAAGTGGGAATCCAACAGATATTGTCATTGTCAGCCTTAAGATTGTAATTTTCTATTTACTTATTTCAAAAACTCTACTCGGTGTGTCTTACGTGTGTGTTCAGTTAGATCTGATCAAACAAAAAAAAATAAAAAAATAAAAAAACTAGACAAATTATCTCTTTCTACAATGCTCTCTAAACAAAAACTAGACATATTTTCTAAAATTGTAGACCATTACATCTTTTAGTTGATCATTTAGTCTTCATGAATAGGACATACCATTTGCAAACTATAGTTGCATCTTAGGGTCCATAATCATCTTCAGCTTAAGTGAGCTCTTAAGGACATTACCTTTTACAAATTTTTAGAATAGGTCCACTTTCCACACTTTGTTAAGCCATTGCCTCAAGAAAGATTATCCTTGGAATAGGTCATTTGTCACACTTTTGTCTTCTTGTCATTTTGGTTGAGTCTTTTCCCAACTCACAAGTCTAGTTTGGGGAAGCTCACATTGATCATTTTACTTGGTCCCACAAAGGTTCTTTGACAAGTCAACACTGAAACATTGGTAAAAATTTGGATGGTTAGTTAACCTTTTCTTAAAATCTCCTAAAATTTGATAACCTTTAGAGTTTGCACATTTCATTTAGACCACTTCCATTAGATCTCATTGACACCTTATTTTTAGGAATTTAGAATTATTATCACATTGCATCCCTCATTCCAAAAAGCCAAAAAAAAGTTGCATTGCTTTAGGCATACCCTATTTTAAAAATCCAAAAAACATAGACTTAGTTCATTTCCATATCATTTGCATTACCCCTTTTGAGAAAATATTACATGGTTGAAACTAGGTTGAAATGAAAACAAAGAGATAGTATGTTTGATCCATAATACTTTATCAATCCATTCGCAAACCCATCACAAGGGACTTCGAGACCTCACAAAACCTTATTGGACAAATTTGTCACTAGATACCTCAAAGAACAAGTTCTAGTTGAAGACATAGAGGCTGTTGCTCAAGACCTAGATTTTTCCTCTTTTTTAGATGAATATTTGGCACACAGCCCTCAATGCTATTTAGCAAAGTTATTAACAAAAGGTGCCACACTACCTCCTAGATTTGATATCCATAAATTGAAAACTTCATCTACCCAAGGAAACAACAAAACAGTCTCTAGTGGCTCCATCCCTCAAGTAAACACATCCATACCATTTGGAGCATCTACACAAGCCACGACAATAGTCCACACATCACCCTTTGGTACATCAAACATGACACAAGGTCTTAACTTCAACATAGGGGCATCATCGTCAAATCCACTTAGCATCACTAACACAAGCAAAAGGCCCAAAGTTAATATAAACATGAAAAATGCCACATCAAACATCAACACCATGTGTGTCATACCACAAATAGGGGTTTCACAAATGAGACCTATGCCTCTCACGCAATTTGGAAACCAACACAATCCCTCACATAACACTCACATTCCCAACCAACCAACATCAAACCAAAACACATCCTCTGATATTCCAAACCAAAATCCATCATACACTCAACCAAAAATTTTCACCTAATGTTGGGATCCAAAACACTTACATAGACCCCAATAATGCAGCCAACACATCATCGACACAAGTGGATGTTTTGCAAACACAAATGCAAGCCCTTCAACAACAAATGGACTTTATGAAAATGTCTAACAAAAAGACCTTTTCAACCAAAGACTTATGTCCATTTCCCTTTAAAAAACATTTACACATGCCACCCTTCCCACATGGATATGTCATACCAAACTTACCTAAGTATAATGGGAGGCGTAATCCTATTGAGCACATAAGGGATTTTCCACAATGTGTATAGACATTGAATATGACCCCACATACCTCATGATACTTTTTCCATGAAGCCTTATTGGAATAACACTTGAATGGTTTTCTCAACTTCCACATGGCATAAGGTCATGGGGCGAACTTGCTGATTTTTTTTTTGAAAATTTCACCTTTAACATCGACAATGAAATCACAATAGCAACATTATGTTGCACTACACAAGACTAAGGAGATAACTTTATCACCTTCTTCCAAATATGGAGGAGTCTAGCTAGCCAAATTCTGATGGAAATACCCGAGAAACAAAAGGTCACCATATTTCTAGAAAATCTTAATCCAAAATTGAGAAGTGACTTAAGATTACATTGTTGTACCTCCTTTGCTGAACTAGTAGAAAAGGATATCATACTTGAAAAGACCCTCATGGACAAAGGTGAAATCAAAAACTCAAATAAAAATCTAAATGTCCAAAATTCTCCTTACGAAAAGAATAAGTATTGGTCTTGAAACAAGAATGTAACCAATGATGGAATTGTTGATGCTAAAACTATACATGCAAAACCACTCATTACACTTCGAGGACACAAACCCTCTAACAAAATTCCAAGAAATGTTGATCAAATTGCTAATTTTATCTAGAAAACACAACAACCCAAAGCACAAAGGAAGTTCCCAAAACAGGAATACACTCCCCTAGGGGAACCAATTGAATCAGTCTTTAAACAAATATTGTAACACAATGTCATACAACTTCCTAATCCAAAACAATATGATCTTGGACAATTTAAAGCCTCCTGGTGGGATGAATTTTTTTTTTGCGATTTCCATCGAGTTAAGGGGCATAAGCTATCACAATGCCGATAGTTGAAAAACATTATACAAGATCTTGTGGAAAACGAAACTATTTAAGTTAATGGACAAAAAAACCCATTCTCAAACAATGATAAAAAATTCTTCTTTGATCCGCTACATGACCATGGAAAAGGAAAAGCCTCCAATTCGAGAAATAAGACTAGTGATAATATAGCCAATTATTCTAATATAAGATATGACTACAACCAAGGTACCATCATAAACCACATTCAAGATACCTATGAACATGCCAACACCATTACCATCAAGAAACTTCATGAATGTGTTGTCAATACATGCCAAACTAAGGTAACCATTCAAGGTCCTTCATCAGAACAACCACAATAGTCCTCCAAGCTTCAATACAATTTACTTGACCAATTGGGGAAGACTCCAACACAAATTTCTATCTTGGAACTATTGTGTATAACACCTAATCATTGAGTCATTCTAGAAAAATATTTGCAAGGCACGATTGTCCCAACCGATATTGATGTCAATCGTTTTGTGGAAATGGTAGGTTACCTAACCAATTCCCATCATGCTACTTTCTCTAAACAATATAAATCAACTAATAAGATAGACCACAATAACCCATTGCACCTTGAAGTCCTTGTTCATAAAGAAAAAGTTAGATGAGTCTTGGGAGACGAAGGAGCAAGGTTGAAAATTTACACCTTGTCATTGATTGAGGCATTAGGATTCTCAGAAGCATGTATAGACACTACCAAGATTATTTTCATTAAAGAATATGATGATGAAGAAAGGAGATCTAAAGGAGTCATAACACTTCCTATCATAATTGGTCCTCAAATTATGGATACCGCTTTCCAAGTCTTCAATCTTGTCCTCCCATATAATATTCTACTAGGTAGACCATGGAAATTCCATGAGGGTTGTCCCATCCACCTATCATCAATGCCTTAAGTTCACACACAATGGCAACGAGATCATGATAGTTGGTGATCTCGATCCTTTTCATTATTGCACCAACCTACGAGGAATACCCCAACAATAGGTTCTTGCTAATCAGGAGGCATCATCATCCACTTCATCTGAGTATATCAACCTGTCTACCCTTTCTAAATTGGCTACTTCACAAATACTACTTATTGCTCCTAAAGTTGAGATCCAAGATAGGAGTTGTGGGGAGTATCATATGAAAACATCTTATTGTATCAATCAGCTGATTTTTCCCAAATCATACTGTTAACCAATAGTAGATAAGAGACAATCCAAAGTCACTATGCACCTCCCTCCCTCCAATACCTTCAGAAAATGGGGGGAACTAAGTAAAGAAGCTATAAAGGAAGAGGATGTGACCTCATGGATTTACAAGGACGACAGTGAAAAACCTCCTCTGCTCGCTCGGATACCTACAAAACAATATGGAAAAGGCTTCAAAATAATGCAAGACAAAGGATATGATGGATATAGCGGGTTGGGATTACGTCAGAATGGGAGGAATGAACCTATCATTGTCTCTAAATGGTCGAAAGGCCTAGGGCTTGCATGAATGGATTCCTAGTGGGGACCATAAGGTTGGATTTACCATAGAGCTAGATAAAATGGCTTATTTTAGGGATTTTTTTCACCCCTCTAGTTGCAAAAGAAAAAATTATAAAGGAAAAAATGGATTACATAAAAAATGTTGAGTCCCTGGGTGAAAAGTGAAAGGCACCTTTGGATAATGAAAAATTAAAAATAAAGGACACATCTGAGGGAAAAAACCTCTCTAAGGCACCCAAGGTAGGAGGGTTGAACATTCTCCCCATTGTTCAAGAAAATTCACTGTTATTGGTTGAGAAATATGTGGAAATCAACATTGGCACCAAAGATAATCCTTAGTTGATCTATTTTGTAGCATCTTTGACCAAAATAGAGCTACTTGAATTCCTCAACTTCTTTTGACAAAGATAGATCAACTTCATATGATCATATGTTGACTTGCATGGGTTAGATTCTAATTTGATACTACATCATTTTCCATTACAACTAGGTGCTTCAAGTAAAATTTAAGGAAAATGCAGCCACAAGTTTCTTTACTAGTCAAAGATGAGCTCAAAAAACTATTAGATGTCAACTTTATCAAGTCACTTGATTATGCAGACTGGATTTCTAATTTGGTATGGTTAAAAAACCAATAAGTGGCATCTGCATATGTACAAAATTTAGAGATTTAAACAAAGCATGTCCTAAAGATGACTTCCCTCTACCAAATATCAACATGATTATAGACCTAATGGAAGGATATGAAATGCTATCCCTCATGGATGATTTCTCAGGGTATAATCAAATCAAAATCACATTTGAAGACCGACATAAAACAACTTTCACTTGTCCATGGGGAGCTTACTACTGGAATGTCATGCCCTTTGGATTAAAAAATGTTGGAGCCACCTATCAACATGCCATGACAACCATTTTTCATGATCTCGTGCACACTCTCATGGAATATTGTGTGGATGATTTTTTAGCTAAATCATTGATAAGGGCTAACCACTTATGAGTCTTGGATAAAAATTTCAAAAGATTGGAAGAATACAAGGTGAGGCTCATTCCTAAAAATTATGTATTCGGGGTGACATCAGGAAAACTCCTAGGATACATTGTTTCTAGATAAGGCATTGAAGTGGACCTAGCAAAGGTAAAAGATATAACAGGCATGCCTCCACCAACCAATATAAGTCAACTATGGACACTACAAGGAGGATTGTAGCCAATTAGATGATTTATTATATAGTTGGTAGATAAAATGCATCCCTTCTAGCATCTACTCAGAAAAGGGGTACCATTTGTATGGATGGATATGTGTCAAGAAGCTTTTCAATAGATCAAGGATTACCTACTTACACCACAAATGTTAGCGTCGCCTATTGATGAACAACATTTTATTCTTTATATTTAAGCAACCACATTAGCACTATGAGCCTTATTAGCACAAAATTATTGTGAGGGTCATGAAATGGAAATGTATTATATCAACTACACTTTGGTCAGATATGAGTTAAATTATAGTCCAATAGAACGTGCTTGTCTTGCAGTAGTTTTTGCTACCCAACAACTAAGGCACTATGTGTTAAATCACCAAGTAATGTCAATCGCAAAGATAGATCCATTGAAATATATCCTTAGTAAAGAAACATTAATAGGATGCCTAGTGAAATGGTTCATGATACTCAGTGAATATGATATCCAATATGTCGAGAGAAAGGCTATAAAAGGACAAGTTATTGTTGACCAACTGGCAGATGCACCAACTAAGGCAGATCATCCTCTGGTCTCAAATTTTCCTGATGAAACTATTTTCACTGTAGACATTGGAATAACATGGAATTTATAATTTGATGGATCCCATACAAATCATGGCTCAGGGGTTGGCATATTATTTATCACACCATAAGTTGACACCATTCCTAAGTCATTAAGAATTGATTTTCCATGTACAAAAAATATAGCAGAATATAAGGCTCTTTTAATAGGATTACGTATGGCCATCCAATGGAAGATCAAGCACCTTCAGGTCTATGGAGTTTCTCAGTTAGTAATCTAACAAGTTAATGATGACTATGACACAAAAGATGAAAATTTGGCCCCATACAAATAGATGATAGATAGCTTCAAGCAATATTTTGATGACATCCCTTTTCATCAGATACCTCACATTCATAATAAATTTGTGGATATTATGGCTACCATTGGTTCACTCTTGGACATACCCAGTAACATGCCTAAATTCAAGTTTCTGGTAGAACAACTTTTGGTCCCTGCCTTTGACATCCTAGATTTAGAGATGGTGTGTGAACTTGTTGGTCCCAACTCCCCATTGTAAAAATACATTTATGAATACCTTCATTCCCAAATCATACCCCTGGACCTCTCAAACAACCAACGCAAGACATTTATTCATAAATCCTCCAAGTATTCCATCATCGATTATACCCTTTATAGACGTGCCCAAGACAATACACTATTGAGATGTCTCAATACTGAGAAAGAACAAGTGACTTTATGTGGGGTACATGAGGGTGTATGTGGAGCCCACTCTATCGGTCCAACCTTAGCCAAAACGATTATGAGACTAGACTATTATTGGCCCACAATGGAAAAGGACTCATACTTGTTTGTTAAGAAATGTTGACAGTTGCCAAATCCATAGAGACTTGATACATGCACTAGCACAAGAGCTCTATCTAATCACATCATTGCGGCCTTTCATCTAATGGGGAATCGACCTCATAGGGAAGATACATCCCACATCCTCCAATGACCATAAATTCATCATTACTACAACTAAGTACTTCACCAAATGGATTGAAGCCATTCCTTTAACTTACATTACCGACATACAAATTTCTAAGTTCATCTTTAAATACATCATTTATCGGTATGGGGTCCCTCAATCCATAATTAGTGATAATGGTCACCCATTTAAAAATCAATAAGTTCACCATCTCTGAGAGAAATTCCATATCCAACACCACTTTTCTACTCCATATTACCCACAAGGTAATGGCCAAGCTGAGGCATCAAACAAAAAAATCCTTATAATCTTTAAAAAGATCATCAATGATGTTAGTCATGACTAGAATTTATAGCTTAACCCAGCCCTATGGGCTTACCACACAAGCATCTGTACTCCCACTGGCACCACTCCATATTCCTTAGTGTTTGGTTCTGAAGCCATCTTGCCTATAGAGATTGGAATTCCTTCCCTAAGGGTATCTTTCAAAGGTCATATCAACGATGAAGAGTATCATCTGTCAAGATTACATGGGCTAGATTTCTTGGATGAACGAAGACAAAAGGCACTAGATCACCTCTAAGCATATCAAAATCGTATTCCTTGCAGCTATAACAATAAATTCTTGAGTCGACATTTTAACATTGGTGACCTAGTCTTAATGGAAAGTCCAAAGAATCAAGTAGAAAGATTAAAAAAAAAGAAGTTTGAACCAAACTAGTTGGGGCCTTACATTGTTATAGAGGTCTTTGGATTAGGAGCATACCATCTTTCTACACTTGAAGGAGAATCATTGTTAGACCCAATCAACAGTCTTCATCTGAAGATATTTTATACACAACTTCCAAGAACCTTGTCTTAATCATAGAAAAATACAAAAAAAAAAAGTAAAAAAAAATGTTACCTTGATCATAACTTGACAAACATGTGTCTTGGTAACACCAAAATATTTGAACAAATCAACAAAATAGTAAAGAGAAATAATTCATCCAACTGTGGAAACCACTTCGGTGGTGCTTTGGATAAGTACCATGGTGAAAACCTGGAAAACAGGTGCCATGTGTAGTTAACTTTGCTCCTTCATCTTCCATGATTCCAATTTGACAACCCTTTCATACCACTTATCCTGCTTATCCACACATATTATCATTTACCATCCTTATTATCATCGGCAATAAATGGTTGTCCTTTCCATAACTTGGAATGATTGACATCAAGTACACTCCACATCCCCATTCCATCCTATTGGTCTTATACTCGATTGGGGGAAAATACTCGACTTACATCATTTGGATCTTGCACTTGTTGTTCTGAGGTCGTAAAATTTCCTACAAAATCTTAAAATTTCTTAAAATTTCCTAAAAAATCCAAAAAAATTGTAAAACCTCAAAAAGATAAAAAAATAAAAACGTGTCAAATCCCAAAAACATTTAGATATCTGTCAAAAATCCCAAAAATAGAGTCGGAGTCAGTTGTGTTAGTTAGTTGTCATCATGTCAAACTGCATTGCCTCTACAACTAGACATAGGTAAGGCCATCTATTGATGCACCCCTAAGGCATTAGGTCAGTCCTTTTAAGTTTTTCAAAATAAAATCAGGACTCGGTTCTTTGTCCATAAAAAAAATTCAATGGTTGTGTCGAACTACGAGGTCTTTGTGCATTGTTGCATAGGCAAGGCCATTTGTTGATGAGTCCCCAAGGTTGCATTAGGTCAATCCTTTAGATTTCATCGTGTTAGTCAAATAAATAACACTATCATCAAACACACATATGGTCATTATAACATCAAGATAAGTCACATATCAACAAGACACACTAGAAAATAAGGTCATCAAGTCAAATTAAACAAATTGTCAAAATGGTCAAGTCATCATAACAATCAAATGTCCTATACAACATGCATCCTTTCTGAAATCAGACATCATCATTTAGTCAAATATCATCATTTTCCTTATACATGTGGTCACATGATCGAAACCATACTAGACATCTTATATGATAGGTGTCTTTCCTGAAACCAAGCTTTGTTGAACACTCAACTAAATATCAAACAATCAAACTTTGGAAAACACTCTCACTGGTTGCTGACATTATGGCTTGTCTTGTCACATTTTTCTTTTGGCTTTGTCTTTGAGTCAGGTTACTAGCCTCCTCGACGGTCTCCCATAAAGGATTTAGAGGAGCGATGATGTTTCAGGACTCTTTCTTTGACTATTGTTTGTGGATTGTCTTGGCAAAAAGATGAGCAACTTTGGCCTTAGTATGAGTTGGGACGTTCCTTATCTATGAATGTTTGTTTTGCAAGTGGATGACCTTGCACACCTTTGTCTATCTAATATCAAGGTGTTCATTCTCCATTTGTGTCATTTTAACGCCCAATGATGATTCATGCAAGACCTATTATGTATTTGGCAAAGTATTGAAGATTCCAAAATTCTTTCAACATCCATGTCTTCTATTCTGCTATTCACCACCATTATCTATGTTCCTCTATCCCTTTGTCCTTCATCTTCTAGTTCTCTCCTACATGTTGAGAGTGGTTCTCTCCTCCATGTCGAGAGCACACTCATGTTCTTTGAACCTGCCTATCCTTTGGAGGGGGCATACCACTACCTCCTCGTCATTCTCCCTTTCACTGGGGTATTTTTTTGATTAATTTTCTTTGACACAATGTGATAAACTGCATTGTATCAAAGAGGGGAAAAATGTAGACACTAAAAAATTGTCTTAGGCCCATGACTCTAATTCTCTTCATAATTCTTCCATTCTTTTCCCTTCCATTTTTCATAATTAAATAATGTTAATTATTTAATATATTCCCTATTGATTAAATAACTTCAATAATTTAATTAATTCATTCTCATCTTTATTTCCCTTTGATTAATTAATTAAATGTTATTTATTTAATTACATCACTAACTAAACCTATTCTCTTTCTAAAATTAATTAAATAGCAGTTTATTTAATTCCACGCTACTTTCCACTATAATTAAACAATTGTTTTAATTATTTAATTATTCGCTAGCTTTTATTCCTCCTTTTGATTAAATATATCTTTATTTATTTAATTATATTTAGTGTCATGATTTTTAAATTAAAAATCATTATTTAATTCAAAATGATGATTCTTTCTATAATTAAATATTTTTTAAAATTATTTAATTAGCTTTTTGCTATTTTTAATTAAATAAATCTTTATTTATTTAATTAGATTTCATATCATGATTTTCTGAATTAAAATAATAATTTAATTCAAAAAGATCATTCTTCTCTTATCACAATCTTCTAAAATTAAATAACATCTTTATTATTTAATTTGACATTGGTCACTAAAATGGAAAAAGATTTGATTTCTTTCTTCATCGCTTTTTTTGTATCTTTTGCATCCAATCTTTATCCCTATGTGTCTCAACTAACCTCCACCTTTGATTAAACTATCTTTTAATTTAATCTTGACCATTCATATGTTATAATTCAATCCTAACCCTATTCCATTCTTTATCTTTTAATTATGACCATCGATTAATTGTTTTTCAAATCTTGACCTATCATTCAAAATCACTTTTTCCTATAAAGAGACTTTACAATTCTCGTTTTAAACCCTCTCTGAAAATCTTAGGAATCTTGAGAGCTCAATGTATTCTAGTTATCTTCAATATTTTGCTTTATCTTTAGGTCATAATTGCATTCTTAATAAAAATCTAAGGGAAATAATACAACATAATGGAGAAGGGCTACAAAGATTAGCCAATGGATGCATGAATCAGGTGATATTGTTCTATTTGTGTTTGTGTGTCCTTTGCTCTTTGTAGCTGATTAGGATTTTTATTATGACTAATGATTTTCACGTTTTAATCTGAAAGCTTAAAATTGCCTAATTATAGCTTGTATCTTACGGATCTTGACTTGAATGTTTTCTTGGATCATAAGAACCTACATCACAAATGTTAGATAAAAAACAAACATGATGCATGATGTCTTTGTCATGATGCTTGAATCTTGAATATAGCTCCAAAAAATACTTGAAAATCACTCTTGAATGCTCTTGTGATCATAAAATTGCTAGAATGCTTGATCTCAAAATGTTCTATGAGAAATTATGTGAAATAACCTTGTATTTACACTTGTTTATGTCGAATTTCCTGAAATAACAATACTAGAAGATGACATTAGATCTAGGAGAATAAAATCCTACCAAGAATTGAATTCAAAATTAGGTTCAAGCTAAGCGGGACTCATATGCTAGTTGGGGCATATGAGTCCTAGTAGGCTAAGCTTGGGACACAAATTTCAAGAATTTTTTAGTTTTATGCCAAATTCAGGTTTAGGCCCCAAAACTTAGGTGTGACCCATATGCCCAAGGTGGAGTATGTGTACCAAATCACTAATTTGGGCCATACAAATCAAAATCATTAAATTATGATTGGCCATTCAATATGTTTTGGGATTATCCTCAGAAAGATGCATTAAATAAAGCTTGTGGATGCAAAATAGTACCAAATAAGGCATAAAGAAGCCCAATTTTAGTAGGGAGGGTCCAAACAAGTGTGAAAATGTAGAGGGATACATTCTTCTACACTACATATACAAATAGAGGAATTAACATAAAGACATGTCAAATAGAACAATATAGGGGATCACATTACACACATGCAATCACATAAAAGGAACATAATAATAATTAAAAAAATACTACTATGGCACATGCAAGACAACCTAAAGCAAGTTATTTGCATCCCAATATTTTTCATCCTATGTAGAAGCCAAATAACTAGCTGAAAGATGGAAAATTGTACGCTTTCCCACCTTTAGGGGTTTTAGGACCTAAAAGGGCCAATTTTCACTTTCACTCAAGAACAAACCCCTAAAATCTCAATGCAAAATAGAAAGAGATCTTACAAAAGGGTTGTTCTAGGGGCTGACTATGATCTAATGAGGGGTTCACCACCAAGTTTTGACTTGGAAAAGACAATGAAATTCAAGATGAAATGTAAAACCCTAATTGAGTGCAAGGTAACACTAAATGAACTAGAAAAGTGAATGTAATGAAACAAAAAACTTCTAAACATAATGTGTGCACCTAAGAATCTAGAAATGGTTCGATGGAGATTCAGAACATTAGAAAATCTGAATTTAATGTTGACTGGAACTCATTCACCAAGCTAGGTGAATTAGTCTAAAATCTATAAAATTGTGTAGGAATAGGAATCTTCCAAATGGGTATTCGAATCTGCAAAATCCTAAAAACTGACTAGAACTGGGACTCATTCACCAAAAGTGGTGAATCAATCTAGTTGGTATTTTCTGAAGCTTTAAAGGTTGATCTTGCTCTTCTTTGTCTACTTTAGCCTTCCTAATTGGTTTCCAAATCTGAATCTCTGATTTGGAACCTGCAGGTAATCTCCAAGGTTCTGCAAGGCTTAGTGACAACTTTAACAACTTTGGATGACTTGCAACTTTTCCCCAATCTTGCTCCCTAGGAAATCTATAATCTAGACCTACAAATCACACACAAATGAGAGGGTAAAATGTTGTTGGGTTAGTGGATAGGGCTTTTTCTTGGTCAAACCCCATTTTGGAAATCAATCCTTGAAACAAAAACAAATAGAAATGGAGAATTATGAATGAACAAATGACAATGTTAAAACTCACCAAACCCTAGCAATAAAGTGTTGCAAATATGCTTGAGATGGATACAATGGATGTGGTCCTTGAATCTTGCTTGAATGATGTTGATCTTGAATGAAACACTTTCTTGAATCATAAACCCTACACCTCAATTGTTAGCACAACAACAAACATGCATGCATGAAATCCTTGACATGATGATTAATGCTTGAATGTTGCTCTAAAATGCTTGATAATCTTCCCTTGAATGCTCTTGAATACTCTTGTGAATGCTTGTGAACTCAAACTTTCTATAAGAATGCTCATTCAACTTGCTAGGTATAAAATGAGAGAAAGAACCTTGTATTTATACTCAATTATGCAACAATTACTAGAATTACAACACTACAAGCTGACATCAAGTCTAAGAGAATAAAATCCTACCAAAATTTTGAATTAATTTTAATTTTGGGTCACACAAGACTCATTCACCCAAGGTGATGAATGAGTCCCATCAGACATAATGTATGGGACCAAAAACCAAAAGTGCTTAGAAATGTGTGAAAATTGATTCAGGGCCAAAAGATCCAGGTGGGACCCATTCACACAAGGTGGCGAATGAGTCCCAGATCACTAAATCTGGGCCATTCAAACTAAAAACACCTAAATTATGATTGGTTAATGATTGGTGTTAGGATTATCCTTGAAAATATGCAATAAATGAAGCTTGTGGATGCAAAATAGGGCCAATTAATGCACAAGAAAGCCTAGTTATTAATGACAAGCCTAGAAAAGTGTGAAAGTTTGTTACAACACTTTACAATACTCCAAATAAGGTAAGATTAATGTTTATTTTAATTAAAAATGTGTTTATTATGTTTATTTAATCAATAAAACCTTAGAAAAGTGTGAAAGTGTGTTACAATACTTCACAACACTTTAGCAAGATACCATTTAAATCCATTAGTTCACAAGGGCCCAAGACCTAATGTGAATGTTTCATCCACATTACAACACTAAATCAAGGAAACATTAGGCTCAATTTCACAGAGGGCCCAAAAAAGTGTGAAATTGCTTCAAACTTTAGTCACAACATTTTTTGACACTACATTTAGCCATCAATTTAGTGAGAGGATAAACATGCTTCAAACTCACACTAAAGTAGATAAACACACATAAAAATGGGTTCAAGTGCACCAATGCTAATACGATGAGACAATGACCAAGAGGGGTGATCAAGCCCCCAGGATCAAGGTCCCATGACAAACCAACATAGGCACAAAAGAAAACGCATGAGAATGATATAAAGAGCAACAACAAAGCACAAGCATACACTGTCGAAGATGAAAAAGAAAAGGTAAAATAAAGATTTAGATCAAGTTTCGAACATTTTTCCATCCCGATGTGGATCATATCTAGGTTGTTTGTCTGAAAAAAATCATACTCACTCTAAGGAAATGAAACTCCTGGTTGTTCGCTAGGTGAGAAGTCCTAAGCGGGTGATACACATACACTCATGGATAGTATGCACTCACACACACACAAGTGGCTATGGGGAAAGTCATGCCTTGGTTGGGCTTCCCACTCAAACCATACCAAAGTTATACCTCCTAATAACTTTAATAAGGCCCCATAAAAAATGATTGTTTTTGGGTTGCATGAGGCAAGAAAAACTTTGTATGCTCAGAGCTCATGAACAAACATAATGGATCTACAAGCATGCAAGTTGTGTTATGCAAGGTGGTCATATAACTGCAAATGAAAAATGTAGAATGAGGAATGTTCAAAGGAGTCTTTCTTAGTTCATGTGAGGTATTTAACTTAGGGAACATTGTGCCTAATGTCTCCAAGAGAGGACCAATCAAAGAATACAAAATTTTCAACTTAGGGGATACAATGTGTCGCATCAAGCCACTAAGGGGAATGTAATATGCTAAGATATATCTCATGCTATTGAGGGACATCACACCCAATGTCACCCACAAAGTGAGAAATGCATCATGTGACGTAAGAAAACTGCACCATGAACCATGAAAAATAAAAATGCAAAAGAATAATGTCGATGTATGCCCCCACTTTAAAAAAATTGATAAACACAATACTATGAGCAATTACTTGAAAGTAGAAAATGATAACTGCAAACAATAAAGACAACATGAGAGCCAACTTGGAAAGCCCTATGCCAATTCATATGTTTCCAAGTAAAGCAATGTCATGTAAGAGGAAAGGAAAAGAGAGGGGTTTCCACCAAAACACTAAACACATAAGGGATATATGGATTTCAGGTCAAGATGTTCTTGCTACAGTTTTTTTTGACGGAGCTCGAAACTACCATCATCCCCCAAATACACATAGAACTGGAAGAATGAAACAAAGAGAGTGAAAATAAAGGAAAACCTTTTAGGTCAACATGGAAGAGACATGAGTGTCTCGATTCCTTGCATCATCCCCTAAATAAAAACTCAAGACAAATTAAAAAGATAAATAAAAATCAAAGGAAAATCCTTTTGGCTCAACATGGAAGAGACATGAATGTCTCGATGCCTTGCATCATCCCCAAAAGAAACACACAAGAAAAAAGAGAAAAAGCGCAAAGAAAAAGATTTACAACATAGAGAAGAATGGAGGTACAAATAGAGGAATGTCACAAAGAGAGAGAACATAAAATAGAACGTCATGGGGGATCAGATCGTGCACATGCAATCACACAAATTAAAAAGAAATAAACAATGAAAAAGACTAGTAAGGCACATGTGAGTCAACCTATTAGCAAGTTGTCTGCATTCCAATCATGTTCCTTGTATACCAAAGGTAGACAACTAGCCAAAGGGACAATAGCAAGTGTCAGAACAGGGTCATTACCAAGATCAAACTCTTTGTAGGGGATTTTTCATCTAAGCTCATGGAAGAGGAAAACAATGTATTCAATTCATTATGCAATTCTTCATCAATTTTAGCAACCTCATCATCGTCATCCAAGTTAATCACAATAGGAGGTCGAAGGATAATTTCTATGGTAGAGTTCGACTCTTGTTGTGGCTATTGTATTGGATTGTTTTGTTTTTGGACAGGGGTAGAGTCATCATGCATTGCTTCAGTCAAGTTTGGAGCTTGATTTTCTTTATTTAATTCTTCATGTAACCTATGAGCAAGGGCATGATGTCCACACCTATGCTCTCTAGCACCTCTATTAATTTTAGTTTTTTTTTCAAGTTACATTTGTGTAGGAGTAGGTTGATGAACCATGGGTTTCTTTTCTTCCCTAAGGGGAGGAATGAAAGGAACCACGGGAGGTTGTTCAACCACTTTCTCTTTGACTCCGTAAACTTGTTTTACTCTAGGAGGTGTGACAAGGTTGTTTTCGTTATCTCTTGGTCTATTTTAGGAGATAGGTGAAGGTTTTATCTTAGGTTGGTCTTGGTTGTTTGTAATTTATTCAGGTTCAAGCATGGTTTTGTCAAGGATAGTAGGCTCAATGGTGGGTGGAGACCTATTTTAGAGGGATAATTTTGCTCTCTTCTTTGCCTTGAACTTTTGGTAGAACAAGAAAAAGAAGTCCTCTCATAGTTTTATAGGTTCCATAGGCTCAGTCCAAAATAAATCCAAGCAAAAATTTCCTTTGGAGGAAAAAGGGTTAAATCCACTATGGTGGATAGTGAATATTTTATTCTGAACTATAAACTTTAAGCATTTATGCACAACCAAAGGGACAACTTTCATGGAGAAAAGCCATGGATAGCCAAGCTTCACACAAAATTGGTGTTACTGCAGGATGATGGGGAATGAGACATCTAATATTTTCAATCCTATTTGAAATGGTAAGGTGATCAATCCCATTGTAGGGCAAAAAAAACCATTGTGTGTCTTGATCCATTATTTCAATTTTTCATATATCCTGATAGAGCTCATGCAAAAGTAGAAATTCCTCAGTGATCACATTCTCTCCAAAGGAAGAATCTATTAGTATCCCATTAGTGGGCTTGTCATAGATATGACCTGCTATGTAAAGAGGACCATTGGGTGCATGTTTAAGTATATCCTTAGAGGAGAAAGAAATTTCAAGAGGACTCTCAGTTAATCCCTTACGAGGAATGAAGTCTATCACTCATACCATTTCATCCATAGTATCATTGTTGATAGGATCATGTTTAATAGAATCATTGTTATCATCAATTGTGTCAAAATTCATCACATCATTCTTTGTAGTTTTGCTAGCTTTGATAAATGAAATATTATGTTTTGGCATGGGGTTGGTGAAGTTTTGCAAGTTTTGGTTAAGAGGGGCAAAAAACTTATTTCCTTGATCACTAACACCTCCAATAGAAAGATGACCATAATCAATGAGGTCTTACACAAGATGTTTAAGATGCTTGCAATGTTTCATGTCATGTCCATTTTATTGGTGATAGTGGTAATAAGAATTTTATCTAAAGCTCGGGGGTAAAGGCTTATTAGTATCAAGTGTTTTGATGGGTGGTAAGGTAATCATTTGTTGTTCTAAAAGTTGGGACATTTTGTTATGAAGGGTATCGAGTAAGGGAGTGAATTATCTTTTTCGGGTCCTCATAGCTAAAGGGTATCATGGCTTTGACAACAACTAATTAGTTATTGGCATTTTGAGTTTTTTGTTGAGTATTAAATTAAAGGAACCCTTTATTCTATTTTCTAAAAGGTTGGGAATTGTTTTGGTTTGCGGGATTGGATTTCTTAGTTCGGCTAGAAGTGGACTTTGTATCTTGACTACTAACTAAATTTTGATAATCACAAAGGGCAGTACACAAGTGCATGAAGGATGGGAATTTTATCATTGTGAGATTATCTTAAATCTTTCTTTGCAAATTTTCTAGGAGCATCTTTTGAAGGTGAGAGTCGAGGACCTTAGCATCAATTTGGGAATAAAGCGATTGATAGCATGAGATAAAGTCAGTTATCTTTTCTTCTTATTTTTGCTTACATCTCATCAAACTAATAAAGGTCATCTTAGGAGTGATATGCACTTGGAAATTATTTACAAATGCATCAAAAAGTTCATTGAATGAACTAATTGAGATTTTTGGTAAAGAGGAGAACAATTCCAAGGCAATATTTTTTAGGGACCTAGGAAAAAGCTTTTCCAAATGTTTATTATCAAGGACAAAGTCACTACACAAGGCAGTATAGGAATTAACATGGTTATAATGATCTCCCTTCCCTCCATATTTCTCAAATCTAGACACCTCTTCACCTTGTGGCATCAGTGTTCACAATATCTCCAATGACAATGGACTACTTTTGACATAATATGTAGGTGGGCCATTTTGATTTTGATTGATGGTGAAAAATTATTTATAAAGGGATGAAACGGTTTGGAAGATTTAAGTTATGAGAGGGTCATTGTTTGTGTTATGAGACGAAAGTGAAAATGGTGAAGGATTGTATGTGTTTGAAGGACAAGTGAATGGAATGCTTATATGTGGTAAGGTGGTAGAATATATGACATGTGATGCCACATAGGAATTGTTACCAATTTTTTCTAATAGCTCAATCAGATAGAGCTCTTTGTTTTAAAACTAAAAACAAAGGTGCATTCTTAACCTTTAATACATTACATTCAAGTGCATAGGAAAAAAAATAAAAAGATTACATTAGAAATTTCATTGCATTTATACAAGTGCATGTAGCATAGGAAATATTTATACAAGTACTTTCTAAAAAGAGTAATCTTTATTGATAATAGAATGAATTTGTCTCACACAAGCCATGAGACTGACTTGTTCAATGTAAATGGAAGAAAAACATATACATTGATAGATAAAAAAAAAGAATGTACATATAAGGAAAGAGACCAATCATTGCCTAAATGACTAGTTCAGTGTAGTTGCCTTGCTTTATCTCATGTCCCAAGCTTCTTTGAGTCCACTTTAGCTCCTATGTTGTCCTAGTACCTACATTTGAATGGTAAAGTGATGTTAAAGCAATTAAAAGTCTCTAACATTACATGTACAAGCACCTATAAATGTATAAGCTGATCTCCAAATACATTAAACAAGCATACAAACCTTAGATGTCTAGGAAAACAACAAGTCATCAAACACATCCAAAACATGCGTTTGTTTTTCTAACATGTTTTCTTACTGTGCAGATACAGGTACATAGTTCATTACCATTTCATCATGTTTTGATAACAGCATGTGGGATAAAATGTGGCTCCCACAAGGGTTGAGCTCAACATGCTGCCTGCTTTAAAGATGCATGGAAAAATAAATCATCTCCTTATGGTTCACTCAAGAAAGAACACATAATTTATGATAGTGATATTTTATGTCACTATCATAAGTGACATATACCTGCTCAAGGAAATCACAAGGGTCTATATCAAATACATAAGGTACAATCACAGTCTCATAATGACATTGGCACATCAAGATGAACATGTTATGACAGTGATACAAAGCTATGGGAAATAAAGTTCATAAGGATTAGTCAATAAAGAAGGTTGTTGTCATCAAAAGTTTATAAAAGTAGTCACAATGCATATTAAATCTCAATCTAAAGTATGACAATAGCAATGAGGATGTACTAGTAAAAAAAGAAGTTTTAGATGCAATGATCTTGAAAGCTAGCATGAAACACATAGTGAGAAGACTTTAAGGACACAAAAGAATTGGTATCCATAATGATTATTTTTTGTAAAAGGGCTATATAGAGCAATCATAAAGAGCAACATGAATGCCATATAGTTTCAAACATAGAAGGCAGAGTGCATGAGATAGAAATGACAAGTGGTAGTCCTTCACTTGGGGGTAGTAATGTTGATGCATCAACATGAAAATACCTATGAATAAAAATTCCACAATTTTTGATGAAAAAATTTCATATCAAAAGGAAATCAACAAAGGCAACTGAAAAGGCCAATGTTCATGTGATTATAGGACAACATTGTTAAGAAAAGAGTGGGAAAAGGGGCAATTTTGTCTCAATACCACCAAAATCCATATATAGATTCTAGATTAAATTTTATAGAGAAGCATTCCCATGTGATCGAAATGTTTTAAGTGTCTTAATAAGGAATGTTTCAATGGAATTGCAATTACCATATAGTTCTAAAGGACGGTTTCAAGATTGCCATATAAGCAAAATGGATTGAGCACTCATATGCAGTTGACATTGGAAAGGTAAATTTTAAGGGAATATTTTCAAGATAAGTGTTTCTAAGCATGAAAATGTGAGGGCTAATAACTAGATTTAGAAGTTCACATGGTAGAAAAAAGGATGAGTGGCAATGTCTCTTGAGGTTTCAGTAAAAGAAGAAACACTCCTAGTAAGGTATGATAGTTACAAAAGGCACATGGATTCAATACAAATGAGATTGACCACAGTCACTATGGAAGAGACATCAATCATGGATGTCTTGAAGAGCCATGGAGGGGGATTTTCAACCACAATTATAAGATAACAGGATAGGTGGAAGCCACATTAAGAGCAACCAAATGAGGCTATTTCAGAGAGCTTGTTAGATTGTTTGATTGTTTCCTTTGTTGGATACTGTCAGAAGCATAGATTATTCACATAGACACCATCTTTGTCCTATGGATTCATCATTTTTGAAGATTTAACAACCTTGCAAAGATAATACCTTGGTTATGTCACATAGAGCAGTATTATAAACCCATAGTCAAGGTTACCATGAATGAGAATGTGACAATATTTCATGACACAATGGATAATCATAGTGTTTACTTAATTAGGCAGTAGTTTTCACAGTGAAAGGTCAATGTTTTCTTATAGAAAATAGTTTCTAAGTGTCGTTTTTATCATTTGGAGGTACATATCTAAAAGTTTTAATCACAGACCATGGCATGATGAGCATGATAGGAGACATGACAATGATTTCACATCTAGGGAGGGTAGTATTGCACAGATGAACAAAGCCAGATACTTAAAGCCAAATCCATAGATGAACATCAAGTATGGGAAGATGAAATACATAACAATACACTCAAATAATATCTCATTTTCCCTCATGTTTTGTTAAGAAACCAAATACATATGTTGGGATGCATTTACTTTGTAGGGCATACATAAAGGCAAAGTAGGGGTTTCAAATACAAAAGGGTTGCATGTTCTTGTGGAATAGTTGACTAGGATAGCTCTTATTTTGATTGTACACCCTCTCATCTCACATAAATGTAGGTTATTTTATTTGTTTCCTATCCAAATGGAGCAAAGACCAAATGGAAAGAATATAGAAAAAGAGGATTATCTATAGAAAATGCAAAGGCCATGGCCTATACAAGAGCGTATAAGGAAACAAAAGCTATTATTATCATTTTTTTGTTATTAAAGGCCAATGAAGGGAGACATAGGTTTGCAATAACCCAAAAAACTAAAACTCATGTAACAAGAAGTATAGTCGCAACCACAATCATCTTTTGCTCATGAAATACATAAAATCTTCAAATTTTATAGAAAATAGGAAGAATTTATTTCTTTTCTTCAAATATGGCTCGATATCGAGAATATTTACCTTTAGAAGATGAGTAAAAAGAGACAAGAGATGCTTCCAGAATGCTTACCCAACATGTAGAAGTTGTTGTTGGTAAGAAATACAAAGGGAATGCCTTTGTTTTTTGCAAAATCCACCATGATAGACCCTCGAAACCCTCATGTCGGCAAGAGAGAAGCTTCTAGAAAAATCAAAAGTAAAAATGGAATATTTTTCCATCTTTTGGATTTCCTTTTGTGTCTAAGGTTTCATATCCTAGAGGAGGCTGGTGGCATAAGGTGATTTTTCACTTTGCCTTTTAAAATTTGCAACTATTGTATGGCGTGGGATTTTTAAGTCTTATGATTTCTAATGTGTTCTCTTATTAATAATGACTAAGTTTTTTAAGACTTATGTTTTTCTTTTCATTTCTCACAAAGGCTAAGCCCTTAGTTATTTTTTCATTTTTGATTTATAAATGTAAAAGCATGTGATTAAGTGATATTTTTATAAATCACTTTAATCAAATTGTTCTTTTTAAATACAAAAATAAAGGAGTCATGCTTTGTCAATGCATGTATGGATTATAGTTAATCTTTAACACTTTTACAAGCATCTAGGGGTGGTTGAGAGAGGTTGAGAGAAATTTGGAGGAAATTTAGGCCTTTTGACCAAGTTTGGAGTCAATTTCTTATTCCTTTATGGTAGACTTGGTCAAAGTTGACTATTTCAACTTTTTGGAGCTCTTTTGGAGAAGTTCCATTTGCTAATTTTAGGGATTTTTGGAGGCATCTAAGATCATGAAGTTTCTAACTCCTCGTTTGGTGGATCTTAGTTGGAGATGGTTATATTCTCATTTGGACTCATTTGTGAGTTATTTTTGACTATGCTTTTTTTTCTTCTTTGTGACTTTTTTGAGTCCTTAGCAGAAAAGATTGCATTTTATTGTAACTCTTTTAACGATTTTTACTTAGTTGTGCTTTACCTTTCAATCAATAAAATCAAGCAATTTTTCCTTCTCAGTACTGGTTATTGTGCAATAGCATGAAATTATTGATGTTTCCTTGTGATGATAATGTTTATCCTTGGTTTTTATCCAGTTTCTCGTTTCCATTATGCAAAAGTGCATGTTTGTGTAGGTCATAGTTTGTGTTAAACTAGTTCTATGTAGGATTCAATTGTGAAGTCAAGAATTTGAGCCTCTAAAAGGTTATTTGTTATTCCTCTTGAGTTTTTCCATAAAACTTCAAAGCCCCTCTATGAAATACTTATGCAAAACATGTCAAAATTGAGTTGTGTATGCTAAAGTGAGTTTTATTGATCACATTATGTGTCAAAAAAGTGGTACAAATCCTTAATATTTGGTGCACCACCTTAGGAGATAGTTTCATTTTACACAATCTCTCCTTTTTCCCTAGGAAATAGTAGTATTTTAGGTGATTGTCCCAAGGAGAACCAACTCTTCAACAGGAAGCTTTATCTCAACTATCAGAGCCCACACTCTAGAGATCATTCCCATGTTTTCACTGGATTGTTGAATTTCAGATTCAATAAGGTTTAAATCTAGGAAATAATAGGAACTAGGGATGCTAGCAGGAATACCCAAAGAGGGAATCATATTACTAACTTGTTGCATTGTTGTTGTGACTTGAGGATTGGTATAGGTAGGTATTGAGGAAATTTTTGTGGGAGGAGGAATTTGAGTTCCTCCTTGGCTTGTGACATTGTTTTTAGGTAAAGGGCAACTAGTGGTTGGGGGAAGGTGTTTGCCAAATATTTGAACTATGTAGCTCAAGCCCATCTTCACTTTCAAGCATGCGGTGAATGTTATCAATAGTAAGGATGACAATAGTTGAAATGTTATCATTTTGCACTTGGTGTTGTAAGTTTACTAAGTCCTCATGAATTTGAATTATTTTTTCTTGTGGGACACAATCATTCCTTGTTGAAACTTGCATACTACTTTAAGGCAAAGATTTGTTAAGTGCATTTTCCATACCTAGTGTACTAGTGTCAATACTACGAGTGAAAGAGCTAGAAAACCCAAAATCTACAATGATTGTGCTATCATGGGATGAAATGAGTCTCAAAATTCTTCTCACTACAGTATTAGCAATAAGACACCAAATACTCATGCAAGGGTTATGAAATGTAAAGTGAATACAAATGCAATGCAAGCTAAGAAAAATGAAATACTTATAAATTTTTTTGGAAACTAGAACATAAAGGCAATAATAGCAAATAGAAATTCAAAAACTGAACTGTAAATGCCAAAAAATGCAATGCAGAATATGCAAAGGGACTGATTTTCCCAAGGTGGAAAATGAGTCTCAGTGAGGATGTTTTTCAAAAATTTCAAAAAAAATCAATGAAATTTTATGATTTTTATTTTTTATGATCGATATCTAAGATGTAAATGCAGATTTTTAATTATTTTAAATGAAATTAAATGCAAAAATTCAAGATATATGACCTTTTACTAATGCAAAATTTGAAACCCTAGAATAAAAATTAACCTATGCAAATCCTAATGCAAGATCTAGGATGAAAATGCACTCCAAATAAAAATTATGTTGTTCTAAATGTAGGTTCACCAAAATGAAAGGTTGAAAATTGTATGCTTTCCCATATTTAGGGGTTTAAAGACCTAAAAGGGGCAATTTTCACTAACTTTCACTCAAGAACAAACCCTTGAGATCTCAATGCAAAAGAAAAATAGATCTTGCAAAAGGGTTGTTCTAGGGGATGACTATGATCTAATGAGGGATTCACCACCAAATTTTGACTTGGAAAAGGCAATGAAATGAAAGATGAAATGTAAAACCCTAATTGAGTGCAAGGTAACACTAATGCCCTAGAAAAGTGAATGTAATGAAATAGAAAACTACTAAATAGAATGTGTGCACCAAGGAATCTGGAAATGGTTGGATGGAGATCTGGAACATTGGAAAATATAACTTTATTGTTGATTAGGACTCATTTTCCAAGCTGGGTGAATCAATCAAGAATCTAGAAAACTATGCAAGAATGGAATCTACCAAATGGGTACCTAAATTCGCAAAATCTAAAAATTTGACTAGAACTAGGACTCATTTGCAAAAAGTGGCGAATCAATCCCATTGGGATATTCTAAAGCTTAAAAGGTTGATCCTAATCTTCCTTGTCTACTATATCCTTCATGATTGGTTTCTAGATCTAAATCACTGATTTGCAATGTTTAGGTGATCTCCAAGGTTCTCCAAGGCTTGATGACAACTTTGACAACTTTGGATAACTTGCAACTTTTCTCCAATCTTGCTCCTTAGAAAATCTACAACCTAGACCTACAAATCACACACAAAGGAGAGGGAAAAAATTTGTTGGGTTAGTGGATAGGGGTTTTCCTTGGTCAAATCTCATTTTAGAAATCAATCCTTAAAATGAAATCAAATATAAATGGAGAATGATGAATGAACAAATGACAATGTTGTAACTCACCAAACCCTAGTAATAAAGTGTTGCAAATATGATCTAGATGACTATAATGGATGTGGTTCTTGAATCTTGATTGAATGATTTTGATCTTGAATGAAACACTTGCTTGAATCATAAACCCTACACCATAATTGTTAGCACAACAACAAACATGATGCATGAAATCCTTGACATAATGATTGATACTTGAATGCTACTCAAAAATTCTTGATAATTTTCCCTTGAATTCTCTTGTGAATGCTTGTGAACTTAAACTTGATATAAGAATTCTCATTCAACTTGATAACTATAAAATGAGAGAATGAACCTTGTATTTATACACAATTATGCAAGAATCTTGAAATTCCACTACAAGCCAACATCAGATCTAGGAGAATAAAATCCCACCAAAATTTTGAATTAATTTTTATTTTGGGCCTCACAAAACTCATTCACCTAAGGTGGCGAATGAGTCCCATCAGACATAATGTATGGGACCAAAAACCAAAAGTTCTTAGAAATGTGTGAAAACTGGTTCAAAGCCAAAAGATCCAGGTGGGACCCATTTTCCCAAGGTGGAGAATGAGTACCAGATCATTAAATATGGGTCATTCAAACTAGAAACAGATGAATTGTGATTGGTTAATGATTGATATCAGGATTACCCTTGAAAAGATGCAATAAATGAGGCTTGTGGATGCAAAATAGGGTCAATTAAAGTATAAGAAAGCCCAATTATTAATGAAAAGACTAGAAAAGTGTGAAAGTGTGTTACAAAACTTTACAACACTCCAAATAAGTCAAGATTAATGTTTATTTTAATTAAAAAGAGGTTTATTATGTTTAGTTAATCAATAAAACCTTTAAAAAGTGTGAAAGTTTGTTACAACACTTCACAACACTTTAGCAAGGTGTTATTTAAATCCATTAGTTCACAAGGGCTCAATATCTAATGTGAATGTTTCATCCACATTGAAACACTAAATCATGGCAACATTAGGCTCAATTTCACAAGGAGGGCCCAAACAAGTGTGAAAATGTCCTCGACAACATTTTTCGACACTACACTAGCCAAAGGGACAACAACAAGTGTTGTGCTAGGACAAGGCTATCTAATCACTTGGGCACACTAAGTGCAAGGAAAGATTGAGCTGAGATAAGAGATGAGGAAAATACATATTTTAAGTGTAATAAGTATGCAATAGTGAGAATTCTAAGATTCTACAACTATTACATGGCAAGGAGAAAAGTGTATGCATACTTTAAGGGATTATCTCTATGAGATCAGATTTATCAAAGATCATCTTTAAAGTATGATATGCATCAGCACTATGTCCAAGAGTTCTATGATATTGAAAATGAGAAATGTTTGTACAAGTTTACCTTTCTAATTTTGATTTTATTTAATAGGTGGTAATGTTACGAGTCCTTGATTAAGATGTTTTTGTAAGAGCCTTTCACTTTGAGACATAGGAAAAGGAATTTTTTTTTTTAGTTTGTAAGGCCTTTTTTTCTTGCTTGATTGACCAATTTGTTGAGGTGGGTTTGGAGGAGGAGGACATAAGATTATCCTATCATCCTTGTGAGGTAGTGGTTGATCATTATGAAGGAAGATATTTGTTTCCTTGGAAGATGCAAAGGGATGAGGATCTTGATATCCTAGTCCTTTAGTATCTTCAATTGGTATTTGTTCTAAAAGTTTTTGAATTTCATGTTCATTGGTTATGTCACATCCTTTCTTGGTTAATATCTTAAATCCTTGGCCATAATTATCTTCTAAGCTAATGGGTGTATTGGTAACTTTATTGGCATAAGGTAGAGGAGTATCATTATTGCTCTTGTTAACAAGATCATTGATGATTGATCGTTGAGGCTTAATTTGTGTTTGAATTTCACAAGGTAAGAGTTTGGACATATAAAATGGTGGTATGGTAGGAGGTGTTGGTTTTTGCATGGAGGGGTAAACGGATGCATTGTTTTCAATGTTGTCAAGACAATTATGTATGGAATTATGCATCATTTCCTCATCTTCTCCTATGATTTTAACCTCATGAGGATATACATTAGGATTTTATTGAGCATGATTAGGTTCTATTGCATTAGGGTCATTACCAAACACACAACTTGAGACATCTACCAAAGAGAGTAAACACTTTCATATATTGCAAATATACATGTCCATGATACAAGAATGAATTGAAATGAAAGGACATAGTAAATTTTAAGATTTAAAGGAAGATAATATGAAAAAATCTAAAAATGATGTCACTTTTCAATGTAATTTTGAATTAAAACAATACACAAAATTTGACCAATTAACATTAATGTGAATAATTTTAGAAAACAAAAATTTTGGAAACTAAAATAGAGATTTGATTGTAGGAACATAGAATGTAGACAGAGGGTTTTTAATGTCTGAAAAATATAAACAAGTCTTATCAGGGACTCATTCACCCATGGGAGAATGGGTCTTCTGTCAAGGTTTTGAAAAATTAAATTATAGATTTTTGAGTTAATGTTTATGTTTTTGAATTCTAGTTTCAAAGAGGTAGTTACAGTTTCAGGTTTTTGGAAAATAATATCTCAATGCAAGTTTGAAATGATGCCAAATAACAAGAAAAAAGACCTAATTGGATATTCAATTTTGATTCAATATTTTGATTTAAGTGACTAATTATGAAATGTTATGTAAGCACTACACAAAATTAATAAAATAAATAAATTTTTCAAATTTTAAAGAATGCCAAATGCAAACCTAAAACACTAAATGAGATGCAAACTAATGCAAGTAAACAACCCTAAATGAGATGCAAATCATTGCAATAAAATCTAAAGTAATGAAAATCTAGATCTAGGGTTTGAGTGAACTCAAAATTTAGAAAGTTTATAGTGCAAGAATGTCGGGTTCACCACAATGAAACATCAAAAAATAGGGTTGTGGGGAATGTAGGGGGTTCAAAAAAATGATAATTGATAGAGCTATTATCCTTTATTTCATTAGGAAATGAGATCCACAAAAAAATTGACTTACAACCCTTAGGAAAGTCAACTCGATGAGGGAATCAATTGATTTCCTTATGATTGAGGACATGGGTATCAACTTGAACAACACTTTTGGGTGAAAAACTAAAAAAAATCAATCAGCACAATTATGCAAGCTAACACTTGGATCTTCAATTTAAAACTTAATACAAATAAAAACAACAAAATTTCTATAGATCTCAGAAGCATTAAGCATTGTGTACCAGTCACCGAAAAAGCAATTTTAGGAGACTAACTAGGACTCATTCACCCATAGGTGAATGGGTCTTTGTGCAAAGGTTTCAACTATCTTTCAAGAGCCTTTGATGTCAATATGTAGCTTTTATTTGATTTGTGCTTTAGTGTTGAAAATTTAGAAATAAATCCTATAGGTGAGTTTTCATGGATTGACGACAAATTTTCCAATATTGCTCTTCAAGAGATCTTCAATCCTTCTTCAACCTAAGATTTGCAACACAAAAACATGAGGGGTTTTATTTTTTTGGTGAATGGGTTTACCTTGGTCAAACCCCATATTGGCAATTAAACCTGGAATTGAAATAATGAAATATGAAAGGAATGATGAATGGACAATGCTATGTTGCAACTCACCAAACCCTTGAATAAACCTTGGGAATTTTGAAATCTTGAGCTTGATCTTGCATGAGATGGATTAAATGTATGTGGATCTTGATACTTGAAATATAATTTGAATGCTTTATTTGAATCTTTGAAACCTATATCACAATGTTAGCTCTAAAAACATGCATGATTGTAGAAGACTTCAACATGATGCTTGAGATCCTAATTGCTGCAATAAGGCACTAATAAATCTACTCTTGAATGCCCTTGATCATAATATTTTCTTTAGGAATGCTTACATGAAAAAATATAGCTTCTTCTTTTTTTAGGATTTGAATTGATCAAATAACCTTGTATTTATAGGTATGTATCCTTAATTTCCTAAAAAATAAAACATTGCAATCTAACAATAAAATTTGCAGTCGGGGAGATTAAAATAGCACCAAAAACATATTTTAAATTTAGGTTCAAATGCCTAGGGAGGACCCATTCACCCATGGGAAAATGGGTCCTAGGTCCCTTTTCCTAGAACACACATTGCTCAAGGTAAAGTGTTATGTGTTGGCATTAATTTTTGTCAGGTTTTCCCTTTGGAAAATGTATCTTTTTAGGCTTAGAGATGTAAAATAGGGATTATTAAGGAATAATTAAGTCCAATTTAATTGAGGGGACCGAAACAAAGTGTGAAAATGTAAAGGAGTACATTTTTTGACACTACAAAACTTAATATATGTTTCAACCATTATTGATCAACACTTAAAAGTAAAATGAATGTGAAGATAGGTTGTCAAGTGAAGAATATGAAATATCACATAAAGTGGCCATTGAAGGAATCAAAATATGAGGTTTGTAAAAAATAAATATCATTGTAGAAATTTATCAAGCAATGAAATCTACATGTATTTCAACAAAAGAACTATGGCACATGAGTTATGGTCACTTGAATCTTAGAGATTGTATTTATCTACAAAGAAACAAGATGGTGTATGTTTTTCCAATATTTAAGAATGAATATTTTAATTGGGATAGTTACACATTGGGGAAACAACATAGGAATGATTATTCAATAAAGGAAAATAAATATTCTTGAATTAATACATAGAAATGTGTGTGGTTTCATGCAAATTGAGCCACTTGGGGGAGCTTATTACTTTCTTATATTTATTGATAATATCACTAGATACACTTAGGTCTATTTTATAACAAATAACAATATATTTTTTGAATTCTTCAAGGTATATAGAACTATGGTAGAAAAATAAACAACTCATAGTCTTAAGATTCTTCGATCTAATCAAGATGGGAATACACTTCAAAAAAAAAAATTGTCAAGTATTATAAAGAAAAAAAAATAGTAGTTGAGTGTGCTAGGAGTATTCTCAAAGGAAAGGATCTCCCTAACAATTTATGGGCTAAAGAAATTAGTAAAACCATATATTTATTAAATAAAATAATAATGAAATACCTAGAAACAAAAACTCCTTATGAAGTCCTCATTGGTACAAAACCTACTATTAGTCATTTGATCTTTTTGAGTGAAGTATCCCCTATTCTAAAATAAAATAGAAGGAAATGTGATGAAAATATAATCTAAAATATTTTCATTGGTTATTGTGTTGATCATAAGACCTACTAAATGTATAATCTAATTACTCAAAATATTTCCTATTAGAGATGTTGTATTTCATGAATATATAGATGATATGAAAGAGGAAGAAAGCTCAAATTCATAGAAAATTCTTGAAGAGGACGTTACAAGTACATATATTTTAAATAAAAAACTCATGATAAAAGAGGGTTTGAAACAAGACAAAGTGAAGGTAATCCATCTAGTAGTGAAGCATTAAGAAGATCAATGATCTACAAATTGAGGCACAAATAATGTATAATTACTATTCTTTAATGGCTCAACTAATGATCATAGATGAATCTATTTTTTTTAAGAAACTAAGAATAATAAAGGATGGATAAAGGTAATGCAAGAAGAATATGATTCAATTATGCAAAATGGCACTTGGAAAATAATTGAATTACTTGCAAATAAAATTTTAATTGGCTCCAAATGGTTATTCAAAACTAAGATAAATATTGATGGTAGTGTTGACATATTCAAAGCTAGATTGGTTGCAAAATTTTATTCACAAAAGAAAAGAATAGATTATGAGGATAAATTTGTACATGTAGCTAAAATGAAAAATATTAGACTTATTCTTGCACTTTCTACTAAGTCTAATTGGAATCTACATCAAATTGATGTTAATTTAGTAAATTTTAATGGCTATTTTAAGGAGGAAATCTATCTTGTTCAACCTAAAGGATTTATAAAGAAGGGACATGAACATTTGTATGTATGTCAAAGAAATAACTATATGGTATTGAATAGGCACCAAGGTTATGGTATGTAAAAATTGATCATTTATTATTTTAAAAATGGTTTTTTGAGAGTAAGATTCATCCAAATTTATAAGTAAACAAATATGAACATGGGAATGTTGATTGAATTTCAATTTATGTCACTAAATTAATCATAGCAAGAATTTCTATGGATTTGATTAATGAAATCAAAACAGGCCTATCACAATCATTTGAAATGAAGGATCTTAGAAAAATACATTATTGTTTATGACTATAAGTAAAGAGACAAGATAGTAATACTTTTATTACTCAAAGTAAGTATACAAAGAAATTGATCCAAATGTTTACTTTGCAAGGTCATAAATTAGCATAAATACTCCTTTATAATAGAATGTTATATTTTTCTATTTGTAATGGTACTAAATAATTTAATAGGACTTTGTATAGAAATATGATGGAAATTTTAGACTAATTAACCATAATAAGACCTAGAATATTAAATATTGAGTCAAAATACTTAACCAATTCAAGGCTAAACCTTTTGAGACTCATTGGAAAGAAATAAAGGGAGTTATTTGATACCTGTAGGGCACCATTACTTTTGGTATTGAAAATTCTAACCATTTGAATGTTAAGTTGATAGGTTATATAATTTATAATTGGGATAGTGATTTAAATGGTCGAAAACCCATAATCAATTATGCTTTCAACATAGGATCAAGAATTGTGTCTTGGATTAGCTAGAAGAAACTAATTATTTCCTTGTCCACTATTGAGTCCAAATCTAAAGTATTATCTAATACTACTTGTGAAGCTATTTTTCCAAGGTCTATACCTAAATATATGTGACATAAGAAAGGACCAAATATAATCATGTGTGACAATGATTTTAATCAAATTGGAAAATAATCCAATTTATCATGAAAGATCAAAAAACATTTAAAATCAACATCACTTTGCAATGTAGAAATAGATAAGAAGAATATTGTTACAAGGAGCTTCACTACCTCAGAGAAACATGAAGATCCACCACAATAACTCTACACCATCTACAACCTTTGACTCACTGCCTCTAACAATTTTAGGTACACTAAAAATGTATACACCTTCTGCTTAATGATTTCGGTAGCCTTAGGAATTTAAGCTCACACTCAAATCACAAAACTTGATTATATTTGCATCATCCTTCACATTGCTACTCATCACACACATATCCAACAATTAACCTTGATTATATATCTTTTTTGACCTTAAACAAATTCTCTAGGTTGGCCTCAATGAAACGTATGCACCTCAAATGTGCAACCACCAAATAGGTTGACACCAAACACTTTCACAGTGGAAAGAAGTGAATGTGGATCAAACCAAGGGTTAATTAGGACCCAAATCTACACCAAAATGCTACACCATTCTTCCACAAACAACAATCCATCTCTGCAATCAACACTAGCACACTAGGTTGGCCAAACCTACACTAACACTATAAAAAAATCAATACACTCTTCACCAAGTCTAGAAATATCCTATAGACCATGCAGAAACATAAAACAACATCCTATAATATTCCAACTTCATCAGAATATTCAGAAATACTGCCACAACCACCTAAAACTGAAAATACTATCATCCTATGCAACAAGTCACACTACCACATGCATAAAACTCACTAACCAACCTTGAAGAACAATTGAACAACAAACACTCTAGTGTAAGGTATATGCAAGAAATATAAGCACATTCCCAAATGTACAAGATAAGAAACTTCAATGTGGAGAAGTGCAAAGCAATTCCATTTTTCCTAGACAACCTTCTTCATAGGAAACACACTATCAGACACATCTTCCACTACTACACTATCCAGAACCTAAAAATCTAGATACAAAACCTTTGAATACCTCTTATCATCTCATCCAAACCACACAAGCACATATTCAACCATGAAGAAATTAACAACACAATGCAAAACAAGAATCTTTCACCTTGTACACTCTCTATTCAAATTTTCTCAAAACCACTTCGAAACCAAGTGAACCAACTATATAAGCAACACCTGCTCAACACCACAAATCTTTCTTAACATGACGCCACTAGAGATTGACATCAATGATGACACTAATGACAACATAGTGCAACAATCTCCAACATACATGTTAGTGTAATTAATTAATTATTACACTAGCATAAGTTAATTTAGGTTTTAATTAATTATATTAGTCCTAAGTTGAATTTAATCATTTAATAAAGTTGTTGAGATAAGATTCCCTTCTAGAAGATGAGTTTTCTTTTCAAGAACTTATCTCCATCTTGTTATCATTCCCTAGGTAGTTGGTTAGGGTTTCTTGTTGTCACATGAAGTGTGATTTGAACACTTGGCAACATCCTTTTCATTCTAGGTTTAGCACTTACCTATATAATCAGGCATATGTTCTCTTTGTAATCGTCCATCTATCAATCAATCAATACTTTCTTTGTGGTTGAATATTTCTTCAAACCCTTGTTTGTTTTTTCCATCCATTCTCTTCCTTGTGATAGGTATCCATTTGCATGCAAGTGATCTTGGAGTCTGAAGTTGGTTTTAACAACTTCTACATGGTATCAGAGCTTTCCTGCTGCATGCTTGTTCTTGTTTAAAGAGTTTGGAGCTATTTGGAGCTACAAGGGTTTGTTGCATGTCGTTCTTTATTGGAGCCGTCATTTTTTTGCTTCAAAAATCCAATTTTCACTCATTTGCAGGAAAAATGATTTATGGGTTTTGTTGCCAACTTCGAAATCTGAACTGGGTATCTTTTAGATTTTGCACATCTTCTACAAATCTAGAGAAAATCACTGTTGAAAAAGTGGCGCGCGTCATTTTTCTCCTGGCTGAAGGTTAAAAAAAATCAATTTTTCATCTTCTGCTTGTTGGATCAAAAAACGATTTCTGGGTTTTGTTTCTAGCATCAAAATATTTCTGGGTTTTTATTTTTGTCTACAAACAATGAGGATATTTTCTAGAAATCAAGTTAGAAATAAACATTTTTTGTTAGAAAAGTCGTTTCTTGCAAGCTAAATTCAGTTTTTGAAAAATTCATAACTTTTGGCCACGATGTCTGCTTTTGGCAAACGAGATATTGACGAAAAGCTTGTTTCAAACACTTGATAGTGGTGTATGCCATGTTTTCAGATTTGATCATCTACACAAATCTGAAGTTATTTTCATTATGGAGGCAGATGTAAACATTGGTTTGTGCATGCACTCTTTTTTGTTTGCATGCAGTAGGTTTGCATTTTGTTTTTAATTTATGCATGTTTTGCATATTCTCTCCTTTTGCAATCATTGGGTATTGTAATAAATGAACTGATATAAAGTTTCATCAGGGAAGTTTCTTGCATAATAATCTGATTAGAGTGTGCATGCACTTTGATCTTCATTGTGTTTTGATGACAACTTGCATGGGTTGTAATCTAGTTTCTTAGTTTCTTTTGGCCATATTTTGTCTTAGTTTGACACATATCAGATTCATATCTGTTCACACTTTAGATTAAGAGCCTATGGTAAATGATCTGCATCGGATCCATCTCAGTTTGAGGGCCACTAAATTTGTGGTTAATATTCCTGAGTCTTTATGGTACTTGTTCCCATGGAAAAATTTTAGTCTCAGTTTGACATCAGCATCAAGATTCACGGCTTCCAGATTATGTCATCATCTTTTCATCTACTGTTGCTTTATGGATTTCAGGGTTGTTCCAGTTTGGTGTTTTCGAGTGTTCCGTGGCATCGGGTTTGTTGTTGCATTATTATGATTCCAATATGGTTTCTTATAGACAAAAGTATCTTTCCTTACTTTCCAAATTGTGGTTCCAGTGTTACTCCACAGTGTTCTTCCAGTGCTTCTTTGCTGCAGTCATCTCATTGTAGGGGGGGTTGTCCCACTGGGTTTTCTTTCTCTACCTCATTATTGCATTTGTACATGGGTACCTGATCAGGCCTTGTTGTCGAGACCCATTCATGCTTTCTTGCATTCATCTTAGTTTTAGGTGCATGCTTATCTAGTCTCCCTAAGTTGCACTTATGGGGGGGTGTTAGTGTAATTAATTAATTATCACACTAGCATAAGTTAATTTAGGTTTTAATTAATTATATTAGTCCTAAGTTGAATTTAATCATTTAATAAAGTTGTTGAGATAAGATTCCCTTCTAGAAGATGAGTTGTCTTTTCTAGAACTTATCTCCATCTTGTTATCATTCCCTAGGTAGTTGGTTAGGGTTTTTTGTTGTCACATGAAGTGTGATTTGAACACTTGGCAACATCCTTTTCATTCTAGGTTTAGCACTTGCCTATATAATCAGGCATATGTTCTCTTTGTAATCGTCCATTTATCAATCAATCAATACTTTCTTTGTGGTTGAATATTTCTTCAAACCCTTGTTTGTTTTCTCCATCAATTCGCTTCCTTGTGACAGGTATCCATTTGCATGCAGGTGATCTTGGAGTCTAAAGTTGGTTTTGACAACTTCTATAATACATGCATAAATATAAATTTCCACACATTTCCATGGACATGTGTCAAATATAAATGCACATACACATGTACATAAACATAAATATAAATGTTTATTTTTAACCCTAAAATATCAAATTGAAGTTCCATAAACAACTATCTTTAAACCCTAAAATTTTCAACTAAATCCCTAAACAACTATTTTGAAACCATAATAAAATATGTATACATGTATGTATTCATACATAAATCATGTGTATATATGTAAATATGTACATATATCTATACAAACACACACACACACACACACACATCTTTGTGTGTGTGTGTGTGTGCACATGTATTACTTTGATGGATGGCATATATTGTTTAAAAAATCTTAACTCAATGGAGATTCACTCCCTAAAAATATATGAGAATCATAGTTGTGACATACTAATGGAAGATTGATAATAGATAGCCATGCAACATGATCAAGTTGGAAGCTCTAGATAGAAACAAAAACTACAATATGGGGAAAATGCAAGCTAACAAAATAGGATCCTAAGGGAAGCTAAATATTACTCCCCTAAGTCATTCCATAATAAAATAATGAGTAGGATAATAACATATGACTTGACCCCAAGAGTGGTTAAACTATGACTTAAATAAATGGTAAAATACCATCAAGAGACAAGTGATAAACTAGTGATAAGGATTGAGTTAATTTTATAATGAGGCTTGAGGTTTTAGTTTGATTGGATAATGGATTGGAGGATATGGTAATGGTGAGGTTGAGGATCCTATATGGATCATGAGAAACCAATAGAATTAGTAAATAATTCATAATGAAGCTCAAGGGTAATTTTATAGTCATTACCTCAAAATGGTCATTCAAGGATGAAACACTAAAATTGCTCCAAGGATGATACAATTACAGTGAAAACATAATTTTATTCAAATTTTAAGGTATTATGGGACAAAGTCAATCATATGGATATTAGGGAATTAATCAATGAAGGGAGATATGATATTTTATTTGATGTCCCTCTCAATTTGATATAAATAATAGAATGAGAAGCATGGTGTCCTATCATAGGGATAAAAATATAGTGACTCATAGTGGACATGTAAATGGGGACTAGGAGTAGGTAGTGGAAGGGAGTAACTAGGAGATCTCAAGCTTGATAAAGGAATTTTTCTTCTTTTGGATTTGATAGGACATTCAACTCATTTTGATATAGTTTTTTTTTTATCTCTTCATCTTACTTCTTTTATTTCACTTTTTTGAGAATTTCCCCATGTTCTAACTCTAAGTAGCAAAGAAGACACATGGGTTCATCACAAAATATTGGAATAAGTGAATAAGGTTATAACCCAATGCACTTGGGAATATATAAAGGCTCATCACCACAAATAATTTCAAGAAAATTTGGGCATTCTTTAATTTTTTCTATTGTAAAGGCATGATTTTCAATTTTGAGATCTCTAGGAAAACAATGAACAATTTCAACAACATTTTTCCACTTGAGGTTCTAATGCTTACTACTAAATTTTAGATATCAAAATGTATAGATGGGATAATGCTCATAACCCTAATATAATACAAGTAGTTTGTTCAACATATGAGTAGGGACAAATAAAACCCATTTAATCAACACAAAAGAAAGATTATAGTTTAGAACTAAATAAAAAACCCTAATTTTTAATTTAGGAGTATCTATTTGAAACCCTATTTTCTAGATTATAAAATATAAAACACCAAGTTGAAAGCCTAAAGAACTATTATAAACCCTTGTGACAACTGAAATTGCACTCCCTTCTTGGAAGTAGTAAAATTCCTTGCCTAATTTGGACCTATTTTGGATACCCTTGCATTAATTACCCTTTAAATCATCATTTATATGCCCCTAAGACCCATTATTTCGGATCTCGAGGCTTATTTCACGTAAAAACCTCATAAAATCACTTAAAACACCAAAAATCTTGGAAACCCACCTCAAAAATCTATGGTGGGACTCATTCACCACCTTGGGCGAATGAGTCCCCCTAGGTGGGACCCATTTGCCACCTTGCGCAAATGAGTCCCATTAGGGGCTTTTTTCAAATTTGAGTGTGAAAAACACCTTTTTAATTCAATTTTTTGGTGGTTTTCAACCTTTGAGATCTAAATAATGGTCAATTAGGTGTTAATGCCTATATAAGCAAGTTTCTAAGCCATTTTTATCATCTAAGCAATTTGATCAAGCATTTTCAAGAGAAAATTCAAGAGATAAGTGTTGTGATTCTTAAAGAAAGAGCATTCAAGTTTCAAAAGCATGCAAAGTTGAAGTCTTGGAGTGACATTAAATTGTTTTTTTAGGTCTTCATGATCATTTTCATTCAAGATCTAGCATTTTCAAGGGTTGATCATGGTTGTCTATGGTGAATAATGATGGATTCTAGGTTGGGGAGATGCAACTAGCAATCAAGCCATGCCTAAAGACTTGTTTCCTAAGTGATTCCATCCTCCATTATCACTCTAAATTCAGCCTAAGGAAGGTACAAGCATTATTAGGGCTCATTTGGGTGATTAGAGATCCCTCAAAATGAGTCATCCATCTTCATGTTTCTATTTATGCATCATATTCTTGCACATTAAAATAGGTTTGCATTGTGCTTCAGATTTCCTAGCTTTAGTAACACTTAATGCTATGATTTATATTCCTATTTACATGCATATTTCATTATTTTCATCAAGGTTTAATTACCAAACTAGGGGTTTGACCAAGGAAATCCCCCCATAAGAAAATCAAGTTTGTATTATGTTTAACAGGTCTTTTCATAGACTCAGATCTAGAACTCAAGTTGAAAGGAAAGAGTAGGTGTTGAAGTATAGATCAAAACTCCAAATTCTTGAAAAAGTGAAATAGGATTGATTCACTAAGAGTAGCAAATGAGTCCCACTACAAGTGTTTGTCAAATCTATTTGTAGATTCAGATACCTTTTTCCCAAAATAGATTCTTGTGTAGAAATCCAAATTTAGGACTCATTCACCTAGATTGGAAAATGAGTCCCAATAGGTCAAAAAGTCAATTTTTTTAGCATTTCAAAGCTTAAATCAATCATTTCTAGACTCCCAAGTGCACACCTTCTATCTTGCATCTTTCTTTTTTACTTTACTTGCATTTCTACGTCATTTAAATCAAGTTTACATCATATTAGGGTTTTGCATTTCTTCTTTAATTTCATTGTCTTTTCCAAGTTTAAACTTGGTGGTGAACCCCTTATTAGTCTACTTTCAACCCCTAAGATATCCCTATTTCAAGATCTCTTTTTCATTGAGATATGTAGGGTCATCCCTGAATGGAATAGCTTGAAAGTGGGATTGATAACACTTAATAATTCTTCACCCCATTTTAAGAGGTTTCATTTTGGTGTTCACCTGACTTTAGGATATCATAATTCTTATTTGGAATGCATTATCATCCTAGATCTTGTTGGCATTAACATTGCATTATGGTTTGCATTAGTTAATTAGAATTTTATAGTTTCTAATTTTTCAATAGTGAAAGCTCATATAGCTTGAATTTTTGCACCTCATTTCACTAAAAATCACGTAAAATGTGCATTTGCACCTAGCATCTACATCATACAAAATAGAAAATACAAAAATAAAATAAAATAATTCAAATTTTTTTGAAAAGAAATCCCTATTGGGACTCATTCACCACCTTATGTGAATCAGTCCCAATGCAAATTTTGAATTGCATTTTATAGAGTTAAATTTCCTATTTTAAGTTTTGTTTGTTGTTATTATTTTTCTATTTCAGTTTGCATACTTTATTTTAAATTTAAATCATTAGAGGTAGCATAATTTACATTCATTGTAATTGTGGATAGAATTATATTTGTGCACTTCTCATTTTCAGCATTAGTTCATAGTTCATTTAGATTCTATATTGCATTAGACATACATTAGAAAACAAAAACAAAACCCAACACCTAAGCCACTTGGGGAAAGTTTAGTTATTTGAATATGTCAAATCTCTCTTTCCAAGTTAACCTAACCCTTAAGCCTTTTTATAATGATGACTTTGATATGTTAGATGAAGCTCTTGAGGATTTCATCTCACAAATTTTATCCACTAAGGCTTGTTATGAAAAACCAAAACCAAGAGAAGTTAACATGATTTAACTTCAACTCATCCATTACCCACTTTCACACAAACCTCAACCTAAAAAAATGTCTAAACTGATCCTTTACCCACCTAAGAATAATTCTTCACAACAACTGAGTCATAATATTATTTCTCATATGTATAACTCTAGAAATAATCAACAACCAAAACAACCAACTCTGACAACCTTAATTTTTATTAAACCAATTTTGCCTAGTTCTCCTTGATTACCTCTACACAATGAGAAGAAGTATGATCTTTTTGAACAACTTAAGAATAGTCCTATAAAGATATCCCTTTAGGACCTCATTCGGTATTCACCTAACTATCACACTATTCTTCAAATAGCCTTACAACAAGTTTTGATCCCTCCTAATATAAATGAAAATGATGTGACAACTCTAATACAAGGAATGAATACAGTTAATATAGACATTACCTTTCACCAACATGAGCTCCCTCCCTTGGATATGAGAAAGAGACATGATGCCTTCATGATAATAGCCAAATTCAATAGAATAGGAATAAAAAGGGCACTTGTTGATAGTGGTTCAACCTTTAGTGTGTGCGACATGAAACTTTTAGATAGATTACACATGGACAAATCAAAAATTGAGCTTGACTCCTTATCAATTCGAGGATTTGACAGTGTAGGAAAATAGTCACTCAGTATGCTTACTTTACCTTTTACAATCAGGAAGGCCACCTTACAAACTCCAATTCATGCTATGCCTCGTGACCTTTTATACAATATCCTTTTAGGAAGAACAAGGATTGATGAGATGCATGTGGTGCCTTCGACTCTCTATCATATCATGAAATATGTCTATAAAAAAAGGTATACCAAGTTGAAATAGACCTTGAGCCTAAGATTTTTTTACAAGTTGAAAAAGGAATGACAAGTCTTGTAAGCACATTAATTCCAACATCAAATATGGAACCTACGAAAGAAGAAAAAAAAGAGAGCAAAATAGTGTTAAAATTATTAGATGATGATTGGGGTTCTTTAGAATTCACACCTTCATCTATGGGAGAGTACGTAATCACAAATAAAGAAGATGAGAATAATAAGAAACCAATGGTAATGTCCACACAAAACTTGAAAGAAAATTCACAAGTATCTACCTCATCCACTCTTGAAGAAGACACAAGTTATAAAACAAACTCTGATGAGATAGACTATCAACAAACACCAAACCTGAAATAAATGGAACAAGTTATCTCATCCATAAATAGGAGGGGATAAAAACTAATTTGGTATATTTCCCTTCTAATATTACATAAGCAACCAAGAGACCATCATCAAACATCAACACCATCATGTGTAATCCTAAAACAATTCTCACATTGAAACATCTAAAATTGATTGATACAACTTGTAAATAATCATTGGAGTTTTCATAAGATGATGAAGCCTTGAAAGAAATGCTAGGAGTGTATGATAAAACATCCACTCCTAATAATAAGTGGTTTACATGTGCTATGATTAATACCAAGCAAAAAGAAGAACGTAGTGAAGAGGACATGAACAAAGAAAGAATACAACCTTGAATTTTTGAAACAAAATTCACTTCATTTAGGAGATGAAATGGACATTCAAATAGATATTAACAATGAATACAAGGTAATTAAGATAGGAAATTTCCTTGATGATGATGAACAAGAAGATCATGCAACTTTACTTCATGACTTTCCTAAACTTTTAGCTTGTACTTATTCAAATATGCCAGGAATTAACCCTCAGATTGTAACACACAATATAGTCATTGTTGAATATGCTAAGCCCGTTAGATAAAACATTCAGAAAATGAATCCTAAGATAGCCTTATTAGTGAAAGAAAAGATTGAAAAAATCCTTAAAGCCAGCTTTATAAGACCTACAGATTATTCTCGTCGGATCTCAAACACTATCATAGTTGCAAAACCAAATAATTGTATTAGGATGTGTACGGACTTTCATGATTTAAATAAAGCATCTTTAAAAGATGACTCTCCCCTTCCTAATATTGAAATGATAGTAGACTCGACTATAGGACATGCTTTGTTGTCATTCATGGATGGATATTCTAGATATAATAAAATCTTTATCAACCCTCAAGATCAATATAAGAAAAAATTTACAATAGCTTGGGGAATTTTTTTTTGGGTCATGATGCCTTTTGGATTGAAGAATGCAGGCATGACATATCAACAAGTGATGAAATTGATATTTCATGATTACATACACAAGATTTTAGAATATTATGTTGATGATATCCTTACCAAATCTCTAACAAGACAAGATAATGTAAATATCCTTTGAAAAATCTTTGAGCAAATGCAAAAGTGCAACATGATATTGAATCTGAAAAAGTGTGTCTTTGGTGTAGATAGTGGAGAACTTCTAGGGTTTATCATATCTCACAGATGCATTGAGGTGGACAAAAATAAAATTCATGCTATAATTTACATTCCATGTCCTAGGAACATATCTCAATTATGCACCTTACAAGGAATAATTCAAGCTATATGTCATTTTGTAGATTCTTTAGCAAATCGAACATTACCATTTACATATCTCCTCAAGAAAGATGTGCATTTTAATTGGAACAAGGATTGTAGACAACCATTTGAGAGTTTGAAAGAATATCTTGTCACTCCACCTATTTTGCAACCTTCTATGCAAAACAAACCATTCATCTTAGATACTGCAACATCTGCTCATGCTCTTGCAGCATTTTTAGATCAAAAAGGTGAAAATGGTCAAAAATATCCTATTTATTACATTAGTCCAACCTTGGTTGATTACAAGAAGTGATACACAACAATAGAGAAAAAAAATTTGGCTCTTGTATTCACTACTTGTAAGTTGCAACATTACTTACTAAATGTTGAAATACAAGTGATGACGAAATTTTACCCTTTAAGATATCTCTTCACAAAAACAAACTTATCAGGATGCTTAGCTAAATGGGTGATATTGTTGATAGAGTTTTACCTTAAATTTTTTTTACAAAAAGCAATTAAGGGCCAAGCCTTTACCAACCAATTAGCTGATGCTCCTTCTCCTCTAGAATTACCTAGCAATGACTCTTTCCCCAATGATAATGTGCTTACAATTGAAGCTCATACATGGGAATTATATTTTGATGTTATCTAAGTGTAGAACTAGTTCTAGTGCAAGGTTTATAATAATACCACCCGTAGGAGAACATATTCCCTTGTTGTATTGGTTAAACTTCCTATGTACAAACAACACTGCTGAGTATGAAGCATTGCTCACTAGGTTACATGTCACTTTAATCATGGGCGCAAGAGACATTAAGAGATATTTGGTGATTCACAATTAGTCATCAAACAACTAAATAAAAAATATCAATCAAATCATGACAAATTATCAAAATATAAGGATCTCACAATGAATTTGTTAGAGAATTTTGAATCATTTACCATTGACAACATCCCTTGAAAAGGTAATCAAAATGTGGATGTAATAGAAAGTGTAGCTTCCCTTATCTCCACTCAATATCCTTCAAAAGACTTCACCTTTATTGTGCATATAGTTATGAAACCGCCGATCAAAGACAAATCAGAAGAAGTATTAGCAACAACTAAGGAAGACACAAGTGAATGGTACAATACAATATTTAAATATTTGAAAGAAGGTACCTTTCCTGAGCCAAAAATAAAGAACATCTGATTTCACATGCAAAAAATTGCATCTAAGTATATATTTCTTGCCGATGTGTTGTATCGGAGATTGTTCAATGGTCTCTTACTTATATTCCTTAAAAAATCTCAAATACCCACAGTGCTTGTGGTGGTCACTTCGGAGGAAAAATAATAGTCTAAAAACTTATTCACATTTGATACTATTGGAGACATATGGAACAAGATTTCTTTGAATATGCAAAAAATGGCACAAATTTCAAGAACATAGAAATCTGATTCATGCTCCTACTTATGAATTTTGAGCTCAAATTCCAATTTGGCCCTTTGTTGTTTGGGATTTGGAAATCATTGGAAAGATATCACCACCTTCCTCCACTAGAAATACAATTATAATTACCACAACAAATTACTTTACAAAGTGGGTACAAGTGATCCCCCTTTGATCAACAACAACTAATGTGATATGTCATTTCATATTGGAACACATTATTTCTCGCTTTGGACTTCCTTCCACATTGGTTTCCGATAATGGTACGCCATTTAAGAATAATGGTGTGAAGAAGTTCTTGGAAACATTTAACATACGAAATGGCTTCTCAACACCCTACTACCTATAATCTAACGGTCAAGCCAAATCAACTAATAAAACCCTTGAATAAATCTTAAAGAAAATTGTTAGCAAACACAATAAGGATTGGCACACACAATTACAATATGTACTATGGGCCTATCACACAAGTATTAGATCATCTACAAGCACTACACCTTATAATCTTGTCTATGGTAGCAAGGAAATAATGCCCTTGGAGTTAGAGATTCCTACAAGGACTTATTGATGACAACAATTATAATGAACAACAATTGCATCAACTTGAAATGATTAATGAACATTGCATCAATGCTCTTGAGCACCTTCAGGCTTATTCTAAAAGAAGGCAACATATCTACAATGAAAATTTCATCCCTTGTGTATTCAATAAAGGTGATTTCATGTTATACGTGAGAATAACCATAACATCAATGTTGACCCAAGTGATAAAGGAAAAATTCAGTCCTAATTGGTTAGGACCTTACATAATTAGTGGAAGTTATGGGTTTGGTGCATACACATTAAAAAAAATGTATAGAACACCTCTCAAAGAACCTATTAATGTCATGCATCTACATCGGTACTATGTCTAATCCTCTTGAACAATGGTGTTAGAGCTGCTAGATGACATTCTATGTACTCTCACATTACTTCATTCTTGACAAACAATTATTTGTGTGTACTGAATACTAAAGTGATTATTTAATTCATTTTTACTTTAGGTTTCATGCTATTCAAGTTAATCTTGTGTTTTATGTTAGATTATATCCTTATATGCACTTAATGTTCTTTAATTAGATCATAGGTGCATTTAATTTAGTATAACATACATAATCACAATGTCACATAGAAGAGAAACTAGAATAAGTTTTAATTACATCACATAAAACATCTTAAATCATGGAGACATTCATTAAATATTCTTACAAAGATTATTTAATCACATTACCATTTAACATTCAACACATAAACACAATTAATAAAAAATAAAATTCTCATATATACATATCAAAGTTTTGTGTACATGTCATGAATATATAAAATGCTAATGAGGTATGTGACTACTAGATCCCTTGAGATTTGGTGCTCACATCTGTCTAGTGGCAGTCTATTGGGAGACGATGGTATGCAATCGTGATCATGATCCACTAAGTGTACTAAGAGAAAAGTGTAAGCCTTGTACCTTTCCAAGGGCCTCTTAACACTCCCCTGCTATCTGATCTCTCTCTGCCTATAGTCTAGCTACCTCAGACTATAGTCTCTCAAACTCTATTGGGGTTCGAGATGATTGTGCATCTTGGGTAGCATCAGCTCAGTGGGTGCACCTCCGAAGATTGTCATACATTTCCCACAGTTTGACATATGATCTAAATAAATATGGGTCTCGCTCTAGGATGGGTGGGGGCACATAGTCTGAATCAGTGGCCTCCTCATCAACTGATGTGGGCACTATCTTTGTAGCTACTTGAAAATAAAGATCATGGATATCTCTCACAGCTCTTCCAAGATAAAAACCATAAATATAATCAGTACACATCATGATATATGCATATATAAAATTAAAGCATAAAACATAAACATAAGCATAAAGCATGATAGTAAATAAAATATCATAACCTAGCTCTCAGGTAGGCTATGTAAAGACAACCTCATTGAGTGCAAGGGGCATGGAGGATGTGCTACCCTCTCCATGGTTGTGGGTGTTGGTGCCTACTATAGTTGTTGATCATGATCTAGTGACATGAATTGGAGATGGCTCTCCCCACTTGTGTCTCATTGGATCCTCATCTACTACATCACCTCCCTCACTCATCAACTATTCATCCTCCCCACCCTCCTCCTTACCCTCCTCATGGCCATCATAGTCAGAATCTATAGTATCATCATACTCCTCATCTATCACATTTGTAAATATGTCTACAACCTTGTAGTGTGTCTCCTCATCCCTGTCTTCCACCTCATCTCCCTCATCTGGGAGTAGCCCCACATCACCTATCAACTCATCTATCATGAATATAAGAGCCTATCATGATAATATCCACCACTCCTCATAGCCATCTATGGTACCAATGTCATCAACATCAAAGACCAAAGGCATATCATGATTTGAGAACTCATATTCATTGTAGACAACATACTCAGCAATGAACCATCTAGAATCATCGAGTCTTTGGGCTTTCTATACTAATCTCCTAAAAAAGGGTCATGCCCTAGGTGCTATCTGAACTTGACCAAACTATCACATGATGTGATCATAGTAGAAAGGACATACTATGTAATTGTGTTTTTCAATCAAGAAATTGTCCATTTGTAATCTCCTCATCTATTGAGTCTCATTTGGCCCCTATAGCACAAGCTGATAAGGTCTCCAAATGATCTCATCCTCCTCTAGTCAGTCAAATTGAACTCTCCAAAAGTGAAAGTCGCCATACTACCAAAACTGCCACAAAGGATAGATGAAAGCTTGAGGATACCCTAAGGTTGTTGGACATGGGAGCCCTTTTGGTCTAGTACATGTGATGCTCTAGAAACCACACTTGCAAAATTATACAGTGTACCATGTTGTCCACCTCTCGAAATGAAAATCATCCAAGATCATAATACCGGTGTGTTAGGTTGTTTTGCCCCTAGGTGTACACAATCTCATTCTCTGCCATCCATTGAATCATGTGTACTAGTCCTCCCTCTAAGTGTGCTCCCCATCTATCAGGGATGAGTACTAGTACTACTATCAACATCACAATTCGTGTAACTAGTGGGGTGCATGAGTATTGCAACATAGCTAGATCTATCTATGGTCTCACCCTCTCATCATGCACTAGACCTCCCAAGTAGTATTGTATGTCATATTTCATCTCCCAGAATGACCACTCCACTAGGTAATGTAATATATTACCCTAAATCAAAACTCAGAGTGTGGGGTGTATGTCCTCTAGTGTAATAGTCATCTCACTGGTAGGAAGATGAAATATACATGTGTTTGTGTTCCATCCTTTGCTAATGCCATCAACATAGGATCGTGGTACCTCATGGGGGGCATGAAGTATGCCAAGTATAATCCTTTGGTCTTCAAAATCTTTGTGTCCTCCAATGAAAGAGTGGGGGCTAAATATCAAAGGTGTCTAATCTATTTGTCACCCAAATGTTATCATCAACAAGTGGGAATCTAACAAAAAAGCAAAAATATGTCATAGATAAACTCTTAAATATTTACATCAAAAATCATAAAAGTGTACTAAATTTGTTCTATTTAAACTCTCCTAAAAGTCCTAGACACCTTAGACCCCTTTTAGGATAATTCACGAAGAAATGGGACACTTTTCCAAAAAGTGGGACACTTCACAAACAAAAGGGACACTTTGCAAAAAAAAGGGGACACTTTGCAAAAAAAAGGGGATGCTTTGCGAACCTTTTTTTCAAAGGCCCTAGATTAAACTATAAATGCATATAAATCATAAAATGAATGCATAAGGACAAAGCTAAGGCATAAAATCAACTCACCTGATGATAGTGCTCATTGTGGGCCACCTGGTCTCGTAGGACGTCTAGTCTTGCAGTCTCGTAGTCTCATTGGCTCGACATCTTCAATTACTCTTCAATCACTTTCAAGTTACAAAAATTTATTTGAAAAAATAGTTACAATTTACTTCATTTTTTGCTCTTATATAAGTTAAAATTAGGGTTTTACTATATTAGGGTTAAAACGTTCCTTTCATTCAAATCAACATAACAGGTGCTAAAGAGCTTCATTTTTTACACTGTTTGTTGCTTTGGAATTGTGATTCCACTCTCTTTCTCATTAAACTCCTATCATCATGAGGTATGGTACTTGGAAATACCCTATGATATGACCTATCCTACTGTGTCACAAAAAAATGTATCCTTGACATTTTTCACTCATTTGGGCCTTTCTTATGGATTTTGGCTTGATTTTCCCTAGATTTAATGTTGTAATGTGGCCAACATATTCAAATTAAGCCTTAAACACTTAGAAATCAATAAAATCCTAAATATGTCTTACAAAGGTGTTGTGAATTGTTGTAATACACTTTCCCACTTTTCTAGGACCTTTCCACCATAATTCACTTAAACGACCTCTTTTTACCTCTTACCAAGTCCTAATTCAAAGTGTTGTAAAGAGTTGTAACAAACTCTTACACTTTCCCAGGCTTGTCATCAATGAATTGACCCTTTCTTATGTTAAAATGACCCCTCAATGCACTTATAGGTCCTACTTAAGTGTGTTTCGGAAGACAATCCCAATAAACAACAATAATCACACTTTAATTCTTGAAAACCACTCAAATTTTCCCAAGTATACTAAGTTTCCACCTTGGGTGACTTAGTACCATGTGGCATAAAAATCAAAATTAACTCAAAATTATGGTAGGATATTGTCTCCTAAACCCTAAGGTTGGCCTGTGATGTGTTATTTTCAGGAAATTAGGGCACAACATGCATAAATAAAGGGTTTTCCCCTCATTTTCAGCCCCCCCCATCTTCTTAAGCAATCAAGCATTCAAGCACTCTAAGAACCTCAAACATCATCCATTGGAGTTGATCACTTGCATATCTTCAAATTTCTTCAACAAGGATTTGGTGAGTTGCTTCATTTACATGTTGTCCAATCATCTTTCCCTTTCTATTGCATTTCATTATCTAGGGTTTCATTACCAAAATGGGGTTTGACTAAGGAAAATCCCTATTTCCTAACCCTAACCCCTTTTCCCCTCTTTGAATGTTTGTTTTTGCAGAATTTGTATGCAAATTAGCCAAAGAGCAAGGTGCTAAAAGGTGTCATATTTCAATCCACATCATTCCAAGTCAAAAAAATTTGAAAGGAGCTTAAAGACAACTTGTAGGTCAACATATGAAGATTCGAGTCTAGATTTTTGTTAGAAAAGGAAGTACAAGTTGATAGCTACATATTACAGTCTCAAGACTCTTGGAAGCTATAGGTGGAATAAGTAACCATCATTGGCGAATTAGTCCCATTGCCAGGCCTGAAAAGTGATCTCTGCAGATCTAGACATCCATTTCCTCAGAACTTGTTCTGAAAAAGCTTCCTTGAAGTAGGACTAAGTCACCCAGCTTGGCATAAGTGTCCCAGTGACCTTCAATAATAGATTCTAGAAGATTCCAAAGCTCCTCTTCATCAACTTTCAGTTTCCAAGTGCACCACTTTTTCCTATTTAAATTTTATGATAGTTTGCATGCATTCTAGGTCATTATTCGACCATTTTACATAATGTTTCCTATAATTTTACATTTAATTAGTTTGCATTCATTAGATGGCTTCATTTAATTTAGTTTCAGAACTTAGACACATTTCACATTAGACCCCTATTCTTGAATGAATCCTCAGATTTTGGAAGAGGAAATATTTATCTCCTTCTAGGTGAAAACCCTAGAAGTGCAAGGGAACCCATATTTCCCTTAAAATTTGTGGTTCATTTTGGTGAACCCATCCTTAGAAAACTTCTTTTTCACTTCTAATTTTGAATTTGGATCCTAGGAAAAGCTTGCATTGCATTAGGGTTTTGCATTGTTTTGCATTCTAGGGTTTTTAACAAATTGTACTAGTGAAAAACTCATATTAGCTTGCATTTTACATTGCATTCTCATTGAAAAATCCAAAAATTCTGTATTTTCATTTTGTATCTACACTAGAAAAACTTAAAAATCATTCAAAACTCTTTAAAAAATGTCAAAAAAATCATTGTTGGGACTAATTTGCCACACTGGGTAACTTAGTCCACCTGCACATTTTGCACTTTAATTTGTAGCATTTTCTACATTTCTATTTTTTGTTTTTTCATTTTTGTATTGTTTTCTAGAATTTTAGTTATTTGTATTTTACTATCTTTTGTTTGCATTACATTTGCATTCACCCCGCATTTAGAAAACTTTGTGTGAGTGTTTGGTGTCCTATTGTTGATACATTAGTGAGAAGAAGTTCAAGAATCATTACATATCATGACAATACTCTTGTTGTAGATCTTGGGTTACCTCGAGCTTCCACTCCTAGTATTAATAATAGTACACTAGGTGTGGAAACCACCCTTAGTAACTCTTTGCATCCAAGTAGCATGCATATTGAACATAAACCTAATGATATAGCACATGACCAGATCATTCACCTTCACAAGGATTTAACACACTTGCAACATCAAGTGAGCCTTGAAACCATCTCCACTAATACCATTCCCACTATAGACAAAATTCACCTTATGCTTGATAGTGATGAATGACTAGATGTTGTGAAGAAAATAATTGAGATATATCAAAAACATGTTCCTTCCACCTCTAGTGTATCTCAACCACCAAACATTGTGATTATCCAAGGAGGACCTCAAACTCCTTCTGCAAAAATAGCCTCCATACCTACTTATGCCTCTCCTAGTGTCACAACCACAATGCAACAAGTTAGCAATGTGATTCCTTTCCTTGGTATTCCTACAAGTCTTCCTAACTCCTATGTGGCATAACATTCCTTCTCCTCTTCCACCATACCCTCCATTAGCTTTCCATTCACTTTCCCTACCACTACATTCACCCCATCACTACCACCACTTATACTGATCCTCTCATAACACAACTTTTCACAACATCTCATCCATGCAACAAAAAATTTCTACCATCAACCAAAACTAGAATGCTCCACCCACATACTATGTTCACAACAGTCCCTTGTCCTTAGAAAGATTTTGAAACCCAATGCCATAAGGAATAGAAATACCTAGATTTGAGAAATATGGAGAGAAGGGTGACCCTTCTAACCATGTTAATGTGTACACCACTTTGTGTAGTGATTTTTCTCTTGATGATAAATTGTTAGCTAAACTATTTCCTAGGACCTTAAAAGACACTGCCTTGGATTTGTTTTCTTCTTTATCAACTAATTCAATTCATTCATTAAATGAACTTGTTGATTCGTTTATCCACCATTTCAAAGTGCACATGACTCATAAAAATACCTTGACCGATCTGATTAGATGTAAGAAGAACAATTTTGAAAAGGTGATTGGTTTTATCTCACGCTATCAATCACTTTATTCCTAAATTGATGTCAATTTTCTTGATCCCCACCTTCAAAATATTTTTATAGAAAAATTTCTAATACACCTTCAAGACAAGCTCGCCATGTTGAAATTCCCTTCCTTCATGCACTTATGCACAACCCTTTGTGATTATCACAATTCAATTAGTAGTCATGATACACATTCCACTTTTAGTCAAATTGAGAAATCCAAAACCGCCAACCAAAACACTTCTCATCCATTTAAAAATCCAACCAAAGGGTTATTACAATTTAATCCTCCTCAAAAATCCCCTCCACCTATCAATAACCAAATATAAACTGTTAAGACCACGGTGCCTTTCAATTATGGAGATCCAAAAAGACACTTCACGCCTTTACCCGATACCCTTCATCATACAATGTCTTAGCTTCTACAACAACAAATGATAACCTTACTTATTGTCTACACACACAATCCTAGCAAGCCTTTACCTCCAAATTTGAACTCCAAATCTTATTACCATTTTCATAGACAAAACAAACATGACACAGAGAAATGTAAGCGTCTTAAGCATCTTGTTCAAGACCTCATTCATTTTGGTCATCTATTTGTTGTTGGTGTTAATTATCAAGGAAATAAGTTTGTTGCCCCTCCCAATCAAAATCTACAAATTTTCACTAATCCTATGTCTAAACATAATATTTCATTTTTCAAAGCTAGTGAAACTCCACATAATGATGTTGTGAATGTTGATACAAAGGATGAATATTCTGATCCTATTCCACATGTGACCCATGTCAAACCTATGGAGGAAATGGTAGGCATGATAGATTTTATCCCTCATAAGGGCCAACCTAAAACATCTCTTGATATTACTTTTTTTTCTCATGATTTACTTAAAAATATCCCTGATGGTCCTCTCTACATAATCGGTCGTATCTATGATAAACCCACTAATGGGATATTAATGGATCCTACCTATGGCGAGAATGTGATCAAGAAAGAATTTTTGGTATTGCATAATCTTTATCAAGATGACTATGATAAACCTAATGCATGTATAAAAATGCATAATGGTTTTGATTGTCCTACGATCAGATCGATTTCCCTCTCGTTACAAATAGGAAAAAATGCATTTGATGTTACATTCTCTATCATCCCTCAATCGGACCAATTTCATTTGTGGCTAGGCCATCCATGGATTTGCTCAATGAAAGTAGTCCCTTTGGTTCTTCACAAATGCTTAAAGTTTCCCTTTAACAATGATATATTCACTGTCTACCATAGTGGATTTAATCCTTTGTCTTCCAAAGGAAACTTTTCCTTAGAAGCCTTTTGGTCTGAGCCTATGGAACCCATCATGCCTATAAGATTATTTTTTCATTGCTTATAAAAAATTTAAAGCAAAGAAAATTACAGAGTTATCTCTTCGCAACATGTCTCCATCCATTTTCGAAACTCCCATCCTTGATAAAAACATGCTCCAACTAGAACAAGACCAAACTCAACCAACACTTGAAACTTCATCTACATCCTCTAAGTGACCTAGAGATCATGAAAATACCTCTGTCTAGCCTTCTTGCATAAAAAAAGTTTATAAAGCTAAGGAGAAAGTGGCTTACCAACCTCCCATGGTTGCTTCCATCCCCCCCCTAGGGATGACTAGAAACCTATGGTGGATCAATCAACTCCTTCATAGATACAACTTGATAATAGAATCAAAATAAATAGAGGAGCTAGGGAGTGTAGGCGTGGACACCATGCCCTTGCTCAAAGACTACATGAAGAAGAAAACTTAGGAAATAATAATCCACACTTGACAGAAACAATGCATGATGCTCCTCCTCTACCACAACATGATCCTCTACCTCCACCACCACAAGAGTTACACACTTCAATTGACATCAACATTCACCCTCCTATTGTCATTAATTTGGATGATGATGAGGAGGAGATAACTAAAATAGATTAAGAGGTGTATAACAATTTGAATATAGTATTTTCCTCTTCCATAATCTTACATGATAACTCTTTTAAGACAAGAATTGAACTTGATGCTAGTTTCACAATTGTTGTTGTCCCTCTAGCTATTCGTACACCCACACTTTACACTAAACAAGATTGGGAGGTGGATGACTTGCTTGATGGTTGACGCACATTTTCCTTTTCTTTTGTATGTTTTTTTGTGTGTAACGTGATCCCTGTACTTTTTTGTTTAATGTTCTCTCTCTTTCTGGCATTCCTCTATTGTACCTTCATTCTCCTATCTATTGTAACTTTCCTTTTTTCTTTTCTTTGGCTTTTGTCTTCCTTTTGTGGATGATGCAAGGCATCGAGACAACAATGTCCTTTTCATGTTGACCCAAAAGGCTCTTTTTCTTTTTCTTTTGCTTTTGTCTTCCTTTTGGGGATGATGCAAGGCATTGAGACATAAATGTCCCTTTCATGTTGACCCAAAAAGGATCTTTTTTATTTTTCTTTTGCCTTCCTTTTAGTGATGATGCAAGGTATTGAGACAAAAATGTCCCTTTCATGTTGACCCAAAAGGCTCTTTTTATTTTTTTTGGCTTTCACATTCCTTTTGGGGATGATGAAAGGCATTGAGACAACAATTTCCCTTTCATGTTGACCCAAAAAGTCTCTTTTTCTTTTTCTTTTGGCTTTTGTTATCCTTTTGGGGATGATGCAAAGCGTCAAGACACCCTATGTCTCTTCCATATTGACCCAAAATGACTCTTTTTCTTTGTTTTCACTCTCTTTGTGCCCTTCTAGTTCTATGTATTTTGGGGAATGATGACAGTTCTGAGCTCTCTGCACAAACATTGTAGCAACAAACATACTGACTCCAAATCCATAGATCCCTTATGTGTTTGGTGTTTTTCACTTTGGGGAAAACCCCTCTCCCTTTCTTTTATTTTTATTTACATGACACAACCTTACTTAGAAACATATCACTTGGCATAGGGCTTTCCAAGTTGGCTGTCATGTCCTTTCTTTTTTCTTTGCATTTTTTATTTTTCTACTTTAAAGTAATTGCTCATAGATTAGTGTGTATCAATTCCTTTAAAGTGGGGGCATACATTGACATTATTTCTTTTTTATTTTTTCCTTGGTTCTTAGTGCAACCTTATTATTTTATATGATGTGTTTGTCACTTTGTGGATGACATTGGGTATAATTTTCTTCATGAAAATGATCTATCTCAGCATATTATATTCCTCTTAGTGGCCTAATGTGATGACTATATCCCCTAAGTTGTGAATTTTCTATTCTTTGATTGGTCCTCTCTTGGAGATATTAGACACAATGTTCCCTAAGTCAAAGGCATCGCATGAACTAAGTAAGACTCCTTTGAACAATCCTTTTACCTTTTACATTTTACATTTTACATTTTTGCACTTTACATATATGGCCACCTTGTATGACATAGCTTACATGCCTATGGTTCCATCTCACACTTTTTCATGAGTTCCAAGAATACAAAGTTTTTCTTTCCTCATGAAGCTTGAAACCTTGTCTTTTGTGGTGCCTTATCAAAGTTATCTGGAGGTATAACTTTGGTATGGTTTAAGTGGGAAGCCCAACCAGTAGCACGACTTTCCTCATAGCCACTTGCATGTGTGTGAGTGCATACCAAACATGAGTGTATGTTCCTCACCCTTTTTAGCCTTCTCACCCAGGGGACAACCAAAAATTTTCATCACCTCAAAGTGAGTACACATATTTTCAGGCAAACAGCCTAGATCTAATCCACAACTAGCTGGACAAATAGTTGAAGCTTGATCTAACATTCCCTTTCCTTTCATTCCTTCACATCAATTTCTTGTGTGATATTTTGTGTTCATGCTTATTTTTCCATGGGATCTTGATCCTTGGGGCTTGATCATCCCTCTTGATTATTGTTGTCTCATCTTGCCAACATGAGTACATATGGATCCCTCTCGATATGCATGTCTTGGCTACTTTAGTGTGAGTTTGAAGTAAGTTAATCCTCTCACTAAAGTGGAGGCTAAATGTGTCACAAAAATATATCCTTGACATTTTTCACTCATTTGGGCCTTTCCTATGGATTTTGGCCTAATTTTTCTTAGATTTAATGTTGTAATGTGGCCAACACATACACATTAAGCCTTGAATGCTTGCAAATCAATAAAAACCTAAAGATGTCTTACAAAGGTGTTGTGAAGTGTTGTAATACATTTTACCACTTTTCTAGGACCTTTCCATCATAATTCACTTAAATAAACTATTTTTACCCCTTACTAAGTCCTAATTCAAAGTGTTGTAAAGAGTTGTAACAAAATATCACACTTTCCTAGGCTTGTCATCAATAAATTGACCCTTTATTATGTTAAAATGACCCCTTAATGCACTTATAGGTCCTACTTAAGTGTGTTTCAAAATACAATCTCGATAAACAACAATAATCACACCTTAATTCCTGACAACCACTCAAATTTTCCTAGGTGGACTAAGTCGCCACCTTGGGCGACTTAGTCCCATGTAGCATAAAAATAAAATTAACTCAAAATTTTGGCGGGATATTGTCTCCTAAATTGTAAGGTCAGCCTGTGATGTGTTATTTTCTAGAAATTAGGGAGCATGTATAAATAAAGGGTTTTCCCCTCATTTTCACCCCCCATCTTCATAAGAAATCAAGAAATCTATCTTCTCAAACAAGCATCAAGCATTCAAGCGATCTAAGCACCTCAATCATAATCCATTGGATTTGATCACTTGCATATCTTTATACTTCTTCAACAAGGGTTTGGTGAGTTGCTTCATTTTCATGTTGTTCAATCATCTTTCCCTTCCCATTTCATTTCATTATCTAGGGTTTGACTAAGGCAAACCCCTATTCTCTAACCCTAACCCCTTTTCCCCTCTTTGCATGTGTGTTTTTGTAGACTTTGTATGTAGATTAGTCAAAGAGCAAGGTGCTTAAAGGTTTCATATTTATATCCACATCATTTTAACTCAAAATCCCTAAAAGGAGCTTGAAGACAACTTGCAAGTCAACATCTGAAGATTTGGGTCCTCATGTTTTTCAAAAAAAAAAGTACAAGTTGATATCTATAGATTCCAGTCTTGATATTCTCAAAAGCTACAAGTGGACTAAGTTACCATCATTGGTGAATTAGTCCCACTGCTAGGCCTGAAAATTGATCTCTGTAGATCTGGACACCCATTTCCCTGAAACCTATTCTAACAAAATTTCCCTGAAGGAGGACTAATTCACACAACTTGGTATAAGTTTCCTAGTGATATTCAACAAAAGATTCTAGAAGATTCTAGAGCTCCTCTTCATCAACCTTCAACTTCCAGGTGCACCACTTCTACCTCTTTAAGTTCTATGATAGTTTACATGCATTCTAGGTCATTATTAGGTCATTTTATAGTGTTTCTAATACTTTTACATTTCACTAGTTTTCAGTCATTAGATAGCTTCATTTAATTTAGTTTCAACACATTTCATATCACACACATTTCACACTAGACCCCTATTCTTGAATGAACCCTTAGATTTTGGAAGAGGAAAGAGTTCTCTCCTTCTAGGTGAAAACCCTAGAAGTGCAAGGGAACCCACATTTCCCCTAAAATTTATGGTTCACCTACTCGATGTGGCTAGAACTCTACCTTGATTCCACCTCCATAAAGTAAGAAAAATCAAGGGGGGGCATACATCTACCCTTGAATGTGAGTTTTAGAAAGAAGTTAGATAAAGAGGATTTTTAGACAATTAACAAATTCATGTTGCAGGATGTAGTTCTGAATGTTGTGGTTCTATAGATAACTACATTGGGGGCTTCATTATACCATGTTTGGAATGAGCTTATATGAGTATCCTTTTATGAGATAAATTTTATTTTTTAGATTCCTTTAACTTGCATATGCACATAGAGTCATATGGGTGCTAAAGTGAAGGTTAAATGTGATAACTAAAATTGTACTCCCTTCTTGAAGATAGTACAATTCCTTACCTAATTTGGACCTATTTTGGGTACCCTTGTGTTAATTAACCTTTAAATAATCATTGATAGGCCCCTAATACCCATTATTTCAAATATCAAGGCTTATTTCACCTAGAAACCCCATAAAATCAATTAAAACATTGAAAATCCTGAAAAACCCACCTCAAAAATCTAGGGTGGGACTCATTTGCCACCTTGCATGAATGAATTCCCCTAGGTGGGACCCATTCACCACCTTGGGAAAATGAGTCCCCCTAGGTGGGACCCATTCACCTCTTTGGGTGAATGAGTCCCATTTGGGGCTTTTTTCAAATTTCAGTGGGAAAAAAACCTTTTTAATTCAAATTTTTGGTGGATGTCGGCCTTTGAGATCAAAATAATAGTAAATTAGATGTTAATGCATATATAAGAAAGTTTCCAAGCCATTTTTATCATCTAATAAATTTTATTAAGCATTTTCAAGAGAAAATTCAAGAAATAAGTGTTGAGATTCTTCAAGAAAGAGCATTCAAGTTTCAAAAGCATACAAAGTTGAAGTCTTAGAGCAGCATTAAATTGTTTTTGCATGTCTTAAATCTCACTTTCATTCAAGATCTATCATTTTCAAGAGTTGATGATGGTTTTCTATGGTGAATCATGATGGATTCGAGGTTGGGGAGATACAACTAGCCATCAAGCCATGCCTAAAGACTTGTTTCCTAAGTGATTCCATCCTCCATTATCACTCTAAATTTAGCCTAGGGAAGGTACAAGCATCATTAGGGATCATTTGGGTGATTAGAGATCCCTCAAAGTGATTCATTCATCTTCATTTTTTTATTCATGCATCATATTCTTGCATATTGGAATAGGATTGCATTGTGCTTCAAATTTCCTATCTTTAGACACACTTAAGGCTAGGGTTTATATTCCTATTTACATGCATATTTCATTATTTCCATCAAGGTTTAATTACCAAACTATGGGTTTGACCAAGGAAAACCCCCATAAGCAAATGAAGTTTATATTTTGTTTTATAGGTCTTTTTGAAAATTTGAATCTGAAACTTGAGTTGAAAGGAAAGAGCATGTGCTGAAGTACAGATCAAAACTTTAAATTCTTGAAAAAATAGAACAAGCTTGATTTGTCAAGAGTGGTGAATGAGTCCCACTATAGGTTTTTCCAGATCCGCTTGTAGATTTAGATACCCTTTTTCCTAAAACAGATTCCTATGCAAAAATCTAGATCTAGAACCAATTCGCTTAGATTGGTGAATGAGTCCTAGTAGGTCAAAAAGTCAAATTTCTAGCATTTCAAAGCTTCAATGAATCATTTCCAGAGTCCCAAGTTCACACATTCTATCTTGCATCTTTTTGTTTTGATTTACTTTCATTTTTAGGTCATTTAAATCAAGTTTACATCATATTCGGGTTTTGTATTTCATCTTGCTTTCATTGTCTTTTCCAAGTTTATACTTGGTGGTGAACCCCTTATTATTCTACTTTTAGCCCCTAGGACAACCCTATTGCAAGATCTCTTTCTCTTTTGCATTGAGATCTCTAGGGTCACCCTTGAATGGAATAGCTTGAAAGTGGGTGTGATAGCACTTAATAATTCTTCACCTTGTTTTAGGAGGTTCCAACCCTAAATACCTATTTGAAACCCTTATTTATAAATTATAAACACTAAAATATTTATTTCAAACCAAGTATTTTTTAATACTAGTGTATAGGAGAGAATTTTCACCCCTTACATAAATTCCCCTCTTACACATCCTCACCTTAGAAAACAAAATCTGAAGGAAAAATTCCACATAAGCTTGTTGCCTTTATTCCACTTGGCATCTATTTTATGTGTCGATAGAGGAATAATTGTCAGAGATGCCTACATGGCACACAAATTTCCATGTGATGCAATTATGTCTCTGGTAGATTCATGTGTCTGGAGCTTGCAGAGGGATTACACTTCTCATTGGAATTCAATTTGTAACACCCTCTTCGACCAATCACCCCAAATATGGTCATTTTATTCATTCTCCCCTTTAAATTCACTCTTCCTTCATTCCAGACCTTTGAAGCATTGGATTCATCTCTAAGCATCTAGTTCAGCCTCTAAGCATTCAATCTATCACTCTCAAGTAACACTTTACACTCCATAGCAGCAATAAGAACACTTCATCGACTCCGTAGAGTAAGTGTGGAAAAAACACCATTGAAACAAAGGTTTGAGTCCTCTTATTTTCTCCCCCATTAGCTAGTGAGCTCTTAGTGGAGGTGGTAAGCTTTCTACTCTCCACTATGATTTGGTTCAGTAGCATAACACTATTTTGTAGTGCTTTTCTCTCTTTACTTCATTTCCCGCTTTATCATACTTTTCTCCATTATTATTATCTTGGCTATCCATGGAGGTGGAAACACCAAAATGGGGGTCTGACTAAGGTAGACCCCTATACAGCCCCCTAAACGATTTCCTCTCTTGTGTGCAGGTGGAAGTATTCTTGGAGCTAGCTGGTGAACGAGTACTTTTTTTGTATCAATATTGCGATCCTCGCTCTTGTGTATTTAATTTATCACATTTGTGCATGTCTTTCCTACTTCATAGTGTTGTTTTGGCCCTTTGGAAGTAATTATCTAGATCGTTAGTTTTTTTCTCGTATTCAACCTTGTCTCCTTAGTCCTCTGGTCATACAAATGATAGTGCACCTAAGAGATTCCAATCTATCATGTTGTCGTCCCAGAGCTGCACTTTCATCCTCGGGTAGAGAGCTCCTTGAGACATGGTGTTGACCCTAAAAACTAACTCGCCTAGCCCCATTTTGATTTTTAGGTTTGCAGAGTGATCGGAAGACCTTATAATCCTCATCATTCTCGTCCCTCATTTCCTAACACTCATTTAAGCTGAGGTAAGTTAGGACAACCTTCTACTCTCGGTCCTCTATGATGTGGGGCCTTAACGTGGTTGGTCCCCCTCTCTTATATTTTTGGTGAACCTGATGTGAACCAACATCTGCTCATTTGTTGGTGATTAAGATTTTCCCTTGTATCCTATGATCGTTGCACCCTTGAGTGTTGTGAAGTTTCACGAGAATCACAACCCAGTCCATGACCTTTGGGTATATTGTTATGAGAAGTGTGCAACACCTTCCGATGGAGAAGATGAAGGTCACTTCTAGTTTCTCTATAGTCCTTTTCTCCAATCCTACAATTGTCCTTGCTACTCAAGAGTAGGTATCATGAGGCAAGTTAGGATTCTTTGATGAAATTAACTACATCCCTACTCTTCTTGTGTCCCCTACATCATCTTCCATAGATGAACATGAAGCTATCCATATCCCTTTTGACTATGTCACTATTATTAGCAAAGGGTTGGGTGCTTTGGACAATTACCTAGAGAAAAACTCAAAGTTGGCTAGGGCTGCTAAGGTTATCAGTGAAATAAAGTATATGGTAGGAAAAGACTAAATAGGCTTAGAACTCCTAGTTAGTCTTACTGGTCTGACCGAAGTTTTCACCCCTTTGAAGAACATGAGAGACAGTTAGGAGTGTCGATGCCTCCCACATCCGCGTACATGACTGACACGGTCCCTTCAATCAGTGCCCTCGTTGCTTCTGAAAGCTCTGAAACTATCAAAGTAAATAAAACACCTCTAGGTTTTCACTTCACCCCTTCTATCACCTCTAGCAGTGAAGGATTTGGCAAGATGATCGACGGAGGATTTAGTAGTGGTGATATCTTTTGTGGAAAAGGTGGTACTAGTAGAAGTGGTTCTGGTGGAGGTCATGGTGGTAGCTTTGGAAGTGGAGGTGGCCCCAACAAAGGTCATGATGGTGGCGGTAGCACTAGCAGTGGCTCTAATGGTGGTCATGATGATGGTTCTAGAGGTGGCTTCGGTAGTGGTTCCACTGGTCCTATATCTTCTCACAACCTGATTTTGAACACTCTTCTTCAAAATATGGGTAAGATGCAAAACCAGCTGGTGAACCTCTCCCAAGATTTTGCCTGGCCTATCTTACAACCCTTCTTCCGACATAGCCCATTATCAGAGGAAATCCTAAACACTCTTTTCATACAAGGGATGGAGATTCCTAAGTTTGAGAAATATGGCAGAAAAGGGGACTCACAAATGCATGTGTCTGCCTTTAATGCCTTATGTAGAAACTTCTTCCATCATGATGCATTGATGGAAAAACTATTCCGCAAATCTCTCAAGGATACAACACTTGAGTGGTATTGTTCCTTGCCTGATAATTCCATCCTAACATTTGATCAGCTTGTGAACCATTTTCTATGATAGTTCCATGCCAACATCAAACCTAAGATGACCTTCTCTGATCTTTTCTGGTGTAAGCAAGAAGATAATGTGAATATTACCAATTTTATAATGCAATATCAAGTGCTCTTTTCACAAATCTCATACCCATTACCTTATTCTAATGTGTAGAAGGTATTCATAAGGAACTTATAAAGGCCTTGCCAAGACAAGTTTTCCCTTATGAAATACCCTTCTTTTGTGCATTTGTGTGTAGCCCTATGAAAGTATCAACAGATGGTGGTTCAGTTTAGGGTACCTTACTCATGCTCTCATCCTAAAAGGAAGTCCATTGTGTCAATCTCTAGAAAAGGGAGAGTTGTTTTGAATGTAGTAGCCATTGTAGATGACAACGTCCTCAAACACAACCGAAATTTCATGAAGTTATCAAAATCTTATTCCTCCATCTTGCAAAAGTTGTTGAAGGATAAGATCGTAACCTTGCCAAACCCTAAACTCGTTAAGGAACCTTACCCTAGCTAGTATGATGTGAATACCTATTGTCAATACCATTGAGTTAACAAATATGATATTGAACTTTGCATGCCCCCACATCATGAGATACAAGATCACATCAAGGACACCACTATTCATCTTGATGGAAGCAAACAAAATATGAACAAATTGGTGGTGAAGCTAATAGTGAATTGTATATATGGGTAAGTGCACCAATCTATGACATAATTTAGCTATGAAATTGAAAAATAGTCCCAAAAACTCTTGGAATAAGCCATTTGGCATGCGCCAAATCATAAATTTCACATAAAAAGAAAAAAACGAGTTTCAAACCCTCATTTCTTTTCAACCTGCGGCTTGAGAAAAAGGATTTCAGGTCTACAACTCATGCTTTCCAAATCTTGTCCATTGTTTGCATCCTTAGCTTGCCATTTTCCATGAGGATGTCACCAACATGTCAAAGAGATCAAAGATTGCAAAGAGGTATATATTTTTATTCTATTTATTTTGAATTTTATTTAGAATGCAAATTTAAATAGGTTTTTATAATAATTATTTTTTCTAATTCTTGAGGAATGAATCTCCACCTTGAAACATTGACAATTCACAATCACCCCTTCATGAAGAGCCTTCTATACAAAAACAACCCAAAACCCCTCCATCACTTCATAGGCATCCTCAAGGAACACAAGAAAATATTCAAAATCAAATTGAAAACAATAAAAGAGACATTCAACAATTAATTGGAAGATTAACCGAGCATGACGAAACCCACCCTTATAGGAGAGGGATTGCTAAATCATTGAAGTCAATTGTAACTCATGTAGTAGAAATGAGCGAGCAAATAATTTTTTGGTCAAATAAGAGGCATGAGATGAGACAATTTTATGCTAGTGGTTTGTCATATGTAGATGTCAAAAAACAAAAAATTAGCAAAGCCGACTTGTGTGCCCTATTTATAGACCCGAGAACCAATGAACCTTTGTCCCATGCATGCAGGAGGTTCCCCATCCATTGGTGTCACCATGAGTTAATTAAAAACAAATTTTGGAAGTGGTGGTGGATGGTATTTGACCAACCTCCATGCAATAACCATGAGGCGCCACAATACTTTTTGAGGAAACTCTATTGCGAGTTTGTCCTTAATAAAATGCTAAACTATTTTGACATCTTAGAATTTCAGGGTAGAGGTGGGGGCTCCACACATTATAGACCTATTGCACGATGTAATCCATAGTTGGCATCGAGATCCTTGGCCAAACTTATGGTGGAGCATTTCAATGTTCCTTCCATTGTTAAGGATGTTGTAGAGGTGGACACGCTGAAGTTGATTGAATCACTCACCCAGACCATTTTACAATGTGTGAGTCCTCTAGTAGAGCCTGGTGTGGAGGAGACATGTAGGCCCCGAGCTCCACCCCACCATTTTGGCACTTGTGTTTCTATTTGAACTTACAATTATCAGAGTACTCGTGATGCAGCTACACAACCTACATCAAATGCAGAGGTGATGGCTTTCATAGATGATATTCTAAATGATACATTCAACATTAACACTAAGGTAAAATTTAGCAAGTTATTTTAATGTTGTTTATTAAATTATATTTTGAAATTTAAGAATAACTAAATTAGTATAATATTGATATGATGAAATTTCAGGGTCGCACTATTCATGAGGCATGCTCTATTCCTACATACCGTTATACATTCTCGATAATGAGTCCATAGGTATGCAACTAGTATTAAAGATATTATTACTGCATTTGAACAGTTGAATGTTATATTTGAATGTTTGTCTCATAACATGCTTTGGATTTCAAATAGTTTCCTAGTGCACCTTCTTCCTCCACACCTCACAATTCATATCCTCAAACAACGTACACTTAGCTAGCCTTTATTCATTAATGGTGTTGTAAAACTATGTTAACTAATTTTCATAATTTTACATATATAAAAATCTAAAAAATTGATGAGAAACACAATCATTGCATTTGTATTCCTTGATCATGTCACATTATATTCTCCTAATTCACTTTTTTTTCCTTTATTGCTTCCTAATCCCATACCATTAACATTTAATAGTTCACCCTATTTTCCATGATCACCTCCTAGCCTATCCCACTAATATCTTCTAGTCCATGCTATGTGTCATAATGTCCTACTCCCATCTTATTGCACCCATTATTATTTCACCTTAGATGTTCCATGATCCCCTATGTTCCTTTATATCATCCTATATTATACCAATTTATCCACATTTCATCCTAGATAACTCTTCTCTATTATTGCTACACATAGGTCAAGTTCACACTTCATGTACTATATTCAAACCCTAGACACCTCCTAACTCACCCTATGTTGCATTATTCCCTAATAATCACATCCCATTAACCTCTATTTTTTTGCCCTATATTTTATTATCCCATCCTAGCCCATCGCATCAATCTATACTAGTCCATCCTATGTTCCATTAATCCCTTTGGTGCAAGGGTGCCACTCTTTTCTATGTTTCTTCATTAAGTGTCTGATAGGCAAGGTGTGTTAGGATGTTTGAGTTGAGTTCTTGAGTCTTAATAAGGTCCAATGTGACCATTCTATTGTAATTGATCAACTTTGAGGGGATTTTGTATTCATCTTGTAAGGTTTGCAAATCATGTGGAAGGAATTGTCAAAGTTAACAAGGGGTGTCAAGGTAGATAGGATGATGTTTTCTTAGTTGAAAAAGGTCTCATTAGACTATTTTTAATAGTTTAGGTGTTTAAGAGGGTCTGGGAAACAATAAAGAGTCAAAACTTGAAAGTGCCAAATTTGTGAGTTGCATAAATGCAACGGTCATGAGAGGTTTAAAAACTAGTTTTAAGGTAGTTGGGCATTGGTTTGATTAGGAGAATCCTTTAAAAAGGTATGACAACTCGTTTTGTAATGCTGGCTTGAAGTTTGAAGCATTGGCAATAAGAATATCTCTGTTTTTCATTAAATTTCTAAGTTTTCTTGTTATTTCCAGGCTTGTACGAGCCCGTACAATTTGATTGTGACATGTAAATCATTTTAATTTGTGGTGTCAGGTGTTAAAAATATTTTTGAATAGGTTTGAGGGAGATCCATTATGATTTTTGGTAAACATCCTTGTTTTCCTGTGGCAGGCTGAGGACACCCTATTTGAGGGTTTTGTAACCAAAATCATGATTTAAGGGCCCTTACACCTATTTTACCTACTGTAACTAGTGTAATGGAACCTAGGGAGTCTGATTAGGCTATAGGTTGCATGATTAGACTTGTGGAGAAGGAACTGAGGAGATAAACCTATTGTCTTGATGAATTTTGTAAAGAAAAACACATGAAGATGGAGCCTTGGGTCTAGGGTTTGTGGAAATCAATGAGATTGTGGATATTTTTCCATATTTTGAGCATATTGGGGTTAGGATATAAATTTCTAAGTCAATGGCATGGTCTGGGAGGTTGTGGAGTTGGTACTTTGAATAAACCCTCCTGACTTGGCATGAAATTGAGGATTTTGGAGTTTGCTATGTTGGAGGTTCAACCCTAGGTGTTGATTGTGCGTTTAGAGGTTTGAGGGCATAGGAAATGTTTCCCTAAGGTTTCAAGGGTCTGTGTTAAGTTTAAAGGTATGTTTCTTTGTAAATATGGCCTAATTCATGGCTTAGGACATTGTTGAGGGTCTAATTTCAAGAGATTGGTCCAAAAGACTTGTATTTGGTTAAGAGATATGTTGTATAAAACTGAAATGGGTATCTAAATCCTCCTTCTAATTGTCAAGTTTTTGGAAATCATGGGAGTTAAATGTCAAAAACTGAGTTTGCACTACTGCTAGGTTACATGGGTGAAAGTTAGAAATTACACTCCCGATTGTTGTCAAGCTTTGAGGATTGTTTGGATTACTCTAATAGGCCATTTTAATCTTGTTAGATGCCTCTTGAAGGCAATTTGTCACTTTGAATGAGTTTGATCCCCCTCTTTGCATCACCCTTCTATTCACATCCCATTACCCTCTTTTATTTCACCTTATGTTCCATTATCCCCTCTTGGTATTTATATCAACATGATACCTAAGATATTGTTTCATTTTTAGTTTTTGATAAGAGAAAACCCTGGTGATGTTGGTGGCACAATGGACCATGGAGTTGTTGTAGCAATAGCTAGTTTTGATCCATTGAGAGAGGTATGGAATAGATTAGTTGATTTGACATTTTATTTGCTCTTTTATGTTCTATTATAGAAGAATTTCAAGATACTTTTATGTAGTTTAATTTCTATATTGATGGGGTCTATAGATGGTTGTCACTCCAGATCATGGACGTGGTGATGTTGTAAATGTGCATGATGACTATATGTATGTGGTAAGTTATTATATATTTTTTTATATGCCCTTCCACAATTCAATTTCTATGTATTAACATCTTTACTTTTTCTTGTATTAGTTGAAGGTCCGGAGTGAAGAGAGGAGGACTAGTGAGTGTGTTTGAAAGACAAAGGAAACAATAGTCACTCCATCCAGTCGAATTTCGAAGGCAACATGGGACCTATTTCCTTCCCCTAGAGGGAAATGACTATGTATTAGGGTTGTTTGTTGTATGCCTATGTGGCATTTTGGAACATATGTTTTGTACTATCAATATATACATAACATTTTATGCCCATATGGCTCCTTTGTACTAAGTCTATATGGTTTTTTTGGATATATTATATATAATTTTATCAGTATATATCATTGCATAGCCTTTCATCTTTTTTATTAAAGAAAATCTTATTTTGCTACTGTCATTCTTGAATGATGTTATCATGTGTATCATGTAAATTGTATGCTTGAATATTGTAGGCATGGATTTTTTTTACATCTAATGCTTAATAAATTACTATTGAATGCTCAATAAGCCCCATCTAAAGCATATTGTATAAATAATCTTCATTTTTGGTGGTTTGTATCCTTTGGAATGCTCTAATTACTTGTGCCTCATTTATTCACATGTATGATTCACTTATTCACATGTATACTTCACCTATTCACATGTATACTTCACCTATATTGTGTGTATTCACATGTATGCTTCATGCTTCCAATGCATAGCAGCAAAAATCTTTTGGGGAAAATTTTGGCAAACCAAAAGTATAATAGTTTGTGAAAAAATTGAGAAAAATTGTAGAACAAGAGATAAAAACTTTTAAAAAAAAATTGAAAGGTATTTCCATAGTATATGGAGATATATAGAGAAAATAAAATAAATATTTAACTAATGAATTGTAAAAAATGGATTTTTGTAGTTTATATTCATATCGTTGATTGCATTGCATTGTACATCTTTCAAAGTCAAAGTATTACTTCACTTTGCATAGCTAATAACTAGATGCTGATAGATGACAAAATTTCAATTACAATATAGTTTGTACAAAGTCAACCTAAGCAGTTGTGCAATTTCTTCACATTGCATAAGTAATAACTAGGAGTAGCTGCCAATTACATTTTCTTATCGTGGAATTCTATGAGACGGAATTTCTTTGAGGTATTTTTTCAGATAGTTCACTTCCTTGTCTATGTTACCACATTTTTCATACATGTCTACCAAAGCATCTTGTCAAACATTTCACTGCCTTGTTGCTATGGCTAAAATCCTAAATAAGGTGATTTCAAACAAGCTATGGATGCTTCGAAAAAATATATTAAAAGAATAATAGTAAGCAATAGCATAGACAAGGCAGTGAACTGTTTGCAAAAATGCATCAAATAAATGTGGTGATGGAACACCATGACAAGCCATAGACAAGGTAGTGAACTAGTTCAAAAGATGCCTCAAATAAATGCGTTCTCATGGTGACGGAATGCCATGACAATCAAATTGCTTTTGATTGTCATGCCATTCCATCATAATGAGACCTCATTTTTTTCAGGCATTTTTAAAAAGAGTTCACTGCCTTTTCTATGCTACCACATTTTTCATACATGTCTAACAAAGAATTATATCAAATAGTTAATTACCTTGTTGCTATGGATAAAACCCTAAAACATTGATGTAGTAGGGGAAGTCCTACAATCTCATTAAACACAATTCCAATCATTAATCACAATCCTCAAGTCACAAATCCTCATAGTTATGGATTGTCATGACATTCCATCACCATGAGATCACATTTCTTTGAGGCATTTTTTCAAACAATTCATTGTCTTGTCTATGCTACCAGATTTTTTCGTCCATGTTTACCAAAGCATTTTATCAAACAGTTCATTACCTTGTTGCTATGGCTAAAAGCCTAAAATGGGTGGTTTTATTGAAAATCCTATTCCCACAACTCATAACACCTTGCTAATGCATCAAACATACTTAAAAGTGATGGACTCAAGGGAACACTAAGAGGGGTGGGTGAATCAGTGTTCAATAAATCTTAACTTTCATTAATCTAAAACTTGCAACCATTTCAACATTGCATTAAAGAAAATATGTATGCATTCAAGGTAATCATTCATGACACCATGAAACACCAGTTTTTTACATGGAAACCCTATTAGGGGAAAAACCATGGTGGAGGTTAATCAATAATTTGAGTACTCAAATATAACTGTTTACAAAAGGAATGCACTTGCATTCAAGCACACTGCCTAGAGCTCACTACTCAAGAGAAAGGCCCACTTCCTTACAAAATTCACATTCAGACCATCTGAAGGGTGAACTAATATAGTAGCATCTATTTATTCCAAGTTACAATTCTAGTGAAGCTCGTAGATTCGGTTCTAGATCTGTTTTTTGATTCTGCACTTCGCTCTACTTTGTTTTGCTCTTTTTCGCTCTTTACATCACTTATGATCAAATTCGCACTACTTCTCTATTGAATCTCGTACTACATAATGATATATTACACATTCATACTTATACACACACATAGACACTTACCTTCACTTCTTAAATGATAAAACCAATCTCTTATATATATCCACAATCAAGGATTTATTCATCCATCAGTCAACTTTATAAAGTATTAAGTTACTTTTATCTTGTTGGCCAGATCCACCACTAAATCTTTATGCATATCCTCCAAAGTTGGTTAAGACAAAGAGAGGACCCAAATAACACTTAATCAAGCACAAAGACTTTTAATTAATTACATCTTATACATCTACAATTACTATCCTTGTTGGGTCGGCCTTCTAGCACAAATAATCAACAAATTAATGCACCAAATCTTCTAGATCATGTACTAGTGAGTGCGTATCAAAAAAATCCTTCACTAAGGAATTACAAACATTAATAGACCTTCTTTAGAGATCCTCAACTCAAAATATATGTCCGGTAAGGTGTTTAGATAAACCTTTATGCCTATAACCAGATGCCCTATTCTTTACTCTATTTTGCCAAAACTAAACTGTACATTTGGATGCAAGACTTAAGTTGCATGACTTGGGTTTCCATCAATGACAGCACTTACTTGATCCATATTCCAACAATCTCCCCATCCATATGCCAACAATCTCCCCCTTTGGCATTGATGAAAACACTTACTGAAAAATGACTAAGTGTTGAAATCATTATAGGTACACTACCAAACTTTTTATACCCTTTCTCCCCCTAAGATTTATAAGGCATTATCTCCTCCTATGCTACTTTATTTTCTCCCTCTATGGGACATTTTTCACTACATTATCTCCCCCTTTGACATCAATGACAAAGCATGGATGCCATGTGCCAGAAAGACAAAAAGTGATATTGACAAGATAGAGACAAAACATGTGTTCAAAATCCTTAAGGCTTCAAAAATGTAACACATATATGCCTACAATTCTCCTCCTTTGATCAAAATTTTTATAAAAAAATTAACTGTTATCTTTAGAAGATTATCTTATGGTTTTTCTTCACTTTCGGAAGGAACATTTTCCAACCATCTATTGTAATTCCAATAATAATGATCAAGCTATTGTTCTTGGAAGTCTTGTTAATAATCTCAGTGAGAGATTTAGGAATTGTAATTGCTTCTTCTAGTTTCTCACCATTCTTCAATATTTCCACCATCTGCTCTAGCCTGCATTCAATTAGATCCTTTACCTTCCAAAAAGTATCCATAAGAACATTCTTGGAGAGTTGAATTTTTCTGTGTTCTGACTATAGCTCTTGGATTCTTTTCCTAATGATTCCATATGTATCCTAAGATATGTCAAAGCTTTTTCTAATGTCATTCATTTCTATTTCAATCTGATTCAACTTCTGTTTGTAATTTCTGACAACATGGGGCCAATGCATGCAATAGTTGTAGATGCATGTGGCTGGTTTTATGCATTTCCTCAACTCATTCATTTTCTTCTTCAGCTTGGAAAGTGATAGTCTGAATTGTTCCTTCAGGTGAGAGACAACTTCACCTTCTTCTTTTCCTTTGTCCTCAGAGCCCATTGATTATTTGTTGCACTTTATCATCTCTTCAAGTAGAATTTCCTTCAAACTTTCCAATCTTATCTTGCAGTGCTCAACATGAGCATTTAGAACTTCTAGAATCAAGTCCTGATCATATGATGGTCTGACTGACCATAACTTCACAATTTTCTGCATGCCATATACACCCTGAATAAGTTGTTGTAGCTTTTCTTTTGTTAGTTCTTCTTCTTCCTCACTACCTTTTTCTAGTTTAGATTCATTTTTCAATGGATTCTATGTTTCTTCATCAAATTATTCATCTGGAATGTCCATAATTTATTTTTATTTTCCTTTTCCCTCAATCCTGGGAACTTTACTTTCTGAAGGGGTGTATTCAGTAATTTCCTTTTCTCTCTTTTGTCCTTTATCAATGTTACTGGAAGAGGAACCAACTTCCATTGTTCTTACTAGAGGGGAAATATTGACTAATCCACACTTTTCAAGCACATTCTTAAAGAAATTTTCAAATTCCAAATCCAAGTTAACCAAGCTCTTAGAATAAGAGTTTATTTGATTGCATACTAGTTTGTTTGATTTCCATACTACATTGTCGATTTTTGGCAATCAATTCAAGAAATACATTACCAGACATATAATTAAAGGGCCAAACCTGAATGGATAACCTGATTCTTTTGTCAGTTGAACATTCTCCATGAGTTGATCCTTTAACCACCTGCATAGGTCAAAGTCCTAACCTTCAATTATCATTTTGTGAGCAATGTACATTGTGCAAGCCGATATAGCTCCTTCTCAATTTTTGTAGAAGATTTTATATGTTATTTTGTGTGCAATGTACTTCATAACAGGATTCTTGATTGTTGCAATCATCAAAGATCTTTGATCTCCAATTATTCTAGTTAGGGTTTCGACCTCTTTATTCTGGATAGATTTCTTCTTGGGAACATCTCTGAATTTGAAAAATCTAGTTAAGTTCTCAATTGCCTCTTTTGAAATGATGTAAGGTTTGTCCAAAGTTAAAAAATCATGTAATCTTCTCAATATGAATTTCATGAATTCTACATTCTCAAAGTACGAAAACTCACTCCACATATCCAAATTTCCATGCTTTGCTTCACTCAATTGATTTAATTCATCAGGAAGTAAAAAATTCCTCATAGACCTAATCTTTGCACTGTTATACTCATCTAGAGTGATTGATCCTTTGATTTGTTCCATTTCTAGGGTTTGCAACTACACACTAAATTGTATGAAGAATTTGAGAAAATTTTGAAATACTTGATAAATTTCAAGATTTGTTGATGAATCGATTTTACTACTTCGTAATCCACCTATCCAGTGCTCCCCTTCTACTCATCAATGCAAAGTGATGAATGACAGTTTTGACCTGAATTTTATAGCTCGCACATGTGCAATAAATGCACTTGCCCTAAGTTTTTTGGAGACTTTGTTTTCCCAAACAACGACAAATAAATCGTCGGTGGACCTATGAATTGTTTGAGTTCTCTTTGATAAAGTTATTTGATAATTTTGTACACCATAAGTACACCTTCTTGACTATTCTTTTTGTTTCAGTACTATCCAAGACAGGGGAGAAAGGGTTTTCTTGAAAGACTCCCCCTAGGCCAGTGGCTTGAAATCAATTACAGGAAGAGTTACCGGAGGCAGGTTTCATTATGGAACCATTTCCAACATCAAAATCATTTTTCCTTACCCATGTCTTCATCATCTGATCTCTAATTTCATCCATAGTTACCTTTTCTTTCCCTTTATCATTTTTCTCTATATTTTCACCTTTGTATACCGGACCTCTTCTGTCTACATTTTCGTTTCTATAGAATCTTGCAATATGACCATACTTCTTGCAGTTGTAACACACAATGATGTCTTGTCTTGTCCAATCATTCCAATGACTTCTTCTAGATCTGCATTGATTAGCAATATTCCAATGTTTCCCACATGTATAACATTCAACATTTCTTCTAGCAATAGAATAACTTGACACATTTCTACACTCAATTGATTTATGACCAAAATTTTTGCAATTGAAACACTAACTAGAAAATGATGAGACTCTTGAATTCATATAACTTCCACACTAAGCAATCATATGACCAAACTTATTATAAGAAAAAGAATATCCATTAAAATTTTGTGCATTAGGTTGTCGTATTGGATATCTTCCATTTTTGTTATGTCTAAAGTTCATTTGTCTTCATCTGGATCTTTCTCCATTTTCATATCCAAGACCTCTCTTATCATTTCCACTCTTCTTTCCTTGAGTCAACTTATCAAGTTTTACTGAACTAATCTTAAAATTTTCTATGTATTCATTTGCAATGACAAGAACATTTCTAAAAGTAACAATCTGCTTACCAAGTTCTTCTTCATTGTTTCTAGTTCTTTGTAGTTCACTTTCCAGCTAAGTGAATTCACTTTTTATTTTGTTGCATTCATCAGATTTCTCTTTCAAGGTCTAAGAAATATTTTCCTCATTTCTCTTCCTTTCTTCAATTTCTTTAGTCATCTTCATCATCATAGATTTCATCTCATGTTTTAGGTTTGTATTGTCTCTAGCAAGCTTTTCACATTCTTCAGTTAGTTCCTTCAAGGTTTGATTCAAGTGAGCATCATCCATATTTTCATTCTCCTTATGTTGTATCTACTCATAGAGATCCTTTCTCTTCTTCTTGGATTTAACAATCTGATCTTTCAATGACTAAATGAATTTCTCAGCATCTCTAAGATTTACTTTCAATTCTTGAACTTCTTCTTTAGATTGATCAAGGTCATCAAGTGCCACCAGAAGCTATTGTTGAAGACTACCAGAGTCCATCACATTCCAAGATCCACCTCAAGCTTCAAAACCTCTTCAGAGGAACTAGCTCTGATACCAATTGTTGGAATGAAGGAAACACTGAGAGGGGGGGTGAATCAGTGTTTAGAAAATCTTAACTTTCATTAATCCAAAACTTGAAACCATTTCAAAATTGCATTAAAGAAAAGATGTATGCATTCAAAGTAATCATTCATGATACCATGACATGCCATTTTTTTGTGTGGAAACCCTATTAGGGGAAAAACCACGGTGGAGGTTAATCCACAATTTGAGCACTCAAATATAATTGTTTACAAAAGGAATGCACTTGCATTCAAGCACACTGCCTAGAGCTCACTACTCAAGAGAAAGGCTCACTACCTTAAAAAATTCAAATTAAGACCATCTGAAGGGTGAAGTAAGATAGTAAAATCTATTTATGCCAAGTTAAAGTTTCGGTGAAGCTCAGATTTAGTTCTGGATTTGTTTTCTAATTTTGCACTTTGATGTGCTCTGTTCTACTCTTTGCATCACTTATGATCAAATTCGCACTAGTGCTCTACTGAATCTCACACTACACAATGATATATTACATATTCACACTTCTACACACACACTTACCTTAACTTCTTAAATGATAAAACCAATCTCTTATATATATCTGCAATCAATGATTTATTTATCCATCAATCGACTTTATAAAGTATTAAGTTAATTTTACCTTTTCAACCAGATCCACCACTAAATATTTATGAACATCCTCCAAAGTCAGTTATGAAAAAGAGAGGACCCAAATAACACTTAATAAAGAATGAATACATTTAATTAATTACATCTTATACATCCACAATTACTATCCTTGTCGATTTGGCCTTCTAGCAAAGATAATCACCAAATTAATGCATCGGATCTTCTAGATCATGTACCAGTGAGTACGCATCAAAACAATCCTTCACCAAGGTATTAAAAACATCAATAGACCTTCCTTAGATATCCTCAACTCAAAATATCTATCTGGTAAGGTGTTAAAATCAACTTTTATGCCTATAGCCAGATGCCATATTCTTTACTTTGTTTTGCCAAAACTAAACTATACATTTGGATGCAAGACTTAAGTTGCATGACTTGGGTTGCCATCAATGAAAACACTTACAAGCCATATGCCAGAAATATCCCCAGCCATATTCCAACAAAAAGAACCTACACATGCTTAAAATTCCCTCACAAATTGCAGCCCCAAAGGATTTTAACCATTTCCACTCTTAAACCACTAAATTTCACCAAAACTCATCAAATTGCCAACTAGGGCATCACAACAAACCACTCAACTCACCTCCCTTGCTCTAGAAACCATGCACATATATTCACTACCCCTAATTATTCCATTCCACTAAGTTACAGTAGGATAGAATGGGTGGAATGGCTAAAAAGTCATTTTTACACACTCAACTACTTGCATTTGAGAACTTTTTTCCCAAGCGACAATTCACCACCATAGGAAAATGCCTCTAAGATAGAAAAAAATGAGAGAGATTATTGTAGAGGGGCCCAATGCAATCTCATTAGCTCAAACGAGAAGTTTCTAAGCATCATGGTATCTAAATACGAGCATGCTGAAGCTTGCAGCCATTTTGCACTTTGGACCCTTAAGGGATCGATCCGATTGAATGTAGCTTGGAGCAATTTTATGTGTTTGGGTGTGAAAGATGACTGTTCCTAGCATAAATGTACCCACCCAGACACATTGGAATAGTCTGTTTGGTCACACGAGCTGTAGAATGAAAGTTGCACCACTTTGCAACTTTCAACTACTTGCATTTGACAACTTTTCCCCAAGTGAAAATTTGCCACCATAGGAAAATGCCTCCAAGATAGAAAAAACTTAGAGAGGTTATTGTAGAGGAGTTCAACACAATCTCTTAGGATAAGACGAGAAGTTTCTAAGCATCATAGTATCTGAGTAATAGCATTATAAAGTTTTCAGCCATTTTCCACTTTGGACCCTTAAGGGATCGATCTGATTAAACGTAGCTCAGAGTGATTTAGTGTGTTTGGGTGTGAAAGAGGACCATGCCTAGTGTTAAATTATCCACCCTGACATGTTGGAATAGTCTATTTGGTCACATAAGTTGTAGAACAAATGTTGCACCACTTTGCAACTTTCAACTACTTGCATTTGACAACTTTTTTCCCAAGTGAAAATTCACCACCACAAGAAAATGCCTCCTAGATAGAAAAAACTAAGAAATTTTATTATAGAGGGGCCCAACGCGATCTCATAGGATCAGATGAGAAGTTTCTAAGCGTCATGGTATCTGAGTAATAGCATGTTGAAGTTTGTATCCATTTTGCACTTTGGACCCTTAAGGGATCGATTTGATTGAACGTAGCTCAGAGTGATTCCACATGTTTGGGTGTGAAAGAGGACCATGCCTAGCATAAAATTACCCTCTGACACATTGGAATAGTCTGTTTGGTCACACAAGCTACAAAACAAAAGTTGCACCACTTTGCAACTTTCAATTACTTGCATTTGACAACTTTTTCCCCAAGCGAAAATTCACCACCACAAAAAAATACCTTTGAGATAGCAAAAACTGATAGAGGTTATTTTAGAGGGGCCCAACATGATCTTGCAGGCTTAGATGAGAAGTTTCTAAGCATCACGGTATCCAAATATGAGCATGTTGAAGTTTGCAGCCATTTTGCACTTTGGACCCTTAAGGGATCGATCCAATTGAGCATAGCTCAGAATGATTTTGTGTTTGGGTGCAAAAGAGGAATATTCCTAGCATAAACATACCCACCTGGAAGAGTTGGAACAGTATGTTTAGTCACATGAGCTGCAAAAAAAAAATTGCATGACTTTGCAACTTTCAACTACTTGCATTTGACAACTTTTTCTCCAAGTGAAAATTCACCACCACAGGAAAATGCCTCCAAGATAGAAAAACCTGAGAGAGTTTATTGTAGAGGGGCCCAACATGATCTCATAGGCTCAGATGAGAATTTTCTAAGCATCATGGTATCTGAATTGTTGGTGTAATTAAATGTGTTGTACCTTGTCCTAGGTCATAATTACACCTTAGTTAAGTTTACTTAGGGACCACATAGGAGTTGTTGGAGAATTTCCACCTTTTGTGGACTTATTAGGTTATTACTTTATCACCTCCACCTTTCATGGACATATCATGTGATTACCTCTCCACCTTTTGTGGGTGATCCACTATTTGTGGTGTTTATCACATTATCACTTTCCACCTTTAGGTGGAGTGATATCTTTTTCATAGTTGTCTCATGTCATAATATTATGACACTTTTCATAATCTTATTCACTCCTATGTTCTCACCTTGGCTATATAACCAAGGGGTCTCTCATTGTATAATAATCTCATTTTCATTATCATATTGATAAGAATACAATTTATTCTTGTCACATTATTCTCTCTTCTTTGTGCTTTCCATTTGGTCTATATATCTTGGCATCCATAGCCAATTCTAACACGAATACGAGTATGTTGAAGTTTAAAGCCATTTTGCACTTTGACCCTTAAGGAATCAATCTGGTTGAACATAGCTCAGAGCGTTTTTGCATGTTTGGGTGTGAAAGAGGACCATGCCTAGCATAAATTTACCTACCTGGACATGTTGGAACAGTCTATTTGGCCACACGAGTTGCAAAATGAAAGTTGCACCACTTTGCAACTTTCAACTACTTGCATTTGACAACTTTTTCCCCAAGTAAAAATTCACCACCACAGGAAAATGCCTCCGAGATAGAAAAAAAAAAGGGAGGTTATTATAGAGAGGCCCAACATGATCTCGTAGGCTTGGATGAGAATTTTCTAAGCATCATGGTATCTGAGTAATAACATGCTGAAGTTTGCAGCCATTTTGCACTTTGGACCCTTAACGGATCGATCTAGTTAAACGTAGCTCAAACCAATTCCATGTGTTTGGGTGCAAAAGAGGACAATTCCTAGCATAAAAATACCCAACCATATGTTTTTGAATAGTTTGTTTTCTCACACAAGTTGCAGAACGAAATTTGCACCACTTTGCAACTTTCAACTACTTGCATTTGAAAACTTTTTCCCCAAGTGAAAATTCACCACCACAAGAAAATACCTCTAAGATACAAAAATCTGAGAAAGGTTATTATAGAGGGGCCTAACATGATCTCATAGGTTTAGACAAATATTTTTAAGCACCACAGTTTACAAGTAATACCTCGTTAAAAATTGCTGCCCTTTTGCACTTTGGACCCTTAAGGGATCGAGCTAGTTGAATGTAGCTCGAAGTGATTGTGCTCTCTTTTCAATGGAAATAGGTGGATAGTAGACTTAACTCTGTTTTAGTTTTAGTTTTGGTTTAGTTGGATTTCAAGTGATTTTGTTCATTTAAGAAGCCAATTGATGAGGATTGATCTATTTACCCTATTTTAAGGGTTATGAATGCATTAAAATATCATATTAAGCCTTCCACCCACTATATGCTTCTATAACTTGATGGAAAGGCTTATTTAGGGCTATAAAACATGTGTACAAATTTTTTTGTGCAAGGGAGGTGAATAGAGGGTTTTTAGGTGATGCCCTAGATGTCAAATGGTGCATTTTTTAGTAGAAAATGGTGGTTTAGTGATAGGGTTTGAAGAAATCTTTGGAGGCGGCGATATCTCTTGAACTTCTAAGCTTTTACGGACCTTTTCGAAGGTGTTTAAGGATTTGGTTGGTTGTGGGAAGGTTTGGAGTATGGTTTTTCAATAAACCCTTGCCTAACTTGTGAATGAAGAGGGTTTTGGGGTTTGTTATGTTAGAGGGCTTATCACGCCCTAAAAGTGGAGGAATTGGTGATTTGGCAGACTAGTTAATGCTTCCCAATGGTGGTTTGGCAGACTAGTTAATGCTGCCCAATGTAAAAAAGTGCAATTTTTTACTCCAACATCCATAACAAGTTTGAAAATTGGTTGGAGTCAGTTGTAGGATGGTAGTTGGTGTTTTTGGGGTGCTTTTACATGAAAAAGTGAGGTTGGACAACATTGTTTTCAAGTTTTTAGCAAGTTGCTCAAAAGGAGTCTTAGGTGGAATTGAGGTATGTTAGAGATAACCTAGGTTGCATCAATTTATATGAGGCATATGTTGCCCCTACCTTGTCAAACCTATGGAATTGACAATCCAATGAGCTCACTAGCTTGCCAATTCGATAGGATTGACAAAGTAGGGGCAATAAAATATGCCTTTCTACAATTCTATTAGATATTATTTCATTCTTACTCATAAATCCATATGTTTTTCCTTGAAGAAAACTTTAAATGTAAACCATGAAGCATTACAACTAATTTTAAATGTAATATACACATTTAATTGAGGCATATATTAAGGAATATTCACATTTGCATGTATTAATTTCTCATAATTTTTGTATATCAAAAAATACACTAAGTCAATGACAAATATTACAATAGTGATGGAAGAAAATCTTGAAAAACTTCCCATTTTTCAATACTTGTAGTAATACATGCAAGGAAATAATCCTCCCATTTGTAGCATAGATCATGAAATATATTGTATGTAAGAAGAAACAAAAGGAGTTGTTTCCCAGTTTTGTTTCTCCAATCCACCTCAACTGAACTAGTTATTTGCATTCCAAAATGCTTCAAAACATGTACATCCCATGTTCCCTACAAAACACATGGGTAGTAACCTCTCTTTGGTTGTGTACTCTTGTAGGAATTTGGTCCACAAATAACTTGCAAAACCCTATCAATCTTAGACATGGACTCACATAAAAATCATTAAAAGAGAAATAACTAAATAATGTCATTCATACACCTGATGAGATGTATTATCACCTTAATGCATGCTATATAAGGAGGTCGATTGAAGGTCCTACAATGGTTATGTGACCCTTCACTACTTTCTCATCTCTTGATGATCCTACATATAAATTTCAAATATATCACTAACATAATTAACATAAAACATGTAGCATATAAAAATCCAGTAAATCTATGAGATTGAAAAGAAAGAGAAGATTGACAACCACAAAATACACCAGAAACCAATGTTTCTCATACCATTGAACAACCAAAAAACCAAATTGCAACATTCTTAACTAGATAGCTTTGAAGCCTTGTTCCAATAACAACCACCGAACTTGTAGGATATTCTATGTTTTCTCCCTCTATAATCGGGGCCTCCAATTTCTTTTTGGCCTTGATAGAACGACACAAGTAAAAATCTATACCCTCTTCATTGTCTTCATTGGCACTCTCCAAATGTGTTTTTTTGAAAGGGAGAGATTCCAAAGAGACAAAGGGAGTGACACTCGAGATAGAGAGAGAGGTGATAGGAATGGAAGAGATTAGTCAAGGTAGTGTGGCAGTGACTGAGACTTGAGAGCAATGGAGACTTGAGAGGGATAAAGATTTATCCAGTTACAGTGCGGGAAAATACCTGAAATGGGAGAGGGGTTGGGAGGGATGAGACCCGAGAGATACAAAAAGACCAAAGGGGGAGAGAGAGAGAAAGGGAGTGTGGGAGAAGGGTTTGGAGTGAAATATATTTGTCTAGGTAGGGAGGGAGGTAAGTAAGGCCTAACAAAGAGGGATTGTGAGAGAGGGCATTGGAGTGACACAGATTAGTCTAGGTAGCATGGGAGGGAGTGAGACCTGAGAGGGAGATATTTATTCAGTTATGGTGGGGGGCAAGACCTAAGAGAGGGAGTGGGAGAGAGAGGGAGTGGGACCCTTAAACCGTAAACCCTATACCATTAACCCTTAAACCCTAAACCCTAAACACCTAAAGCCTTAACCCTCTACCCTCTACCATCAACCCCCCTCTCTCCCAACCCTACACCATCTACCCTTAAATCATAAATCATAATCCCTAAACCCTAAACCATCTACCCTTAACCATTAATCCATAAACCCTAAACCCTAAACCATCTGCCCTCAACCCTCAACCCTCTACCCTTAACTAGGTTAAACCCTAAACCCATAAAACCTCTACCCTTAAACTATAAATCCTATACGATCTAAACCCTAAACCCTTAAATCCTAATCCCTCAACCCCTATACCCTATTAATCCCTCAACCCTCAAACCTCAATTCTTAAACCCTATATCCTCTTAATCCCTCAACCCTCAACCCTTAAACCCTAATCCCTCAACCCCTATACCCTTTTAATCCCTCAACCCTTCAACCCTAATCCATCAACCCCTATACCCTCTTAATCCCTCAACCCTCAACCCTTAACCCTTAAACCATAATCCCTCAACCCCTATACCCTCTTAAACCCTCAACCCTCAACCCTCAACCCTTAAACCCTTAAACCCTAATCCCTCAACCATTATACCCTCTTAATCCCTCAACCCTCAACCCTCAACCCTTAAACCCTTAAACCCTAATCCCTCAACCCCTATACGCTCTTAATCCCTCAACCCTTAAACCCTAACCCCTCAACCCATATACTATCTTAATCCCTCAACCCCTCTACCCTTTACCCTTAAACCTTAATCCCTCAACCCCTATACGCTCTTAATACCTCAACCCTTAATCCCTCAACCCTAATCCCTCAACCCCTATACCCTCTTAATCCATCAACCCTTAAAACCTAATCCCTCAACCCCTATACACTCTTAATCTCTCAACCCCTCTACGCTCAACCCTTAAACCCTAATCCATCAACCCCTATACCCTCTTAATCCCTCAACCCTCAACCCCTATACCCTCTTAATCCCTCAACCCCTCTACCCTTAAACCCGAATCCCTCAACCCTCAACCCTCAACCCTCAACCCTTAAACTCTAATCCCTAAACCCCTATACCCTCTTAATCCCTCTAGCCTAATCCCTTAAACCCTAATCCCTCAATCCCTATACCCTCTTAATCCCTCAACCCCTCTTCCCTCCACCCTTAAACCATAATCCCTGAACCCCTATACGCTCTTAATCCCTTAACCCTTAAACCCTAATCCCTCAACCCCTATATTGTTAAAGTAAAGGTTTTAACTTAATTATGTTAATTAAGTTACCATTATTCCTCTCTTAAGATTTCACTTTATTTTGCATATTGTGACATTTAATAATTATATTAATTATTAAATATCTACCTATTATGGTTACTTTTGGGGTTGCACAATCTTCTTTTATAAGGATTAATCTTTGTATTTTATTTCCACTCTCCGATTAATAAAAAATTTCAGCTTTCAAAGCACCCTTTATGTTTTGTCTCCATCTCTTATTTTTGTGATAGGTTATTTGCATGCAGGTGATCTTTGGGGTCTGTGAAGTTGGATTTCAGAACTTCTACATGGTATTAGAGCTCTAGACTTGCTGCTTCTTGTTCATCTTCTAAAGGTTTTTGGAGCTTTGAAGGTTTTGGGTTTGTCTTTTATGATCTAGGGCATACCTATTTGATCAGAGCATTTTTAGCCCAAATGGACCTCGCCATTAAGTCTGCAGCAGCCCAAAACCCCAAAAATGACTGTTCATTCATCCATTTTGGACAAAGTTGATCATAGAGGAAAAAGAAATTGCCAAAGAGGTCATATGACCTCCCCAACACGAGTTTTGAGGCAAAAATTTATTAAAAAAAAAAAAAAATTAAAAAGATTGTGCTCCCCATATAAAAGGGTTTGTCGCCACTGCGCAGCCAAGCGGCCACAAGTAGAGGCAATGGTCGCCAGCATTTACCATTAGACTGCCACCTCCATCAGTTGATTGCCCAACCACTACCCCCACGTAGCCTCCGTCGGCCAGTCAATGTTGCGCCACCAGAACACCACCATCGCACCACCGTCGCACTACCACCACCTTCCTTCAGCCCCTAGTCACTCACTAGACCAAGGGCCCTATTTTGTTTTAGCCCTTGATGGCTCTAGAAGGGCATATTGGACATTTTGGAGCTGTTTTACATAATCAAGCATATCTTTTGCATTTCAACTCCGTTTTTCACAAATGAATAGGTGTTGGAAATCTAATTCTAGGAACTATCCATGATGGAGGTTTAATTTTTTGATTTTTCAATTTTGATGCCTTTTTCACCTATCAAAGTTAGAAGTTGTTGTTTTCACTCCGAGAGGCATATCTTTTGCATCTAGACTCCATTTTGTGCAAACAAATAGGTGTTGGAAAGATGTTGCAATGCTCTTCACAGATTTGCAGTCTATTTGATAAAAAAAATTACCAATTATATTTTATTCATCTTTGTGTTTTTTTACACTTTGTATAATTACTTGGATGTTCTGGTACCTACATGGGTTATGTTTGCATTGGATGGGTTATGTTGATATTATTTATCATGACTGAGAGTTTTAGTATCTAATTTTTTTATTTGAGTGAATATCATGGGTTTTTCTACTCACCCTTCAGTTGTAATTCTAGAACAGGGTAATTGTGAGTCATGGGAAAAGGGTATACTTACACATTGTAAGTGGCTCAATATTTTGCCTTATTTATATGATCTCATACCTACACTAGACACATCAAGGGGTTTATCCGCATGGATTATTATTTGAGATCATATTGTAGGGGTTATTGGTTGTAGTGTTGATTTTGAAACTTTGTGTGCTTTATCTAACATCCGTTGTCTTTGCACACTTTGGAAACATCTTTGGGAGATTTTTGGAGACCTTAATATCTCTCCATTCTCAGAGGATCCCGCTGTAGATTTTCTCATCCCTCTTGTAATATAGATTTCACACCCTATGATAACCATACTCTAGAGGAGCTTGGGTATCTCACAGGTCTTGCATGTGTTGATGGTTCAAAGACTTCTATTCATGTTCCCACTCTTCAAATTGAGACTTCATCAACATCTCGTGTTGTTCCTAATTCAGTGCAGCAAGGCATCATTCACCTTCCAGACATAGCTACTTTGGACTCTTATGTTGCAGATATATCTTTCACGTTTATGGAGTCCTATATTGTAGATTTGGAGGATTATTTTGAGGACATTCATCTCCTCTACCTTGACATTTAGGTTATCATTGTACACCCACCATTATCAATGTATTCAGAGGTTTCATTTTAGGATTCTCCACAACAGTTTGGATTTGAAATCATTTGTTTTAGTTCAGACAGAGAGATTCTTCAACATCCTATCATGGCACACATCTTGAGACAGATTGGTTTATCACTCTTCATAGGGTTTCTTTGACATCATCCTTTGGATTTGTTTCTTCCCAAGGGGAGGAATATCATTTTCCACTTCAGGATCTCCTTTTGGATTCTACATCAGGCATCTACCATTGCGACAAGATTTTCTTCATTGTGGGGGGACCTTCTTGTCTCTTTTTATCTCTCCTATGGAGACCATTGTATATGTAATTATATGATAGAAGTTGTCTATGGGGGGTATCATGTAATCCACCTCCTATCCTTCTTTAATTAGTGCATTTCATTCCTTTCTTTACATTCTATTTTGGGGAGGATTTTTGTTCCCACGTGGTTTTCTCCTTTACCCCATTTGGTTTAGTTTGCATTGCATTTGTAAATGGGTACTTGATTAGGCCTAGTTGTTGGGACCCATGTTTTCTTTCTTGCTTGTAGTTGCATTGCTTTCATGCATTTATTTTGTAGCTACTCTCTAAGTTCATCTTAAGGGGGGGTGTTAGAGTAAATTTTTTAACTTAATTATGTAGCATAATTAAGTTACCTTTATTCCTCTCTTAAGATTTCACTTTAGTTTTCATATTGTGACATTTAATAATTATATTAATTAGTAAATGTCTACCTATTAGGGTTAATTTTAGGGTTGCACAATATCCTTTTATAAGGATTGATATTTTTATTTTATTTTCACTCTCTGATTGATACATTTTTAGCTTTCAAAGCACCCTTACTTTTTTGTCTTCATCTCTTCTTTTTACGACAGGTTATTTGCATACAAGTGATCTTCAAGGTCTGTGAAGTTGGATTTCACAACTTCTACATATACCCTCTTAATCCCTCAACCCTCAGCCCTCAGCCCTTAAACCCTAATCCATCAACCCCTATACCATCTTAATCCCTCAACCCTTAAACCCTAATTCCTCAACCCCTATACCCTCTTAATCCCTCAACCCCTCTACCCTTAAACCCTAATCCCTCAACCCTTATACCCTCTTAATCCCTCAACCCTCAACCCTCACCCCTTAAAACCTAATCCCTCAACCCCTATACCCTCTTAATCCCTCAACCCTAAAATCTTAAACCCTAATCCCTCAACCCCTATACCTACTTAAACCCTCAACCCTTAAATTGTAATCCCTCAACCCCTATACCCTCTTAATCCCTCAACCCCTCAACCCTCAACCCTTAAACCCTAATACATCAACACCTATACCCTCTAAATCCCTCAACCCTCAACCCTTAACACCCAACCCTTAAACCCTAATCCCTCAACCCTCAACCATTACACAATAATCCCTCAACCTCTATACCCTCTTAATCCTCAACCCTCAACCCCTATACGCTCTTAATCCCTCAACCCTTAACCCTCAATCCTTAAACACTAATCCCTCAACCCCTATACCCTCTTAATCCCTAAACCCCTCTACCTTTTACCATTAAACCCTAATCCCTCAACCCCTATATGCTCTTAATTCCTCAACCCTGATCCCTCAACCCCTATACCCTCTTAATTTGTCAACCCTCAACCCTCAATCCTTAAACCCTCATCCCTCAACCCCTATACCCTCTTAATCCCTCAACCCTCAACCCTTAAACCCTAATCCATCAACCCCTATACCCTCTTAATCCCTCAACCCTCAACCCTTAAACCCTGATCCCTCAACCCCTATACCCTCTTAATCCTCAAATCCCTAAAACCCTAACTTTCAACTCCCTATAATTCTCTTAATACTTTCAACCTCACAACCTCACCATCAACCCTTTAAACTTTGTTCCTTAACTCCCTATACACCCTCTAATCTCTCAACTCCCTTCTCTCTCTCTGTACTCCTTAAACACTAATCCCTCAACCCTTAATCTCAACTCCCTAAAACTCTAATCCCAACCCCTATACCTCTTATTCTCAACCTCTACTCCTTATCCTTAAACCCTAACTGAACTCCTATAATAATTTTAATCCTCAACCATTTTATCCTTTAAACCTCTAACTCTTCAACCCTACACCTCTAATCTCAACCTCAACTCCTTAAAACTAATCCCTTTAACTTCTATACTCCCTCTTAATCCTCAACCCCTATACTTCTAACAATTTTAAACCCTAATCCTCAACCCTCAACCTATAAAACCCTAATCCACATGAAACCCAGCAAACCTCTTAACTCTCAACCCCAAATCAAGAAACCCAATCTCTCAACCCTATACCTCTTGTCTCAACTCTCTTCTGAATTTTCAAACCCTAACTTTCTAACCTCTTTATATAATTTTTAATCCTCAACCATTAACTTTAACTCCCTTAAACTTAACTCTCAACCCCACCACCTCTTATCACTGTAACCCTCAACCCTCAACCCTCAACCCTTATACTCTCTTAAACCC